>OZ023232.1:33904861-34504861 GCA_964006365.1 Trididemnum miniatum
ACACACAATATAGTTGCTTATAGCAGATGATGTCATTTGGTGACGTCATTATGACGTATGGTGAAGTCATCATGCAGCGTTTTATCCCTTGTAGCAAAGTTGACAAAACTAGTTGTTTTTTTGCCTTTGAAGTATGAGAGAACGCGGGCATGCTCTATAGCAGGGATGGTGAACCTTTTTAAGTGGTGGGTCAAATTTAAGGCCGTAGACCGAAAAAAGAAAAAACGTGGGTTACGGATGTAATAATATTTACGAGCGGCATAAACCCAAGTTCTGCCGAAATCTGTAAAAAAAGCAAAAAAAAAATCTTCACCTCAGGAATACCCAGCTTCGCGTCTTCAATGCCACAATATGGAAAGATAAGCTTTTCTTCACTAGTAATGTTCGTTACCGCTTTTTTCGTAAAATTTTCCAAACCACAAGTGGGTCACTGAAGCGTGCAAGTGGGTCACTGAGTGATCCGAGGGTCAGCGGTACGCCACCCCTGCTATATAGGCTTATTATCTAAACCATGCGTAAAATAAGAATGTGGAAAAGTTTAGTTGTTACCTATACCCGGAGGTGTATCCAGGGTTGTAAAGCACCTTGCTTCCTAGTAAGGGTGGTTTCGATTAAATGGTTTTAATTTGAAAATTTAAGGTCAAAAGTTGTAGAAAACGGTGTCATTTTGAGATGAATCTGACGTCAAAAATGATAACCATTTTGTTTTCGCACGTCATCCTCTTGACTGCAGCTCTGATGGAGATAGTGAGACTTTGTTAGCAAAATGCTGGTTGCACCCCGGCTATAGTGTAAACAATGCCGTATAATGTAATGGTGTACATTACCGATGCTTATGGAATAATATATGTTGGACAAGTACAACTTTGCTTCAAAATACGTCGATCACTGCAGCCTTTGTGACTGTTTTTAGTTGCATATATTTCTCATTGGTAGAGTTCCCCTTGCAATCACACATTTTTGTGCATACAATATCGTTCGTTGCACTCTAGCACCGATTGGTGCAAGATTTCCTGCACCCGCATTTAAGTAGGACGCGACCAGCTTTCGAAGCTTCTGGCAAGGTAGTCCAAACGGGCGAGTATCTCAACTCCGTTTCTTGTCAAACCTATTGACGAGGGTCAGCTAAACTTGACGATGGATCTTTAATTAAACACTGACTCCATTTAATCGCTTGGAAAGGTGGTCGTTTATTGTGCTGCTCCAAAGCATCCAACGTTGGTGGCATGTTTTTTACGGTTCTTCCGTTTTTAGCAAACAGAATTCTTCTAGCAACATTGACTTCGCATGCGTTGATAGTAGAACTGTACAGGCTCACAGCAAAACTGTTTCAGTGCCTGAAAATCAAATTCAGATATTTGTGAAGGACAGTTGATGGAAGGTGGCTTTGCAAAAGCTGGCGTTATCTCTGGGCAATTTTGCCAGGTTTCAAAAAACGTCTTCTTACCTTTTTCACAAAATGAAGATGTGGTATCGCCACCGCTAAAAGCATGAAAAAATAAATATCCCTCTCATGCAGGTGGTTCAAAAGTTTTGCTAACTTCGTGGACGGTAATAAATTCCATCGTTTTTCCAGTTCCAAATTTGATCCAATGTTTGCTAAGCGTGTATTGCTAGTTGCAATGACAACCACATCTGTGTCTACCGTTTTAATAGTCTACCCATGTTGTCCCTCATCTTGGGATAGTAGACAGATAGCCGGCATCTTCTAAGCGAGCTCGTTACTGCACTTGATTGCTTTCTCGTGATCGGAGAATAAATTTGCCACTAAATACAAAAAATACGATATTGCTACATTTGCCAGTTCGTTTTTAATCGTAGTTTTTAATATTTTATTTACACGTTTTCTGTTTAGATGCGTTTTGAAAACTCTCCCGAAACACACGAGTTCAGTAATAAATTTACAGCATTTCTTGTTAAAAACTCTGCAATCAAAAATCAAATTTAATGTTTGGGCAGAGCTGCAGAATGTCTATTGCGGATCCTGTCTCTCCACCAGTAGCTTTATATATCAATGAAATAACCTCAACGAGCATTGTTGTAAGCTGGAGAACGGAGCCTTTAATCGAATACGTTGTTGAAGTGGTATCTTTATCGTCAAATATTCAAAGATGTACCAGCAATTCACGTCAGAGTCCACCTGTAAGTAAATCATTGCCTGAAAACGTATGAATTGTATTTGCATCGCAATTCTTCATTTCAACAAATTGAGTTTACTCAACGAATTTCATTTGCATTTATATAGCGAAGGTTGGCTGCATTATGCAACTCCGCTACTAAACACTGAGAGCAACAAAATGCAAATTTAAAGTCCAATGCTTACCGCTGGGCAACTGAGACGTTGTATCGCTGAGCTTACCAAACAGCAATAATGTTGCATACCAATAACACTATAAGCCCCCCCCCAAAAATAAAACCTTCATTATACTCGCGGTTTTACGCCGAAGCGTGTAACGAGTGGCGGGGCCCATCTCCGCGATTTAGCGCCTGGGCTACACAGCTACGAAGAAACGTCGCAACGATGGCGAGCCGTTGGCGTAACTGTGCCGATTGGACCGGCCCGGGAACCAAACCCTAGACCTCCCGCAGCGATTGCGTGTGCGCTAGGCAACTGAGCTGACGGCCTATACCTGTTAAAATGATTAGTTCAGGCTAGATTTGAGATTTATGTTGGTCGAATGGCATCGCCATCCAATACAACGTATGCACGAGTTTAGAGGATTCGCAAATCTGGCTTCTATTAATAGCTATCATTTCAAATACATTCCATGTGAGTAGATGTACCTGTGGTAGAGTGCATAATGTCATTATTTGACCAGTTGATAAGTTTAAACCGAATGCCTTGGAAAAAACAGATTTGTCTATAAGTGTGAACGCAACGTACTGTAGCTAATCAAAAATTAGGCCTATTATTGGTGAATTTATTTAATAAATAATGGCCCATAGAAACTGGACTAAGTTTAATGCTACTAATTGACTGAATAGTTGTAAACTCAAAATCATTTGCTCGAGATGCGGAGTTCGGCTCTAGAGGTGCTGATGCAAGCATAAGCTAAGAGACTCGGCTGTGGAAAATGTCATTCAGTACATACTGTAGGCTGCTGTACAATCGATACGGATTGTACAGTATGACCTTGCGCATATGCAAAAAAAGTCAATAATGAGCAATGCAATTCATCTGGTAAAAACGTCTGATTCAACTCGCCTATTTGTCCATTGCTTGATCCAGACACAGTTTAACACCCAAGAAACCATTTTTCTTCTGTTTTTGTCGCAATGCTTTCATGATTACAAAAAAATCTATTTTGGGTACTCAAAAATGAAGAAAGTGTTCCACGTTAAGCTTGTACGTAGTTCCTACTGCTCGCTAAACCCGATTATATTGTTTAGTTAGTTGTAGTATATATCACACTGTCTTTATACTCTCATTTTGCTATTGCCACATTATTGTAATGCCTTCCGACACTCACCAGATTATTCCTGATTATAAGCCTACTACAACTTACCAATAACCGCAACAAGTTTCCGTCACAACAAACTTTAAATACTTAACAAATTTGATTCGAATTTGATTTTAATCACGATTACAAAAAAACTAATACAGATCAAGAAAAAAGGAGAAAAAGTTAAAGCCACAGTAAATCTCAAAACTAGACGCTTCGACGACAAAAATTCAGCTATTATCATCAGCAGTGTATGCAAGGCAGTACAGAACTGTAAGGATTAGAGTTTAAAAATCGAACTACAAGTTGTAGTGTGATCCAGGCAAAAAGTCAAAGTAGGTGGTCATAAAATAAAAGTCGTAAAATGTAACGTCAGAAAATAAAAGCTAATAAAAGACGAACCTTAACAACAATTCAATAAATAGAAGCCACCTGCCGTTAGCTCAGTTGCCTAGCGCACACGCTATCGGTGCAGGAGGTCTGGGGTTCAATTTCATGGCCGGTCAAATCAGCACAGTTACGCCAACGGCTCGCCCTCGTTGCGACGTTTCTTCGGAGCTGTGTAGCCCAGCCGCTAAGCCGCGAAGATGGCCCCGCCACTCGTTACACGCTTTGCCGTAATGCCGCGGGTATAATGAAGATTTGATTTGAATTCTTTTTTCTTGGAATGAATAAAGAGGAGCAGATTTGGAGTCAACGTTAAGCAATGACTCATAAAGTGATTCAAGAATTGATAAGCGTGCAGAATCACCAGCGCTGCTAAGAATGTCCGGTTTAACAAAGTCCACATTATGGTCAGGATTGTCCGTTAAGAGTTGCCACACCTCCAGATTTATCCGAATGGGAATGCTTCTTACGTCTGTTAATCAGATTGCGTCTAGTTCAGGGGTGGGGAATCTACGGCCCGCGGACCACATGCGGCTCGCATGGTTTTGAATGTGGGCCGTGTCAGAGCTTTGTTAAGTGAACAACACATACTGGTGGAATAGAAAACATAAAAATTTCGTAAAAACTGCTTCAGATTCAACTAGGCCCATATGCTGGATTTGTGGTATGAAAACGGCGCAAACGCTTCTGATTTAACGGCAAATTTATAACTCCCAATGAATGTTCAGCAAATTTGCGACGTAATATTGTGTATTTTGCAGGCAAAAACTAAAAGAAAATGTGGCCCGCTGAAAATATTATGCAATCAGTGTGGCCCGCTGTGCTTTACCGGTTCCCCACCCCTGGTCTAGTCTGTTTTGCATAGCTAGAACCACAAGAACACGTTAACCAATGTACAATCTCGTATTTTTTATCCTTCGCTTATTCTTCAAACGAAAGTTGTGTCCAATGTTCCAGGTGGTGTCGATAATTCGTAGATTAACTCGTTGTTGGTCTATTCCATGTCTGCTTTTCCACCAAGGCAGACAGCTCTTTCTTGAGTTGCATTGACATGTCACCTAAAAAGAGCTGCCGAGCAACAACAGCGTTCTACAATTTTTTCTTGTTTCATTGTGACTCAACATCTTGCCATATTTACGATTAAAAAATCTGACACAATTATCTAAAAAATAAGCCGCATAGCCATTGCGACCAAGCTTACAAATGATTTCATAAGCACTACAGATTTTGTATGCACAATCAAGCAAACTATTGACGAAGTTATGCCGTATTTATAACGACGTGGTGCAAAGCTGCTCCATTTCGAATATAGTCCAGTGTTGGTAGGTTTGCGAAATGTATCATACTGGTTGCAACTGTCGTTGAACCGTTTTGCGGTTTTTACATAAAAAAACACTCATTTTAGCACACTTTTTTTATTGAGAAAGGGCATGCAGTGAGTGCAGTCACTATAGACCAAAGTTGGACTCGAGCCGGGCTTTACGGGTCGGGATCAGGCCGGGCTCGGGCCGTGATTTTCAAATTATTTCGGGCATTTTTCAGGCTGATATTGAGCATGTCAACACAAAATATTTTTTTGCGTTTTTTTTTAATATTTTGTGTCATGGATTATTATTTTGTTTACAATAATGGCATAATGGTGACGAAACTAAAAAGCAATGCGTTTTGGTAACATTATTTCGGGCCGATATCGAGCTTTTGATTGTTTCGTCGGGCTCGATCAGTGAGTGTCGGGTTCGAACAGTTGGTGTCGGGTCCGGGCCGAGAAAATTCGCCCGCGTCGTCCAACTCTGCTACAGACAATGCAAAAATATTTTCGCAGCTTATGTCTACAAGCAGAAGCTTGGCTAAAATGCAGTAAGTGAAAAGAGGCTGCAATCATTATTAGTTGGAGAAATCATTGACTGAAAGTTAGGTTTTAGCGCCTTATTACAGGGTGAAAGAGGGGGCCATGGCACCGTGCTCTCCCCTGCGTGCGCTTATGGCGCGAAGAAATGTTTCCACATTATGGTACGATTTTTCTAGCAGTATCTGAGCGACACCGGCTTTCAACATGTAATGAAGAAGGCCTTATGGGGGAAGGGGGGCGCACGCATAGGAGCCCACCCTGCGTACGCTACTGGTCGTGGTGATTGTGCACACTTATCAATTCTTGAATCATTTTTTATTCAAAAGTATGAGCCATTGATTGACGTTGACTTTAAATCCGCTTTCCTTTATTTAATCAATTGTTAAATTAACTTTGTTTGTCTTTTACTCCGTCTTTTATTGCGTTATCTTATATTTTATGACGTTATTACTATTATGATGTTATAATTGTAGTCTTTTGTTAGCTTTCATTTTATGACGTTTCAAAACACTACTTATTTTTAACTGTTGCTTGGGTTATGCTGAAACTTGTAGTTAAAATTTTAAATTCTAGTTCTTACAGTTTTGTTCTGCCTTGCATACACTCCTGATGATAACAACTGAACCTTTGTTGTCGAAACGTCCAGTGTTGAGATTTACTGTGACTTTACTTTTCCTCCTTAAGCTATTTTCATCGCATTTTTATTGTACTCGGACGTTCAAGAAAAATTAAACAATAAAATGTGCTTTATCGAAGCCAGGGCCGGTCTTAGGCATAGGCAAAATAGTCAACCGCTTAGGGCCTCCAATAGGTGCGGGTCTCGCACCCGAATCATAAAAAAATAAATAAATATATTTAAAAAGTGAAATACAACCCATACTATACGAGCTTATATGTCTTATTTTTGTGACGATTCCTAACATGATTGTGGTCGATTATTGCAGCATAATACACAGAATGCTGGCACCAGGCTGAACCAGCTGTTGAGTAGTAAAATACGTTGAAGCTAGCAGCAAGCTACTACACTAGAGTTAATTAAGTCGACCTATCTTCAAATAAAGCGAATTTTAATGGATAAACTCTAACGTATTAAAGATGTTTTTAAAGTGCCGGTATTAATATGATTTGCTAAACATAAGTCAGGTAAACATATGGGCCTACAAGGAAGGGATATCAAAAGTTTTATTTTAACAGTTGGCCTAAGGAAAAAAAAATAGAAATTTAAGTTTGAATTACAACAATGTCTGTTTCGAAATTTTTGAACGGTTGCTTTCTAACAGAAGTGTAGTTCAACATTTACCTCGAGAAGAAGTTCGCATCAGCGCTCAGAAGCAATGGAAAAATAAATAGTTAGCCACATTGCTTGGCCTAATTTTTTAAAGAGATTGGCAAGGAAGATTAGGCTACCGATAACCAGTAGTCTTAACAGCGGAAAAATTGGTTTTTGCTAAATATTAATTTATTTGTGCGAATATGTTTGTATAAATCTCAGTTAATTTGTTGATTTTGGATATGAATAGAGGTACTTATTGACACAAATACAAATTGCGAAAATTTTTTTCGAATTTGACAAAAGTCTCGTCAGCCTTGCTACGCACAGCCAATCCAGGCTAAACTCATTCCAGACTGTAAAGACTCTTTTTTGCATTGCTTTACCTGAACATCTCGACTTCACCTCTTTTCTAGGTTGTGCCCTAGTTTTGGCAGGCGACTGGCCCCAAACAACGATACCCAATGAAAGAGCCTACAACTACTAACCCCAAACTAAGTTACCGGTAGCCTAACTAGCCCACATCACTAGAAGCCCCCATGGCAACCCACTCAATTGCAGCTGCAGACGCGTTTCGACCTTATTATGGTCTCATCAGTGCTGCATAGTAACCTCCCACCTTCCTGAAAAAAAAAATTGTAACCTTCAAAAGAACCTTCAAAAAAACAGCTCAGATGGCCGAGTGGTATGGAGCGTCTGTTTCTTGAGCTGTAGACTCGGGTTTGATTCCGAGTCGGGTCAAACCAATGACTTGAAAGTTGGTATTCACAGCTTCCCTGCTTGACGCTCAGCATTAAAGGGACAATGTGAAGAACAAGCCGGCGAGTTTACTTGTTGTGCCGTTGGGAATGGCACTTTGCGGGATTCCCCCATCTTGGTGTTAATTATTCAACTATTATTGGCATATTTATCCTCCTATTACGAGAAAGCGACGAAGCGCTGTACGAGCTCGCTTAGGAGTTGCCGGCCATCTGTCTACCACACTAAGATGGGGGATTCCCGCTAAGTGTCTTTCCCAACGGCACAACAAGTAAACTTGCCGGCTTTCTCCACACTGTCCCTTTAATGCTATACGTCAAGCAGGGAAGCTGTGAATACCAATGTTAAAGTCATTGGTTTGACCCGACTCGGAATCGAACCCCAAGTCTACCGATCCAGAAGCAGACGCTCTCTACCACTCGGCCATCTGATCGGTGTGGTAGACAGATGGCTGGCAACTCCTAAGCGAGCTCGTATAGCACATTGATCGCTTTCTCGTGATAGGAGGATAAATATGCAACTAAAACTAAACTACACACCCCAAATCTAAGCTTCTACTCGTTCTGCTCAAGGTAAAACATTTGAAATAAAACCTTCAAGAAAATAATACAGGCTGGATTATGATGTCACAGATTCCCTGTAAACAATCGACAAGAACAAAAATGACCGGTTGGTTTAAACATTGTTTTCCCGGTAATCTGAGAAGGAATTTTTTGTTTACGTTTTGTAACTATACCAGTTACCAAAGCCTTCAAAAAACCTCTCTGCCCAACCCGTTCGCCCGTGAAAAAGTTTAGTAGCTATAGGCTCTTTCATTGGGTATCGTTGTTTGGGGCCAGTCGCCTTCTAAAAATAGGGCACAACCTAGAAAAGAGATGAAGTCAAGATGTCCAGGTAAAGCAATGCAAAAAAGAGTCTTTACAGTCTGAAATGAATTTAGCCTGCATTGGCTGTGCGTAGCAAGGCTGAATACGAGACTTTTGTTATAGTCGAAACATTAATTTGTCCTTTGTTTATAGTCGGAACATTAATTTTTGTTAATAGTCGGAACATTAATTCCCTTGCAAATTTTTCGAATTTATTTTTCTATTTCGTTTAGGGCCTTCAAATTCGCTTTGCCTAGGGCCTCCAATCACCTAAGGCCGGCCCTGTCGTAGGAGATGCGAAAGACCATAACAGCGAGAGACGCTGAGGGTCATCGAGTCAGCATCTTCTGTCGCTTTGATAAAGCAGAAAAAACATCTTGGAATATTTTCCAAATCATATCTCAGTGTAACATTTTCTGATACAAACATTGGGCTGTTAGTTGTGGCGGGATAAATTTCTTTATTACAGTAACATTTGTTTGTAATGCTGTAGCATAGACTACGCAAAACTATATTCTTATGTGTAGTTCACAGTTCGTGCGACTAAAAGTGGTCACTCTCTTCTACCACACACCAACTACAGTATCGCTGTATGTGGTTTTAACGTGGATAGCGGTAATACAGGCAATCCATCAACGACTTATACAATCAAAACAGGTATTAGCCAGAAGCGTATTTATGGTGGAGAGCATTGTGCCTCGAAAAAGAACAAATTGTGCTAAGTGATTGAAATATGCTAGACTCTTTTGATGGTTTGTGTATCTAACATGGCCGAAGGCGGATCTAGGGAGATTGGATGAGGGTATGTATCCTCCTCACCAGCCGTTTTCAACTATGTTCTTAATAAATACAAATTTTCCATAATTTCGAACGTCATCGATAACAATACGTCTTACGCCTTAACCACGCACAATTGAAAATGTGGGAATAAAATGCATCATTTATAACAAAAGTCTCGTCAGCCTTGCTACGCACAGCCAATCCAGGCTAAACTCATTTCATACTGCAAAGACTCTTTTTTGCATTGCTTTACCTGTACATCTCGACTTCATCTCTTTTCTAGGTTGTGCCCTATTTTTAGCAGGCGACTGGCCCCAAACAACGATACCCAATAAAAGAGCCTACAACCACTAACCCACAACTAAGTTACCGGTAGCCTAACTAGCCCACATCACTAGAAGCCCCCATAGCAACCCACTCAATTGCAGCTGCAGACGCGTTTCGACCTTATTATGGTCTCATCAGTGCAGCATAGCAACCTCCCACCTTCCTAAAAAAAAAAATTCCAGCCTTCAAAAGAACTACACACCCCAAATCTAAGCCTCTACTCGTTATGCTCAAGGTAGAACATTTGAAATAAAACCTTCAAGAAAATAATACAGGCTGGATTATGATGTTACAGATTCCCTGTAAACAATCGATAAGAATAGAAATGACCGGTTGCTTTAAACATTATTTTCCCGGTAATCTGAGAAGGAATTTTTTGTTTAAGGTTTGTAACTATACCAGTTACCAAAGCCTACAAAAAACCTCTCTGCCCAACCCGTTCGCCCGTGAAAAAGCGGGGGACAAGGCAGTCACTGTGTCTGCGCATGCAGCCCAGAAAACACAGTGAACGTCAGCGCTCATCGGTGGTTTAAACATCAATAATTTTAAAATTTTAAACCACCGATAAGCGCTGGCGTTCACTGTGTTTTCTGGGCTGCATGCGCAGACACAGTGACTGCCTTGTCCCCCGCTTTTTCACGGGCGAACGGGTTGGGCAGAGAGGTTTTTTGTAGGTTTTGGTCACTGGTATAGTTACAAAACGTAAACAAAAAATTCCTTCTCAGATTACCGGGAAAATAATGTTTAAACCAACCGGTCATTTTTGTTCTTGTCGATTGTTTACAGGGAATCTGTGACATCATAATCCAGCCTGTATTATTTTCTTGAAGGTTTTATTTCAAATGTTTTACCTTGAGCATAACGAGTAGAGGCTTAGATTTGGGGTGTGTAGTTCTTTTGAAGGTTACAATTTTTTTTTTTAGGAAGGTGGGAGGTTGCTATGCTGCACTGATGAGACCTTAATAAGGTCGAAACGCGTCTGCAGCTGCAATTGAGTGGGTTGCTATGGGGGCTTCTAGTGATGTGGGCTAGTTAGGCTACCGGTAACTTAGTTGTGGGTTAGTGGTTGTAGGCTCTTTTATTGGGTATCGTTGTTTGGGGCCAGTCGCCTGCTAAAAATAGGGCACAACCTAGAAAAGAGGTGAAGTCGAGATGTTTAGGTAAAGCAATGCAAAAAAGAGTCTTTACAGTCTGGAATGAGTTTAGCCTGGATTAGCTGTGCGTAGCAAGGCTGACGAGACTTTTGTTATAAGTTTAGTCAAAAACATTAATTTGTCCCTTGAAAATGCATCATGTTTTGCGAAGCACTCAGAATTATAAGGTCAAAAATTTAATCAAAATTTGCCTAAGAGGTGTTCAAAAAGCACTAAAATAGCCATTACAGCATGTAATGTTTCAATATTTTGCGGGGGATCATGTCCCTGGATCTCCCTTAGAGCCTTTTCTGTTTCTCAATTTGCTTCAAATTAGTTTTGCCGAAGAACACTACGCTTAAAAGAAATGTTGAAATTATGTGTAGGGTCCAGTACCTACGGGTAACTACAGGCTGCCTCCTGCGACCTAACAGAGATTAGCTTTCTATCAGTAGCAAACTTCCAATTCAGAGTTCAATTCAAATTATTATTTACAGACATTAATTTACATGAAAATCAGCTTACTCAAATAGAATGCAATAGCAATTTCTGCGGTGATTGACTACGGCCGCAGATAGACAACCCTAAACATAAACAATGCTCAACATTTTACCTTAATAATAACCAACATCTTCCAACTAATACTCACTACTAATTATGAACAACTGGGAAATTACGATACACTGTAGACCAGTGGTTCTCAAACTTTTTTAAAAAAATTACGCAACGGTCCCCTAGCAATTTTTTTAATGGCTCACGGTCCCCTTGAAAAATTAACACAAATAAACACAAAACAACACGTTGATTTTTTATTGTATCAATGTGACGAGGGCACTTGCTTCTTTGCAAACTTATTCAAGGAAAATGAACAATTTACTAGAGTTAGACTAAAATCACGCATTGCAGTATCCTTCTCTGAAACCAATACTGCTGCCGCCACCCACCAGGTTTTTACTTTTAAGCCATCCGCAAAAAAACTTGATCCTTTTTTGCTACTGCACGTTCTCCATCATTCGCAGACTTCACGCTAAAGGAGCCATTGCTCTAATGTGACATCAAATTGCTTCTTGTGATATCATAAATGCCTATGTAGCCTGTAAGGTTTCATGACAAATTGTGTTTGTTAAGTTGATTGGAAGAAAAGTTGCCTGAAAACTTAATTTTACACAAAATTTTTTCTTCAGGATCGTCGTTTTAATTTTTTTGGAAGGTGCTTCGCGGTCCCAGAAAATTTGTCTCGCGGACCCCAAAAGGACCGCGGACCCCAGTTTGAGAACCACTGCTGTAGACTAACTGCTGCGCTCAATTAAACGACAAACCCAAATCAAAGCGAGTACGAAGCAAGTAAACACGATTATGACGTAATGCGTTAAAGTGTCACAATTGAATAATGGATTAACTATTTGGACATAACATACCGGCCCCCAAAATTACACAAACGGGGTAATTTTGCAAAATATTTATGGACAAATAGTGATTTCTAGCGAAACACAGTAGCCTACGCTAATTGTAATTCAATCACATCATTTTAAGTCATATTTAACACTTGATTAATTCAAAACGAGTACCTATTCTTAATTCAACCAGTTTCAAAGCCAAAACAAAAAGTCAAAGCATAAAACGAATAGGCGTACGGCACAACGAACCAATTAAAGTACACGTAACACATCACAAACCATAACCACAACTCTATTCCACTGCCTCCAACAAGCACAGTTTACGAATATCTCTCACATACACATTCGACGCGGTTTTCACCTTCACACGTCGAACTGAGCCACATTTGTCCGGTAGGCACTCAATGATTAGACCTTTGGGCCAGTTTCCCCGTTTAGTATTCTCGTCCACAAGCAGGTCCAGGTCTCCAACTTGCAAATTGCGTTCAGGCGTTAACCATTTCTGTCTGATTTGTAGTGTGGGGATGTATTCTTTTATCCATCGCTCCCAAAAACGATTTGCCAACACATGCACCAAACGCCAAGACCTGCGATAACTATCTGCTTTCAAAAATTGGTCAGGAGGTAAAGACGAATCAACCCTTCCAAGGAGAATCATATTGGGGGTTAACGCAGCCAAATCATGCGCATCATCACTGACAGGTGTCAATGGACGGTTGTTGAGTATCCTTTCGATTTCCGCTAACAGCGTGCATAGAGTGTCATCATCCAACGATCTTTCACCAACTAAGCTCCTCATAATCTTCCGTGCAGATCGAACAACCCTTTCCCAAACCCCACCCTGATGACTAGCACCAAGAGGAGAGAATTTCCATTCAATACCCTGTTGACACAACGAATCATGTATCTGAGATTGATTCCATCGTTCCAAACAGTAACGCAATTCTTTCTCCGCACCAGTAAAATTTGTGCCGTTATCACTAAACACAATGGCGGGTCTACCACGACGACTGCAAAACCTTTGGAACACGTTCAAAAAGGAGTCAGTCTCTAATGAGTACGCCATTTCAATATGTACAGCACGTGTGGCCATGCATGTAAAAACGCATGCATATCGTTTTACCTGGTTTCGCCTCATTTTCACAGAAAGAGGCCCCATGTAATCTACGCCAACGTTCTGAAATGGGGGATTGCCTGGAGTGATTCGGGCTAGAGGCAAAGGCGCCATCATCTGACATCCAGGCTTAGATTTCCAGAGTCGACATTGTCTACAGTCCTTTAGCACTTTACGCACAGTAGCCTGTCCCTTCAATATCCAAAAACGTTCTCTTGTCGCAGAAAGAACATGTACAGTACCACAATGTCCTTCGCGATCATGATAAAACTGAACAATCAACTGGGTTAAATGCCCTTTGCTAGGCAATATCATTTGGTGTTTTTGACCCTCAGGCAACGAAGAATACTGTAATCGTCCGCCCACATGCAAAATACCGTTCACGTTAACTGGGTTCAGTTTGCTTAAGGCATTTAAACTAGGCGATGTACACAATCTCTTACCATTCAATAACTTGGGGTCAGAAACAAAATGCGAAAATACAGGCAACATATCAAAAGCATCAGAAAAAACATTCATTTGTACATATTTTACAAGCTCAAGCAGAACACGGTCAAGCTCTTTTGCAGTAAACGCTATACAAACGTCAAACACAGGTTTATGCTGTAAATGTTTAGCACAACATTTGGTCATCAAATACGCTTTAACACGTAAAAAACAAGCAACAACTCTTAGCAAACGATTTAAGCTAGAATAGTGATCAATAATTTTCATTATGGGATCAACAATGAGCCTAGTAGCAACACAACTTACGGAAATTTTAAACTCGGCATCAGCATTATTCAAAGTAGTCAAACATTCAGGTTGCACAGGCCAATTATTTTCTGGCAATAACAAAAAGTGAGGCCCATTTATCCACAAATCAACTTGCGAAATTTGCTTTGGCATCAGCCCACGTGAAGCAATGTCAGCGGGATTTTGCTTGGTGTCAACATGTCGCCACTGCGAAACTTCTGAAAATTGGTGTATAACATCTACTCTATTAGCCACAAACGCTTTAAACCTAATGCTTTCATTTTGGATGTAGTGCAAAACCGTGGTGGAATCAGTCCAGTAAACCATTCGATCAAACTTGTAGCCCAATTCACACTGAATCAATTTAGACATCTTCACGCAAACAACAGCTGCAGTAAGTTCCAACCGCGGAACACTAATAGGTCGCACAGGAGAAACTCTAGATTTACCCATCACAAAAACTACGTGCACTTCGCTATTATCTGTCTCAGTTCGGATGTAACTGACTGCACCATAACCTAAATTTGATGCATCACAAAACATATGAAGCTGCAACGAACATACATCAAAAGTTGGTGACTTAAGGCACCTAGAAAGCACCAGCTTTTCCAACATCACAACTGAATTCAACCATTCTTCCCAAACTTTCAATTGGCTGTACCCAATTTCCTCGTCCCAGCTAAGTTTATCATAACAAGCCTCTTGTAATAGCTTCTTTATGGGCAAAACAAACGGTTGAACAAACCCTAACGGATCGAATACCTGACTCACCATAGAAAGGATGCCACGACGTGTCGCAGGTTTTTCCGCAACTTTTACCACAATCTTGAAACAGTCCGATGCAGCATCCCAATACACTCCAAGAGTTTTTTCTGTAGGAAGCTCATTAAAACTGATATCTTGAAGTGAATTTGCTCTACAATTAGGTGGAACAGAGTCAACTACCTCCCTTTGATTACTTAGGAATTTAGTGAGATGGAATCCTCCACTGGATAACAGGTCGCGCAATTGGGATATCAATTCGATAGCTTCTTTTATGGTGGGTACACCTTTAAGAAGATCGTCCACATAAAAATTTTCATGAACAGTCGAAATCGTTGCTTCATCTGCTGACGAAAGATTATCCTGTGCAGTTTTGCGTAATGCAAACCCAGCTACGCTCGGCGACGAAGTCGCGCCAAATATATGAACATTCATTTGGTAATCGACAGGCAAAGCCTTAGTATTATGTTCAGGCCACCACAAAAATCTTAACGCATTCCTATCCCTGGGATCCCACTCAAAAGCTTATCATTTAAACAACATCCTTCTGCCTTTGCCGCACAATCAAATACAATTCTGAATTTGGAGCCGGTGCTGTGGTGCGGAATATACCAAATGGGATCTTTCACTTCTTCGGCATCCTCGGTGACACGTTGGGCATAGCCAAGTTCCAGATACTCCTGCATTTTTTCTTTGTAGTTTCTGTACAGCTCCGGATCTTTTTCAAATCTTCGTTTCAAGTAGTTTAACCTTCTCAAAGCCATTGCTTTGTTAGTTGGCAGGACAGGATGGTCCTCCTTCCACGGCAATCCAACCTGGTAACGATTTCCAACCTTTTTCAGACTCTTCTCCATTTTCTCTACAGCCAACTTGTCTTCCACAGAGGGCTTTACCCCATAATCCTCATCGAGATCCTTAAAATCCTGATTCATAATCTCCAAGATTTGATTGCACTCATCCTCAGCATCCGATTTATGAAGGAACTGAACACGAATGACGTCATCACTCGCACTCAGGCAAGTTTCTTCTCTAGCATTATCCGAATAGTCTGAACCAAATAAAGTCCAGCCCAAGGCTGTGTGGAGTCCAAACGGCTCACCATACTCTCCGTAACGCTGCTCTGTAATCCGAAACGCCTCATGAACGTCATTCCCAAGAAGGAGTTCCACTTCATCAGTGTTTATTTCAGGAAATTCAATATCACTCAAATGTGAATACAGCTTGGCAACCTCCTTCGTCGGTATACTTTGTGAAACATCAGTAATTTTGTCAACCAGTATCACTTCCTTGAAGCTGAAGCTGTTCAACTCATTAATACCTTGAATGCGTAAGGTATCGGACAACACTTTGTGATTAGATGTCGCATTAGTGGTGACAAGTTCACAACTACGTGAGGACTCCGAAAGGTTGAGCCTCTTGGCCAAACTTTTTGCGCACAAACTGGAATCTGAGCCATCATCCATGAAAACATACGTCAAAGTTGCATGCTCTGAATTCCCACCAGAAACTCGCACCGGAACCACTTTAAATCGTTTCACTCTCTTCAAGTTCCTCTTATTACGATACGAAAACGCCACAATACCACTTGAACTAGGCTGCTCTTGAGCAGCTGCTGCAGACTGATCCGAATTATTTCCTGGAGGGTCGTGAAGAAGAGTATGATGCCTTTTTCCACAGATTTTGCAGCAAAACCTTGCATTACAATGTGCAACCTGACGCAAAGAACTTAAGCAATTAAAACAGGGACCTTTCTTCACCACGGCCTTACGCTCAGCAACTGATTTCTTCTTGAAGGAATCACACTGCCACAGGGGATGGTCCTGTCCACAATCAGCACACTTAATTCCTCTGGAAGTTGAAGACGCGTTTGCTGAGCCGAAACTCCTTCGAGTTTCCTTGGCTGACACAGCATTTACCCGGTTGTGTTTTCTGGGCATGTTGAATCTCGACACAGACTGTCTTTCCTTAGCAGCTACTTGTTGATGTTGTCTCTTCAAGTAAGAATTCGACCTCGCCGCTTCGTTTTGCAAGAAGTTGACCAAGTTCTCAAAAGTAGGGAGATTGTCCTTTTTATACAATATGCAACAGATGTCGTCAAATCTTTCCCTCATGCTCAATGGAAAACGTGAATAGACCTTTCGGATGTTCTCTTGGAGGTTTAAACACGCTGCGCAATCCCATCCCTTCAAAGTAATGAAGCAATTGAAAGCCTCATCCGCTAATGCACATATTGCTTTCGAGTCAGATTCTCGTATAGGTGGACCACTAGTCAACTTGTCCACGTAAGCCTTAACAATCACTGGCTTCTGACCAAAACGCTCTTCTAAACGTTTTCTCGCTTCTGGGTAGCCGACGTCACAAGGTAAATAAAGACAGCCTTCAATCGCTCTGTGCGCTTCTCTTATGCACAAGCTAAACATCAAATCCAATTTGCGTCCAATATCCTTATAGCAACTCTCAACATGCGCATCAAATCTATGCATGAACTGAAAGTACTTTAACGGATTTCCGTCAAATTTCTCGATTTCTACCTTCGGGCGAGAATACCCAAATCTCGCTTCTCTTATTGCTTCAGCCAGGGTACATTGGACATCCTCCACGATACTTTGGCCCTTCCGCAAAGATAAGTCTTCCTTCTTAGAGATTTCAACCATAGACCCTTGACATCTTGCAAGACTTGGCAGATTAAGCGCCGGCCCCACTGAGGGACATTGACCTATGAGACTCATTTGACCCACATGAGGTTGAGATGATTTTGCCATCAACTTCTCGAATGTAGGCTTTAGTTACTGAACAAGAGGTTTTCTTGCATCAGCCACAAAATTCTGGTCTACCTCACCGCCTTTGCAATCTAACTTACAGTCCGTGGTGCCAATACCAGTAGGCTCAAGAAATACAGGAGCTTTCACTGATTTTTCTTGAACGTAACGCCTTGATCCATAAGATGCACCAGAACGACTCCTATTCTCTGCAAGCATTGCTTCTATATTCTTTCGCTTAGCATCTAAACTTCGTTTTTTCGCTTCCCACGGTCTTTCCTTTTGTTCGATGTCAAGAAGCCTTTTCTCCCTTTCAATGTTTATGCGCTCCAGCTCCTGTTCCTCTTCCATCTCGACTTGGGCAAACTGTAGCTCAAGTAGCTGGATACGACTTTCATGAGAACCGGAGTTAGAGTTTCGAGAAAGTCCAGCGTCTGTTTCAGCTTGTAAGTAAGCGTCGAAGGCCTGCTCCAACTCCACTTTCCTACCTATCATATCCTTTCTCCATTTGGAGACTAAACTTCTCTCCCGGTCATAAATGGCATCATCCGGTATAACGCTAGATGCTTTTTTTAAAGCAGCGGAGACATTCTGCATAAATATCATCAAATTCTTCTTTGACATTGATAACTCGAGGGTACTCGACTTGTGACTTCATCAGTTCCTCTAACTGATTACTCAACTTAGTTAAATCCTTCGTTAATCTAACATAAGCTTCGCATCGTGAGGCCCACTGCTCCACGAATGCACTACAATCAGCAACTTGAGTATAAGAACACCCAGGCGCACTCTTACTCGACATAGTACAGCTAACCAATTTGTAACCCAGTCGACCAACAGAAATCCCGTATCCAGACGCAGAAATCCGAACCAAAACTGAGCTACACTAGCTGACTAAGGAACCGACAACCAGATATGCCAGTACAAAAACTAATTGCTGACAACAACAGCCTAACCAAGACCAACTCTACAACAAAGTCAGTTGATGAATCGAGAACCAGCAGGCTAAGCCCCAGAACGCCGTAGCCCTGCACAAACTCTAGTCTTCCACCCAGACTGAGAACAACTCCAAACAACTAGCTGCGTCACCCAGCAAACTGACAGAAATCTTGTCCCAGTTACGAGACACGCAGAAATCCAATGTAGGGTCCAGTACCTACGGGTAACTACAGGCTGCCTCCTGCGACCTAACAGAGATTAGCTTTCTATCAGTAGCAAACTTCCAATTCAGAGTTCAATTCAAATTATTATTTACAGACATTAATTTACATGAAAATCAGCTTACTCAAATAGAATGCAATAGCAATTTCTGCGGTGATTGACTACGGCCGCAGATAGACAACCCTAAACATAAACAATGCTCAACATTTTACCTTAATAATAACCAACATCTTCCAACTAATACTCACTACTAATTATGAACAACTGGGAAATTACGATACACTGTAGACTAACTGCTGCGCTCAATTAAACGACAAACCCAAATCATAGCGAGTACGAAGCAAATAAACACGATTATGACGTAGACGTAATGCGTTAAAGTGTCACAATTGAACAATGGATTAACTATTTGGACTTAACATTATGGCTCCCCCCTTTTTTAATTTACTGCTACGCCAATAATATTCGCCTTTCAACGAGCATAACATGAATCAATTTAATTGTTTCGATAATTAATTATGCTTAAAATACGTAAATTTTTACCTTCTTGAAAAAATTATTAAATTTCAATTCTGCATCTGATGGCTCTCGAGAAACCCCTGTTATCCGGTTAGGGAATTTCGTTGTTCGGATATACTTTTTGTGAAAAAAATTTCTAACGAAAGTTTAAATCTTTTAAAGTTTCTGCGAAGTAAAATGCTGCAAAAAGGTCACAGCATAGGTGGAATAGAGGGGGAGATTCTCCCTTCTTTTATTTGTAGTTATGCTTATTTAGATGAGTAGCCTATTTTGATTGTTTTAGACTAGAAACCAAAATGCAAGACGAGCAGTCGCCAAAATAAATCTTAGATGTTAATTATAAAACGACACTGCTTTTCTTAAAGGTATTATCCTAGGAAGAAAACTTCATCATCTTTCGGTGGACTGAATGAATTTATATAAGCTTCCTAACAACAAACTTTGCTCGTAAATACGCAAATCCATTTGTTATCCATCGCACAAAAATATGTATAAAGATGAATTACAGGTCCTCCTCCACCAAATAATGTTCGAATTACTCTATCCCGAGCAAGACAACTTCGTGTAAGTTGGAATGACCCGTGTGTTGGCTGTGGTCCGGATCGAAGAGCCGTGTGGTATGACGTGTTTCATCGTGAGGGCAGCGGAAACCGACAAATTTTTCGAATACACGGCGCGTTAAACAGAAGGGTCACCATCGACGGTTTAAATCCAAGCACTCGACATTTCATTACAGTGCAAACAAGGAGTCGTGGAGATTTCCCAGTTGTAAGAAGCGATGAAAGTGAAGAACTGGTCGGTTTTACAGGTAAGTTTTAGTGGTTAACCCTTTCACTGCTGAACAAATAGACGTTGAAAATGGCCAACATCGAAAAACGCCCGATTATCAACAATGGCATTATATAATTATTGTTGGGTATGAGGCTCAATGCTAAAATTTATTTGAAACGATTTTGGGTTTCGATTTTGGTTTTTCAAAACGCTTTTACGTTTCGAAATTTGGACTTTTGTTTCAAAGACATTTTTTGTTTCGACTCGAAACAAAATGCGAAGCACAAAAGTGTTTTTCCTAACGAAAGCGAGCAAAATCGGAAATTTTGGTCATTTTAATCATCTTCACAAAATTGATAAAAAACTCGAACGTGCGGTCTTTTTGAGAAAACACGCTTTGGTTTCAGTTCTAAAAGTTGAAAGTTGGAATTTTTTCACGTATTCTGTGAGAAAATACAGGGCATTTTCGCGAGCAAAATTTTTATCCCTTCCCAAACAAAAAAATTGCATGGCAATCACCGGGCATTTGCATGAGCCAGCTTGGCCCATGCAAATGCCCGGTATTTGCCATGCAGTTTTTTTGATTGGGTTGTAGCACTAATCTCGTGCAGAAATAATAACGCATAAAAAGGCTGAATTTATAAGATAAAAATCAGGCTATAGTTTGAAAGAATAAATTTTTTAAAGAGATTCTAACTAACCAAGATACAACCAAAGATAGAGACAAAATTTAGGCTTTTGAATTGAAGAAAACAGAGAGTTAACGAAACTTTTTCAGACAAGACATTTAGTTTAGAAACGAATACCACAAAAACTGTTTTGTACAAAAAGTAACGCTTGCTTTTGTGATATTAAGTCTTTGCTTGACCCAAAAGTCGCTGCAATTCCCCCTTGTAAAAAAAACAATAAATTTTGAGTTATTTTTTGCATTTCGTTTCTGTGCTGATTTACACACTGGATATTACTAATCCTAACGCATTTTTAGATAAAGGAGAAAAGATTTAAACATCCTATACTTTGTACAACTATACTGTACATCATGAATTTGCGATCACTGTAACGCACTTATATATGTCTCAGTAAATTTACAACTGCAATAAATAAAAAGTTTCTAGCAAGTTGCGACTGCTTGAAGTATTTTCTGGTGCTTTCATTTTTCGGTGTCAGGTTTTTCATCCTCACTATTATAACTGCTAATCAAAATTAATCGACGTTTGCTTCAAATATTTTCACCAGTTTGGCAGTTCATTTGTTTTCTCAGTGCCTTCTGCGCCGACGTTGGCGGATATCTGCGGAGCACGTATTAAAACCGCAGAAATATGCATATCTTGGTTGAAACCTGAAGGCGGAAACGAAATCGATAATTACATTGTGGAATGGATGATTGAAGGCAATATGAAGCATTCCGATACCATTCCTTATAACGGGATGGAGTCAAACACTTACACAATAAACAATCTTCAGCCATCACAAGTATATATTATATCAATTCGAGCTCAAAACAATGGAGGTGAAGGTGATGTTTCAACAAAAATGTATGCAACAGGTAAATCTTTCCTAATTATCACTTCTGGCTTTGCTTATCTTTTCCGGTTTAAATTCTACTTGACATTTCGACTAACATTTTTTACACTGCTTTAAGCAAATACGAACCTTTAACATTTGTTTTGTACTTGACTATTTTTTCAGTGCCTTCTGCGCCAATCTTTGCTGGTACTTGCGAAGTTAACAATAAAACCACAAAAATATGCATATCTTGGTTGAAACATGAAGGCGGAAACCAGATAGATAATTACACCGTGCAATGGATGATTGATGAGAACCAGAATTATTCCGATAGCATTTCTTACAACGGGATGGAGTCAAGCGCATACACAATAAAAAATCTTCAACCAGCGCAAGCTGTTAGCGTATCAATTCAAGCCAGCAATTCAGCAGGTGAAAGTGAAGCTGCAACCAAAATGTATGCCACAGGTAAATCTACCCTTAGGTATTATCTCTTTTTTTAACTATTTTTTGGGGCAAAATTGGTTGCTTAAGCAACTACAAAAACATTGCTTTTTGCACTTGTTTTGTACTTTGCTATTTTTTTCAGTGCCTTCTGCGCCAATCTTTGCTGGTACTTGCGAAGTTAACAATAAAACCACAGAAATATGCCTATCTTGGTTGAAACATGAAGGCGGAAACCTGATAGATAATTACTTAGTTGAATGGATGATTGATGGCAATCTTAATTATTCCGATACCATTTCTTACAACGGAATGGAGTCAAGCACTTACACAATAAATAATCTTCAACCTGCGCAAGCTGTTAGCGTATCAATTCAAGCCAGCAATTCTGCAGGTGAAAGTGAAGCTTTAACGAAAATGTACGCAACAGGTAAATCTATCCTTAAGTATTATCTCTTTTTTTACCTATTTTTCGGGGCAAAATTGGTTGCTTAAGCCAAGGCTTCCCAAACTTTTTCTCTCGCGTCCCCCTTTAATCTCCTGAAATTACTCGCGACCCTTCACCGTTAAAATGAAAAATATGCATTTGTGATAATTATTGAAAGACGAAAACTAAAAACAAGCTTCGGAATACAATAAATATGGGACGAAAATAGCTTAAGGAGGAAAAATAAAGCCATAAAAATTACAGCTTTGAGATTTACAGGGGCTTTATTTTTCCTCCTTAAAAACAAGCTGCATTTACTCACTTATTTATTTTTGTAGCATATTTATCCTCCTGTCACCAGAAAACGATCTATGTTCTATACGAGCTCCCTTAAAAGTTGCCAGCCATCTGTTTAGCACACCAAGATGGGGTAATCCCGCTAAGTGCATTTCCCAACGGCACAACAAGTAAACTTGCCTGCTTGCTCTCCAAATTGTCCCTTTAAGGCTGAGCGTCAAGCAGGAAAGCTGTAAATACCAAATTTAAAGTCATTAATTTGACCCGACTCGGAAAAAACTCAAGTTTACAGCTACCGAGGCGGACGCTCTTACCACTCGGCCATCTGAGCTGTTGATGCCTGCATTGCCTTCTAGCTTACACTGAAGTAACTTATTAGAACCAAAAACAAAAAAGCAAACACATCTATGCAATATAATGGGTGCGATTGCTTTCTCCTACAAACCAAATCTAGCCGCGGCTCAGTATTTATTAATGCCGATCTTGAGACGGCTTCAATGTTGCTCGTGCAGAAACAATGTTTTGCCGTCAACGTTGAACATGCTGACTAGCACAGACACGTCGAGATAAATGGCCGGAGTACGGTTGCTGGCGAGTCCGATAATAATGGATATTCGGCTTTAATGCTAACGATTGACTAGCCAGCTATCCATTGCTTAAAATGGTTTTTAGTTACCGGTGCTAGCTTCTCGCCAGTAGAGTTCTACATGGCGTCGCAAACCGAAGCGATGAAACAAAAAGATGCATCAGGCAGTGTCACGTGATACCGAAGTGACGAAACAAAACAATTTTTACATAAAACTACAGCACTCATGTGCTGCTTCACTATTTCGTACTAGCCTAGAGATAGGCCAGAATCTACAGCTAAGTTAAAAATGATGTTTGCGCAATTCCACCAGTTTTAAAAGTTTAAAAAGCTTAAAAGCATTCTATACACAATACGCAATGCTTTGCTTAAAGTTTGTATACTCCGTGCGACCCCTGAGGTTTGTTACGCGACCCCTTTCGGGGCGCGACCCCCAGTTTGGGAGGCTCTGGCTTAAGCAACTACAAAAAACATTGCTTTTAGCACTTGTTTTGTACTTTACTATTTTCTTCAATGCCTTCTGCGCCAATCTTTGCTGGTACTTGCGAAGTTAACAATAAAACCCCAGAAATGTAAATGTCTTGGTTGAAACATGAAGTAGGAAACCAGATAGATAATAATTACTTAGTTGAATGGATGACTAAATTTTTTTGATACCATTCCTTACAACGGGATGGAGTCAAGCACTTATACAATAAACAATCTTCAACCAGCGCAAGCTGTTGGCGTATCAATTCGAGCTCAAAACAATGGAGGTGAAGGTGATGTTTCAACGAAACTGTATGCAACAGGTAATTTATCGTTGACTTCGCAAATAACGCTAAATATTGGGGCAAAAGGCACTGCACGTAAAAAGCTGACTTACACTTTCCTGAAGTATTATTTCTGTTTTTTCAGTGCCTATTTTTTGGAGCAATATCAGTTTGAATCTCACTTAAGACTTCGACGACTATTTTTTGAAGCAACAGCAACAAAACATAACCGCTGACACTTGTTTTTTACGTCGTTTTCTTTTGCAGTGCCTTCTGCGCCAATATTTAGCGTTACTTGCGAAGTCAACGATAAAAGCGCAGAAATATGCATATCTTGGTTTAAACCTGAAGGAGGAAACGAGATAGATTATTATATTGTGGACTGGATGATTGAAGGAAATATGAAGCATTCCGATATCATTCTTTACAACGGTAGGCAGTCAAATAACTACACAATAAACAATCTTCAGCCAGCACAAGTTGTTGATGTATCAATTCGAGCCAGCAATTCTGCAGGTGAAAGTGAAGCTGCAAAAAATTATTACGCTACGGGTAAATATTTTTTATGTCCGATAATTTTTTTTGTTCTGTGACCGTATTATAGGAACGTATACATTAACCTAACGTTAAAACGTTGATAATTGCTTTACTTTTTGTTCACGAAACTTACGTTAAAATGTTGATAAATATTTCATTTTCTTTCAGTTTGTGATGTGGTGATATGGTTTGCCAGCAACATGGCCTAGTTGCACATCCTACGTAATGGGTTCGATTCGCGGCTGGAGCCGATTTTATTAGACATAATATACCGGGTGGCTGCGGACTCGAAGAGCGCAAGCTCATTTCGCAGTCTCCCTCAATTACTGTGGAACTTCCTGTTTAATAATTTGAAATGTGAAAAAAAAAGTTGATAAACCGCTTAGCGAGTTAAGTCTCTTGACGTTTAGCTAAATCGAATTACTTTCTCTTTTTTATACTGTAATTTGTTTGGATGGTTGTTTAATTATAAAGTTTGGTGTGACGGTAACTTTCAAATAAGGTTGTCCAAAACTATTACCAGTTCTTTAACATGAAAATGTCATTTCAAAAGTGATGACGTTATGGTTTCAATTTGTAGATAATGAAAAGCAGTATTTTTTGTGTAATAAAACGCCCATTTTGTTTTAAAAGTTGGGTTTGCAAAAACGCGGTTCTAAAATCAAGTCTTTTTCATTATTTTTTTTTTTATATGTGAAGTAAAATTGAACAGACTGGGCAAACCACAGTAGCTGCATTCTTTTCATTTTTAAATGCTTTCTTTCGAAATATTTCATCTCCGATGACTCTATTTCAAGGAGAGCTAATTTCACAGCTTATTGAAACCACATGCTGCCCAAATATATCATCTGTAAAATTTCGGCGGCATAACCACTTTTCAGTGTAATCATTTGAAAGTTACTACTTTGAAACGATAATGTCATTGCAAGTGATCACGTTACAATTCATGCGATGAGATTCTTGCTAAAAATAAGTGCTTTTGTTTGGTTGGAAAAAATTGAGAGGGTAAGATATTCGTGACAGGGCCCGTCGAGAGAAAATCCGGGCCCCGGGGCAGAAATATGATGCGGGCCCCCTCGGTACCAAAATTAAATTCTCTAAAAAAGAAAAGGTCTTGACATCGCTCAGGCATTGTGCGAAGTAAAAAATTCTTACTGGGGGGGATGGTTTTGTCCACAATTTTGCTTGAATTCTGAAACCAAATAACAAGACAATGTTGCGAAAATGGTATTTATTGTTCATGGGGCGATGCAGTGGTGTAGAACGAAATTTTACAAGGTGGGGGGATTTTAAGGGGGATGAAATTTTAAATGGGAGACGATTTCTGTACCATTAAAAAAAATGTCACGATTTTTTTTTAAGCGTAGTTTTTTTTTTAGAAGAGCAGCCTGAAGGAGATTGAAAAACAGAAAAACTTTAGGGGGTCCGAAGGTATGCTCCTCCGGGAAATTTTTGAAATATTACATGCTGTAATGGCTATTTTAGTGCTTTTTGAACATTTTTCAGGCAAACTTTGTTTAAATTTTTTGACCCTAATTCTGAGTACTTCACCAAATATGGTGCATTTTGTTGGCACATTTTCAATTGTGCGTGCTTAAGGCGTTAGGCTTATTGTTATCAAAGAGGTTCGAAATTATGGAAAAATTGTATTTATCAAAAACATAATTAAAAATGGCTGGTGAGGTCAATACATTTCCTCATTTCATTCCCACCCCCTGGATTTGCTCCCAGCCATAAACTACAAAAACCATCAAAAGAGTCTCGCGTATTTCAGTTACTTGGCACCATTTGATTTGTTCATTTTTACTAAAAGGCAAAGGCAAAAGGGGAGGGGCCATGGCACAATGCCCCCCTAAAACGCTTCTGGGGCGATGAAATTGGTCAGTGACCAAATTAAAACAGTGGTGGAAGGCGTACTGCGTGTTTGCATACTACCAGCATGATGAACAAAAATTATTATCCACGGTAGAATATCGAAAACTTCATGAGCTTTGTTACATAGCGAAGAAGCAATTTTTCCAGCATTTCTTCGCGTGTGTCCCTAAAGAAATTTTTTTTAAGAGTGGGGCCCCTCGACGAGCCCTCAAAACATGACGGGCCCCGGTACTTTGTACCCCCCTTGCCCTCCCCTCTCACCAGCCCTGATTCGTGAATCTCTGAACATTAAATCCCTTCTTCTCCCACCAGAAAAATGAAGATGGTGATGGTAAGGACATGAGATAAAATTGCCAAAAAACTGCAATACTTAACACCCATTTGGTGAAGCCATTGAGACCGTTTCGGCAGAACTTGATATCGGGATTTAGTGGAAGATCTTGCATGGTTTTGACATTGCTGGTGCAGTTATATCTTTGATACTTAGGTGCAGTTACTTCTGTTTTTAGAGTAAATGCATAGCTTTACGTGCAGTTCAAAATTTAATCAAAGTGCAGATTAAAACAGATTGCGAACTAATGATGAAATATACAGTAATGGGTTTATTTTATGCTTTATAACATAACTATCTCTAACCAGTAATAGACGAATAACGACAAAAATTAATTATCCACTTTGGTATTCAACCATATTAACCTATATATATTTTTGTCTTGCAAGCTGCTGATCCTTTCAGAGCATCAACGTGGTATACGATAGCAATCACTACAGCTACTTTGCTCTTTATAGTAGTAGTGGGTGGGTTAATTGGAAAAGGAAGGTTGACATCAAAAGAAAGGTATGAGATGTGTAACGGTTATTTGGTTACATTTATTACACCGCCTCATTCACAGACGACTCCTTCTTGGCAAAGCTGTGAAGTTAAGAGGAAACGTAATGTCAAATGCTAAGAAGTTTGCATTTTTTTGCATTGAAAAGCTACCAATCAAGTTTATTTTTATGTTGAACACGTATAAAACTGTTTCTATTGAAACGTATTTAGAGAAAACACGCCAAATTTGTGACAGACTAGCATTTTTTTCAAATACCAGTAAAACTGCTGTAACTGCAGACAAAGCTACTGCACAAAAGTTTTTTTAAACCTACGTTTTCCATATGGCATGCCTAACACAGTATCATACATACACTTTTGTTAACTGCTATCAAACTGCACACCCCAATACTTCGGGTCCTACTAAACACTGCAAAAGATTGAAACACCGCAAAGGACGACAAAGGACCTCAAATTGATGTACTAAACACCGCAAAGTACGACAAAGAACCCTAAAACCCTAACCCTAGTCTAACTTTAACCCTAGCCCTAGCCTAACCCCAATTCTAATTTAACTCTATCCCTAATTTAAAGTTCTTTGTCGTTCTTTGTTATGGTATGATTGCAAGCCCTTTGTTGTTCTTTGCGGTGTTTAATACATCAATTTGAGGTCCTTTGTCGTCCTTTGCGGTGTTTCAGTCCTTTGACGGTTACTCTTTGAACGGTTTTTAAATGATTGAATGTGGTTGTAAAAACGTGCTTAAAATTCTGTTTCGCTTAGCCCGTTGTAAATCCTTGTATTACCGTTACATTCGACTCTCGTTTCGTATACAACTCCCCTTTCCCGGCAACCTTCTGGCATGAGGCACTTGGCTTCATCTCTGCAGTTACGTGTTTTTTTTCGCAAAGCCGTCATCCTTGTTTAAGAATTAGTTAAAAATTTAATTTGCGGCACTCAGCAATGCCAGGCTAACCAGCCATGTCAAGCAAAGACACAAGCACTCTGATCTTCCCGGAGACAATCAAAGCAGAAAAAGAGGCGAGCATCAGCGCAAGCATACGCGAGGTTTCAGGAATAAACGCAGTCGTCCATCACGTGAAAGGTTAGTTCAATCATAAAACCCAAGTACGAATCTATGTGATGGCTTTGCGCAGGAATGGCAAACCTATGGCACGGGTGCCAGATGTGGCACGCCGCAGAATTTTTTCTGGCACGGCACTTGATACTTTAATCTTGATTTAGTTGAACTGTTAGCCTACATTCTAATAGCACTTTTGCAGCAGAATCTTTTGGCCTAACATATCGTACGTTTGGTGATATCGCATATCAAAGCTTTTGAATGAACACAAAAGATCTAAGACGTCACAATGCCCAAGTGTGTCTCTGTGTTTGTTTCGTTTTTCCCAGTAATTAAGCATTATTAACTAGTTTAGTTTCAACACTTTCAAGGCAGGTATGCGACATTGATTAAAATGTCTTGATTCTTTAAAATTTAAACTTAGATATGTCGAGTGAAACTAAGAAACAAAAATTGTCATCTTCTAGTGGTCGCATGTTTCAAAGTTGGTGGCTGAAGAGTATGGCACAGGGGCGCACCCAGCAAATTTCAAAGAAGGGGGGGTTCTGAAAAAATCTCTATTCCGCACTCAGGAGGGAATCCAGAAAATTTTGGTAGGTAGGGGATGAAATTTTGAATTAGGTTCAGTTTTAACTGGATACAAAGACGTTAGACCCAGAAAAAGCGTAAGAAGCCCTTTGAAAATGTTTTCATGTTTGCGACGTATTCAAGAAAATTTTCAAGGAAGGAGCACCCAAATTTGCCATGTTTTCAAGCGTGTTTTTTTCGGGGAGAACTATTTTAAAGCATGTTGAAAATAATAAAGGATTTAGGGGGGTCCGGGGGCATGCTCTCCCGAAAAATTTTTAAAATTTACAAACTGTAGTGGTCATTTTAGCACTTTTTGAACAATTTTTGACAAATTTTGTATAAATATTTTGCCCCTATATCTGAGTGTTTCACCAAATATAATCCATTTTGTTCGTACATTTTCTATTATGCATGTTGCTTTGGGCGTAGTATTCGTCAAGAACATGTTTGAAAATGGCTGGTGGGGGAACGAATCTCCCCTGGATCCGCCCATACCCGCACTGATAACAATGTCTCTTACCACTACACCAACCAGCCGATTTGGCTTCAGTATGATGCGGGGCAATTCTGTCAGAGCTGTTTTGAAATGACAGCATGTAATGCACTTTCACAGTTTGAACACTTCACTTTAAAAACAAGGGTTCGGTTTCAAAAGGGAGGGGGGGTTCGACCCAGTGGTGGGATTTTGCCGGTTCGCAATGGTTCTATAGAACCGTCTCAGGGAATTTTATTAGAACAGCGAACCGGTTAGCATTGCTGCTTATACTTGTAACATTAGTTGAAACAGAAGTGACTAATAATATATAACTTTTGTAATAGAACCGCCTGACGAAAATTTGAATCCCACCACTGATTCGACCCCCCAGCCTACCCCCTGGGTACGCCCCTGGTATGGCACGATTAGTAGTAACGATGAAGTCTCACAGATATTAGCTTTATGACAATAAATTCATGCAATAATATGTTTTTGTTTTGTTTCAAGTGATGGCACCGTATTAACTTGCTAAACTTTACTTTGAATATTTTGGCACGTTCGCCAAAAAAAGTTCGGAACCCCTGGCCTAGCGAACTGGAGGATACAACCAAAATTGCAACGAGTAAAGACAACAACATTATTAAAAATATATAGACTTGCTACAACGAAAAAACAATACTTAACCTTTTTCAGATAGCACCCTATTCATCTGAATTAAGGTTGCGACAAAACAATAACGCCATAAATTATTGTTTTGTTGCAACCGTAATGCAGTTGAATAGGGTACACGGTGCTATGACTCCCCCCTTTGACCCTGCAATAAGGTGCTAAAACCTAACTTTCAGTCTATAATTTCTTAAACTAATAATGGTTGCAGTCTTCTTTCACTTAATTCAGCCAAGATTCTGCTTTTAGACATAAGCTGCGAAAATGTTTTTGCATTGTCCATAGTGACCGCACTCACTTCATGCTCTTTTTTGATAAATATTGTGCTCAAATGAGTGTTTTTTTTTATGAGAAAACCGCAAAAATTCGTTGGCGGCTGGGGGCTTCACCACCAGACCCCGGTTGTGGCACCTCCTTTGCCAACTCCTGGGTGCTCCACTGCCATTTTGCAAAAGTGCTTCATGAGTTGAGGGTTGTACTACTGTATTGTATTTTATTCACATTTTTCGAGCAACTCACCGTGGTATAACACTTTCACTCACATGTATTGCGGGTTAAAAGCGGCCATTATTGGGAACTTTGAACATTAGTTCGACTTTTTTTTGTTTTATAAGGAAGTATAATTAATCATATCTTCTTACTTTCCTCCGATAACATCTCAGCCATGTTTCAGCCCTCAGTGTCTTGATGATTCATTATTTTGTATAGAAACAAGAACAAGAAGAGCTTGCAGGAGAAATCCGGAAACTTCGTGTATGACGTTTATACTGATATTAAAGGGTGAGCGTTTAGGCATTACCAACAGTTGTTTTGTAATCGGACAAATAATTTTCATATTTGCACCTACAGTACTTAGGATGTTCTTTTCATGCAAAAATGTTTAAGGTGTAGCACATGCAGAAGACTAACGCTCAGCGCTATTCGTGTCACATGTGGAATATGGAAGCAAAATGTTTTCTAAACCCAAGTTCGGATGTTGAAAGCAAGCTGCAAAGATACTGTGCTTGAAGTTCCCACAATTGGTCCCAGTTAGATAAACTGCAAAGCTTATTTATCAACGCAGCATGCTACTATACACTGTAAACCAAGATGGATAGTGACAACCCAAAAAACTAGGGTAATAAATTGGGTAGACTCGTTGACACACCTAACTTATTTAATTGGGAATATCGTACCCAATTTATGTACCCAAAACTACCTACAACTACCCATAAAAATAAAAGTGGCTTAATTTATGAAAACCCAATTGTGGGTCTCGGGAATTTCAGATCTACGTTACGTCTTTTTTTGCGCCTATTACGACTGTCCTGGATTGTTCCCGATTCGCATTTCTTACCTCAGCAGTTCTTATGAAGCATTATCTTCTGAAGTTGATTGTATTGGTATATTTACAAACTTCTTGATTTATGTATAAAACAACAAATGATGAATTATTCTTTAGTGGCACTTACCCAAATACCTTATTTTGGGAGTGTAACACCTTATATTTTTTCAATTTATAAATTTGTTTTTCCTCTTACTTTAAATGCTTATGTGACAATGCGATAGTAGAACGTGTGGCAAATCAAACTTTTATTTGAAATGTTTGGTTAAGATGGCGAGCATTTAACTTTGGAAAACATTGTTACCAGCCACCTAAAAATTATTTTGTAAACGCATCAACCGTTTTATGAGAACTTATATGTGAACAAGAATTATGCATTGATGCAGAAATCCAACGGACGTGTGGCTCGCAACAAGTGGACATCTGAGTCGGATAATTTTTAATGATATTTGCGCTGCTGGGAGAAGAGTAGAATGCTGCTTTGTATCTCAATATTGATACTCTTTACCACCAAACAAATTCGAATTTTTTTTTTTGTTTTTAAAGGGTAAAAATTACTGTAATTAAACCCGTGTGAAATAAAAGAAATTAATCTAGGCGCTAAAAACTTGAAAAGAGTGGAAAAGCAATCTAATGTAATCTTATTTCGTATCAACACAATAATCTTCGAGGTCGAACACAAGTTTAAATCGGTTTATTGAGTTAAGCATTGGGCAAAAATTAACTAAACCCAATTTACTTCGTATTTTCTACGAAGATATTTGGGTTTAGTTACCTTTTACCCAATTAGATTAATGTTTACCCAAATAATTTTCTTGGGTCATGCTTTGAGGTTTTAACTGAGCAAGAGTTTTTCTGTTACAATTTTGGGTGTAAGTACTTTTACCCAATTTTGATCCCAAATTTTTAGGTATTTGCCATCTTTACTCATTTTAAAGGACTTTTACTACCCAAAAAGGTTTGCAGTGTACAATAATGTACCAGAATGACCCCCCCAAAAATGCCACCCATGAAAACATCAACAAAATGCATACTCTTTTTTGCGTTTATTTCATATATTTGGTACACATACTGTAAATTCCATGCTTTGCCTAACATGCCCAGCCAGTTTCAGTGATTTCTGGCTAATTATGTTTGCTTCACTGCCGTTCAAAGATATGCTCTAAATGTCCATCTTTGCGTTGCAAGCACACCTAAATTCGATGTGCAAAATTGTCAATTACTCTGACGCATTCCTCTTCAACATTGTCCTAATTTTGGCGCTGATTACTGTCTTTAGATGAAAAACAGTCTTGGGATTGTTCTTGCAGACATGATCTTCGAGATAACCCCACATATAAAAACCTGAGGAGATGAGGTCCGGCGAGTGTGAGGCCCATTCAGGATCATACTTCCTACTGATGTGGTGATCACAAACGCATTCCAGCAGCCATTCCAATGAGACATTTAAAGTATGGGGAGTTGCTCCATCTTGTTGTAATAATTGTTTGTCCCTAACAACACCTCTACGACCACCCAAAGCTGTCCAAAACTTCTTAAAAGCCCCGAGGTAACGCTCCGTATTGACTGGGCCTCACACTCGCCGGACCTCAACTCCTCAGATTTTTATCTGTGCGGTTAGGCCTATCTCACGGATCATGTCTACAAGGACAATCCCAAGACTATCCCTCAACTGAAAACAGCAGTCAGGACAATTTCTAGAGAGGAACACGTCAGAGTAACTGACAATTTTGCACGTCAAATCCAGGTGAGCTTGCAACGCAAAGGTGGACATTTAGAGCATATCTTTGAACGGCAGTGAAACAAACATAGTTGGTTAAAAATCACTGAAACTGGCTGGGCATGTCAGGTAAAGAAAGGAATTTATGTGTACCAAATATGGAGTAATCGCAAAAAAGAGTATGCATTTTGCTGTTGTTTTCATTTGTGACATTTTTTGGGGTCACCCTGCATGTAAATAGCGCATAAATTCATTCCATCAGAATGTCCACACGTAAGTTGAGCTGCACAATATAACGCACTTGCTAACGGAAATAGGTTTGTTAAGCATCATTAATTGCAATGGTTCGCTATGCGGTAGAAAATGACTGTTTGTGACCTTGGGCTAACCTATATTTGGACCACGTATTTTAATGCAGATGAAAGGAGGAAGGTTCGTTTACATCGTGGACCTCTGGCATATGTGGATTTATAATCCAAAATAAAAAACGACTGCTATCTTATTTTGGTAAAAAAGAATTGGCAAGACTTTGACATCATCCCTTGTTTTCGGTATTAATCTACTCTACGGCTGTTTTGCAGTTAACCTGTTCGTTTGAAATGATTGACTTTTTTGATTACGATTGTGAATTAAGTGTTTATCGTAATACAAGTAATGATACCTATGCATTGACCGTGCTGAACAATATCAATAACTTTTTATCCAGTGGACGACGATAACACGTACGTATAAATATGTGCTTAACGGTCACGATTGTTGGTCTACTTATTAATTAAGCTGTAAATCGTGAATATGTGCCTAAAAACCAACTTATTGATTAAGCTGTAAATCGTGAATATGTGCCTAAAAATCAACTTTGCAAAGTATTGTTCCCAAAAAATTGACGGTTAAATCTTGATAATGGCACGATGAAGTTACACCGCATTTCTTCATTTTTAGTTTTTTTATAGGAATACGATAAATCTATGAAAACCAGGGATCCTTTGGTTACCTTGTTTAGCATTTACAGTAACGAGTTTTTGATATGTTTTGCAGTAATTGAAAAGTTTTGATGATAACATTTTTTTAGCAGCCTAGTACTCTACTTTCAAAGCAATAGCATCCATTCGTCGTGGCCGCGAATAGGCTATGGTATAAATTGTAGCTGCCTAAAAATCAAGAAAATGTGAACAATTAAACACTTATTTTGTTTCGGAGAAAAAACGTTGGATATTGCTTGGAAATTGACCAACCAAGAAAACATCGGCTTTTTGGATTCTTTTCAATTTGGTTGAGCATTCGCAAATGGCGAATTTATTGTTAAAGTCAAAATCATTTTGCTTCGGTTTGACGGAACTTCATTATCAAACCAGCAGTATGAAGGTTTAATTTTTGTAATATTAATTTATTAATCCATTATTTTAATCCACAATTGAAGTGTAATGGCGCAACAATCAAGGCATGACAATTTTATCGCCGGGCCGAAGGTGTGTGTAGATCGTGCGTAAAATATTGCATTCAAAATATGAATTAGACGCATGCAGTAAAAAAAAATACTAGACAAATGAAAATTTAGTAGATAGGCTATATCCAAAACTTTTTGGTTATTACAGTGGTTTGACAAAACTAAGAATAAAAATGAAGTAAGTACTGTGTAATCTTCAACTTGGAATAATATTGAAGCATGAGGGGTACAAATATGAAAGTGGGAATGTCATGACTACTAAGGTAAGTTGTAGAACCAAAGTCAGTTTTACCGCAGTGTATTTTCCTACCTCAAAACCACATCTCCTCTCACCTGACAAGTTCACCAAAGTAATTAAACTACTAAGTTGTTCAGTATCAACCGTACTTTCAACGCCATGTACAAATAGAATATTAAAAGATAAAATAAAGTTACACTAAGACAAACCAATGGTAATATTTCTAAGCCTAAAAAAACTCATAATCTGCCAAATCTAAGAGAAAAAAAGAATCGAGCAAATAAGGATACTTTGTGTCGTCGAAACGTCTCTGAGCAAGATATAACTAATAGCACGGAGTTCAACAAGGTTGAAGTGTCCACTCTTATATGAATCAAGTACGTCATCCAAGATGCCTGCGCTTCTCATCTTGAAATATTATTATCAGACATAAGGGAATGGTGTCTCAAAAACTAAGGAAGCAGCTGAATAGGTGCTAAATATCAGATATAAACCAATTTTTGATTCTCGAAATTAATTTAAAGATGCGAATAATTTCACCCCATGCAGTCTACTTCAGTTTCATTTTTCGGTCAATCTATGTCTGAATCTTTTTTGTGATTTTTTGAGAAGACCTTTGTGCGTAAATCCTGATTTAATTGTAAGAAAAATTTATGTTTTGCATCGTTGCATTTAAAATTATTCAACGTAATATTTTAGTTTTCCAAGTGCTTGTCCCATGATTATGCAAACTCAATTTAAATGAAAACTTTGAGTAAAGCGTTTGCAACAAACAGTGTTTAGTATTTCAGAATAACATTTGAACACATAAGCTAATTTTAAGCACCTTTGCTAATTGACGCAGGTTGAGGTTTTCCTACCTAACCGGTAGCGAATTGCTGAAAAAAAAAACACTGGTTCAAGTAATTCTCTGAAACATTCGCAATTTGCTTTTCAGGAAATTTAAGCTTTTTGGAAATATCATGAGCTTAATTTGTCTGCCGAAAAAAATTCATATTCTGTTCTGCGTAATTTACTGTACAGGCTGCCATGGCTGGGTTAGGCCCTGTGACATTTTTCCCGGCAGTCACTTCTCATTTGACATATCAAACGGGTGGCTGCTAACTCGAGCAGCGCAAGCTCACTTCGCGGTTTCCCTCAATTACTGTTGAATTTTCAGTTCAATATAATTTGAAAATGATCTCTGTTATTTATTTATGATGTTATTTATTTTTCAGCGCCAGATAGATCGATGTCATACGCACACTGTCACATGACCCAAAAATGTGTCAACAAAGGATGCTTGACAAACGAGTCAGAAATAAGGGCAAAAATCCAAATAAATGTTGTCTTAAAAAGCACTAAATCTACGTTAGGTAGCCTATGTTACATTTCAAAAAATTTCCGGGGCAGCCTGCGTATACGGACCCCTGTCAGCCGCTTTTGTTCCATACTTTGATTCAAATTATTTCTCACTGAGGGAATTGCGTCTAAACAAAGTTCTAAAAATTTGGCTCCTTTTAGGAAATTTGTGGGCATGTCGATGCAAGAAAATTAACAGCCTTGGCAATTTCACTTGTCTCAATCTGAAATTCAGGGTACGCTTTTCCTGTTTCATAGCGCAGCTGATTAGTTTCAAATCCATAGCGTCGAGTCACAGTTTTGCATCGAAGAATTTCAAACAACCGATTCATGTAATTTCTTTTTGCATCAATGTCTATACTCCTAAACTTAGATTTTGCATCCATGCTGGTTTTTATTCGTTCGGGGACGTTACAATGAGACGGTCTTAATCGTTTAGCTGCTTGTTTCTTTTTTGTTGTTGTTGTTTTGTTCGTCTTGTTATATTCATTGAACTGTTGATTAGCAGAACAGAACGGTTTATACAAAACACCTCGAAGTTAAAGACTAGTAGGCCTACGTTTGCAAAATTGCTTCTTACCAGAAAAACTGTCCATCATTTTATCGAACAAAGTAAATCCCCCCGACCCGAAAATCGCTATAATAATTTGCAAAATAGCAGACGTCTTTGCAGAACATGAATTCCTTGCATAAAGAAAGTTCAAATAAAATTTTTCTACAACATTTAGGTCGTGAGCATTATTTATGAGATTTAGTTTTCGTTTGTTCGTATGAGCATGATCGTTTTAAATGTCCGGCCAAGATTCATGCAGTCAGTTGATTGTATCATCATCCAGGTGGACCAATCCAGTTATCTCATAAGGTGGAGAGAACAGGGGACAGTCTGAGCGATTATGAATTCTTTGCTGTTTGATTCTCATCGCCACAGTCGCATGCAGCTGATGGAACCATTTCCCAGTTGTGCAGGGATGAGCGGAGTCGTTTAACACCAGTGCGAAGATGGTTTAACCGCACCCTGGAACGTCTCGGTAGATGCACACCTGGAGGGGTGTTTCGGTGTTGCAAATGAAGCGGTGAAGTTGGGTGTTGCAATTTATTGTTCCACTCCGAGCTTCGCCTAGTCAGCCGCCCTGATGTCCAGTTGGTTGAGATTGGATAGTAGTTCTCTGGCGGCGGGCACAAAAGAGTGTCGTGACTTCAGACGCCGAGATTGCTTTAGTTCTGGGCTGGTGATGGAGGAGATGGTTTATCTCCAAGGCTCGGCGAACTAAGATGAGTGTGGCTTGTCTACAACGAAGCTCTGCAGGTGGGATGCCAGCGAGAACCGTTAGGTAGCCCGTTGGTGTGGGAAGCACGCAGCCAGTCACAAGGCGTAGCGCGTTGCAATTGGATCAATCAAACGAGTGTAGCCACTGCGACGCCAGACAGGTGCATAATACTCTGCGGTAGAGTACACAAGGGCAAGAGTTGCAGTGAGCAAGACTGAGACACCAGCGCCCCAGGTAGTTCCAGCTAGTCGTCTGATTGATGAAACTCTGAAGCTAAGTTTTTTGCGAAATGACTGCAGGTGTTGCCTGTACGTGAGAAATTGATCTACCGGTAGTGTTATGCCAAGATACTTTAAAGTATCAGAAAGTGGTAGTGGCTTGCCATTCAGCTCCGCTGAAAGTTCACGTTTTGCTTTCCTGTTGGTAAAATAGAAAACAGACGACACTGTTTTTGTTTTGCTGAATTTCCGTCTCGATTTTCGGACCTACGTTTGTAGAGTTGCCATGTCTTGGCTAAGAGTCTTCTCCAGAGTTCGCCATTTTCCAGCAACATGCACGAGTGCAAGATCATTGGCATAAGCAAATATTCTGGAAGTGGTTGGTGGTAAGTCACTAGCGTAAATATTACAGAGAAGGGGAGCCAGGACAGATCCCTGTTGAACACTGTTCTTCAGGCGTCTGAGTCTGATTTGTTTTCCATTACCGGTCGTGAAGGTAAAGCTGCGATTCTGGACAAGTTCGGTGATCATTCGTACCAGATGACCCTCAGGAATAAGCCGCAAAAGCTTGCAGGTCAAACAGGGCCGGTGCCAAGGGGGGCTGGCCCCCCCCCAATGACATGCTTGGCACCCCAAGTAACAAGCTTACTCTTTTGAAAACATCGGCTTTTGTGCTTGTTTTTAAACTTTGACCCCCCGTGATAAACGCTTGGCCCCCCAAAGTCGACTGCTCTGAGGCCAGGCCACGATGTCACACGATATCATAGGCTGCAGTGAGGTCCACAAAGACAGCACCAGCCTTCTTTTTAGCCAAGAAACAGTCCTCGATTTCTTGGGTCATCAAGGCGATCTGATCTACAATGGATCTTTCGCGTCGGAAGCCTGCTTGTTCTTGTGGGAGCAGAAGGTCGATGATAGGCTTGATGCGGGTGTAAATGAGCCCTTCGAAGATCTTGTAGGGGATGCAAAGCAAAGAGATAGGGCGATAGCTTTTAGCATCGTCCAAGGGTTTGTTCGGCTTAGGAATAGCAACCACCATAGAACGTCACCAAACTTTTGGAATCCTGAGCTCGCACAGGCAGGAAGAGAGAAATTCGCACAGCCAGGATTTGATGGTAGGTCCAGCATGGAATATAAGTTCGGGGCATATTTGGTCAGGACCAGGAGTTTTGCCTGACTTTAGCTCCGGAGGGCTGTAGCAAATTCAGCTGGAGAAAACTCTCTGGTTAAAAAAGAGCCATCAGGTGTAAGGATCTTCCAGAGTTCCGAGGTCTCTTCTCTCACGAGTCTATTTTTCTAGCGGTCTCTCGTCATGTACTTCTCATTTCTTATCAGCTGGATGCTTTTAGCACTGCTTTATTGTTGACGCAGCGAATGAAGCGTGTTCGCAGGGCTTCGTCCAACCGATCTGTAATAGAAGGAAAATCACACGTGGCTGCAGCTTGGCGAATGCGTGCAGCTAGTTCTGGGATTGACTCTCCAGGTTTTCGTTTCATGTCGTTCCAAAATCGAAATCTTTCTCGTACCACGAAACGTTTTGGGTCGAATTGTTTTTTCATGTATTCGGAAATTTGATCCATTGACAGCGCATTAATCTCTCTTGTCGGTGATTCTTGAGCGGCAACATTGGAAAGCATCTTGTAGATTGTAGAAGTTTGGTCGGTGAGAAAAACCTTTGGATTTTTGCTCTCAGGAATAGAATGGGCAGTAGAAAAGGTGCAGAATCTTGACTAATAATCTGACCAAAGTTCCGTAGATGAATCGAACGCTGGGAAATTGGGCGTGGCTACTGCCGTTAAAGTTGTAGGCGTAGTAGTCTACCTTCGTTCTCGGTGCTTGATGAACGTTTGTCGATAATTTCACGTAAAACTTTCATCTGTTCTCCGTCACGACGTTTCTGCTCTTCATGTCGACGTTCCTGTTCTTTCAGCAGTTCCTTTCGATCTCGTTCTTGTTCCTCAAGATGGCGATCTTGTAAAGCGATTTGTTGTTGCATTAATTCAATAAGCTTTTCCATTCTCGATGACCTGCTGGTTTAGTCAAGCAACATATCCCATCCTCGTCGCCAAAATAACTGTTAAATTTTTACACAGAGCTATTAAAACTTGGATCTAAGTCCAATAGTAGAAATATAAAATGAAGCGTGTGGTTTTATGGCGCTTTATAACTACAAAGGTCCTTTAGCGCCAGAACTAAATTTTGTCAAGAATTCACTGATGTATTTTTATTCTCCGTTTATTTCATCCTCCGCGCTACACTTATATAATTGCTGAGCGTTTAGCAAGTGTAACAGTAGATACCGGTTTTAAAGTCTTTGGTTTGATCCGACTGAGAGTAGAACCCAGCCTACCAGCTTCCAAGGCGAACGCTCTTAACCACTAGGCCATGGCGATGGTGAATGAATACGAGGAAAAATGCAACGCAATTTATAGCAAAAAAAAGCAAGCATTTAGTAGTAATCAGCGCAGGTGCTGAAGGCAAAGCAAAGTTTCTACAGGCAGTAACAAAAACGTGAGAGGCAACTAAAGGAAGTAATTAAATGAAGCAGAGTTCAATAGTTTAAACAAGTGTATGAGATCTAAATTAAACTGTGAGTTCGAGACTTAAACTGAAAACTAAACTGTAAGTTCGAGACTTACTTCGAACTGAGAGTATATAACATAACGTGATTTGGAAATTCTTTCCCCAAGTCATCAGCAATCATCCGCACCAAGCACAAAGCTTTTACAATGGATGGAAGATAAATTTGTGTAACAAGTGTTACAAGACCTAATTAAAACAATATATTTTTTTCAACGAGCAAATTTGAAAAACTCATCAATACAACAAATAAACTTAAAGCCACCACAATTTTGATAAAGCAGTGCATAATCTAATTCTAACCCCATCTGGTGGCAGTGATGCATGCGTTTCTTTACTGATGCTTCAAATGATCAGTAGTGTATTAGTGTTGACTTGGATTAACAGACGGTCCTGACGATTTCTGCATTTCTTTTCATATTAACAGGGGCGTACCCAGGGGGAGGGGCGCTGGAGCCGCGCCCCCTCCTCCTGCAGACAATCTCACAAAAGTTTCATGCTGAAAAACTGATATGCGTAATTGTTAAATGTCCAGCGAGCATAACTCCGGCATTAAAAGTATATCAAAGCAAATTCTGGGGGAGGGGGTTCAATTTTGTTTTTCACATGTATTGAAGTTACGCGATACGTGATACGTGGCAAAACTTTATCGTGGCAAAACTTTATCCATGTGCGTAATCCAGGTCCGTTAGCTTTGCGCAGGCTAATGGTAGCAGAAGATTTAAATCAGATTTATGGCATTCTATACCTCGATGTGCCAGTATGACCTAAAAAACGAAAACAAAATGTGAGGGAGACAGCTTTTCAGAAGTTTATTCAGCAAAACTAATCAGTGCTATCAAGCGTACATAAAACCAGGAGTGTGGTGGAAGGATTTAGAACGCCTGGAAACGACGTTTCCACACTGTTTTAGAAAAAAAGCGAGAAATTTTAAAAGGGGGGCCACAGTTTTCACCCCTTTTCAACTTTTTTTTCCGGCGGAACTAATTTGAAGCTGATTGAAAAACACGAAAAAATCTTTAGGGGGGTCCAGGGACATACTCCCCCGGAAAATTTTTGAAGGTGTACATGCTGTAATGGCTATTTTCAGCGACATGGCCTAGCGGTACCGGGCGCAGGTGACAGATCCTGCGTGACGGGTTCGATTCGCGGCTGAAACCGATCGCATTTGACGTATTTAACGGGTGGCTGCTGACTCGAAGAGCGCAAGTTCACTTCGCAGTCTCCCTCAATTACTGTTGAATTTTCTGTTCAATATAATTTGATAATAACCTCAGTTATTTATTTATTTATTTATTATTATTTTAGTGTCTTTTGAATAATTTTCAGGCAAATTTTGTTTAAAGTTTTTGACCCTAATTTTAAGTACTTCGCCAAATATGATGCATTTTGTTTGCACATTTTCGATCATGCGTGCTTAAGGCGTAAGTCTTATCGCTATCGAAGAGTTTCGAAATTATGGAAAAATTGTATAGGCCTACATTAAAAACTGTTTTGAAAATGACTGGTGGGAGGATACATACTCCTCATCTTACCCCCCTGGATCCGGCTATATGCTTCAGAAACCATTAAAAAAGTCTGGTATATTTCAGTCACTTGGCACCATTAGTTTTTTCTTTTTTTCTAAAAGGCAGAGTCAAAAAATGGGTGGGGGCGTGGCACAATAACCCCCCTAAATACGCTCCTGTGCTCATGTTTGCAAAATTTGCTATATTTCGATACTAGAGATGCTAAATTTACGCTAAATTAGCTTGTTGGTCAAAATTTTGCCTTCGAAAGAGTCCATTTTGGGAAGATTTCTACAGTTAACAATTATCTAAAACATATGCGTTCCCACACTACTTTTTTTAGGACTACATCCCTACATAAAATTAGCTAATTAAGTCGGTACGTCCTCTGCAGAATATACCACCCAGTATTTTTTTCTTTCTTTTTTTCTTCCTCTACTTACCCTATCCACATGTCCAATTTGTGTGGGTTTTATGCATCACAATTAAACTTTTGATGTAATAATTTAAAAAAGTAAATATGACATCAAGCCCACATCAATGTTGGCTTTAAGCATGCATAAATTGGCAGGGCCGGTGCCAAGAGTGGGCCCTGCCCCCCCAAATCGACATGCTAAGCCCCCCAAACAACGAGCTTACTCTTTTGAAGACAGCGGTTTTTGTGCTTAATGTCTAATTTTGGCCTTTTTGATAAACGCTTTGCCCCCCTAAGTCGACTGCTCTGCCGCCGGCTCTTTAAATTGGACATGTACACTGGGTAAATACATTTCCTCTGTAATCTTAACGCATCCTTCAATTTCAACGTCATTTAAAAGGTATTAGAACGCCTAAATGCGTTAGCCCCAGAAAACTATCCAACCCCGTATTAAATACACTACCATAACAATATTTTGGAGTTAAATTTAGCACTTTCGCCTGCAAGAAAATCACAGTCGTTTGGAGGTTTTTAAAAGATAAGCCAGGCAGAAGCCAAAGCAAGCACAACTTTCAGAATCGTCTTTCAGAGAAAGTTGACTGGCATGGCTTTAAATTGCGCCCCCCCCCCTTGAATTTCTGGGCACGCCCCTGTATTACTGAACCATAAGTTAAATTTGAAAAGCAATGAAAAGTCACAATGACAATGCAGTTTCAAAAAAGTTGTTGTTTTTCCAAACAGCGAAAGTGAAAGTGCAAAACGTTTTGAAAATTTGTTAAGAAACGGAAAAGCTTCTAGTAGGCGAGTTTCAGATTTTCACTGAGCCTTATTTTGTTGTTTGCAAAAACTCTGTGGTAAAACACAGTACTTAGGACAAGGGTGGGGAACGTGCGGCCCGCGTAAGTTTTGAATGTGGCCCGCGGCAGAACTTTGTTAAATGTACAACAAACTGGTAGAATAGAAAACGTTAAGATTTCTTAAAAACTGTTTCACATTCAACTACATGCTATTTTCCTGGCATAAAGAACGCGTAAAAGTCTCTGGTTTTTGCGGTAAAAAACAACTCAGCATGAACCCTTAATAAATTTGCGATCAAATTGAGAGTGAATGTGGCCCGCTGAAAGTATCATGCAATCAATGCGGCCCGCTTTGCTTTGCCGCTTCCCCACCCCTGACTTAGGAAAAAGGGCATTGTGACATGCTTTGCCTTTTAGAATTTGACCTTGCCTTTTTGAAAAAAAAAATCAATTGCTGCTAAGTGATTGAAATATACCAGATTCTTTTTTTCGCTACGCCAGTGGTAAAACATAATCCTTAACGTTAGACATTTTTACGCGAAAAAGTTGTAAAAATAAAAACTGAAAACAAATCAAATCAGCATTCACAGCAGCGATTTAACAGGGGCTTAAATTCTACAAAATGTCGATTATTGATGAGAGGACGAATCAGAAAATACCAAAACTTCAAAAAAATCGCTTAACTAGTAAACCTTATATGTGAGGCCTTTTATGCAATTAAATTGTTGAGGTTTTTTGATTTTGAAATCACGTTTCACTTGCAACCTTGCTAGTCATTACACGTGACTGCGTCGTTATGGTAACATTGCGCGAAAAGCTAATCCTCCATTCAAATATTTATTGTAAATTTTGCTATAAAATTAAAATATGATTTTTATACTTGAAGTAAGGGGTATGTGTCGAAAATACGAATGAATTTCAAAAATTTTTGGTGCAACATATTTAAGAAAATACTCAAAATTACGTAAAACCAGACCGGCCAATTGGCCTAAATGGTTAAAGACAGCGCTGTCGACGAGGAAGGTCGTGGTTCGATTGCTGGGCCGGTCATATCGGACACAGCGTCGCTAACGACTCGCCACCGATGCGATGTCATTTCAGAGCTGCATTGTCCCGGGGCTAAGCCGGCGAAATGCACCCCTCTTCTCGTTACCCTTTTTGGCGTAATACCGCGAGCCTGATGAAGATTTGATTATTTTTATTTTTAGGACGAATATGGAAGCTGAAACAACTCTTAATTTTAATGTTTGATCACTGTTCAGACCTATTTTAGGGCGCTATTCGGAGCTGTGTTGCCCAGGCACTAAGCCACGGAGATGGGTCCCGCCATCGTTTCGGCGTAATAACGCGAATGTAATAAAGATCTGCGTTTGGTTTTTGAAGCACTGGGTATAAAATAAGCCGTTATCAGTTACAACACGACTTTGGTGATGTCATGGCAGGTGTTTCGTTCAAATTTACCGATTTCCGTGGTTGCTCTGGTAATTTTGACAGATGAAAAGTCACAATGACTGTGCAGTTTACAAGTTTTTCTTTTTCCAAACAGCTCGATCAAAAAAAATGATGCAAGATTTCCTCACCATGATAATGTCAAAAGTGAAATTGTGCTCTATAGATGGTTTGCAGTTTCTTACAATGAATCATTTTACATTTGGCAACAATCAAATCTGCGCTTGTTTTATCGCCAAAAGCTCTGCATGTTATTGGAACTTAATCGGATTTTCGAATTTGTTTCACCAAAAAATTCACATCTCACAATGACAAGGCATATCTACTTTTTGATCGTTAGTTTAAGCTTCGTTAATTTGTCCGTTAAATGGCATCGGATAAATGCGAAATAGAGGTTGCTACGTAATAGACAGACATGGGGCAATTATCTTTAGTGAGGAGGAGCAGACTTAATCCTTCTCGATCCAAATCACATCAAACACTTAAAAAGATCCCGCTTTTCACCGTAAAAGACCGTAATAAAAACAGGATTTAACAACCTAAACAGTTTTCGAAGCGTATTTAAACAATTGATTTTGTTACAAATCTGTTAAACACAATTCTTTTTTTTAATCGAAGGAGTCTAAACTTCAAGAACATGATAATATTTACTAAGTCTTGTTAGAAAACATATTTCATTGAACAGCTTTTTTACCACAAGTATTTGAAAACACTACTCAATAAAGGTCTAGCACTATTTCCCATTTTACAAAGGTTAACAAAGTGACTTCTTGACCCTTGATAAAGTTCTCCATAACTGCTGTCCGAACAGAGTGAAGCAAGAAATTTTTAGTGTGTTCTACATAAATATTGGAATAAAACTACCTTAACTTGTTATTGTATAATTATAACGATTATGTGAAGATTGTATGTTGTCATTTCTGCATTTGACATCACTGCAATTTTGCACGCGGCAACACCGCAATGCTGCAATCCGTTTTTGCAATGTCATTGCGTGACGCTCATTGTATATAAAGTCGCGTGGAGCCATACGCGACGCATTGCTGGCTGGTCAACGTCTAACGCTTTGAGACTACGTGGGCCTTACCGGTCATAAGCAATTAATTACAACTTGAGTTTTATCGTGTAAAAAAATTAAAACTTTTTGATCAAATCTGGCACAATTACTAGTTTATGAAAAGTAAACAGAATGGTAAGTTTTGTTTATGCTCGTTTTTGTTTGTATGGTGTGGGTGTAATGAAGAGAAATGGTTCAACATTTTTTGGCAGAATTTGATTTAATGTTACTGCTAAATTTATACTTTTTCCTGAGTTTTTTTAAGACTCTAGCATTCGTAAGCAAAAGCGTTTTGGCAAATTAAAAAATTAACAGCAAAATACACAGCTTTAGAAATTTATCGGTAAGTTCGTGAAACTCGGTTATTTTCGGTTTAATTTAAACCGTTTGGTTCACTGCTAGTTTCGAATTTTCGAAAACACTCCTGCAATTTCGAAGTATGTTATTTTTCGATATGGCAAAGGTAAATGATTAACTGATTCGGCAACGTTTGCACATATTTTCCCTTTATTCTTGTCTTCTTAAATAATTGACCACAGTGACCGCTCTTTTACAAGTTTTGCTGGTTGCACAAATCAGCGCCAATTGCGTCCACAACGCTCATTGAGTGCCATTATTAGTTGACATATACATCATAATGGCATTGTAACGTCATAACTAAAAACATTATGACATCAAATCAGGGCCGGATTTACCAATAGGATAGGCAGGCTGAAGCCTAGGGCCTCGGTGAAATAAAGAGCCTCGTCACGAAGAATGAAGACCTTTTTTGTTAAATTTTTTTTAAAACCTTTTTTTCAAAACCTTTATCAACACCTTTTTTTTGAAAATCGACCGTAAAGACCTTTATAAGCCTAACCGCCTAAACGTAGAGACAAGAGCGTATTTAGGGAGGAGCATTGTGCCATGCCTCCACCCCTCCTTTGACTCTGCCTTTTAGTAAAAAAGAACAAAATTAATGGTGCCAAGTGACTAAAATAAGCCAGACTCTTTTGATGGTTTTTGTAGCTTATGGCCAGGAGGGTAGGATCAGGGGTATGCATCCTCCCACCAGACATTTTCATAAATGCTTTTGATGCATGCAATTTTTCCATAATTTTGAACCTCTTCTATAGCAATAAGAAATCGTGCGAAGAAAATGCATCATAATTGGCAAAGCTTTCAGAATTAGGGTCAAAAAATTTAAACAAAATTTGCGTGAAAATTATTCAAAAAGCTCTAAAATGACCATTACAGCATGTACATTTTCAAAAATTTTCCGGGGGGCATGCCCCCGGACCCCCCTAGAGCCTTTTGCGTGTTTCAAACAGTTTCAAATTAGTTCTGCCGAAAAAATACGCTTCAAAAATGTGTGGAAATTATGCACCCCCCCCCTTTTCAAAATTTCTCGCTAGGCCACTGCGTAGAGATGAGTCTGATCGTTGCTCTATAGGGCCTCATTGATCGAATAGCCCAGGGCCTCTCATTGTCTAAATCCGGCCCTGCATCAAATCAAATCTTCAGTATAGCCTACTCAGTTACTCACTTTGTTACGCCGAAGCGTGAAACGAATAGCAGCGCCCATCTCCGCGGCTTAGCGCCTGGACAACTCAGTTCTGAAGAAACATGGCAGTGGTGGCGACCCGTTAGCGACTGTATCCAATTTGATCAGACGGCAATTCAAACCCAAGACCTTCCGCGCCGACAGCGATATTTTCAACCGCAGCACTAACCAGCCGACCTCTTAGATTCATTGTTACACAGAGAGCACATAATTATCCACAAGTTCTCAGTTCGCAAGCACCGCTTCCACGATTCTTCGGAGTTGTGTTGCCCATTATGCGCCAAGCAGCGAAGATGGATCCCGCCACTCGTTATATACTTCGGCCTAATACCGCGAGTATACAATGAAGTTATGATTTTGATAAATTTGGCAATAAAAGGCGAATTGTCTAACAATTTTGCATGCAAACATTTTCAAAAAAATTTAAACAGCTTTGTACTAAAGCCTATTTCGTCCAGAAAAACAACATGTAACACGATTATTCTGTCCGCATGTCCAATTTTAATGAGCCAAAAGCTCACGGACGTTCTGCATCATAATTAAATTTTTGATGCCAGAGAAGACTGACCAGGTTCAATCCTCGCAGGCACATTGTGTCGGCCATTACTTAGGCCCATTACAACTTTCACCGCTTTCTCGTTTGTTCAATTTACTACTGGCCGCATTCAGCAAGTCTTCCAGCCTGCTGCAAATACTTGCCAGTAGGTTTATAAATATTTAGTTTTTCGACCACCGACTTTATTGTGTTTTTTCTTTACCAAAAGCCTTCTTTTGTAGGGCTTGGTAGTAGGCTCAATGCATTCTCCAACATGGTGATTCGGAGTTTTTTCTTCCCGGTTACATTTTGGACATATTGATGATACGTCATGTCCAATGGTGTTCCTGTGTTTCTGTAATTAAGTTGAAGTGACCTGTGAGGACTTGCAACACTTCATTTATTCTAGGTCTTTTGAGCGTCAAAAGTCGTTGAGTTAACTGAGGCGAAACCCACTCTATATTTTTTTTTGTTCTCAAGCAGTCCTTTTGTTCTATCCAAGATGTTTTCCATCTTTTGACAATCCAATCTTTTATTGCAGCGCGACAACTAGCATATGGGTTTGAAATGAAAGGTTTAGGTGCCGAGCAGTTTAATGCTGATGCTGATTTAGCCAAGATATCCGCCTTCTCATTACCCTGGATGCCGGTGTGGCCCGGTGTCCAGGCAACAGTGACGTCATTGTCTTTACCCAATATATTCAGGTTTTTGATGTTCGTTAATGCTGTGATCGATTTCACAATATTATTTTGGATTGCCAGAATTGCTGCTTGGCTATACTTTTTTCAATTATGACATCAACTATTTGAATATGATGCAGAAAGTTTGTGAGCATTTGGTCCGTTAAAATTGCACCTGTGGACTGGGTAACCACCCAACTAAGAAAAAACCTTGAGACGCAGCAATTATGGGACGAATCTATTTTGCGCTGTATGCTGGCTTTTCCAGTCGCACTTAATTGCACACAGTTCATCAGCGTCAGCCATTTTGTTGATTCTCAACATTGACTCAACATAATGCTTCGCGGGCTCGATTCCCAGACTAGTGTGAGCGCTCGCGTTCGACAAGATGTTTATAACATTATCATACGTTATATCAACAAAAGTTTATTCATAAGTTTACTCAAGCGAGAAACAACATGCAATCGCTTGTGCGTGCATAGGTTAAGTGTCGCACTGCATAATCTTGTGCGATGCGTCCCATTCATCCAATTTGTTTTAAATGAAACCTGCCGGATTGTTTTCCACACTTACTCTGTCCGCGTGTCTAATTTAAATGGACCAAAAGTTCATGGGCTTCTGCATTGTTTGGATCATTTTAGAATGCAGAAAGCGTGTTTGCTTTTTGTCCACTTAAATTGGACATGTAAACTCTGTACGAGACGTGTTCTTTAGAGACAAAATTATGCCTGAAATCTGTGAATACCAATTTGAAAGGGCTTGACCCAAATTGGAATGGAACCCTAGTCTACCACTCTAGAGGCTAACGTTCTATGCATTCGGTCAATATGATTCCCGCAATAGACTTGCATCATGTAGGCTATGCTTCAATAAAATTACTTTTGTTTTATGTAGTGGAGAATGCTTAAAGGCGCTTGGGGCTTATTTCACATGGACATCAACAAGGAGGCCCGAAAAGACCATGAAGCTCCGAACGTTGACGTCATAAACCTTTTTGGGGAAAAAATGAAGTTGTTGGATTTTGTAATCGATGAACGCCCTCTTGTGATTAATTTTGGATCGTCGACCTGATCCGAATTTATAAAGGAGGTGGGTCAGTTATTACATGATACAGTAACGTTTAAAAACATTAATTGTAGTTACTGAATATTCTGATTCCTGACAGCCACTGTTCCGAATTTTTAAGACTTTTCAGAGGAGAAAAGATCCCAAAAATTGATTTAAGGTCTCCAAAGATTTTTTGCGGGTGCGGTAGCATGTTTTTATCCCACACATTTTATCAAACCAATGTTAGCTTGACGATTGAGTTTTTTTGTTTAACTGTGAGAGACAAAGCCTAGCGATAACGTGCGTGAGTTAATAGATCGTAGTGACGGGTTCAATTTGTAGCTCGGGCCGATCTCGATTGAAAAACGTTTTGCCTGGATATTGATTTAATAACCAAGTTCACGCTGCAGGCTTCATTGCTGCATTGTTTAGATTTTAAATGTTGCCTCAAAAGACAGAACAAAAATTTCACAATTAAACGGTAAATGAGGTCACGAGGAAAACTTGCGCTTTTGCGCTTTTAAATCTCAGAAAGAAATTATTGAATTTCTTTATGTTTATCTTTCTGACACGAGAAAGCAATGGAGGCATTATACACAAGACAAATCCAGACTCGCTTACAAATGTTAAAACTCGCGTTTTTTCCGAGTTTTTCGGCTGAGTTTTACATGCTTGCTTCTAACTTCTTTAATTTGCTGCTTGTTAAGTTTTACTTAGCGGAGACTAAAGAATCGAACCCAAGATGCAAAATCTTGTAGTGTAACAACACGTGTAAAGTGGCTTCATGGTAATCCGCTTCAACAGTGATTGATATTTTTGTAGATTCCACAATTCAACAAATTGGTTGAGGATTATCAAGAAAAAATCAACTTTTTGGTTCTCTATGTTGCCGAAGCTCATCCCTTGGATCTGGAAGCTACTGGATCAGCAAAAAGATCTTCAAAATCTTCAGATGAGGAGTGTCGAATCAAAAGTGCAAAATCACTTATTGAAAGCGCGTCATTAAAATGCAGTGTTGCCGTTGATTTAGTAACAAATTCGGCAGCGAAAGCATACGGAGTTAAATTTGATCGCTTGTATATCATCCGCAACGGCATTGTTTACTATCAAGGTGGCCCAGGACCAGTCAAATACAGTATTAAAGAATTAGAAAAGCAGTTGCTTGAGTTGATGTAATATTCTCATCCGATGTGTATTTTTAAACTTACACCAGAATAATCCTATCATCATTCTGATGAACACCATTTGTTCGTAACAGATTGTTTTGTGCAAATTTTTTCATTTACATGAAGATCTTGTTTTTAATCACGTTTTACTGCATGCAACTGGCCGATATAACTGGGAATCAAACCCATGTTTCCCTTTCCGAAATGAGATTGACTCAATCTTTTACTCTACGTTGATTTGGGTAGTAATTAGACGTTTTAACCACTGATCAAAGATTTATCTGCCGTCATCATCAGAGCAGAAAACTGTAAAAACTGGAATTTATGAAAATTAGTGATGGCTGTTAGATGTGCATCAGTGGTTCAGAGACCCTATTTCTTAAAGATGTTAACCTAAGGATCCCTTTTCTTCGATTCCTTTAAGAAGCAGGTCTTACCCCAAAATTTTTAAATGACAGAAATGACTAATCTACTGTAGTAGTTCTCAACCTTTTCTAATTTGTGTTTTTTAGAGACTCCCCACTCCAATGTATTTGTATCGTATTTAGTTGCATATTTATCCTTCTATCACAAGAAAGCAATCAATGCGCTATACGAGCTCGCTTAGGAGTTGCCAGCCATCTGTCTACAGTACCACATTAAGATGGGGGAATACCCCGCTGAGTGCCTTTCCCAACGGCACAGCAAGTAAACTTGCCGGCTTGTTCTTCACATTATCCCTTTAATGCTGAGCGTCAAGCAGGGAGCTGTGAATGCCAATTTTCGAGTCATTGGTTTGACCTGACTCAGAATCAAGCCCAAGTCTACAACTCCCGAGGCGGACGCTCTTACCACTCGGCCATCTGAGCTGTTTAAACACCTGCTCAGCGATAAAATTTTTTGTCGGTATTTACTTTATAGTACCGTACAGTTACTACAGCCGTCCGCTGATCTTCAGTGGCTAATAATCGTTAACACGTTAATCTTGCGCCTGTGTCCCCCTGGTTAATGTTTCGTGGCCCTCTTAGGGGGAGGTGGGCAATGGTCGCCGCTTGAGAACTCCTGGACTAATCTTTTATGATGTGTTTTATCTTTTTCACATTTTGTATTTTTTTCGGAGAAGCAAGAATCAAAAATAATATGATGTTCGTTAAATTTATGACAATCTTTATTAAAACATGAAAATAAAGATTTGAAAAATTATTTAACAGCTCTTTTGCTTTTGACTTGGTTATCATTCTTTTTTTTTTTTTTTTTTTGACAGAATGTATTGTCTATTTATTTTTTGCGAAAGGCATTTTTTATCATTTTTTGTAACTTATGCGTTTTCATAATAAAAAGCATTCCACTGACTTTGACTTTAGAGATATAAAAACTAATTTTTCATTATACTCGCGGTATTACGCCGAAGCGTGTAACGACTAGCGAGTGGCAGGGCCCCTCATCTCCACAGCTGCAAAGAAGAGTCGCAGCGATGCCAAACCGTTGGCGTCACTGTGTCCGGTAGAAACTTCCCACACCGATAATGATGTTTTTAAGCAGACAGTGAGTGTAGAGACACAAGCTTTAGTTTCACCAGCAACTACCAGTTAGTTTTCGTAGTAGCAACATTTTAGCCATGCATTTCTCAAGCAGACGTGAAACTCGTCTCATAAATAGAAAACAGGAATTGAAAAATAGTTCGAGACAAAATATTCAGATTTTAAAAACTGCAAACTTAGCGACGTGGTACCAATATATTTACAAGGTGGGATTCAGCTGGTTACGGTTCTATAAAACCGCCTCACGGAATTTTATTAGATCAGCGAACAGATCAGCATTGCCGTTTATGCTTGTACCATTAGTTAAAACAGAACCGGCTTAAAATACAACTTTAGTAATAGAACCGGTTGACAAAAAATTGAATCCCACTACTGTCGACAAATCCAAACAACAATGTGTTTAGTATTACACACAATAAAAAGTCCAACCCGTTTATTGGACATTCGGTAGCCTACGTATCCTACCATCACGAGAGAGCGATCAAAGCGTTATAACGAACTCGCTTAGGAGTTTCCAGCCACCAGCCCACCACTTTAGGATGGGGTAATTCCGTTAAATGCCTTTCCCTATGGCACAGAAAGTAAACTTGCCGGCTTGTTCTTGAGCATTGGTTTGGCCCGACTCGGAATCAAAGCCGAGTCTTTAACTCCAGAGGCGGACGCTCTTACCACTCGCAACAAAATCAAGCCAAGTTTACGCGTCATCTTCAGCAACCACGAAACAGCGCCGAGATGATAAACAACAACGGCCTAAACGTCGTTATGCTCTAACCATAGCTTGCAGACAAATACAAGCTTGTCTTATAGCGTTTTAGCCAGAAATAGTAATTATTTTTACGAACCTGATGAACATCTAGATTAAGTATGTTTAAAGCTACTAACATGGATGTGAAAACGTCAAACAGCTCAGATTTACAATAAAACAGCTCAGATGGCCGAGTGGTAAGAGCGTCCGCTTCGGAAGCTGCCGGGTTTGTTTCCAAGTCGAGTTGAACCAATGACCTTAAATTTGGTATTCACAGCTTCCCTGCGTGACGCTCAGCATTAAAGGGACAGTGTGGAGAACAAGCTGGCAAGTTTACTTGTTGTGCCGTTGGGAAAGGTACTTAGCAGGATTTCCTTGTCTTGGTGTGACAGACAGATGGCCGGTGATTCCGAAGCGAGAGCTCGCATAGCGCATTGATCGCTTTCTCGTGGTAGGAGAATAAATATGCTATGCAAAACAAAAAACAATGCAAAACAAACAAGCTGATAAATTCCTGCGTATCCTAATTATCAAAATAAAAACAAATTTTAGAGCTTTTTGTCACTTTTTTTAATTTTTGAGCTTGTCGTATGCTGAGTTTTAGCTTAAAATTCATAAAGTTAAGAAACACTAACGTTTTTGCTTTTCAAATTGTTTTTTTTTTGCAAAAAAAATCTTTAACCGTTTCGAATGTCTTGACTAAAACGCGCAAGTTCTGCGGGCATTGACATCCAATAAGTTTGCTTAAATTGGTTCTTCAATTACCAAATCCATAAACATGTCATCTCCAAAATTCTCATAATCACTATTTCTCCATCCCAGAGCTTCCATCATTAAAATATCTTCATCATCTTCACATTCTGAGGAGGTCGCATCGTCAGCAGCACATTCACGAGAACAAAACATTTCTTTAGATTCACAGTACTCCTAAAAATAGTGTTACATAGCGCATAAAGAGTTTTGGCGACTGCTTTTTGATCTGATAAGCTAAGGAGACCGTTTCATTCAAGACTGCAACAACAAATTCTTGATGTGAGGTTAACCAGCAATAAAACGGTTAGCAAAGTTGTTAAGACATCGCTATCGGTGCGAGAGGTCTGGGGTTCGATTCCCGGATTCCGGTTCGTTCTAATCGGACACACGCAATCGGACACGCACACTTGCGCACCGTTGCGACGTTTTTTCGGAGAAATGTTGCCCAGGCGCTAAGCGGCGGAGATGGCACTCGCCATTCGTTACTCGCTTCGGCGTATAATGTCACGAGTATGTTGAAGATTTAAATATTTTTAATGTGAACCAGCATCTCAGTATCATGAAAGCCTACTTAAAAACTTCAAACATCAAATTAAGTTACAAACTGTTGAGGTAGATTACTTTATTTAGCAATTCGTAAACGAGCCTTTTAGCAAATTCATTCTACAAATGCGTTTACAGATATAGGTAGAGGCGACGAGCGATACGCGGCTACGAGGCAATAATTACAGTAAAGTGCCGGGAAGCAAATGTACCGGTATAAAAATTTCGTGAAGTCGGTAAACAGAAAAATAATACAAGGTACAAAAAAGTTGTCGGGTGCTGCGAGTCGCTTGCCACCTGCTGCCAGGTCGAATTTGGACAATGAGAGGCTCTAGTGTAAGTTATGTTGATTTCACGTTTGTTGCCGGTAGTGATTACTGACCAAACTTACCACCAAATAAATGGAGGTCTTCATGGGTAATCCACAAATAATCGTCTTGCGTATTTGTGTCAAGCCATTTTGTTGGTGGTCTCTATGCTTAGGGCCTGCAAAGCCTATTGGTAAAGCAGGCCGTATCTGTCACGTCATAAACACTCTTGGAAAAGTTAGAAAACGAATAGGCCTAAAAGCTACAATAAGCCTGAGTACCACGACTTACTGGCATGAGATCTTCTGAATATCTCGAGCAGATTTGTTTAACTTGTGGGCGATGAGGAGTGTGCATTATCGCTATCTTTGTTTGAGATGGGCTTTCAGTTGTAAAGAAATCTAGTTTGTGTAAATCAGCCAACCAGCAGTTAAACTTGTGAATTTGTTCCAAGCTTTTCTTTTCGCAACCCAATCTGTGATTCAAAAATACTAATGAGGTTCAAGTGGACAGAGACAGTGCACAAACTGGCAAAAAAGATGCCTTATTGCCAGTGGTGTACCTGGGGAGGGTGCACCGGGACCTGCCCCCGTGACTTAGCTATTGCACATCATGCATTTGCATTTCTTAGAAATCTACAGAAATAGAAACACTGCGTATTACAGGCATTTTACAGAAAAAACCATCAAAGTGATGCTCAAGGGAATTATTTTTTGTGTGAAGTAGTGATCACACATTTGAGGGAGCAAAACTCATTGTATGGCTCAATTATCTATGTCGTCGAAACACCCATACTTCTGAGCATTCTTTTTATACACAAATGTAAAACCAATCAAATCTTCATTATACTCACGGTATTACGCCGAAACGTGTAACGAGTGGCGGGACCCATCTCCGCAGCTCAGCGCCTGGGCAACACTACTCCTTAGAAAAACCTCAGCTGTGGCGAGCCGTTGGCGACACTGTATCCGATTTAACCGACCCGGGATTCAAACCCCAGACCTCCTGCACCGATAGTAATGTCAGCTAACCGAAGTTTTTTTATACACGGTAGATCCCAATGTTTACCTGTATATATGTCTTGCCAGTGCTTCGCTGTTGACTTTGCGAATGAGACGAAAATAAACCCAGTACCAAATCCAAGTTTGACACATTACATCATTCTTGTCTGACTGCAAAATATTACTCAAGAAAAAAAGGGTTTGAGTTTGATTTCACTTTTATCCTCCTACCACGAGAAAGCGATCAAAGCGCTACAACAAGCTGGCTTACGGTAGGAGTTACCGGCCATCTGTCTACGACTCTAAAATGTGTATTTAGATCAATTTCCCAACGGTCCCAACGGCATACAAGTAAACTTTCCGGCTTGTTCTCCACACTGCCTTTTAATGCTGAGCGTCAAGCAGCGAAGCTGAGAATACCAACTTTAAAGTCGTTGGTTTGACCCGACTCGGAATCAAATCAAAGTCTACAGCTCTAGAGGCAAATGCTTTTACCTCTGACCAACAGTATTAGATTGTAACAGAGAAAGGATTTGCCTTTTATTCAGTTTTTTCATTTCTTTTAATCACTTCATTATTATCAGCATCTCTTTTTTCCGAAGCTACGAAGTACCTGAAAATTGATTCCTTTAGCAGCTTGGTAAAAGTTGACAGGCTTGTGGACAGTTGCATCAAAATAATTGTGCATCCACATCTCAACTTCTTCCGCCCCTCGTTTATCTCCTGAGGGTCCAGCTAAAAAAAAAGAATGGTAGAGTATATTATACATAACAGGTAATCTACATGAAAAAATTTTGCAACTTTTCATAAACGAATTTCTTGATTTTAAATTTAAAAAAAATCAAATCTTCTCTATACTTGCGCCATACTTATACGCCTAAGCGTGTAACGAATGGCGTGCTCATATCCACAGCTTAGCGACTGAGCGACATAGCTCCGAAGGAAAGTCGCAGCGGTGGTGAGCTATTGGCGACACTTTGTTCAATTTGACCGACCCGGGAAGCGAATCCAAAACCTCTCGCGCCACAGCGATGTCGTTAAACACTTCGCAAAAGAGCCAGAAACAATTTTGAAAAAATTTGCTTTTGTATCCCTTGAACTAACCTGGATCTACGTATTCCACCAAAATGTAGTCGCTTGTTTCTTTTATGTAAGCAACTGTGATGTGCTGGGGCAACCCAATCAGTACAATGGAGTCCTAAAAAAAACGTAAGTAACCATACGACCTAAAACACCGTAAAACACAAATGCAATAAAAAACACACAAAAAAGTACACATTGTTTTTTTTTAAGTATTTTCGCATGTTAGAACTTTTATGCACAAAATAAGCAAGGCGTAGCTTTAAGAACGAAGTATCACGTTTCCTATTATTTTAAACCTACTGAACCATATCGTCACACCACAAACTAGCCATGTATGAAATTAATCAGCTATTTGAATTACAGATAGATAAAAATAAGAATCATATCTTCATTATACTTGCCTGTTATCCCTAAACGTGTAACGGAGCCCCTCTCCACGGCTTAGCGCTTGGGCAACGCAGCTACGGAAGAAACTTTGCAGCGGTGACAAGCCGTTGGCGACACTGAGTACGATTTAACCCGCCCGGGAATCGAACCATGACCTTCCGCGCCGATAGCGGGCTCTACAACAACTACACCAACCGGCGGGATGAAAAAAAAAATGTTTGGGCATAATAGATAGGCATGTATCAAACACATAAAAAAGTGCTTGCAAACAGAGTTATCGAAGTTCGATAATTTTGACCACGTTAAAATATTTACAAAACATTTGTTATTGTCGACTTTGATCAGGCTATAAAAAACTACAATTTAATTTTACATTAGTGAAGCATATATCTCATGAAAGATGACCTACTTGAGCTTTGAACCCGCGAAGTCAGTTGCGAAGCCTATATTCGTCAACCACTCGGTCAACTTAATCAGCTTTTTTTCTATTATGGGCCTATCTGCTCAAATATCTTTCTTACCAAATATTTCCTCTTGCGCCACCTCGCGGGTATCAAAATACTTGCTGGTGCAATCTTTGGAATGTAAACATTATCGCAATCGGCTGTGAAGCGAACATCGCAGTCTGGGCAGGGATCTTCATCTAAAGGCTTCAACAACACTAAGGCTTCTAAGCAGTTTATCAAATCAAATTTTCATTATACTCGAGGTTTTACGCCTAAACGTGTCACGACTGACGGGACCATCTCCACGGCTTAGCGCCTGGACAACACAGCTCCGAAAAAACATTTAGTATAGCATAAGTATTAGTTGCATATTTATCCTTCTATCACGAGAAAGCGATCAATGCGCTATAACGAGCTCGCTTAGGAGTTACCAGCCATCTGTCTACCACACCAAGATGGGGAAATACCCCTAAGTGCCTTTCCCAACAGCATACAAGTAAACTTGCCGGCTTGTTCTCCACACTGTCCCTTTAATGCTGAGCGTCAAACAGGAAAGCTGTGAATACCAATTTTATAGTCATTGGCTTGACCGAACGTGGAATCAAACCCGAGTCTACAGCTCCAGAGGCGGACGCTCCATACCACTCGGCCATCTGGGCTGTCTAATTAGAGGCGAACCGCTGGCGACACTGCATCCAATTTGATCGGCTAGGGAATTACAGACAGATTTTCCGCGCAGACAGCGATGTATTTAACTCTTCGCCAACCAGCCGGTGTAGCTGTACAAACAATACTGCCTTATTTTACTTTTAAGTGCATACCTGTTTTGTTTTTTTTATTTCAAGCCACGTAATTGCAGCTTAGGATTTTTGTGGTAGTGAAGTACATGCATCATGGTGATGACCTAGTTGAGCATTGAACCCACGAAGCCAGCTTCGGAGCCCAATGCACCAACCACTCGGCCAACTCCATGTGCGAGTGCATAACTGCATATCTTTTTTTTTTCCAGCCACATAACTGAAGTCTGAGTTTTTATATCAGTCAAGTATATGTGCATCACGTTAGAAGACCTAGCTGGGCAGCGAACCTGCGAAACTAGTTTCGCAGCTCGATGAACCAATCACTCGGCCAACTCTATGTGCAAAGTGCATATCTAGACAGTGTTATTCTCACTCGATCGTAAACAGCTTTCCACTTCGGTTGTTTCCATAAATCGTAATTAACACAAGGTGGCAGAACAGAGACGTTGACACAATGGTTTCCTAAAAACTTTTTCATGACGCAGTTGGTCTTGTATTGCATGAGACGCCATTTTTCGTACAAAGAAATTGATCGACCTAAAAACACACGGTTTTTTCAACACAAGTATATTCCTTTCTTCATAAATCGAATTGAAGTCAAATCTTCATTATACCCCCGGTATTTGGCCGAAGCGTATCGCGAGGCCATCTCCGTGGATTAGCGCCTGGGTAGCACAGTTCCAAAGGAACGTCGCGGCGGTGGTAAGCCGTTGGCGACACTAGGTCTGGTTTGATCCGGCTGGTAATGGAACCCCAGACCTCCCGTGCGACGTTTCAACTGCAACGCTAACCGCTCAGTTTCGCTTCTTTTATAAATATCTCTTCGTTATTTTGACACAAAGCGGACTTCAATAGCACGTTCAGAACAACGGGAGTTCAAACCTAAGTCATCAATTTTTAAATATTCAATAGATTGTCAGTTTCATATTTTTAGACGAGAATGCGACAAATTAAGTTTTCATACCCCCTCCTAAAGAATATTTAATCTGTCCTAGGAGCTGCATTCGCTTTATTGCTTGCATGCTCCTAAACCGTACGTAATCATGCTGACGCTCGCTAATGCTGATTCTATTCCATGGTTCTGTCGATTTTTTGAGCGTTTGAAAAATAGATGAAGTTAAGTTTTTTTTTTATAATAAAACGAATAGGCTAAACAAACACGAACTCTAGACTAAGCACTATACGCCCTATCAAGTAATTCATTCAATGTAAATAACCTCAACGTCGAAAGTATAGCTCCAAGCTATTTTTCTTTTTAGCTATAACACAGTATATTCAGATTTTTTAACTAAATTAAGCAGCCTAAAATATCGCGCCATAATGGGTTATGACTTAAATATTTGCAGCGATAAATAAAAAAAAAAAGCGCGCGAACAACAGTAATCCATTAACAAATTGAAATATTCCACTGCAATTTTCAAATCCAAAGCGTTTACGCTGGAAAGCTAAATTTTACGCTCCGGTTGACGTAGCCGTATAATACATTGCTATTGGTGCAAGAGGTCTTGGATTCGATAACGAGACCGGTCGAATAGGCACTGTCGCCAAACCCTTGCCACTGCCTTCGATGTTTCTGGGTTGCCCAATCGCAATGTCATAGAGATGAACCTCAACACTCGTTACACGCTTTGGCGTAATACCGCTAGCATAATGAAGATTTGATTTTTTTATCATTTTGCGTAAAAGATTGTAAAATTCAAGTAGCAACTGTTTGATATTATTTTCTCCTTGACAACGATGGCAAAAAACTGACCGCATTGAGTTAGACTTGACCGAACAGTCAAGGAATCAAACTTGCATAACATTTCGTTTCAAATACGTGCACAATGTCATAACTAAACTAAAACACTCTTAGTATATTACCGCCTTGCCTATATTGCTGGTGATGACAGCTGAATCTATGCTGTCGAAACGTCTAGTTTTAAAAGTCGGCAAAAGAGTAAAATGGTTGTTTTTTGGGGCATCCTCTAAAAAAAATTTAATTGGTTCGCGAAAGAGCCACAACAGAAGGATTAAAAAGCGCTGGATTGCCCACCCACATGGCAACTGCTTGGCACTTAACAACGAAGGTTCTGTAGCGATAGAACCAAATTGTTTTTAATTTTCTCCAACTATTTTCGCCCCATATTTATTGTATTCTAACGTCATAACTGTATCAATCCTCACCCCCCGCTGATTTTAACTTTGCTCTTCTTGGTATAAAAAGACGGTTTCCAGGGGGCTTGGGTCCAATGGAAAAATCCCCATAATCGTAACGACCATCAATATCAAATCTAGCAACAGAGGGAATATTCTCAGGTAAAGTTTTCAAAATTTATCGATCGACATTGACAGGGTTGTCTCAAAATTGCGACCTCTCTTTGCAATCAATCGCTTTCATGCGTACTGCAGTGCCACTAATTTTTCGTGTGGTCAAGTTTTAGTCAACTCTTTATTGTTATGTTGTATTGCTGAAGCTAGGCACCATTTAACAAATTATGTTCTGTAGTAGACCGTTGCGAAGTCATTACAGACTTTTTACGTACCGGTACGCAAATCAAAAATACGCTTTGTCACCGGCTGGATATGGCGCAGTGGTAAAAACATGGCTATCGACCCGGTAGGTCTTGGGTTCAACTCTAGATCTGGCCAAATCGGACACTGGCGCGGAGATAGGCCCCGCCACTCGTTACACGCTTCGGCGTAATACCGCGAGTATAATGAAGATTCGATTTTTGTGACATCGCCCAGCGCCAACGGTACCGCGCGCCGGCAGTGATCAATCCACAGCTGGAGCCGATCGCATTTGACCTGTATACCGGATAGCTGAGCTCGAAGAGCGCAAGCTCATTTCGCAGTCTTCCTCATTCTGCTAAATTTTTTGTTCAATATGATTTGAAAATAACCTCAGTTGTTTAACTGAGTTCAAAAAATTCTATAAATTGCTTATAGCGTATTTTGATATTTTAAAATCTGCATTTTAAAATAACATATTTTGATATTTTAAAAGCACATTTTAAAATCAGCTTTAAGCCTCGTTTGGCTTTTTCAAAATAAAATTCGAAAGAAAAAAATTTAAAAACAATTTTTTTTTGCTTAAAATTTCAGACAATTGGGCCCCTTTTCAAACTCGATATAGCTGTGAGATTAACTTAATTTTTTTTTGTTTACCTGGGTTCTACTTGGCAGCACCGACTCAGTTGGCATGGCAACCCACTTGGCCTTAATTCGCATCTTGAAACACTAGAAACATCAGATTTATGACGCCTTGAATACTTTCTTCCACCATGTGTTTTTTTCCTGTTCATTTTGAGAAGGTGGAGGCTTACTAATTGTTACATAAAACAAGCAATTTCTTCCATAAAATTTACCTCACTCTCGCGTTTGCTTCAGCATAACATTTCTTTTTTCTTCGTAATTACAACCTACTTGTAATGTGCTTATATTTTCAGGAAATTGCTAACATTTTTGCAGAAATTCTTACGTCATAATATAACGTTAGGATGCTTATCATTGCTTTTACTTTGATGAAGGCAGATACAACTGGGGATGTACCGAGTCGAGTCCGAGTACTCAGCCGAGTATTAGGACATTTTCATTACTCCGACTCGGCCGAGTATTATTTGATTTGTAAACTATTTGATTTTTATACTAATTTGTAAACAATTAACAGTTTCTTTTACTTAAACCCAAGTTACCAACTCAACGGCAGTAATTACCGTACGGCACAAATCACGACTGCTATTTCATGAACATTACTGTCTTTTTTGCTCGATAAGGTACCTACGGGGTACACTGTCATCGTCGCATTGTAATGCCCAGGTGTTGCCATTCGACTGCAAGCTCAGTATACTCAAAGGAAATACCATTGTTACTGATTAAACTAATGATTCTGAAGCAGCTAAATGAAGGAAAACCAAAAAGGCAAAAGTGTACCTTCCTATCGCGCGTGACGTCATAGATACTCGGACTCGGATTCGGCCGAGTAATGTCGTAAATACTCGTCACTCGGCGAGTCCGAGTAATTTTCCTTAAGGCACATCCCCATCATACAACTGCGCTGCGAACTTGAACTTGATTAACTCGGTCTTTTTTCCGAACTCGAGATTGAACTCGAAAACCGAAAATCTCTAAACTCAAATTTAAACTCTCCAAAAAAAAATATAATAATAATAATTTCGAACTTGTCCTAAACTTGATAAAAATTACTTGAACACAGCCTAAACCCGATAAACATTTCTTGAACTTAGCATAAACTTGGTAAAAATTATTGAACTCAAACTTGAACTCGCTGCTTTAAAAATGACGAACGAGGACTCGAACTCGGCTTTCATATTTTTAGTCAACTCGAACTCGTTTAAAAATTCTTACGAGTTCGGAGTTTTGATATACTGTAAAAGCAAGAAACGTGCGTAATACTTCAAAAATAAAACAAAACCTTCATCATACCCGAAGCGTGTAACGAGTGGCGGGGCCCATTTCCGCGGCTTAGCGCCTGGGCAACATAGTTCTGAAGAAACGTCGCAGCGGTGGCGAGACGTTGGCGACACTGTGTCCAATTTTAACCGCTCGGGAATCGAACCGATAGCGATGCTGTTACACTGCGCAAACCGGCTGGTCTTTGCGAATGTTTATTGCAGGAATAGTTTTTTACGCGTAAAGGAGTTCATCTCTATAGATTTTTGCGCAACACCGCCAGCAGTTTAATTATAAACATTACAGTCAAGAAACAGTTAAAACACTTGATCGGATATTTAGGCTCATTTCTGATTCCATTGTCAACGCCATAAGCCTGCGGCACCAGAATGACCACCAGAAATACCAGCACCACTGGAATTGACGTCGTCGTCGTGTGGTTGGGCATCCTCTTCCGACGGTTTAGATGTTGACGACGTTGATTTTTCGCCAGCGTCGGATGTCATCATCCAGGACCAGCAGACCTTGTATTCCATTTGGTACACGATGTAGGGGGCATGTAGAAATAATGTGGTCTGCAGTTTGCTCAGAGGCACCACACTCACAATTCGGTAAAGGAGCAACACCCCATTTGTACATGGATGAATGGAATCGCCGTACGCCAGTTCGCAGACGATTCAGTTTTACCCAAGATGTTCAGGGCAAACCCATTCCAAGATGCTTAGAACTGGCCCTGGGAATAAAAGCATGAAGCCTTGATGCACTTTTCAAGTACTCCATGTTTCATACATAATCCATCCATTGCGCTGCACGAATGTCTGATTCGGTCAGACTGTCCAGTAGTTTCTGTGCAACTAGTACAAACGGGCGTCTTGATTTGAGCCTTCCCTGGTGCACATTTTGTTTCCCGACCAGCTGCTCATGTAGAATATGATCAGGGTTGAGGGTGGCGCGGTTAGCCAGGGAGAGTGTCGCTCCTCGACGGCGAAGCTCAGCTGGCTTGATGCCTGCGAGCATTGGCAAGTAGTCCGTTGGAGTGGATCGCAGACATCCAGTGACAATGCGCAAGGCGTCATTTAAAACACTGTCGATTAGCCGAGTGTGAGCACTACGACACCAAACAGGTGCGCAGTACTCAGCTGTGGAGTAAACCAGGGACAAGGCGGCTGTTCGCAATGTTTTGGCTCCTGCACCCCATTCAGAGCCTGCAAATCGCCTCAACAGTGTGACGCGAGTGGAAAGTTTCTTGCGCAATGCCTCTAGGTGATGACGGAAAGTGAGCGACCTGTCCAGCTTTACACCAAGGTAGGTTGGAGTTGGGCAGTATGGCAATAGTTTGCCGTTTAACAAATGGAATTGACAATGGCACCAGAAATGAGCCGAAACATCTGCCCAAGTGTTTAAGCCGCTTTTTCTCGTGTTATTAGTTATGAAATTGCTGACTAGCTACCAATTGCACTGTTTGCCAAACATAGCGGTGTCTCACTCAAGAAATTTCTTTCCACGTGTAACTGTAAAAACCGTCTCGGAAGGTTTTTCAAACTACAGCAATATCAAAGTTAAATCTTCATTATACAGGCAGTATTACACTGAAGCGTGCAACGAGTCATGGCGGGGCCCATTTCCGCGGTTGATCGCCTGGGCAGCACAGCTCCGAAGAAACGCAGCGGCAGTGACGAGCCGTCAGCGGCATTGCGTCCAATCTGATCGGCCCGGATACCTATACCTTACAAATGGGCGAAACAACTGAGCTAACTGGTTGGTCTATGCATTGATAAACGCAAAAATTTAACTTTGGATCGTGGATACTTCTGAACTAGAAAGATAAAAAATTCTAGGGCAGCTCAGAGTTACAAATAGGTGCGAGAGACGACGTGAAAAAAGACACGATGTAGCACACACAGTTTAGATCTGTAAGACATTAAAAAGACAGAGCCAATCCCTTCCGTAAACTTAAAAAATCGTTTCTGAACTGATGACGTCTTCTTAGTAAAAAATCAGTTAAGGAAAGATTTCATCATTTCAGGTCGAAGCGTTAGTTTTGTTGCGGAAAGAACTACAGGCTGTTTTCAGTTTATTCAAAAATTTGTACTATTTAGTTATTTCAATGATAGTTATCAAAACTTTACTATAGAGTAGACTTCGGTTCAGTGTTAGTGCAAAAATCTACTGCATGATAGAATGATTGCACAAGAAAAAAATAAAATAAGTTTATTTAAGTAATAGAACATGTCACTATCGAGAATTGCAGTTGATCCTAACCGAATAACTGACACCATTATTTTTCAAAATCAAAGTTTAGAACAACAAAATGAAACTTTTGTTTTCTTTTTGGAAGCTGAACATAACAGGCTAAATAAACATTTAACCTATCCACATGTCCAACTTATATAGGCTTTATGCCCAGCTTGATGTGGGCTTGTTGCAATAGGCTTTCTGTATCAAAATTAAATTTTTGATGTCATAATTTAAAAAGTCATTATGACATCAAACCCACAGCAACAAGCCCTCATAAATTGGACATGTGAATGGGGTAATTTAATACATGTTTGAGTTGATTAAAAGTCGTGGATAAAAACTGAAAGAAACTCTAGGGCTTAGCATGATTAGCGTGTTTCCAGATATACTCAAAGCGTGCTAGGATACCTATCAACTTGATTGGTTATCTTTGCGAGCATTTCTTGTAATTACAACTCTACATTCCGGAAAAAAAAGATTGTGATTCACTTGAGATTGCTGGTATCAGTGCCACATTGCTACACAGTCGCAAGGTTAAGGGTTCCACTTTCGCCTTAGCTTTGTTTTCTTGTCAATGAAAGATGAATGACGGTAAATAATTTTGCTTGGCAGTCCCTGAAGTATAGCAAAATACCAAACTATGGCTTTATTATGACTAGTTTGAATATGAAAAAAAAATAAATCTTTGGAATATTATAATTTCTTTTGCAATACCTTTCGTTTTGAAATCAAAGAATGCTAGTATTTGCATTGTGTTAAAAAAGCGCCCGTCGACTGGGCCTGTAAGCAGAGCGAAGATTGAAACGTTGCAAGAGTTTCTATCGAAATTGTCTCTGTGGTGAGCGCTGAATGGTATAAGCTTATGGTGAGCACAGCATTTGAACAACGGAAAGAATACAATGAAGATACTGAACACCTCAGTAGTAGCCTAAAGATTAAACTACGTTGGTTTCAGCTCTTGACCACCATGCTTGGCGAAGCATAAACAATGTCGTATAATCAGCGAAGCTGATTTTTCACTAGCGGATTAGTTGTTCAGCTAACGTTCAAAAATGTTAGCGGACTGGTTATCGAAGCTAATTTTTTCAACCAATCCGCTGGAACAAGAATAGTTGCTTCCGCGGTTTTAATGAAAGACCCTAAAGTTGCCATATTTTTTCGTGTTTTGTGCCAGAGAAATATCTTCTTCTAGCTAGGCGCTTGGATAGATCAAGCAATAACAACTCCATCAATGACATCATAATGCGGAGCTCGCGCAATCACTGTTTTGACATGTAGGAGCTAAGAGGTTATAGACCGGCAGCTAAGAGGGCTTAGCATACCGGTACCTTTTCTAGGTACCAATAGATAAGTATATTGCGACCTACTACTGAGTCCTACGTCAAAAACCATCGGCGAAAAGTGATTTCTGCTGGGTTGGATTGGATGCGTTTGGCCCCCAAAAATACCAAAAAAAAACGCTATTTTGCCTTTTTTATTGGTGCCACATGAAACCTAGTGGAAACGAAAGCTAACATCGGCCTGATCACGAAATGGTATATGACAGAAAATTTTTTGGCTGTTTTACCCCTGACAGAAGCCCCCAAAGTTCGAGTGATGACGTCGCAAAGGTATGCAAGCGTACCTTTTCTAAGTACATATGAAACTTAGTGCAAACGAAAGCTTACATTGCAGTGAATACGAAATGGTATGTGACAGAAATTTTTTCGGATGCTTTACTACCGGCAGAAACCCTAAAGTATTAAGACGTCATAGCGAGAAAACTTTGACTAAGAATCGCATGAAACTTAGTACAAGCAATAGCTTACATTGCAGTGATTACGAAATGGTATATGACACAAATTTTTTCGGCTGCTTTACCCCCGGCGGAAACCCTCAAAGTTCGAGTTATGACGTCACAGCAAGTTTTGACGTCACACCAAAAATGATACTTGGTTATCGGTAGGCCTACCTAGAAAAGATATGCTAACTCCTCTCAACTGCCGGTTTATTAACCTTGCGTTTCGCAAAGGCGCGATAGTCAGTCATGGTCAGATAGACGCTTATTTTAGTAGGCCTACTGTGTTTATTTCCCTGCTCTACGTATTTCGGCAATTTGCTTATTTCAGTATCGTGCCAATTTCACTGCAGAGTTTATTTCAATGCTGTAAGTTCTTTTCAGCGTGCGCCCAAAACCTTGACAATATACCGGGTTATCAAATAAACTTTTTGAAATTGCGTTGATACGATATTGTTTAGATCTGGCTGATCAACTAAAAAACGCGATATTAAAGTGATTGCTACAAGTTACGAAGTTGATTTTTCGTTGTTTCTGTCTCAAATTATAATCTTATGGTTAATTAGCGGACTAGCGTTAGCTTCCGCTAACGAAAAATTCGTGTTATCGGATTAGCGTTAGCGAAGCTAATCTTTTTGATTATCGGACTAGCAGTTAGCGGAGCTGATTTTTGCGTTAGCTGTGCTCACCTATGGCATTGCCTATAGCTCGCTTGCTTGCGGGCCTTATTCTTCTTTATGCAGCAGCAAGCTGCTACACCATCGATAATTGTAGCTGGCATCACTGAAATGATGAGGTAAATCTATACATCAACCTTTGAGTTTCACAGATCTAGGTAACATATCCCTGGGTGCAGAGACGTAGAAACGCATACAAACTGCGTTTCACACTAGTTTTGCAAAGCGTTCTGCATTTCAAACAAAATAGCTATAAACGTAGACCGGGCGTGAAAAATTTTCGTAAACTTCTGCATTTATGCATCTATTGATTTATCATTCATGATAAAGCCAAAACCCCCCCAAAACTTTGCAGTTAAAAGCGCCCATTTTGGAAAGGTTTTCCCTTTAAAATTGTTCGTTGCCACCCTACTTTTTTAAACTTTCACCCTTGAATATCTCAGAAGCAACGACCTCGCAGAGTTTCATACGAAGCTGCACCATATAGATCAGAATACACGTCGTTGCTGCTTTATACGGAAGTGAGGTCTCGAGGGAATTTAACCGATCAGATGGCCGAGTGATATAGAGCGCCTGCTTCTGGATCGGTAGACTTGGGGTTCGATTCCAAGTCGGGTCAAACCGATGATTTTAAAATTGGTATTCACAGCTTCCTTGTTTGCCGTTCGGCATTTAAGGGACAGTGTGGAGAACAAGCCGGCAAGTTTACGTGTTGTGCCGTTGGTATAGGCACTTAACGGAATTCCCCCATCTTAGTGTGGTAGACAGATGGCTGGCAACTCCTAAGCGAGCTCGTATAGCGCATTGATCGCTTTCTCGTGATAGGAGGATAAAGATGCCAATAATAATAGTAATAAAAAAAAACTTATGAATGCGTTTTTTGGGTTGCAAATGAAGCTGCTTCCGTTCTTCTAAACAAAAGATAACAAAATTCAAAAAATTCTGGAAGACATAAACTTCATTCTTCACCTTTCCTATTTGTCAAATACTTTGGGAGTAATGAATCAGTGTAAATGTTATCTTAAGGGGCCTGAGAGCAACATCGTTCATTTTGCAATTAAATTGACTACACCAGGGGTGGGCGAAGTGCGGCTCGCAAGCCCCATGCGACTTTTTGATCCTCCAGACGTGGCTCTTCAGCTTCCATTTCTAGCTCTAGTGAGTTCGAAGACTTTTTTTCTCTTTGACTCAACGGTGGCAACTCTTCGGTTGTTCGGCTTTTCCGGAAGTGGCTCTTTCAATGAAAATTTCGCTCACCCTTAGATTTCCTTCATCCAAAAGCTCGAATCACAGTAATGACTCGCACATAATGAGATTTCTTCGAAGTTCGAAACTGTGTTGCCGAGATGCCAAGCCGCAGTGTTACTTGCTATGTGCTTTAGCGTAATACCGCGAGTATAATGAACATTGGTTTTATTTACATATTCGTTTCTGTATGTACAGTAAACCTTTCAGCACAGCTTTTACATGTTGTCATGGTCAAAAAGTATTCATCAGAGGTATAGGTGGTAGGAGGTATAGGTACTAGACAAAAGTTCCAGAGTGGTACGCGCAAAGAAAAAGGTTGGGAATCTTTGGCGTAATTGATAACGACATTGCTATATCGACGCAGGAGATGTGGGTTCGATTCCTGGGCCGGTCAAATCGCAGACAGTGACACGAACAGCTTACCACTGCTGCAACGTATCTTCGAAGCTGAGTTGACAAGGTATTAGGCCGCGGAGATGGACGCTGCCACTCGTTACACGTTTCCGTGTTAATATCGCGTACATGATGAAAATGTTTTCCATTAATTATTTCTTTCAAACTTTCCAGAAAACTGAATTTGTTGTAACTTTATATAATCAGAATATGGAAGGCCCTGTTTCTTCCGACCAAACGCCTGGCACTCTGAAAAAATACGAAACTAAGAAAAGAGTTGAATTTGCAGAAAAAGTGATAGACGGGGCAAGAAAATTCATCTATGATTTATTACACAAAGTAAACGAACGCTCCGTTGCATTTGCATTTGTAGTGGGGTGTGTATTCACCTTGGTTTGTTCATATTTCTGCGGATTTTACATTAGTGCTGTAATTGAAACTGTGGCGTTTATCATTTATATTCACGTGTGCTGGTCTAAACCATCGCAGCCGGATGAAAACCAACCAAATAGCGAGAGGAACAAAACAGTCCAAAAACACAAGCAACAAAAAATTACAAAGTTCATCGTCGAGCTTGTCCTCCCAGAAATGGATGATGAAAGCTTTACGAAGCTTAAAAGTTTTATCAAGGAAGAAGCAATCCAAACCTATACCCTGACTGGAATTCCGTGGATGTGAAAGACTTGGGCAATGCCATTCAAGTTAGGGCTTTTCAGCACGTAGCTCTGACTGAGATTGATTTGCAGTTTTTAAAGAACATCCAGCGTGCTGTCAAATCCAATTCAGATCTTGATTACGCTTGTGATGTTGAGCGGAAGCGTGCAACGAATGGTGGAGGTCATCTTCGTGGCTTAGCAAGAAGAAACGATACAGACTCCGAAAAAATATTGCACCGGTTACGAGCTTTTAGCGACCCAGGATTCGAGTCCCAGTCCTTATCTCTACGACCCATCAACAGAATTCGAGCTGTACGTTTGACGCTCCAAGAAATACCGGAACTCGAAGTTAAACGCCGAGAAAAAACGAAACTTGAGAATGCATTTCCGCAACAAGTTTCCTCCGCAGCAGCAAAACATTACTCTGGTAAAAAGCCGATGGATAACGTGGAAGGCGAAATTGTCGAAAATAATACTGGACCGATCAGTCAGACCGAGGGAGGAGAAACCGGGTATGTAGCTTAACTTTTCCATGATCGTCAATCAAAGCTAACTACGAATAATGAAAAAAAAACTGTTTGTGAATGAAAACTTGATGGAAAGACAGACTTATTATTATGGATCACCGTAAAATTACAGTAAGCCTAAATCAAATCTTTATTACACTCGAGGTAGTTACATGCACCTGCTAAGGTCCGCTAACACAATTTTTGCTCTAATTCAACCACTGCTTGAAATATTTGCTTGAAGTTGGTATTTTATAAATAGGGGCTCATATGGTCATCACACAATGAAAGCATATGGCAAAGTGATCATACACTTGATTTTATAAGCAAAACAAAAAATTACAGCGTTCTTCTCTTAAATTTCACCCATAAGCACTGCAATTATGCAGTAATTACCAAGGTACGCTCATAAAGCCTCAAGAATGTAAAATAGCAAGCTGTATACAAAAAATATTGAACCAGAGGCTTGAGTTTTCAATCTCGTTTCGGGTCAAACCAAACACTTCAAAACTAACAAAATGCTACTGTAGAAAATAAAGCAAACTTGTTTGCTATGTCGTTCCGAAAGATGCTAAATGGTGTTGCTTTATGTTTGGTCAGTCAACCAGTCAACAATTTTTAAGAAGACGACAATTAGTCCAAAATATAGAGCAGAAACGGCACTGGTACCATAGTAGGCCTACCGGTACATAAACTTAGCTTTAAGTACAGGGCAGGCGCCAAGGGTCCTGGGGGTACCTGTCCCCCCAACCGACATGCTTGCCTCCCCCCCAATCAACAAACTTACTCTTTTGAAGAAAGCGGCAATTGTGCTTAATTTTGAACTTTAGCCCCCCCTGATAAGCGCTTGGCCCCCTAAGTCGACTGCTCTGCCGCCGGCTCTGTTTAAGCATGTTTAGCTAATCACAAATCAGCTTTAAATTCAACAATCTATAGTTATACCTATTAACAAGTCTTGACATTATTTAACTGAATTGCTGCAGTAACTTGACCACACCTGCACCTTGATACTCTAGCAAGACTATTCAAGCACGTGTGCCGTATTAGGAACATGTACCTTCCCTATCAAACTGCTTAGCTTTTTATTACGTCTAAAAATTTTTTTGCAATAAACCGCATTTTTTATCCACTAGTAAAAGTGTACTTTACAGCTCAGATGGCCGAGTGGTATAGAGCGTCTGTCTCGTGAGCTGTAGACTCGGGTTTGATTCCGAGTCGGGTCAAACCAATGACTTTAAAATTGGTATTCACAGCTTCCCTGCTTTGACGTTCAGCATTAAAGGGATAGTGTGGAGAGCAAGCCGGCAAGTTTACTTGTTGTGCCGTTGGCAAAGGCACTTAGCGGGATTCCCCTATCTTGGTGTGGTAGACAGATGGCTGGCAACTCCTAAGCGAGCTCGTATAGCGCATCGATCGCTTTATCGTGATAGGAGGATAAATATGCAAGTAACTAACTAACTAACTACTTTTATGCAAAACTTTCAATTCGAAAAAAAACTCGCCTCCAACTGCTTAAAATTAAAATTTGAACTTTTACAAACTTTGCTTCCAACGCTAACCCCATTTCTCAAAAAATTCTTTTAGCTCTAGAGAAATGATGGTTTGATAGAAAAAGTTGAAGTGTGGTATACCACAGTGAATTTAAGTTAGCTTTTAGCAAAAGCCAAAACAAAATTTTTATTTGCTCCTGGAAAGAAGATCCTAGCGGTGGGCCTTATTAGGAGTCGGGCCTTATTAGGCGCAGGGACCTTATTACGCCTTTTTGTTACAAGTTGTTTTCAGCTGTAGGCGTAATGTTATTTTCATTTATTGTTTTGCTGAAGTTGAAGTGTTTGTTTAATTGTTTTTTCGATTGCGTTCAGTGCGCCATTTCTCTACCGAGATACTTGCTGTTTTTTTCTTTTTGCTTCGCTGTTTGTGGTTTGCCAGCAGCGTTAACCTGCTTGGGCAGTTTGACTCAGATAACCATGAAGTGGTCATGTACTGTCCAATGTTCATTGTGTCCACCACGGTGTGGTTACTTGTACAAATAGCCTTTTTGTCAAGCTCTAGTGCAGGGCTGGGCAAAGTGCGGCCCGCGAGCACTTACGAAAATTTGAACACCAAACGTGAATCAAGCCCCGAAGACGATTATTTTATGTGTACTACAGTTCCGCGCTGAATTTCAGTGAAAAAAAGGGTTACCCTTTTTTGTCTTTACTTGAATTTGGGTGGAAAATTGGACGTCCGCGGGCGTGATGACCTTTTTTTTATTTCTTTATTTTGGTCTTCTCTTGTATTTGAGTAGAAAATTGGACATCCGCGGACGTGCGGCCCTCTGCTTCAAAATTTTTCGAAATTTTTTCACATGCGGCCCTTCGTGTGAACATAATTGCTCACCCCTGGCCTACACCATCACCTTAAACTTTGAACGCCTATTCTTGATTAACCGAATATTGTATACTTAAAAATTTTCGCTGTCAGTTTCGACTTTATTGTGTTTTTGAACACGTTTAGTGAAAAAGTAATTCTACATCTCGATTTCCTTTAACTTATTTGATGTTGGCAATTTAGATATTTAGAAAGATACTCTCCGGTAGATGTTCGCTGATGTTGTCTAATACAGGGGTCGGCAAACTTTTTCGCATGGCGGACTGGTTTAAGTCTGAAAAAGTTTCGCGGACCGTCCTCAGAAAAACATAAAGATTTTGCAAATGAACTATATTTCTGCTCATATTACAATAGTGATTTAATGAAAATCATGAGCTTGTTTTGCAGCAACTAGACTCTCCCGTTTTAGAATAATGGGACTCAACGATATCCGCAATGTGTTTTTTGACGTTATAGGTCCCTCGTCATCGACATCAAACTTTTGTGGTGGTGCTGACCTATTTTCAAAAAATCTCAGCGAAAATGTTTCATGTTTGTTTTTTACTCATTATTATTATCGATGATCAGACTACAGATATATGTTAAAACTTTAAAACTGTAATATTTGTGTTATAAGTTTCAGTAGGAATAATTCAGTGCTGACGTCAGTTTGCTGCAATAGTTCTGACGTTATTTTCTTACTTATCTTCCTCATCAACCTAACACAGCTAACACTACAAAACCACAACAATTACCGCTAGTTAGATTACACACATAACAAAGATATAAATATAGATTCATTGCCCTTTTGTCTTGTTATGTCATAAAATGCAATAACGCTTGAATAAGCACCATTCAAAGCCGACATTAAAAAACGCTTTTAGGCACCGAATTAAGTCCCAACGTACCCAAAGCGTAAAAATCAAGCAATCAAATCTAACAAAACGTCCGAAAGCAATTGGGTCTTAAACTCTAAAGTAACAAAAATGTTTTAAAGCACTTAATCTGGAAAAGTACGCGGCCCGGTACCGAATCCCTCGCGGACCGGCACCGGGCCGCTGTCCGGTGTTTCCCGACCGGTGTTTCCTTACTACAGCTTTATACTACAGCTTTACGGGGCCCCTTACTGCAACAATAATATTACGTTGAAAAAGTAAAACTTATTTTTTTCATCTATTCTTTTTTATTTCAGTAAAACTTATTTTTCATTTAGTTTGCACGTGTAATTTTTTTGCCCAGCATTTGAGTTTATTGCGTCTTGCGTAATGCCATTAGTCGACTCGTTGCCTTCTCACGGGGCCCCTTGGAACGTTAGATTGTTTGCCATTACTGTAATACGTACTTAACAATATTGTGATTAATACTTTGTGACGAAATAAACGATCACAAGAATCAGTTGCAACACGCGTAGGCTACGTTTTCATTTTGAGTAAGTACAAGTAGGAATAATTCAGTAGGAATAATTCAGTGCTGACGTCAATTTGCTGGCCGTTAGCTCAGTTGCAAAGTGCACGCTATCGGTGCGGGAGGTCCGGGGTTCGATTCCCGGGCCGGTCAAATCGACACAGTGACGCCAACGACTCGCCACCGTTGCGACGTTTCTTCGGAGCTGTGTAGCCCAGGCGCTAAGCCGCGGAAATGGGCCCCGCAACTCGTTACACGCTTCGGCGTAATACGGCGAGTATAATGAAGATTTGATTTGATTTGATTGTTTTTGTAAGTACAAGTCGCGGAGTATAGACCAGCAAAGTGACGCTGCATGAATAAAGTTCATGAAGTTTCAAGACTTTACTAATTATAGACTAAATTTCATTAAACTTTTTAGATTTTGAGTAACATAAAATACTGTATTAGAAAACTCTAGTTATGAAAAGAACTTTCAAAAGTGGCGCACAAAAACAGCGTGATAAGAAGAAGAAATTAGTTGAGGCTGCCAGAGGTTCTCGGAGCTTGAGCTCGTGGTTAGGACATCAGAGTCGCCGCATTCAATCAGAAACATCCGAAAAAGCTGCGCGTAATAGAGACTGTTCGGCAACAGCAGAGGCCGATTGGGTTAGTTCGGCAACAGCAGAGGCCGAGCAAGTTAGTTCGGCAACAGCGGAGGCCGAGCCGGTTAACAAAGATATAAGCACAACAGCAACGCAAAGCACAGAATCAGAAATTGTTCCACAAAAAAGTTGTATTCATGAAGCTTTAGTGAGTCTTAATGATAGTGACTTTCCTACCACTATTACAAACCCGGAAATCAAAAGAGCGATAATTGCGGCAGGTCCGACGCAACCTGAAGAACCTTTCCCAAAAGATCCACCCCAAACCGGTCGTTCATTTTCTAATTCTTACTACAGCTTTATAACGCAATCCGGTGTAACATTACGGAGATTTTGGTTGTGTTATTCACGAAGCATCAACCGTGTGTATTGTCAGCCCTGTTGGTTATTTTCGTGTAAAACTGCCCCTCAAAGCCGTCCAGGGACTTCTTTTTCTCTCCAAAACCCATGGGGCACAACGGGTTTGAATGACTGGGGGCATTTATCGCAGCGGATTTGAAGTCACGAAACCTCCGCAAGTCATGCGGAGGCATGTGTCGTATAAGAGCAATGGTGAAACAGCAAGACAATCGAAGAAACATTGCACGTGTACTTACTAGAAAAAATAAATTTTTGGCAAAAGGTTTTGGAAAGATTATTAAATGTTACTTTGATGCTTGCAATGTGTAATTTACCCTTTCGTGGGTCCACTGAAGAACTGTCGAACGAAAACAATGGCAACTTTCTCTCTATCATTCAGCTCATCGCCAAATATGACAGTGTATTAGACAAACTTTTACAACTTCCTAAAGGTTCTCCAAAATATCTAAGTCTGTCGATACAAAACGAACTAATCTCATTACTGGCTGGACAAGTCCTCCAAGATATTAAAGTCGAACTCCAAAGCGCTCCGTTTTTTGCTATCATTCTTGATACCACGCAGGATGTCAGCAAAAAAGACCAATTAAGTGAAGTATTTCGTTACGTCAAGATCGCTTACCATGATGATGGAACGCCACGCGAATTGCAAGTTATTGAAGCGTTTGCCTCATTTACCGAAGTCGAAGATTCATCTGCGATCGGATTACACAAACTAATAACTAACTCCATTCAGAAAAAAGGACTTGATATAAAAAACTGCCGCGGACAAGGATATGACGGCGCTGCAGTGATCAGCGGGAAGTACTCCGGCTTGCAAAAGAAGATCCAAGATGTTGCTCCACATGCTCACTACGTGCATTGTGCTTCGCACAATTTAAATTTGGTGTTAAAAGATTCCATGGAAGGGGTGACTGAGACCCGTCATTTTTACGACACGATTGAGTCAGTATATACTTTTTTCGGACATAGCATTGTGCGGTGGCAAAAGCTTCAGAATATCTATGATCGTTCTTCCTCAAATCCTACATTGAAAGTCTTAAATTTAACTCGGTGGTCCGGTCGATATGATGCAGTCTATGCGTTGAAGGAAAGATTTTCTGACATTATGAAATGCTTGACTCACATAATACTTACCAGCACGAAACCTAAAGAAAGAGATGAAGCTATGGCAATAAAGAAGCAGGTAGAAAACTTTGACTTTGTGTTTATGCTGGTTGTCCCGTGTAAGATTTTGGAGATCGTCAATATTCCTTCGAAAGCTATGCAATGTAAAACAATTGACTTAATTTCTGCGCATAAACTTTCGCAAAATGCTGCTCAGAACATTGCTGAACTCAGAACGAGTTTTGACGCGGTAATGAACGAAGCTTCCAGTATTTCGTCACAATGGGGTTTGCCAAGACAGTTTTCAAACAAGAGAACAAAGAAAACAAAAACATTTTTTAATGAACTATCGGAAGGGATAGCATTGAGTGATCCTGTAAAGCGATTTCGCGTAACTGTCTTTCTTCCATTGATGGACATAGTTCCCCGTCAACTTATTAAACGCTCTGAAGGAATGAATGCATTGGTGATGGCATATCAAGCTTTAGAGCCAAGTTTTCTATCAAGTGCTTCTCATTTTAATATTAAGGAGGAAGCAAAAAGGTTTTCTGAGAAATTTGCTGATAACGGCTCTCCCTTTTTTCCTGGCCAAATGCTTTCCATTAAAACGTCGTTTAAAGAAAAGATTGCGCATTTAAAATCTTACAAGGAAATGGCTTCTTTTTTGATTATAGAGAATGCATCACTTGCAACATCTTACCCTGATGTCTGTACAGCTTATATGATGTATCTGACAGTACCTGTAACAGTTGCTACAGCGGAGAAATCTTTTTCAAAACTGAAACTCATCAAGAACTTTCTTCGAAGCTCCATGTCACAAGAGCGACTTAGTGGATTGTCTCTGTTATCGATAGAACACGAACGAGCTAAAACTTTGGATTTTAGAAAAGCCATCAAGCAGTTTGCTAGTGCAAAAGCGAGACGGAAGAATTTTTAGTCTGTATTACTACCGCGACTACTGCTGCAAGTAAATTGCTCAATTTTCATGAAAGTGCTGTAGTTTTTATTATTTTATGTCTTACACTTGCAGGCAATTGTCAGGGCACTTTTTATTGAGCTCAACTTGACTGAAATATTGTTTATGCTTAGCAGCTTGCCCCAATAGGTTGCACAACATGCTTATTTGACTCGTCATTCATCGATCGTTACACATTTAGGGTAGCCTATCAGATTTTCACTGCTGAGTTTCGTTTTGTATAGGCATTAAGATTGCATGCGACTTTGATTTCTATGCCACAGATTTACTTGGTAATTACTGTAACTTTTTGCTATGTTGCAAAATAGCAAATGACTTGATTAAAATGTTTCTATAGCACGTAGTCGTCGAAAAACCCCAAATAAACGCAATGATTCCTGTACTGCAAAAAGTAGCCCAGTTGAACGTTTTGTAGTAAAAAATGGGGGGCCCCATAATGGATGTTTGCACCGGGGCACCAAATGACGAAGTTACGGCACTGTTCACAACGTATTTTTGATGTACAGTCAGAGTTGAATCAATTGCAATTATTGTAACTGTTATTAATTGTAATTAAATACACTTTTTCATGTAATTACAGTATGATTGTAATTGAGATTTGTGTTTTTGTGTAATTATGATTGTAATCTTATTTGCTTCAGCACATCATGTTAAAAATTAAAATATTAAAACCTGACAATTTGTTTCACAAGGTAGGGTTCATCAGGGGTATCTAAAAGATGAAATAATAAAATGAAGAACTGTAAAAATAAAACTATGACCATAAAACTGTATATGCTCTGCACTCATCTGAGCCCAAATACGCAATGCACTGTAGCGAATTACAATGTGGGTGTAAGCTTTCTTTTGTACCGCCACTATAGAATGACGTAAATGTTATCACATGACGTAACACGCGCACTGTACTTCGCTAGAGTGCATTGCATATTTGGCCTCAGACGAGTGCAGAGCAGATACAGTTTTATGGTCATAGTTTTATTTTTACAGTTCTTCATTTTATTATTTCATCTTTTAGATACCCCTGTTGAACCCTACCGGTTGAAAGAAACTGTCGGATTTTAATATTTTAATTTTTGTCATGATGTGCTGGCAGGGGTGCCGAAACGTCGTAAAGGCAAGGGGGGACAGCTTTTTCAAAGGGCATTTTTAATATCAATGTACAGTAAATTATCATCAACATCGTTTTTTAATACCGTCAAACAAAAACAAATTTTCAACAGAGCCAAAGTAATAAGTATGTCGTATAAATACTAAAAAAGCTGTTTAACCGAATAATCTGTATCTGCCTGAAGAGCATAATCTCTTACTGTTGAAGCAATTAAAGCTGATTGAGAAAAAAGAAAAGCTCTAGGGGGGTCCGGGGGCATGCTCCCCGAAAAATTTTTGAACATTTACATGATGTAATGGTTATTTTAGTGCTTTTTGAACAATTTCCTCGCAAGTTTTGTTTAAATGTTTGTGCCCTAATTCTGAGTGCTTTGCTAAAAATGATGCATTTTGTTCGCACATTTGTGATTATGCGTGCTCTAGGCGTAAGGCTTATCGCTATCGAAGAGGTTCGAAATTATGGAAAAATTGTATGCATGAAAAACCTTTTTGAAAATGGCTGGTGGGAGGATGCATACCCCTCATCCTACCCCCCTGGCCATAATCTACGGAAACCATCAATAGAGTCTGGCATATTTTAGTCACTTGGCACCATTAGTTTTGTTCTTTTTTACTAAAAGGCAGAGTAAAAAAGGGGGGCCACGACACAATACCCTCCTCAAATACGCTCCAAAGTGTAAAGTAAATGTAGCGGACTTGAGCTTGCTTGGGGCGCTCGACACTGCTGGACTCGGTTTTTATTTTTTTCCACTCGGTTTTAGTCGAACACGAGTCCAAGTCCAAGCCCGCTGTATGAAAAAATTCAAGTTAGCAACTTTATGGCGCTCGGGAACAACTCCAGCAGCAGTAGAAGTGCTTGGAGGTTGTGAAACGTCAACATTATCTTCAGCTTTAGCGCTACCGTTTCTCGCCGAAAAACTATACGTTTGCCTGTTTAGGAGGTCGATGCGACATTTAGCTTTTCGTGATCTACACTCCTCGCTATATAAAAGTTTATGTGCAAAGCTGAAAAAGGCGAATGCGATTTCACTGATCTGTTGTAGGCTTATTAAGACCAGCTTTAATAATTCAACTTCAATCGGAAGCTTTTGGTCCAACAATTTAATGTTCTAAGCATACTCAGCGATACTCAGCATGCTCAGCAATTCACTCACTAGATGCCAAGAAATATGAGCTTTCAACATTATTGAGATATACCCAACCATCAATAGGCTTTATTCAAAAAAAGTAAAAGTTGAATATTGCAATTGTTGTGCCTCCTCAATTTTTTTCTGACAACGCCCTCCCTCTCATCAAAATTTGCCGCTCTCTGCGCCCCTTGCTTCCCATGTACTCATTCGATAATCGGTAGGATTTTTTTGTTTTATTTTGAGTAAGCTGCGTGCTGTAGGTTGTGGATTGAATTACCTACTTTTCAGCAAAACTTGCAGATCTTTCGACAAACGAAAAGTGTTTTTTATGTGGACGGGATAAATATTTCTTATAGTATCTGTTCAGCGTTCACTGTTCTGTGTTTGCAAAGTTACACATTAATAAACGAGCACAGGTGAGCACTGAATAACGAGCATTCCGTAATTTGAAGCAAAACGCGCTTTAGCATGCTATTTTTGGTTGTTGCGCAACTTGCGCTTGCGCTTTATTTCGTTGCGAATAAAAAAAATACAATAGCTTGCGCTGTTATTGCTCTGTCCCAAATTTTCTAGCTTGCGCTTCATTGCGCTGCGAACTAAAAAAAGCATGTTTGGTTTTGTGAGCGCAAGTTGGTCAAGGTTGCAAATGTTTGCACCATTTTTATTTTTTCGTCAATCGGCTACTTGACACGTAATATATTCACTTACATTATGATCGGTTTCACGCTGACGTTCATACAGCATGCAGGTAAAAAGCAATCATGAATCTACAAGAAAATTTGTGCATTATTAGAACACTGCGCTTTAACGCAGTTTTCACGGTGGAGAATGCGCTGCGTTTCAAAGTCGTAAAAAATTTCTTTCCGCTGGACTTACACATTTGCAAGAAATAGTTGCAAAAGTTGTGTGGCACGTCTACGCTCATAGTTGTGCTGCACTTCTACTAATTTAAAAATCAGATTGAGCTACCCGTAGTCGCTTTGCGCATCGTATCGTCCTCGGCGTCCATATCTTTTCACAACCAGTCGTCCTCTTTTCCGTCCAACGAATTCGAAATGCCCGGTCAACTTATACGGCGAGTATAGCTTGAAATTCTAGTTTTTAGGCCCAAAAATTTGGGTCGTCTTATCTCCCGGATAGACTTTTACCCCGCAAAATACGGTAAGCAATTCGCTACCCAAACGAAATTGCAAAATTTGTGAAAACGTAACTTAGGACTAAGCTAAATGCAAATTCTATCTGTGCATAGCATCGTAATGAGCTTATTAAGCTACCACAGCCTAACCTAGAGTAGGACGGCTCAGGACTCTCTTAATGAATTTCTTTTAAGTGGATTTTGCCTCCGCAGTGTAGTCCACGGCGAGGTGATTTTGCTAACGCTGGCACCTGAATGCGTGAAACACTTACTTAAAAAAAAGGCAAATAGGAGCATAACGGTGTAACGTTCATAGAATTGTAATGTAGGCTGCACATGACCTTCATGTATCCTGCATGGATACAATTGTACGAGGGCCTGTTTGTTACTCAATGGTACAATAACGTTACGATAGTAACTTAGTCTTTATTGTTGGCTTTAACTTTATTAACATCGTTTTGTTCATAAACACTTAAAATCTAAGTTTGTCGCGTTCTGATCACCAATTTTTTTTAAATTTTGATGCCTTTACGATCACCCTTATTTGTTTTATTAAGACAAATAGGCACTTTGAGGACAATGTAAAATCATAATAAAAAAAGGCCTACATCGTTCAATTTTGCCGATAGATTAACGGGCTAAAACTGAAACTGTATCGTCTTTTGATTTTATTTTGGTGCAAAATAAAAAATACAGAGGTAAACAAAAAATAAAGGTTGGTTAAACCATTGCATTCCTGGCCAATGGCCATCAATGATAAAACCAAGCTGGCTCGTAAACTGGTGGTGATAAATGAACAAAGAGCACTGGTAAAATGTTCAGAGAATTTTAATCTAAATTCTAAACCAGCGGTCGGCAACCTGTTGGCCGCGGCCCAACTGTGAGCCTTTTAGCAATTTTTCGTGGACCGCGAGCTATTCGGTTAAACAAAGTCTTTGTGGGCAGCATGTCAGCAGCAAATAAAAAGTAAGCCCATACAAATAATAATAAAAACCTTCCCTTTGATGCTTTGCGCGTAAAACAGTCTAATTTTTTTTCTCCCGGCTGTAGGCTACATGGCTACTATAGCAAAAATCGTAGTACCACGCACAAACACGGGTGCCGTGTCTCCAGTGTCGCACCCAGGATTTGACAAAGAGGGGGGGCACAACCGGGGGTCTGGGCAGGGTCGGGCCGGATTAAGCAATGGAAAAACTGGGCAGTTGCCACGAGCCCCGCGCCTTGAGGGGCCCCGCGCTTCGCGCATTTACTAATCTCTAACTGCTAGATTGTGAAACGATACTAATTTTAGCTCAAATTATACACCCCGCGGATGTGACGACCTTTTTTTGCTCTTCACCCAATTTTTGGGTAAAAGCAGACATCAACGCTAACTGCTTAGGACCCCGCAATCTCTTAATTCGCCCCTAGGTCTGGGGGCGAAGCAAAGGGGGTCTTGGGGCGTAGCCCCCAGCCGTCACGAATTTTTGCGGTTTTCACTTAAAAAACACTCATTTTAGCACATATTTTATCGAAAAAGGGCATGCAGTGAGTGCAGTCACTATAGACAAAGCAAGCATATTTTCGCAACTTATGTCTAAAAGCAGAAGCTTGGCTAAAATAAGTGAAAGGAGACTACAACCATTATTAGTTTAAGAAATTATAGCATAAAAGCTTGGTTTTGGCACCTTTATACAGGCCCAAAGGGGGACCATGGTACCGCTACCCCCTGCGTGCGCCTATGTGTGTGTCTGTATCTCTTTCATGCAATGTTCGCTTTGTTTCTTCTGTTCTATCAATGCGAGCGAGTAGAAAAAAAAACACGCGCTTTGCATTTTCTCTGCTTTTATAACAACGCACCGTTTTTTTCATTTTGTACTTAGTAGTCGCGTTGTATATTCCTTTTGTTGTTGTGGTTTTAAATGTCGTGGGCCTTCAATAGCTATTGAAAGAATGATCTGAGCCGCGTTTAAACAAGGTTGTCGACCACTGTTCAAAACCATTCTGGTAACTCACCGGCGAAAATTTCGTCTTTATTAAATGACGTTAGGTAACGTTAAAAATATTTGAGGCATCATTCTGTTTAGCAGCGTGGTCATAAATATCGGCTATAACGTCATGATTAACGTAACATGCAAACGCCACTTAACAACATTAGCTTCGAAAATTGACACTTAACAATGTTAGCCTCAAAAATCATGGAATTTGGGAAAAACAACCCCTGAATTCTCCAAGAACGAGGTCGGGTGAGGCCTCAATTTTTGAGGGATGAAAGTAGTACCGGTAAAATCTACTAACAACATTAGTCTCTCAACGCTTCAACTATACCTTGTCTCAGCACAATCGATACTAAATATACACAATGTTCAGCACCGGTCAGTTCCCGTAGCAGTTAAAGACATGGCAATTGACGTAAGACGTCTGGGTTCGATTCCCGAGCCGGTTAAATCACACACGGTGTGACCAACAGCTTGCCACCGCTGCGACGTTTCTTCGAAGTTGTGCTGATAAGGCGTTAAGCCGCGGAGATAGACACTGTTACTGAGTGGTTACACGCTTCCCAGTGTCAATACCGCAAGAGTATAATCTAGATTTCATTTGATTTTTGACAACGTTCAACAATTTCCTATATACCGTAATTGTTTCTTTTTAACTTTTCAGAAAACTGAATTTGTTGTAAACTTTTTCATAAAAATATGGTTGGTCCTGTTTCTTCCGACCGAACGCCTGGCATTCTAAAAAAATACGAAACTAAGAAAAGAGTTGAATTTGCACGAGAGGTGATAGACGGGGCAGCAAAGTTTATCTATGATTTATCACACAAAGTAAACGAACGCTCCATTGCATTTGCATTTGTAGCGGGGTCTATATGCACCTTGATTTGTTTATATTTCTGCGGGTTTTACATTAGTGCTGTAATTGAAACTGTGGGGATTGTCATTTATATTTACCGGTCCTTGTCTAAACCATCGCAGCAGGATGAAAACCAATCGAAAAGTGAGAAAGACAAAACAGTCCAAAAATACAAACAACAAAAAATTATAGAGTTCACCGTCGAGCTTGTCCTCCCAGAAATGGATGAAGGATACTTCACGAAGCTTAAAACTTTAATCAAGGAAGAAGCAATCCGAGCTTACATTGACTGGAATTCCGTGAATGTGAAAGACTTGGGCAATGCCGTTCAAGTTAGTGCTTTTCAGCACGTAGAACTGACTGAGATTGACTTGCAGTTTTTAAAGAACATCCAACGTGTTGTCAAATCTAATTCAGATCTTCATGACACCCGTGATATTGAGCTAAGGCGTGTAACGAATGGCGGGGGCCATCGCCGTAGTTCAGCGAGAAGTAACATCACAGACTACGAAGAAACATCGCATCAAGGGCGAACTTTCAAGGACCTTGCTAGATTCGAATTTCAGACGTCTTTGAACGACCAAGAATTCGAACCCCAAACCTCTTTGAACGACCAAGAATTCGAACCCCAGACCTCTTTGAACGACGAAGGATTCGAACCCCAGACCTCTTCGAACAACCAAGCGCTTGAACCTCTCACCTCTCTCACCATTATGAGCGATCTCCATCGACGTTTGCATTAATTGTAAAAATGTTCCAGGTGCGATGTTATCTGTCGACGGGCATGGTAAGAACTTACGGCTTCGGCGATTTTTTAATTGATTTAGTCAAAATGATATGCTAAGAACCAAAATGTTGTATTATTAACAGTAATTTTTGAAGTTCTTTCTTTAATATTAGAAGAGGGGTTAGGCAAGGTGATCCCTTGTTTCCTACCATTTTTATTTTCTCTGTCGAATATTTAGTAATTTTGTTTCAACAAAGTAATTTATACAAAGGATTAACAATTCAAAACCAGCGTTTCAAAGTGTTCATATTTGCTGATGACACTGTAATTTATTTGAATGGTATCCTTCTCAGCTTAAAAATGTGTTTGATATTTTACATGTATTTGGGAAACGATCTGCTGGTTGCAAAGTCAACATCGATAAATCTACAGCATTTTACTTTGGGTCAGGTAAAGTTAATGTCATGAAGGCATTTTCGACTGAGGAATCAAAATGGGTTACAAATACAATCAAATATATAGGTGTACAAATTCCAATACAGAATTGTGATCCTAATTCCATTATTGATCAAAGGTTTTCGTCTGTCAATGATAAAATCTATACAGAACCACATATATTATGGTCATCAAGAGGATAAACATTATTGGGAAAAATTTCCGTTTTAAAAAGCATTATCGTACCAAAAATAATGTTTAAGGCCGCTAGCTAACCTACCAGTGATATTATCCGACTCTTACAAAAAAATTAACCAAGTTATATTTAAGTGTATTTGGATATCCGATTGGAAGAAATTCGAAGATCACAGTTATGTCGTAGTATTGTAGACGGGGGAGCTAAAATGATTGATGTCAAACAACAAGTGTTGGCGTTGTAATTTATGGGATTAGTAAAATTATTTGATGTAAATAACTAAGCCGCATGGAAAACATTGGAGAATTCGTACATTGCTGAAAACCTGTTTTTTTTTTTTTTGTATTTTGCGTTCTACTGTAAATGAAGATGACAAATATGATGATTACCAAACTGGCCTTTTTACGCTTTACCCGTTGTGTTTATTGGCCTTAAGATGTACCATTGATGTTTCGGAAGTCTTCTGCGACAATAAACTTTTGTGGCTAAATACAGGAGTAAAATATCAAAATAAACCAATGCTAATAGGGGAGTTCTTAAAAGTTGGCATTTTTCATTTCAACCAATTGATTAATTTAGAGGGGGAAATAATGTCCGATTTGGATTTGGCACTGTTAAGCCTACATGGTATGAACCCAAATAATTACAGTTTTATAAAACATGTCGAATTGGTTTCAAACATCCGACAAACTTTTTTAGTTTCAAAGGGAAGGGCTATGGAACTAATTATTTACCTTGGAAAATCCAGTCAGTTTATTATGTATATACGAAGCGAATATGTATGCGAATATATGTGTAAGAAGCAAATCGAAAGTGTTACCAATGAAGCAACACTTTCGATTTGCTTCTTACAACAAAAGTGGTGCAACAAAAGTGGTGTGATGTCTTGCAAATCTTACGAAATAATATTGACCGGAATATATGAAAACAAAATATAAGAAAACATATGAAAACAATTATTATATGAAAACAATATGAAAATATATGAAAACAATTAGTTTGCTACAAATGAAACAAAGTTGAGATCTTCCCAAATCAGGTTAACTTCGAGATCCGTAGTGACTAATGTGCAACTTGCTGGATTTGGTATTGTTGACAGTATTCTTTGTGTGTTTTGTATTGAAGAACCTAAAACAATTGTTCATTTATTTTGTATGCGTAAATTTGTTGCGACTTTTTGGCAAGATCTATTCGATTGGCTTTCGGTTAAACTGCATCACGATTTTAACTTAGAAAACCTACATAAATTATTTGGATGTGAAAATTGCAATGGAGTGTTTCAGTTTGTTAATGGATTACTTTCATTAGTTTTATATGCACGTTTATTTAATTGATCGATGCAAATATTCTAAATCAAAACCCAATATAGCACAGTATTTCAGTCTGCTTAGTTGTGGTGGGTAGGTTTGAGTTTTTAATGATCCTTAGAGCAATGCCGTCTGTAGTGTTTAATCACTTCCATCACGGTTACCCGCGGCGGTAAGGTCGAAGGAGAGAAACAGACTAAGTAGCAATCCAATGCTGTAGCGAAATGGAAAGTTGTAACAACAATATTCATACTGCATCGGACGGCGCACAGCACAAATCTTCCGATTGTTGATAAATTTTCCGATCTAAGGAAAAAAATAGAGGCACGGAAAACAAAACAATGCATTTTTGCATTTACGTCCACCTATCTACCATACCGTAGATAAATATTAGCGTTAAACTGCCTGATGTGCATCTTACCTCGACTTTTGGCAGTTTTGTAATTTTCAAATTTGGAGTAGGCCTTCTCGCATGCTTGATACATAATTTTTTTGTGTAAAGTTAGTGTACTGAATTTTATATCCTGAAGACGCTTTACAGAATAGGAAATGGACAAATTGGACATGCTACAGTAAGTCTACTCGCAGATTAACACCAAGCGAGTGGCTTCTTCGCATAAAACCTTGCACTTGTAACTTGGTTTTGGACGAGGGACTGCAGAAATTTCGTCCCAGATGACGTTTCGCTCGTGAAAAAAAAAATTAAGTAAAGCGAAAAACTACCTTTTTTTTATTCTCACTTATGATGTCATAATAATATATTTTGAATTGTGTAAACATAAACTGCTTGTACTATAACCAAAGGCTTGAAGACTGCGAACTGGAAGTCCGGCTCGAACTGTTGTAGTCGTTGCTTTTGCAGTTGCTTTTACCGCACCGAATTCCTTTGAAGTTTCGGTTCAAAACTATCGTGATCAATAATAATGTTATTCTTGCACAAAAATAAGTTACAGTTGGAATATTTGGGGGTAAGGGGGCTGCAGTCCCGCAGTCCCCTAATACGAGCCGCCCCTGAACAGCAGAATTCAAAAACAAATCAAATTGCAAAACGCATTGGTAGACAAAACATTAACAAAAATGTCAGCGTAAACATAAGCGACGAATTCTTTTAACTTGGATGTTGTAGTCGGAACCGAGACTGCTTCGCTTGATTCAACAACAGAGGGTTAGACCGCACATTGCAGCAGGTCCTGGTGGATTGATAACAAACTTACGTTGCTTGTTGTATAAGGCCAAGATGTTTGTTGCAAGCATGTGGTACTGCTGGGTGCTGAAGTTTGTTGTTGTGCAGGACTGTTAGGCAAGGGAGTTGGATTATCAGGAAAAACTGAAGTGGGGAAGCAGTGAAAAGGATTTGATGGAGATGAAGGTGTTTCAGTGTGAGCAACTACAGATGTTAACAGAGTAGCAGGGAATAAAAAAACAGTCATGTTAAGGTCATCTGAGGGACATCCATACAATGGATCAAAACACACAGGTTCAAACAGGTTTTTTCCGCTTTGACCGCTGCCTTTAGGTGTAGTGTATGAGGCGCCGTTTGGAAAAACATAATTTAGGTTTTTCCACATGTTTTTTCGGCCAATTTGAGCTACATTTTGTCCAATATATTATATAGGATATCTCTTATACATATATAGGACAAATATGTGGTTTAAATTGGCCGAAAAAACATGCGGAAAAACCTAAATTATTTTTTTCCGGCGCCGTTTAGAATAAAATAATTTAGGTTTTTCCACATGTTTTTTCGGCCAATTTGAGCTACATTTCGTCCAAAATAGTATATAGGATATTTCCTATTTATATATAAAACAAATATATGGCTTAAAAAAGCCGAAAAACTGACACAAAATATATAGGAAGTTTATGAGTCGCCGTTTGGAAAAAAATAATTTAGTCATTTGGAATAAAATACTAAGACAAATTTAAGCAATAATTTGTCTTATATATTATATAGAAAGTTTTCTTATGTTATTCGCTGCGTTTTTTGGCTGATCTGAGCGATAATTTGTTTTATATAATACTGTATATAGGAAATTTCCTACAACCCACCAATGTAAAGCGGAGCAGAAAGCGCAACATCATTTGGTTCAATCCGCCCTACAACGAACAAGTCAGCACCAAAATTAGTAAAGAATTCCTAAAGTTGGTCGACAAGCACTTCCCGCCCCACTCTAAACTACATAAACTTTTTAACCGGAAAAGCATAAAGGTCAGCTACTCCTGCACCCCCAGCATTGGTTCTATCATCAACCAACATAATAAAGGCATCCTGCGCACCCAACGAGATGTCAAAAACCCACCTCCAACTAAGTCTTGCAATTGTAGGGTTAAGGCAAATGTTGTGAAAGCTCCGTTATCTACAAAGCTATTCTAAACACCGGCGAGGATGAAAAAGTGTACTACGGAAGCTGCGCAACAACATTTAAAGCAAGGTTTAACAACCACACTTACTCTTTTAGGGAGCAGCATAAACGTAACGCAACCGAGCTCTCTAAGGCTGTGTGGAACTACAAGGACGCGAAAATAGAACCCCAATAACCTGGTCTACCGTTTACCGCGCCCCGCCGTACCGGAATGGTGCCAGAAGATGTCCGCTTTGCTTAGCCGAAAAGCTATTTATTCTGCAGGCTGACCAAAAATCTCTTCTAAACAAAAGATCCGAACTCATTTCAAAATGCCGCCACAGAAACAAATTTAAACTTAAAAACCTGAAGTAATGACTTTGCTTTCTCAAAGAATCGATCCCACCCGCTTACATCGTTTTCGTCCGGTTCCCGCAATCGTAATCACGCGCTTACAACTGTATTTTTTTTCCTGCCGCTCACCATCGCTGCTTTGTATTTTACTGCCCTGCAAAGTTTGATGCACTCAGTTGCAGTGCTCTTATACGCTATCGCGTAAATCAACCTTGAGTTTCGCGCTGAAAGTCAACACTGTTTTATCATTTTGTCGTTACAATCTTTGATGTTTTATTGTTTTAGATTTTACCATTTATAGTTTTTAGCGTCCCCCCTGAAGAGCCTCACGGCGAAACAGCCTGTTGGGGTTTTTTAATTATATTTGGTGACCAATTTTCTGTTTATGCTCTGGCGTGTGCCATTGAGCTCTCTGTTTGGTGCAACGGTCAAACCACGTTTAGGAAATTTCTTATGTATTTTGCGCGAGTGTTTTCGGCTGTTTTAAACCCCTTATTTGTCCTATATACATACAGAAAATTTCCTATATAATGTATTGAACAAAATGTAGCTCAAATTGGCCGAAAAAACATGTGAAAAAACTGAAGTATTTTTTTCCAAACGGCTCCTCATAGTAGTGGCCACTACAAACAATCGGGGTCACCAATTGTACTGTGTTCTCAGCACTACTTAAATATTTGCGAATGATAATTGAGTGCAGACTCACCAGTTCACAATGGTCAAACTTGAAGTTACCGGTAGGCCTACTTCCTTTTACTATGGTAAGTGAATTTGCAGGCAAGAAACGGAAAACAGTCCAACTTTTTTTGTTTGCAACTTGCTTCTTCTTTTGGAGCGGTATACTGCTCATTGCTTAACTTTTGTTGCACTTAACGCAATGCACTTAACGCAATGCGTTAACTTTGTTTATTTATTAAGTTAACGCATTGCGTTAAGATCGCAAAAATTGAGCAGTATACCGCCCTTGATCTCTGATAAGTCTAAGAAATCATTCTCTAAATGCATAAAATACTAGTAGTAAAGCCAATTTCAAAATAATTAAATTGTTACTATGCTCTGTCACCGGCGGCCTATTTAATCCTCTGGTAGCGTTAGGCTGAAACAGCGTTAAAGCTCTTTGTTTAGTCTTTTACGCGTGTAATACGGGACCGGGTATATCAAATTAAAAGACTTCTTCACGATGCATAGATTACCTGCATAAGTGACTATTATTTTGAATTTAAACCAGCTTCAAAGTGACGCGAGTAACTTCGCGGAGCGAGCCACTTTTTCAATCGGTTCGGGTTCGGTTAAGATTTGCAAGATAGCCTACTCACAACATTCGGATCAGTTCCGGTTCGCTCTTTGCGATTTTGAAAAATACGGTTCGGATCCGGTTGAGTTTCGACAAAAATAGCGTAAAACCGGTTCGTAGAACTCCGGTTCAGGTTCGGTTCGACTCTCTGCCAACGTAGTTCTAAAGAAACGTGGCAGCGGTAGCGAGTCGCTGGCGACACTGTAACACATAACCGCTCGGGAATCGAACCGATAACGATGTTGCCACACGACGCCATTCGGCTGGTCTTTACGCAATATTTATCGCAGGAATAGCTTTTTACGAGTAAGAAGGTCACCTCTATAGATTCTCGCACAACATGGCCAGCAGTATTGATAATAAATATTACAGCCAAGAATCAGCTGAAACACTAATTTGGGCGGATATTTCGGTTCACTTCTGGGTGCCACCGTCAACGCTGTAAGCCTACGGCACCAGGATGACTGCCAGAAATACCAGCACCACCACAATTGACAATGGCACCAGAAATGAGCCGAAACGTCCGCCCAAGTGTGTTAGTCGTGTTTTCTTGTGTTCATTAAACTGCTGATTAACTCCCAATCGCACCGTTTGTCAAACCTAGCGGTGTCCCGCGAGAAATTTTTTTCCCCGTGTAAAGGCCGTCTCGCAAGTATTTTAAACCGAGGCAATATCAAAATCAAATCTTCATCGCACTCGCGGTATTACACCGAAGCGTGCAACGAGGGGCGCGGCCCATCTCCGCGTCTAATCGCCTGGGCAGCACAGCTCCGAAGAAACGCAACAGCATTGGCGAGCCGTTGACGACATTGCCTCCTATCGACCTTCCCGGATATCAATACCTTACCAATGTGCTAAACACTGAGCTAACTGGTGGGTCTACCCATCGATAAACGCTGAAATTCAACTTTGGAAAATGGATGGTTTTGGACAAGAAAGATGAAAAAATCCTAACGGAATTTAGAGTTGGAAACAGCCAGAGATGAGGTTAAAAAAGCACGATGTAGCGCACACAGTTTAGATTTGTAAGACATTAAAACGACAAAGTCGACCCCTTCCATAAATTAAATAAAATCACTTCTGAATTGATGATGTGTTCTAAGAAAAAAGGAAGTTTAACAAAGAATTTCTAACCCGAGTAAGTTTTCATCGCTTCAGGCCGTAGGAGCTGGTATCTGCTGTTACACTTGCTAAACGCTCAGCAATTAAGTGTAGCCGGAGGATGAAATAAACCGAGAATAAAAATACGTCAGTGAATTCTTGACAAAATTTAGCCCTGGCGCTAAAGGACGTTGGTAGTTATAAAGCGCCATAAAAAAACACACATTTCATTTCAGGTCGTAGCGTCAGTTTTGCTGCTGGAAGATTTTTGGCTGTTTGTAGTTTATTCAAAAGTTTGTACTTTATTTTAGTTATTTTAATGGTTAGCAAAACTTTACTCTAGACTTCAGTTTATAGCGTAAAATCTATTGCATAGTAGAGTGACTACACAAGAAAAAAATAAAGTACAGGTAAGTTTATTAATGTAAAAGGACATGTCATTACCGAAAATTGCAGTTCATTAAATCCAAATCGAATAACTGATACCATTATTTTTCAATGTCAAAGCTTAGAACAACCAAATGGAACTTCCTTTTTCGTTTTGGAAGCAGAGGATACTGTAGCAGGCTAAAATAAAACATTATGTACACGTTTGAATTAATTAAAAGTCTTGGATAAAAATTAAAAGAAACTATGAAACTTTGCACCATTAGCGTGTTACCAGATATATCCGAAGCGTGCTAGGTTCCCTGCCTACTTGATTGGTTGGTTATCTTTGAGAAAATTTCTTGCTATTGCAACTCCATATTCCGGAAAAAGTGGGGCTATTGCGGTTTATTTAAGATTTCTGGTATCAGTGTCCACTTGGCTACGCTACACTATACCGCGTGAGGTCAAGGGTTCTATTTTCCCATCAGCTTCGTTTTCTCGTCAATAAAAGATGCATGGCGATGAATAGTTCTGCGTGGCAGCTCTTGTTGTCGCAGAAATTACAAAATATGGTTTCAATATGACTAGTTTGGATACGAAAACATGCTAAAGTTTGTAGAATCATAATTTCTTTTGCAATACCTTTCTGTTTGGTATCAAAGATTGCTAGTATTTGCATTGTTTTAAAAAAGCGCCTGTCGTCTGGGCCTGCAGGCAAAGCGAAGATTGAAACGCTGCATGAAAGATCGTAATTGTCTCTGCAGTAAGCGCTGAATAGTACTGCGTAAGCTTATGGCTAGTACAGTATTTGAACAATGGAAAGAATTCAATGAAGATACTGAGCACATAGTTAGTAAATGATTAATTGGTTGTAGCTCATAACCACCATGGTAAGCTGAGAATAAAAAATGTATTACAAAGATTCAATGACGTTTTTCTTTACTGCAATATTTTGTTTAAAGTAATCACAGCAGTTCTACAACTGTATTTGGTCGTGGCAAATGTTCATTGGGGATTAAGAAAAGGGGGGTTTGGTCAGGGCCGTTGAGAACCAAGCCCGGGCCCGGTACCAAAATTAAACCGGGCCCCCTGCATAAATGACAAAAACAATGGTCTGCTAAAAATGATAAAATGGATGATTCGCCGGAATACTCACTTTGTTATATCGAAATCGATTAACAACCGAAAAAAGTCAATAATACTCTTGAATGGGTAACTCTTATTCAGGGGCGTAGCCAGCTAAAAATTCCGGGGGGGGGGGCAAAACTTCATAAGCTTGTTCAGTGGCGCACCCAGGATTCAGCAAGTAGGGGCAGAACCTGGGGTCTGTGGGCAGAGCCCCCAGCCGGTACAGATTTTTACATGAAAAACACTCGTTTTAGCGTATTTTTTTTGTCGAAAAGGAACACACGGGTACTCCCGAGTGGTCTTAATTCGCCTCTGCTTGCGTTGGTAGTAGACTTACGATATTGCGTTAGTTTCTTTGTTTGTAGGCAAGTGGTAACTAAAATTATTTTTTGGGGGAATTGCCCCTTTCCCGCTTGTTTACGCTATTCCCGTTACGCCTTTTTCCTTTTCCCGCTACGCCCTTGTGCTTTCTGTATAAGTACCGGTATCCTAGCTAAGATATATCATTCAGCTAACTCACAGCACAGCAGTATATTCAACCTTTTGTAGCCTCTGTTGGTCCACAAAAAATCGGAGCATACATGTTAGACCATTAGAAATGGAAGTAATCTGTTCCGATATTGCTCAGATATGCAAAGTTAAAGTACATTACGCTGTGAATACAGTTTCCATTAGCAGCTTTTGCAACCATAAACATTGACGTAGCAGCACTTCCTTTAATGGTGTTAACATCTGTCCACGCCTAATGCGTGGCAAAAAGTACTTCATGATGTGATTGTGTATCTGGTATAGAAGGGTAGATTTTAGAACAACTGCCATAATACTGAAATTTGATAATGTATGGTATTACACCTAGCTTTGATCATTGACAGTATAACATCATATTTTTTGCAGTATTTTTACAACAGTGAACAACATAATTGTCTCCACTTCTATACAGCCCACTTTAGTAAGCATCCGCAAATTTAGAAAGAAAATAAATACTGCTCATTGCAATAAATGACATTTAAAAAAAGAAAAAAAAAAACACTGAAAAAAACTTTTCTGGAGTTCAATGCATAATAGCTTAACCCAAAGTTGTGATCTACGCAGGTTCAAATTTAACTGCAATAGAATATTCTTATGCTTTACGTTAAAAAGATATATATGCATGAAACTTCAGCCTGCATTTTAATTAATTTACATGTGTCAATTATAACACTCAAAACACGAAAAAAATTACTGGTTCTTCTACAGCTCAAAACGGTATCTACATACGACTTGAATCCGTTATGCACACCACTGAGCCACTGCTGCTAAAAATTTTAGAAACTGGCAGTTGTGCTTAGCATATTTTACCACGTAGTACTTGTCCGCAAATCTGCAAAAGCATTTCTTATGCTTTACGTTGACATGACACATACATGAAACTTCACCTTGCGTTTTCATTACTTCACATTATGTCAACATTAGTTGGTTGGTTGGTTGCAGATTTATCCTCCTATCACGAGAAAGCGATCAAAGCGCTATACGAGCTCGCTAGGAGTTGCCGGCCATCTGTCTGCCACTCCAAGATGGGGGAATCCCGCTAAATGCCTTTCCCAACGGCACAACAAGTAAACTTGCCGGCTCGTTCTCCACACTGTTCCTTTAATGCTGAGCGTCAATCAGGGAAGCTGTGAATACCAATGTTAAAGTCATTGGTTTGACCCGACTCGGAATCAAACCCGAGTCTACAGCTCAAGAGAGAGACGCTCTATACCACTCGGCCATGTGAGCTGTTAAAACTCAAGACAAAAAAAAAAACGGAAAATCACTGATTCCACTATTGAAACTGCATAACACTTACTACATTCCGGTATGACTTGAATCCTTTAAGCACACCACTGAGCCACTGGTAACAGTTGCAGAAATTGCAGCAAATCATTAGTGCTTATCATATTTTACAACCTAGTGCTTGTCTGCAAAAGCACATTCCCATGCTTTACGATAACATAATATCCTACATAGGCCCTACATGAAACTTCAGCTTGCGTTTTCATTACTTCACATACCGGCTATGTCAATAATAAACACTCAAGACATGAAAAAAATTAGAAATCACTGGTTATAGTACAGAAACTATGTAACGCTGACTACATATGGCTTGAATCCGTTAAGCACATCACTGAGCCACTGCTGCTAAAAATTGCAGAAATTGTAGTAGTAATTTTGGCATCATCATCTAAATGTAAAAATTTTGCAATCTGAAATGAAATGTTGTGTGGTTTTATGGCGCTTTATAACTACCAAGGTCCTTTAGCGCCAGGACTAAATTTTGTCAAGAATTCACTGACGTATTTTTATTCTCGGTTTATTTTATCCTCCGCGCTAGACTTAATTGCTGAGCGTTTAGCAAGTGTAACAGCAGATACCAGTTTTAAAGTCTTTGGTTTGACGCGACTGAGAACACAACCCAGTCTACTACCTTCCAAGGCGAACGCTCTTAACCACTATGCCATATCTGATAAGGGTAACAATTCTGCTCAGCTAATGACCTAGCTCACATAATCAACAAACTGCCTGGAACAAAAATTATCAGCTCTGCATAGTCTAATTGCGCAAACAACAACGAACTGAATACTGTTTTGGCACCGCCACCAATTTTAAACATTCCAGAAATCGTAGCTACCATAGACTGTATAATTATGCTTGTACAATAACAACAATGCAATAAATTTTTTTCCCAACTCCTTCAGTTTTATTCACTATTGCATTTTCAAAAACTTTGCAGTTGGCAAAACTTTTAGAGCTTGAACAAATAAGATATAGGATAGTCACTTCAAGATGATGAACTAGTGGAACTTTGTGAGCTTTTTTCTCAGCAAAAATTTCATAGCAAGTCAGCCACATACTGTATACAAAGGAATATGACTGGGCAGGTAGGGTATTACCGGTAGGTGGTAGCGAGAAGTGACTTTGTATGAATTCATCCAGTCTATAGAGTTATCGGTACTGGTACTCTTTCAAACTTGTATGCCAATTTTTAAACGCGGCATTCTCAAAATTCTGGGCCCGGTACCAAAGATACCCTCTGGACCCCCCTCTCAACGACCCTGGTTTTGGTGCGCAGTAACGAAATGGATCATATACTATTTATATCGGATCCCACCACAAACGATATTAAATAATACACACAATGTTCAGCACCGGTCAGGTTTCGTAGTGATTAAAGCCATCGCTATCGGCACAGGAGGTCTGGGTTTGATTCCCGGGCTGGTCAAATTGCACACAGTGTCACCAACAGCTCACCACCGTTGTGACGTTTCCTCCAAGCTGAGCTGGCAAGGCGTTAAGCAGGGAAGATGGTCCCCGTTACTTGTTACATGCGTCAGTGTTAACACCGCAAGTATAATAAATACCGGTACCTCTTCAATACTTGTTTCTTTTAACTTTTCAGAAAATTAAATTTGTTGTAAACTTTTCATGAAACATGGTTTGCCTTGTTTCTTCCGGCCAAACACCTGATAACATTCTGAGAAAATACCGAACTAAAAAAGGAGTTGAATTCGCAGGAGCCGTGATAGACGGGGCAGCAAAGTTTATCTATGATTTATCACACAAAGTATATGAACGCTCAGTTGCATTTGCATTTGTAGCGGGGTCTGTATGCACCTTGATTTGTTTATATTTCTGCGGATTTTACATTAGTGCTGTGATTGAAATGGTTGCATTTATCATTTTTATTTACCGGTCTTGGTCTAAACCATCGCAGCAAGGTGAAAACCAAACGAAAAGTGAGAAAGACAAATCAGTCAAAAAATACAAACAACAAAAAATTGCAGAGTTCACCGTCGACATTTTCCGCTCAGAAATGGATGAAGAAAACTTCACGAAGCTTAAAAATTTAATTGAGAAAGAAGCAATTCAAACCTACATTGACTGGAATTCCGTGGAAGTAAAAAATTTGGGCAATGCTATTCAAGTTAGAGCTTTTCAGCATGTAGAACTGACTGAGATTGACTTGCAATTTTTAAAGAACATTCAACGTGCTGTTAGATCCAATTCAGGTTTTCATGACACTCGTGATATTGAAGGGATAGAGTGTAACGAATGGTGGAGGTCAGCGTTGTTGTTCGGCAAGAGGCATCACCCCAGATAGCATGTGCACATGGAGCCCACACAGTGGCGTAACCAGGGGAGGCTATCGGGGCACTGCTCCCCCCCCCCACTTTTTTTGACGAAGCTTATTCTGAAGTTATCTCCTGAAACAAAAAAATGCAACCAAGTTAAAACAGGTTTTCAAAAACAAATAATCTAGAAGTCAATTAATTACAAATGGCAACATGAATCACATGGACATTTGCGCATGCGTATGTTGCCCACGTGATACGACTGAAACCGTGAAACAAGTTTCCTTTCTTTGCGCCGGTAGTGCCACGCCTTGTGATTTTGATCTTGTGAATTTTGGGCATAATCTTGTGATTTTTCATTGAAACAATGTTTGGTCTGTATTTTGAAAAAAAAATGCTTGAATTGGATGTTTCAATGAATAAAAGGTTTATTTTTTTTATTTAGTTGCATATTTATCCTCCTATCACGAGAAAGCGATCAATGCGCTATACGAGCTCGCTTAGGAGTTGCCGGCCATCTGTCTGCCACTCCAAGATGGGGGAATCCCGCTAAATGCCTTTCCCAACGGCACAACAAGTAAACTTGCCGGCTCGTTCTCCACACTGTCCCTTCAATACTGAACGTCAAGCAGGGAAGCTGTGAATACCAATGTTAAAGTCATTGGTTTGACCCGACTCGGAATCAAACCCGAGTCTACAGCTCAAGAGAGAGACGCTCTATACCACTCGGCCATGTGAGCTGTTAGGTTTTCAACTCAGCATGAAAGCAATTATCCCTTTACATATGGCAACATCTTTCAATCACGACCTCGGGCCATTGACAATTCGGCATATCGGATTCGGAATGCGGAATCATATCAGCAAAATAGTACCCGGTAACACGCATGAGGCTTGTCACTTGTTAGGTTGGTGTCGGGATCATGACTTTCTTCCTTGCAAATATACCCATTAGCCGATAACATTATTACATACCGGTAGCCCACCGTTAGCATGGTCATACCGGTACCGGTAGATGCCTGCACTGTTTCCTCTAAGTTTTTAGCTTGTGCCAATTTGCCCAAACGTAAATTTTAGTAAAAAATTTGCCCATACATTTAGGGGGTTATAAGATGCAGTTTTTGCCTCAAATTTTAAGTTTTCAAAGTATGAGACTTTTGTTTTACGTCAAAGTATTGAACACCTTGATTCTAATATCCAAACATACTGAGGACTCTGTTATCCAAATATATTGAGGCCTAAATTTTGCAACTAAAGAAGGAAAAGGGCTACGGTAGTTGTTTTTGAACATTTTTTCTGTAACTAGTGTAGCCTAATGTCCAATTACTACTAGTGATTGTTGCTGTTGTCGAAGTTCTTGTGATGTTTGATATAAATTACTTTTAACTCAGAACATTTTCTGAGTGCTTACGATTGTCATTTATGTATTTGTGTATGATAATATACCTGTTACACACGTAGCCACACGGGTCTTCACTTCAAACGCTCAACCTCGAAATATACCAAACCGATCTTTAACTTCCTTTCAATATATTTTCTTTGAGAAAGGCGAGACGTACGAAGCAAATTTAAAATTTTAAGAGATTGAGGGCAGGTTCAAAAATAATGTTTAAAGCCGCTAGCTAACCTACCAGTGATATTATCCGACTCTTACAAAAAAATTAACCAAGTTTTATTTAAGTGTATTTGGATATCCGATTGGAAGAAAATTCGAAGGTCACAGTTATGTCGTGGTATTGTAGACGGGGGAGCTAAAATGATTGATATTAAACAACAAATGTTGGCGTTGTAATTTATGGGATTAGTAAAATTATTTGATGTAAACAACAAAGCCGCATGGAAAACATTGGAGAATTCGTACATTGCTGAAAACCTGTTTTTTTTTTTGTATTTTGCGTTCTACTGTAAATGAAGATGACAAATATGATGATTACCAAACTGGCCTTTTTACGCTTTACCCGTTGTGTTTATTGGCCTTAAGATGTACCATTGATGTTTCGGAAGTCTTCTGCGATAATAAACTTTTGTGGCTAAATACAGGAGTAAAATATCAAAATAAACCAATGCTAATAGGGGAGTTCTTAAAAGTTGGCATTTTTCATTTCAACCAATTGATTAATTTAGAGGGGGAAATAATGTCCGATTTGGATTTGGCGCTGTTAAGCCTACATGGTATGAACCCAAATAATTACAGTTTTATAAAACATGTCGAATTGGTTTCAAACATCCGACAAACTTTTTTAGTTTCAAAGGGAAGGGCTATGGAACTAATTATTTGCCTTGGAAAATCCAGTCAGTTTATTATGTATATACGAAGCAAATATGTATGCGAATATATGGGTTAGAAGCAAATCGAAAGTGTTACCAATGAAGCAACACTTTCGATTTGCTTCTTACAACAAAAGTGGTGCAACAAAAGTGGTGTGATGCCTTGCAAATCTTACAAAATAATATTGACCGGAATATATGAAAACAAAATATATGAAAACAATTATTATATGGAAGCAATATGAAAATATATGAAAACAATTAGTTTGCTACAAATGAAACAAAGTTGAGATCTTTCCAAATCAGGTTAACTTCGAGATCCGTAGTGACTAATGTGCAACTTGCTGGATTTGGTATTGTTGACAGTATTCTTTGTGTGTTTTGTATTGAAGAACCTAAAACAATTGTTCATTTATTTTGTATGCGTAAATTTGTTGTGACTTTTTGGCAAGATCTATTCGATTGGCTTTCGGTTAAACTGCATCACGATTTTAACTTAAAAAACCTACATAAATTATTTGGATGTGAAAATTGCAATGGAGTGTTTCAGTTTGTTAATGGATTACTTTTATTAGTTTTATATGCACGTTTATTTAATTGATCGATGCAAATATTCTAAATCAAAACCCAATACAGCACAGTATTTCAGTCTGCTTAGTTGTGGTGGGTAGGTTTGAGTTTTTAATGATCCTTAGAGCAATGCCGTCGGTAGTGTTTAATCACTTCCATCACGGTTACCCGCGGCGGTAAGATCGAAGGAGAGAAACAGACTAAGTAGCAATCCAATGCTGTAGCCAAATGGAAAGTTGTAACAACAATATTCATACTGCGTCGGACGGCGCACAGCACAAATCTTCCGATTGTTGATAAATTTTCCGATCTAAGGAAAAAAATAAAGGCACGGAAAACAAAACAATGCATTTTTGCATTTACGTCCACCTCTCCACCATACCGTAGATAAATATTAGCGTTAAACTGCCTGATGTGCATCTTACCTCGACTTTTGGCAGTTTTGTAATTTTCAAATTTGGAGTAGGCCTTCCCGCATGTTTGATACATAATTTTTTTGTGTAAAGTTAGTGTACTGAATTTTATATCCTGAAGACGCTTTACAGAATAGGAAATGGACAAATTGGACATGCTACAGTAAGTCTACTCGCAGATTAACACAAAGCGAGTGGCTTCTTCGCATAAAACCTTGCACTTGTAACTTGGTTTTGGACGAGGGACTGCAGAAATTTCGTCCCAGATAGTGGGTTGCCATAGGGGCTTATAGTGATGTGGGTTAGTTAGGCTACCGGGAACTTAGTTGTGGATTAGTGGTTATATTTTCTTTCATTGGGTATCGTTGTTTGGGGCCAAAAACTTGAGTTTGATATAGAAGCAACCTTTAAAGGTGCTAGGTAGAATGCATTGTATGTTGATGGATTTACTTCATGGATTTGAAGTTTTAAGCACCACTGAAGATACCTTTTTTTTATTCTCACTTATGATGTCATAATAATATATATTAAATTGTGTAAACATAAACTGCTTGTACTATAACCAAAGGCTTGAAGACTGCGAACTGGAAGTCCGGCTCGAACTGTTGTAGTCGTTGCTTTTGCAGTTGCTTTTACCGCACCGAATTCCTTTGAAGTTTCGGTTCAAAACTATCGTGATCAATAATAATGTTATTCTTGCACAAAAATATGTTACAGTTGGAATATTTGGGGGTAAGGGGGCTGCAGTCCCGCAGTCCCCTAATACGAGCCGCCCCTGAACAGCAGAATTCAAAAACAAATCAAATTGCAAAACGCATTGGTAGACAAAACATTAACAAAAATGTCAGCGTAAACATAAACGACGAATTCTTTTAACTTGGATGTTGTAGTCGGAGCCGAGACTGCTTCGCTTGATTCAACAACAGAGGGTTAGACCGCACATTGCAGCAGGTCCTGGTGGATTGATAACAAACTTACGTTGCTTGTTGTATAAGGCCAGGATGGTTGTTGCAAGCATGTGGTACTGCTGGGTGCTGAAGTTTGTTGTTGTGCAGGACTGTTAGGCAAGGGAGTTGGATTATCAGGAAAAACTGAAGTGGGGAAGCAGTGAAAAGGATTTGATGGAGATGAAGGTGTTTCAGTGTGAGCAACTGCAGAAGTTAACAGAGTAGCAGGGAATAAAAAAAACAGTCATGTTAAGGTCATCTGAGGGACATCCATACAATGGATCAAAACACATAGGTTCAAACAGGTTTTTTCCCCTTTTCACCTCTTCCTTTAGGTGTAATTTATGAGGCGCCGTTGAGGTGTAGTGTATGAGGTGTAGTGTTTGAGGTGTAGTGTGTGAGGCGCCGTTTGGAAAAACATAACTTAGGTTTTTCCACATGTTTTTTCGGCCAATTTGAGCTACATTTTGTCCAATATATTATATAGGATATCTCTTATACATATATAGGACAAATATGTGGTTTAAATTGGCCGAAAAAACATGCGGAAAAACCTAAATTATTCTTTTCCGGCGCCGTTTAGAATAAAATAATTTAGGTTTTTCCACATGTTTTTTCGGCCAATTTGAGCTACATTTTGTCCAAAATATTATATAGGATATTTCCTATTTATATATAAGACAGATATGTGGCTTAAAAAAGCCGAAAAACTGACACAAAATATATAGGAAGTTTATGAGTCGCCGTTTGGAAAAAAATAATTTAGTCGTTTGGAATAAAATACTAGACAAATTTAAGCAATAATTTGTCTTATATATTATATAGGAAGTTTTCTTATGTTATTCACTGCGTTTTTTGGCTGATCTGAGCGATAATTTGTTTTATATAATACTGTATATAGGAAATTTCCTACAACCCACCAATGTAAAGCGGAGCAGAAAGCGCAACATCATTCGGTTCAATCCGCCCTGCAACGAACAAGTCAGCACCAAAATTAGTAAAGAATTCCTAAAGTTGGTCAACAAGCACTTCCCGCCCCACTCTAAACTACATAAACTTTTTAACCGGAAAAGCATAAAGGTCAGCTACTCCTGCACCCCCAGCATTGGTTCTATCATCAACCAACACAATAAAGGCATCCTGCGCACCCAACGAGATGTCAAAAACCCACCTCCAACTAAGTCTTGCAATTGTAGGGTTAAGGCAAATGTTGTGAAAGCTCCGTTATCTACAAAGCCATTCTAAACACCGGCGAGGATGAAAAAGTGTACTACGGAAGCTGCGCAACAACATTTAAAGCAAGGTTTAACAACCACACTTAGTCACTTACTCTTTTAGGGAGCAGCATAAACGTAACGCAACCGAGCTCTCTAAGGCTGTGTAGAACTACAAGGACGCGAAAATAGAGCCCCTAATAACCTGGTCCATCGTTTACCGCGCCCCGCCGTACCGGAATGGTGCCAGAAGATGCCCGCTTTGCTTAGCCGAAAAGCTATTTATTCTGCAGGCTGACCAAAAATCTCTTCTAAACAAAAGATCCGAACTCATTTCAAAATGCCGCCACAGAAACAAATTTAAACTTAAAAACCTGAAGTAATGACTTTGCTTTCTCAAAGAATCGATCCCGCCCCCTTACATCGTTTTCGTCCGGTTCCCGCAATCGTAATCAAGCGCTTACAACTGTGTTTTTTTCCTGCCGCTCACCATCGCTGCTTTGTATTTTACTGCCCTGCAAAGTTTGATGCACTCAGTTGCAGTGCTCTTATACGCTATCGCGTAAATCAACCTTGAGTTTCGCCCTGAAAGTCAACACTGTTTTATCATTTTGTCGTTACAATCTTTGATGTTTTATTGTTTTAGATTTTACCATTTATAGTTTTTAGCGTCCCCCCTGAAGAGCCTCACGGCGAAACAGCCTGTTGGGGTTTTTTAATTATATTTGGTGACCAATTTTCTGTTTATGCTCTGGCGTGTGCCATTGAGCTCTCTGTTTGGTGCAACGGTCAAACCACGTTTAGGAAATTTCCTATGTATTTTGCGCGAGTGTTTTCGGCTGTTTTAAACCACTTATTTGTCCTATCTACATACAGAAAATTTCCTATATAATGTATTGAACAAAATGTAGCTCAAATTGGCCGAAAAAACATGTGAAAAAACTAAAGTATTTTTTTCCAAACGGCTCCTCATAGTAGTGGCCACTACAAACAATCGGGGTCACCAATTGTACTGTGTTCTTAGCACTACTTAAATATTTGCGAATGATAATTGAGTGCAGACTCACCAGTTCACAATGAACAAACTTGAAGTTACCGGTAGGCCTACTTCCTTTTACTATGGTAAGTGAATTTGCAGGCAAGAAACGGAAAACAGTCCAACTTTTTTTGTTTGCAACTTGCTTCTTCTCTTGGAGCGGTATACTGCTCATTGCTTAACTTTTGTTGCACTTAACGCAATGCACTTAACGCAATGCGTTAACTTCGTTTATTTATTAAGTGTTTCAGCTTCGAACTCGCGTCTCTTAGATTAATCCTATTTTGTTTCACAATTCACATCAGCATTGTCTTTTCTCGCGCTACGGCATTGTAACTGCTAACATCGTGCAAACTGCACCGCGCTCACATTGCACTTCTCCGTTTAGTTTCTTGTTTTTATGACGTAGTAAGCGACTGGTCTATGTGGATTTTAAATTCTAAACCTTGCTGGTCATTTTGCCAAGAATTCATGAGAGTAACTACAGTTATTTTATTGGTTTTGATTTTATATTGTGTTCAAGTCTAAGCCGGGATTACGCTTAGTCAATTGCCCTGTTCTTTGTTATCTTCAGTTTTATGAATTGAATACAATTATTTCTTTTGAGTTGGTTTTGAAGAAGTGGGGGCAAGTCCTAAGCAAAGAAGATTTCTTAGGAAGAAAATTATCCTTGGTTTATTTTCATTCTTCAACATTAAGTTAACGCATTGCGTTAAGATCGCAAAAATTGAGCAGTATACCGCCCTTGATCTCTGATAAGTCTAAGAAATCATTCTCTAACTGATTTTTAAGTAAAGTCAATTTAAATAAATTAAGCTATAATCTAAAACATACAACTAAACGCAGCTTATTAGCCACATGCTTTTTTGTATCTTTGTCTCGAGGGGAATGCCCAACCATAAACATCATAAATTACAACTTGGATAACAATGGCAAGGGGACTGTAACAAGGTGCAGTGACAACTGTTGTGGTAAAATCTTTCGTTTTGCAACCAAGCTACCTCATTGGAAGCAGCACTATAGTCTAATGCGCATATCTTCGCGTTTGAGTGAATTGAAATAATAACAATAGCGGCTCAACTATAATGAACTATATAGTCCTAGATGAATCAATTAAAGAAACATGATTCTGCAGTTGGGTCAAATGAGTGAGTACTTTACCTTTTGCAACAACCGTAACTTAATTGCTTGTACTACAGGTAAAAAACATCACAGACAACAAAGCATGTTTTTTAGACTAGGAGAGTAAGAGTATCGGTATAGATTATATCTTAATCAAGATGTCAACAAGAAAGTGTGAGAGCGGAGCATCTAAGCCAGGGGTTCTTAGCCTTTTTTGTAACGTTTACGAAAAAAACAAGTATTATTTACCCCCAGTGTACCACTATAGCTTTTTTAACACTGGAAATTGAGGTTTTCTTCAATTTTTCAACTCAGAAAATTTACCCCCTTAGTAGGTAAAATTTACCCCCGGTTAAGAACCCCTGGTCTAAGCGTAAGCGACGAAAGTTGCAAGAAAATGCTGTAAAAAATTCACTCTCTATTGTAGCCTACTACAATTTTTGAACCCAAGACATTGTGCTATCGCATGTCCGCATCAAACCACCGTGAGGTAAAAAATTAACTTCAAAAGGTAAAAATGGGGTCAGCATATAGACCTACTGATTCTATCGTTTTCGCGGCTTAAGTTGACAATGACTTCATCGAGGGCCCCTTTTCACTATGTGGCCCCGGGTTTCTACTAGCTCTCGACAGCCCTGAAATCAGATAAGCACCTCGTGCGCTACAAATACTGTACGTTTAGTGTAAAAGTTATAGCGGTGATTAATCTTTATCATCTTTTTCTAAAAACATTTTGCTAGCGAGCTACGAGCTAAAGTTATACTAAATTTGTAAAAAATCGCTTAAACTGAGCGTAAATCCGATAAACACTGTCGAACTTGGAATAAATTCGGTAAAAATTGATGAGATTCGAATATCTACTCGCTGAATCAAAGATGAAAAACTCGAACTTGGCTTGCATATTTTTAGTGAACTCGTTTAAAACTGCCTGCCAGTTTGCGGTTCTGATATAAAAGAAATGTGCGCAATACTTCAAAAGAAAAATCCAATCTTCAACATACCCGAAGCATGCAACGACCAACGAGTGGCAGGGCCCATCTTCGCAGCTTAGCGCATGACCAACGGACAGGGAGTCGAACCGTTTAATTTTTTCGGTTCAGGTTCGGTTTGGGTTCAACAGTGGTTTCAAAATTTGGTTCAGTTCCGGTTAAGATAAATTGAAAGCTCCGGTTCGGGTTCGCTCCAGTAAAAAATGTTTCAAAACCGGTTTATAAAGTTCCGGTTCAAGTTCGCAGTAAAAAATGGTATAATTCCAGTAACACAGCATTTTAAAAAATAAAACGTACAACGCAATTTTCCTTCGCATTGGCAGGCCAATATAATGCATAAAATACTAGTAGTAAAGCCAATTTCAAAATAATTAAATTGTTACTATGCTCTGTCACCGGCGGCCTATTCAATCCTCTGGTAGCGTTAGGCTGAAACAGCGTTAAAGCGCTTTGTTTAGTCTTTTACGCGTGTAATACGGGACCGGGTATATCAAATGTAAAAGACTTCTTCACGATGCATACATTACCTGCATAAGTGACTATTATTTTGAATTTAAACCAGCTTCAAAGTGACGCAAGTAACTTCGCGGAGCGAGCCACTTTTTCAATCGGTTCGGGTTCGGTTAAGGTTTGCAAGATAGCCTACTCACAACATTCGGATCAGTTCCGGTTCGCTCTTTGCGATTTAAAAAAATACGGTTCGGATCCGGTTGAGTTTCGACAAAAATAGCGAAAAACCGGTTCATAGAACTCCGGTTCAGGTTCGGTTCGACTCTCTGCCAACGGAGTTCTAAAGGAACGTGGCAGCGGTGGCGAGTCCCTGGCGACACTGTAGCACATAACCGCTCGGGAATCGAACCGATAACGATGTTGCCACACGACGCCATTCGGCTGGTCTTTACGCAATATTTATCGCAGGAATAGCTTTTTACGAGTAAGAAGGTCACCTCTATAGATTCTTACACAACATGGCCAGCAGTATTGATAATAAATATTACAGCCAAGAATCAGCTGAAACACTAATTTGGGCGGATATTTCGGTTCACTTCTGGGTGCCACCGTCAACGCTGTAAGCCTACGGCACCAGGATGACTGCCAGAAATACCAACACCACCACAATTGACAATGGCACCAGAAATGAGCCGAAACGTCCGCCCAAGTGTGTTAGTCGTGTTTTCTTATGTTCATTAAACTGCTGATTAACTCCCAATCGCACTGTTTGTCAAACCTAGCGGTGTCCCGCGAGAAATTTTCTTCCCCGTGTAAAGGCCGTCTCGCAAGTATTTTAAACCGAGGCAATATCAAAATCAAATCTTCATCGCACTCGCGGTATTACACCGAAGCGTGCAACGAGTGGCGCGGCCCATCTCCGCGTCTAATCGCCTGGGCAGCACAGCTCCGAAGAAACGCAACAGCATTGGCGAGCCGTTGACGACATTGCCTCCTATCGACCTTCCCGGATATCAATACCTTACCAATGTGCTAAACACTGAGCTAACTGGTGGGTCTACGCATCGATAAACGCTGAAATTCAACTTTGGAAAATGGATGGTTTTGGATAAGAAAGATGAAAAAATCCTAACGGAATTTAGAGTTGGAAACAGCCAGAGATGAGGTTAAAAAAGCACGATGTAGCGCACACAGTTTAGATTTGTAAGACATTAAAACGACAAAGTCGACCCCTTCCGTAAATTAAATAAAATCACTTCTGAATTGATGATGTGTTCTAAGAAAAAAGGAAGTTTAACAAAGAATTTCTAAACCGAGTAAGTTTTCATCGCTTCAGGCCGTAGGAGCTGGTATCTGCTGTTACACTTGCTAAACGCTCAGCAATTAAGTGTAGCCGGAAGATGAAATAAACCGAGAATAAAAATACGTCAGTGAATTCTTGACAAAATTTAGCCCTGGCGCTAAAGGACCTTGGTAGTTATAAAGCGCCATAAAAAAACACACATTTCATTTCAGGTCGTAGCGTCAGTTTTGCTGCTGGAAGATTTTTGGCTGTTTGTAGTTTATTCAAAAGTTTGTACTTTATTTTAGTTATTTTAATGGTTAGCAAAACTTTACTCTAGACTTCAGTTTATAGCGTAAAATCTATTGCGTAGTAGAGTGACTACACAAGAAAAAAATAAAGTACAGGTAAGTTTATTAATGTAAAAGGACATGTCATTACCGAAAATTGCAGTTCATTAAATCCAAACCGAATAACTGATACCATTATTTTTCAATGTCAAAGCTTAGAACAACCAAATGGAACTTCCTTTTTCGTTTTGGAAGCAGAGGATACTGTAGCAGGCTAAAATAAAACATTATGTACACGTTTGAATTAATTAAAAGTCTTGGATAAAAATTAAAAGAAACTATGGGACTTTGCGCCATTAGCGTGTTACCGGATATATCCGAAGCGTGCTAGGTTCCCTGCCTACTTGATTGGTTGGTTATCTTTGAGAAAATTTCTTGCTATTGCAACTCCATATTCCGGAAAAAGTGGGGCTATTGCGGTTTATTTAAGATTTCTGGTATCAGTGACCATATGGCTACGCTACACTATGCCGCGTGAGGTCAAGGGTTCTATTCTCCCATCAGCTTCGTTTTCTCGTCAATAAAAGATGCATGGCGATGAATAGTTCTGCGTGGCAGCTCTTGTTGTCGCAAAAATAACAAAATATGGCTTCAATATGACTAGTTTGGATACGAAAACAAGCTAAAGTTTGTAGAATCATAATTTCTTTTGCAATACCTTTCTGTTTGGTATCAAAGATTGCTAGTATTTGCATTGTTTTAAAAAAGCGCCGGTCGTCTGGGCCCGAAGGCAAAGCGAAGATTGAAACGTTGCAAGAGAGATCGTAATTGTCTCTGCAGTAAGCGCTGAATAGTATAAGCTTATGGCTAGTACAGTGTTTGAACAATGGAAAGAATTCAATGAAGATACTGAGCACATAGTTAGTAAATAATTAATTGGTTGTAGCTCATAACCACCATGCTAAGCTAAGAATATAAAATGTCGTATTACAAAGATTCAATGACGTTTTTCTTAACTGCAATATTTTGTTTAAAGTAATCACAGCAGTTTTACTACTGGATCTGGTCGTGGCAAATATTCATTGGGGATCAAGAGAAGGGGGGTTTGGTGCGCGGTAACGAAATCGATAATACACTGTTTATATTGGATCCCACCACAAACGATATTAAATAATATACACAATGTTCAGCACCGGTCGGGTTTCGTAGTGATTAAAGCCATCGTTATCGGAACAGGAGGTCTGGGTTCGATTCCCGGGCAGGTCAAATCGCACACAGTGTCACCAACAGTTCATCACCGTTGTGACGTTTCCTCCAAGCTGTGCTGGCAAGGCGTTAAACCGCGGAAACGGTCCCCGTTACTCGTTACACGCGTCAGTGTAAATACCGCAGGTATAATAAATACCTCTTCCAATACTTGTTTTTTTTAACTTTTCAGAAAATTAAATTTGTTGTAAACTTTTCATGAAAACATGGTTTGCCCTGTTTCTTCCGGCCAAACGCCTGATAACATTCTGAGAAAATACCACACTAAAAAAAGAATTGAATTCGCAGGAGAGGTGATAGACGGGGCAGCAAAGTTTATCTATGATTTGTCACACCAAGTAAATAAACGCTCCGTTGCATTTGCATTTGTAGCGGGGTCTGTATGCACCTTGATTTGTTTATATTTCTGCGGATTTTACATTAGTGCTGTGATTGAAGTGGTTGCGTTTATCATTTATATTCACCGGTGCTGGTCAAAACCATCGCAGCAGGATGAAAACCAAACGAAAAGTAAGAAAGACAATACAGTCCAAAAATACAAGCAACAAAAAATTGCAGAGTTCACCGTCGACATTTTCCGCTCAGAAATGGATGATGAAAGCTTCACGAAGCTTCAAAATTTAATTGAAAAAGAAGCAATTCAAACCTACATTGACTGGAATTCCGTGGATGTGAAAAACTTGGGCAATGCCATTCAAGTTAGAGCGTTTCAGCACATAGAACTGACTGAGATTGACTTGCAATTTTTAAAGAACATCCAACGTGCTGTCAGATCCAATTCAGGTTTTCATTACACCCGTGATATTGAAGGGAAAGAGTGTAACGAATGGTGGAGGTCATCGTTGTTGTTCAGCAAGAAGAGACATCACCCCAGATAGCATGTACACATGGAGCCCACACAGTGGCGTAACCAGGGGAGGCTATCGAGGCACTGCTCCTCCCCCCCCCCCCCCTTTTTGAAGAAGCTTATTCTGAAGTTATCTCCTGAAACAAAAAAATGCAACCAAGTTAAAATAGGTTTTCAAAAACAAATAATCTAAAAGTCAATTAATTACAAATGGCAACATGAATCACATGGATATATGCGCTTGCGTAAGTTGCCCATGTGATGCGACTGAAACCGTGAAATGAGTTTTCTTCCTTTGCGCCAGTAGTGCCACGCCTTGTGATTTTGATCTTGTGAATTTTGGGCATAATCTTGTGATTTTTCATTAAAACAATGTTTGGTCTGTATTTCGAATAAAAAATGCTTAAATTGGATGTTTCAATGAATAAAAGGTTTTCAACTCAGCATGAAAACAATTATCTTTTTATATATGGCAGCATCTTTCAATCACGACCTCGGGCCATTGGCAATTCGGCATATCGGATTCGGAATGCGAAATCACAACAGCAAAATAGTACCCGGTAACACGCATGAGGCTTGTCACTTGTTAGGTTGGTGTCGGGATCATGACTTTCTTCCTTGCAAATATACCCATTAGCCGATAACATTATTACATACCGGTAGCCCACCGTTAGCGTGGTCAACCGATACCGGTAGATGCCTGCACTGTTCCCTCTAAGTTTTTAGCTTGTGCCAATTTGCAGATACATAAAAAAAATTTGCCCATACATTTAGGGGGTTAAAAGATTCAGTTTTTGCCTCAAATTTTAAGTTTTCAGAGTATGAGACTTTTGTTTTACGTCAAAGTATTGAACACCTCGATTTTAATATCCAAACATACTGAGGACTCTGTTATCCAAATATACTGAGGCCTAAATTTCGCAACTAAGGCAGGGAAAAGGGCTACGGTAGTTATTTTTGAACATTTTTTTTGTAACTAGTGTAGCCTACTGTCCAATTCCTGCTAGTGATTGTTGCTGTTGTCGAAGTTCTTGTGATGTTTGATATAAATTACTTTTAACTTTGAACATTTTCTGAGTGCTTACGATAGTCATTTATGTATTTGTGTATAATAATGTACCTGTTGTAACTTGCAATCTCTAGTAAGTAACCCCGCGGGGAGTCACACGGGCCTTCACTTCAAACGCTCAACCTCGAAATATACCAAACCGATCTTTAACTTCCTTTCAATATATTTTCTTTGAGAAAGGCGAGACGTACGAAGCAAATTTAAAATCTTAAGAGATTGAGGACAGGTTCAAACACTCAACTCCTAAGCAAATAAAGGTAATAAGAGTGTCAATAAAACAATATAAAATGCTTGGTATCAGCGCATTTGTCTGTCTCCTGAGTCCTGACTCTCTTAGCGTGCTGTGAAGTAGCAAGCGCAAGAAAAAATGGGAATGACGTAATAACGTGCACCAATCTAATTGCGAAATTTGGTTTTGCAACTACCGGTAATTTGCATTCGGGCAGTAGCGAAGACCCAACGGTGCCAAGCGGTAACAACATTTTTTTACAAAAATGAGTCCGATGTCATTGTGGAAAAAGTACAAACAAAAGCAAGAAAGGGAACTTGCATACGATGTGATAAAACTTGGAATAAAAGAGGGCATTAAATTATGTCATCAAGATTCAAGATTTTGGTTTGATGTGGCGCTCGTTCTGGCTCTAATTTATTGTTTCTGGGCAGCTAACGCTGTTGCTCTTGTTGAATTTGTTGCACTTTTTAATTACATTACCAGGAATGCAAACCCACGGATAAAGAATCAAAGAAAAAAAAAGTGAAAATTTTTACGCCAAAATTGCGATTCGGGATATGGACAAAAAGAACTTGGAAAAACTTAAGAAGATACCCCAAAAAAAAAGGAAACCAGATTTGCATTAATTGTTGGGACGTCGCTGCAAAAAAACATGGCAATGCAACTGTACTTAAAGTGAATCAATCTTTGACTATGATTAAAGGCAAATTACCCACGCTTGAAAGTAAAATATATCACAAATTTTTCGTCTACATCCAGTCTTGGATGTTGACTCTGAAAGTGAAAACTCCGATGTGAAGTATGGCCACTACTCTACCTTGAAATTTTCAGATTCGAGCTCAAATGTCGCAGACACGGAGAACAGCTTTGATGCGGACAGTACGGACTCAAGCTCAAGCACGGACTCCAGCTATTAAGTGAAAATTAAGACCGCACTCAAATTTTTTGCTGCTAGTTTGAAATCCTTTCCTTATGCTAGCATTCATTTTGCAAAAATTTTTTTTTTTTCAGACTTTACAGAGATGTCTGATGGTAGGCGTGATTAGTGATGTAAATCGTTTTTTTTTTTTGCCTTTGTTTTTTTTTTTTAATCGTGTTTTTTTTTTGCAAAAAAAGACGTAGCTAAAAAAAACTTGTTTAACTTGTTTTTGCTTTTTTTGTTTTGGAGATGTTTTTTTTTTTTTTTTAAACGAATTCGAATTAGACTTGCCATACGTCCCGGTTTAGCCGGGACAATCCCGGCTTTAACGCCATGTCCCGGCGTCCCGACCGGTTGGTCAAAATGTCCCGGTTATTTAGACCATAATTCGTCCGATATATGTGATTGAAAAAAAAAAAAACTGTACGGTGCCGTTTGAAAAAAAAAAAAAAAAACTATACGTTTTATGAACCATGATTTTGTAGTCTAAAGCCCAAAACACATGGTTCACAAAACGTGCAGCTTTTTTTCGAAACGGCGAATTTGTCCATGATATAAGTCGGAAATATCCGACTTATTTTGCGTATGTTTTTTGGTCCTACCTAACATACAATTTGTCCGATAAGTTGGAAATTTTCGATATATATTGGACAAGCTATGGTCCAAATAAGCTCATAAGCTCAAAAAACATGGTTCACAAAACGAATAGTTTTCTTTTTTTTCAAACGGCGCCTTATAGAATAGGCCGAATAAAGCATAAGAAACACGGCAAAGTTAAGCTTACTGGATCGCCTTCGTGGATTTCAGTTTATTTGTAGCTTTTTTGATAGTCATAACTTTGGTAGAGAGAAGATCTTTATTATTCGTATGAAAGCAACAGCTAATAATCGCCGAACAATTAACATTATTCATTCACATTATTTACAAAATAATATACAAAAACAAAATAAGCTGAACGTTTTTGGAAAAATAGATTGTCCTTCATTGCAGGACGATCAAAAATGAAAAGTCATCGCAGGGCAAACTAATATGAATGAAAAGCAAAACAGCAGGGGTTATGACATATCAGGACCGCCGCCAAGGAAATCCAGGGGGGCCTGCCCCTATCCAATCAAAATGCTTGGTCCCCTTAATCAACAAGCTTACTCTTTTGAAGACGGGGCTTTTGTGCTTAAGTTTAAACTTTGCCCCTCCCCATGATAAATGTTTGGCCCCCCTAAGCATACTGCTCTGCCGCCTGCTCTGTGACATATTCTAAAGCTTCACAAAAGCAATGAAGCATGAACGATCAAAAGCACCACGGCGGACAAAATTTTACATGATATTTAAATCAAGGTAGTTACTATTTTTACGAAACAACAGCAGTTCAGAAGCGCATTTTTACCATAAAAAATGAAACTAAAATAAAACGAAGTTGCTGAAACTGTTAACATAGTTTTAGTACAAAAGAACACCATTGGCATATAGCTGCTTTTTCAAATTAAATAAACAAACAGCCAGTGGCGCACTCAGGATTTGGCAAAGGAGAGAAGCGGCACAACTGGGGGTCTGGAGGAAACCCTCAGCCGCCGAAGGCTAAGGGGGTCGTGCCCCCATGCGTGCGCCTATGCAAACAGCTATATGCTAATCATATGCACTTTGTTTGTTTGAAATTGCAAAAATATGGTAAGCCTAATTTGAATCCGATCCTAAATATGAGTATTGGACACCAAACTGTTTATTGTTGAGTCTTGAAGTGATGGATCTAATAGGGAGCGCAAGGAGCGACCTTTCCGCCCCCTAAATCTATCATGGATTGCATGTTTGTTGTTACCAGTGGCGCCGCCAACGGGGGGCAAGTTGCCCCCCCCCCCACTTTTGTTTTGGGCTGTTTTTCAAGCTCGTGCAAATCCGCCGAGAAAATTTTTCGATGGTATACCCCCCGACCCCCCAAATTTTTGTCGGTTCATTGTTCCACTCATGAAACAAGCCGTGAAAATGTACTGTTTCACCTGTGAATTTTTTTTTTTTTGTTTCAAACAAAAACTAACCTGGCGTAACGTCTGTATTACACTGAATGCGTCAGTGGCTTTTGTTACGTCACAGAGGCGGTAGCTTGGCACAGCTCAAATATATTCTACAGTTCTCCTCACATAACCGCAAAACCTTGAGTGAGTATACTGACGAAGATAAAACTAAAAAGCTAGAGTTCAGTTACGTTGCGAAATATTACTTTGATCTTAACTATTAAATAAAGTCTCTTCAGTGGTGCTTAAAACTTCAAATCCATGAAGTAAATCCATCAACATACAATGCATTCTACCTAGCACCTTTAAAGGTTACTTCTATATCAAACTCAAGTTTTTGGCCCCAAACAACGATACCCAATGAAAGAAAATATAACCACTAACCCCCACAACTAAGTTCCCGGTAGCCTAACTAGCCCACATCACTAGAAGCCCCTATGGCAACCCACTCATTTGCAGCTGCAGACGCGTTTCGACCTTATTATAGTCTCATCAGTGCAGCATAGCAACCTCCCACCTTCCTGAAAAAAAAAAATTCTAACCTTCAAATGAACTACACGCTCCAAATCTAAGCCTCTACTCGTTCTGCTCAAGGTAGAAAATTTGAAATAAAACCTTCAAGAAAATAATACAGGCTGGATTATGATGTCACAGATTCCCTGTAAACAATCAAGGATTGTGACGTCATCCTGATGTTGCAGTACAGTCAATCTTCATTAAACGAATTGCTGAATTCAGATAGGCATGTGGACCATGACAAGCACTTGCAAAGCCAGCCAACGTCAGAGGGCGCTTACACTATGCTTTCTCTAAAATTCCTCAGATCCTTGTGGACCGTGACAGGCACTTGCATAGCCAGCCATCGTCAGAGGGCGCTTACACAAATTTAGATGGATTGTTCCAAGGTTCCTTTGTGTAAGCGCCCTCTGACGATGGCTGGCTATGCAAGTGCCTGTCACGGTCCACAAGGATCTGAGGAATTTTAGAGAAAGCATAGTGTAAGCGCCCTCTGACGTTGGCTGGCTTTGCAAGTGCTTGTCATGGTTCACATGCCTATCTGAATTCAGCAATTCGTTTAATGAAGATTGACTGTACTGCAACATCAGGATGACGTCACAATCCTTGATTGTTTACAGGGAATCTGTGACATCATAATCCAGCCTGTATTATTTTCTTGAAGGTTTTATTTCAAATTTTCTACCTTGAGCAGAACGAGTAGTAGAGGCTTAGATTTTGGAGCGTGTTGTTCATTTGAAGGTAGATTTTTTTTTTTCAGGAAGGTGGGAGGTTGCTATGCTGCACTGATGAGACCATAATAAGGTCGAAACTGCGTCTGCAGCTGCAAATGAGTGGGTTGCCATAGGGGCTTCTAGTGATGTGGGCTAGTTAGGCTACCGGGAACTTAGTTGTGGGGGTTAGTGGTTATATTTTCTTTCATTGGGTATCGTTGTTTGGGGCCAAAAACTTGAGTTTGATATAGAAGTAACCTTTAAAGGTGCTAGGTAGAATGCATTGTACGTTGATGGATTTACTTCATGGATTTGAAGTTTTAAGCACCACTGAAGAGACTTTATTTAATAGTCGAAACGTATCCCGTACTTTGATCTTAATTTTTTCCGCTTTTATGGATTCTTACGTCATCATAAAATAATAAAAGTCTTTTATGCGCTAAACCTTAAAGTTTTTCCGGAATATTTGTTGCTGATAAAATAGAGGAGTAATGTTTTTCTGTACTTAAATTTATTGCTAAGTTTATTACTTACAAAGCGACAAGTAGTTGCTCCTCGTCGCATGAACTTTACAGCGTTTTTGTCAGTGATAAACCTACATCGTTGGATTGATAACTTCATTTCTGCAGTGGCGCGGGAACGTTTTTTAGACAGGGGGGGCTCAAAATAGTAAGATCGTGTCAACGTCTGGGGGGCGAAGCCCCCCAGACCCCCCTTTTTTCGAACGCACGTTTTTAAGAGCAGGACACTCAGCAGACCTATTTTGATAGACATCAATTGCATGCCGCTCAAGTGACCGGAATTTTTTCAGGATAATCTTTTATCATGGAAAACAAGATTGCTTACTACCATTAGGCTTTTCTAACCATGCTCGAATTACTACTCATGTATTTGTAAAATGCAAATACCTCAATCACAAAACCAAAAAGTAGGCAAACAAAATTTGCCCGATCTAACTTTTGCTTTGCTGATCAGAGTTACATGCAACAAACAATGCCCCATTGAGGTTTAAAAATAACAAAAAACACACAATCAAAATATAGCACTGAACCATTTTTTAACATAATGAGATGTGTAGATATAGGTATTTAGGTAGGCGTACTAGCTCAATTTTAGTAACAACCATCGGCAGTGCTCGAGTTGTGAAAACACTTATGGGGGGTGGTAGGCTACAACTTTTCATGCAGACCAAAAAAGAGATGGTCATTATAGTTGTAAGGGAATGGTTTACGCTAAAATGTTTTATGGGGGGGATGGTGTTGTTTTCAGGGGGGATGGCATCCCCCTCAAATCGAGTAGCCTACTGATCATCGGTGCCAGTTTAGTAGTGATTTAGCCGCTTCATTGGGTTGGTAGAAAAAATTCAAAACCATTAAAAAACTCAACCAGAAGAGAACTTGCACCAGCTCATATAAGCTTAATTAGGGGTGCCCAACCAGTCGATCGCGATGTACCGGTCGATCTTTGGATGCTTGGCTGTCGATCGCGGGTCAATTTGGCATGTACACAAATCAGGTTGGCCACCAACATTTCCAGTTCATGTAACGCGTCCGGGCCGTGAAGACCTTTTTTTTAGCTTTTCACAAAAATTTTGGTGGAATTCGGAACATCTGAAGGATTGAGGACCGTTTTTTTGCACTTCACCGCATTTTCGTTTACGATTTACGTAATTCCCATGATCAGTAGCGACTTTCATTCGAGCATTCAGAGTAGTTTGGCGTAAAGTGTTTGGCAGCTACAAGAATTGACAGCCATTATACTTTTACTGGGCCATCGTCCATGACTGCTGTAAAGGTTTGCAAACGCTGATATAAAACACGGTTAAAAATGAACTTTAAGCATTGAAAATTTTACCAAATTTTACGTTGACCAAGTGAATAATAACTGACTGATTTTTAAAAGAATAGTGATTCTTCGTTGGTTAAAAGCACTTTAAAAAATATTTGCTTCATTACGTATGTACGTTGCGAGCATTAATCACGTCGCACTCAGTGCATAATTTTTTTAATTGTCAGGGGGGGCTCAAATGGTTTAGGGGGGGCTAAAAAAAGTTCAGGGGGGGCTTGAGCCCCCCCTGGCACCCCACTTCCCGCGCCTATGTTTCTGTCTCCACTTAGGTTACAATAAAAACGACTCAATCGTCATACATTAGACCTCTCCGGTGATTCTAAGCAGAGGCGTATTTAGGAGGGGCCATTGTGCCATCCCCCACCCCGTTTTGACTCTGCCTTTTAGTAAACAAGAATAAACTAATGGTGCCAAGTGACAGAAATATGCCAGACTTTTTTGATGGTTTCTGCAGCTTATGACCAGGGGCGGATCCAGGGAGGTAGAATGAGGGGTATGCATCTTCCCATCAGCCATTTTCAAAAATGTTTTTGATGTAGGTAGATCTATAGGCTACAATTTTTCCGTAATTTTGAATCTCTTCGATAGCGATAAGCCTTTTACGCCAAGTACGCGTAATCGAAAATGTGAGAACAAACTGCATCATATCCGGCGAAGCAATCAGAATTAGGGTCAAAAAAGTTGAACAAAACTTGCCCAAAAATTATTCAAAAGGCACTAAAATTGCCATTACAGCACGTAAATTTTCAAAAATTTTTCGGGGAAGCATCCCCCGGACCCTCCTAGAGCTTTTCTTGTTTCTGAATCAACTTAAAATTAGTTCTGCAAAAAAATGCGCTTGAAAAAAGTAGAAATTATGCCCACCTGCCACCCCTTTTTAAAATTTTTCACCATGCTACTGATTCTAAGTTTCTAGATAATATTTGCTTCAATTTGCCGCTTGTTAGGAATCAACCAATCAGCGATTTCTCATGGTGAAGCATTTTTTCCACGGCAGGGACAATGAAGCTTGGGTGGGTGGGAGTCAGTTTTCGAGTTGAGGTAGGATGCCATCCCCCCGGAAAACACCACCATCCCCCCATAAAACATTTTTGCGTAAACCATTCCCCTATGAATAAGGACCATTTCTCTTTTACGTCAGCGTGAAAAGCTTGCACCATCCCCATAAGGGTTTTTACATCTCGAGCACCGGTGGGAGTTGCACCACGAGTTTGAGATTAACCCATCACGCGTGGGCCTGGCTACTGACAATTTATTGTAGGCTATAGGCCTATTTGCGCGTTATTGCGTGGATTTGTTGGTAACACGGCTGCTAATCAAGCCTAGCAGCATATTGTTAAAACATCACGTTGCTGGTGTTAGTCATGAGCTCACGATTTTGTTGTTCTTTGCTATGGTTCTTTTTATGACAATAAAGCTCTTCTGAGATTAAGCTATTTGTTTCTTGATTGAATGCCAATAAGTTCAGCAGCACTACCCGAAACAAGCCATCATCAACGCTTTCTCCTTATTTGATGCTAACTTAGCTTCTGCTAACTTAAGCCGATTGCACACAGCGCGGGGTTACGAGCCGGCTTGGGAATTTCCCGTACGTGACGTCATCAAGTTGTAACATTATTTTGCCCCCCCACTTTTTTTATCCTGGCGGCGCCACTGGTTGTTACCGATTACCAGGAAGGTGTTGCCGGTTTTAATTTCACAATGCCAAAAATAACGAATGAAAAGGAGCAATCGCAATGGATGGATTAAAAAAAGTACAGAATTGTGAATTGGTTATCTGTTGTCTTTCAATGAGCAGTGAACAAAATAAATCGGGATAGCTTAGTAACGCGGCATCCTATAAAATCGGGTGGTAAGCGTGATAACTGTAGCTTGCATTATGGATCATAAGTTTCTTCAGAGTCAATACAGTACCAGCCAAACAAATTAAATAAGTGTTAAAACAAAGACTATAGACAATAACCAGGTTAAAATAAATACCTACTGCTAGGCCAATATATTAGGATTCAGAAGCGAAGGTCGATGGTACACATTATGGTGCACTGTGTTTTCCTGTTCATCTAATGAGTTACTGCAGTTTTTTCAGCAGTTTCAGAGAAAACAGACTCCGTACTAGTTTACATCTATACTTTTTTTGACCCTAACTTTTTCTCAGCCCAAAGCGCAAGCTAATGAAGGCCTAAACCCTAATTTAACCTGATGTAACATTCAATAGCACAACGTTGTGGCTCGGTTATAATTTGGGGGAACTCAAAATTTAGCACGGCAGAACCGTGCGAATCGCACAATAGGTCCAGACGGTAAACTTTAAGCTACTGTAGATACGCCCTATACAAACTATAATGAAGCAATATCACTATACTATCTATACAATCATGCTCAATGTGTTGACGCAATTTGATGCTGCTTGCCAAGCTTTATATTAAAAACAAACTCGTTAAGTTTTCAAAAAGGAATGAATAAAAAACAAAAAAACGAGGTCAAAAAAACTGTTTTTTTTGGATCACTAGGCGTAATACTTACTTTTTCAAAGGGGGCCGACTAGCATCTTTACATCCGCTGCTTAGCGATCTCTCCGTCAGCGTATGCGACCGTTTGGTCCTTTTTGCCGCAGTGTGATGGTGCTGCATAGTATAGCCTTGCTAAGGGAATGCTTCGCTTTTTTTTTTCCAAAACTTCAGTCAACAAAGTGTTTTACATAGGAGCATCTCTGTAGTTTTTAATGCTGTACAGGCAGTGGTGGGATTCAGCCGGTTCGCACCGGTTCTAGAGAACCGTCTCACGAAATTTTATTAGATCAGCGAACTGGCCAGCATTGCCGTTTAAACTTGTACCATTAGTTGAAACAGAACCGGATGAAAAAAAAAACTTTTGTGACAGAACTGGCTTATAAAAAATTTGAATCGCACCACTGTGTATAAGGTAACCAAAAGCTCGAAGTAATGTGGTGCCAGCAGATTGATGTGAATTGCTGCAAAATTTACCAGTAGGCTCAAAATATATCGTAAAAGATTTACCGTACCCGGACGGATTTTGAAACTGAAAACAGCAAAGTAAGCGCAGTTTTTCAGCAGGGGCGTATCTACGATATCAGGAATGGGAGGTGCTGCCAGGGCTGCGAACTCGATCGAATTTTATTCGAGTTCAACCTATTTTAGCAAGTCCGAGTTCTCTGAATTAATTTTGCGAGTTCAAGTTCGAGTTTGACAAAAATAAGCTTTTTCGAGTTCAGGCAGAAGAATATCCAAAAGCGAGACAACTTTTAACCGCCCGTGCTCATGCAATTAAAAAGATAAAAATAAAGGTCGCATTGGCATGAACAAATCAGCGACATGCAGCTTTTCTTCTGGTAAAATCATAACTTCAATTTACACGGATTGTGATTACTTAAACAACAAACTATATTTCGTAGTGATCTATTATTTCTTTTCAACAACTTAAATATCTTTTCTGTGAACTCGAACAGCTTTATTCGAGTTCAAGTTCGAATTCAGCAAAAAGATTTTTTCGAGTTTAAGTTCGAGTTCGGCAAAATGATCGAGTTCGAAGCCCTGGGTGCTGCAACGTTTTTAGGGCAGGTAACAGCCTAGTGCCAACTGCATCTCTGCCACTGCCTGAACACTTCGCATTGCTGAAACTTATTTTAGGAATACCTGTAGGTCAACTGCAGTTTTCGTTTTCCGAAGTGATATTGAATTGGTAACTTTGTTTGAAATGAACATTATTAAAGCTGCTTGTTTTTTAAGAGTCTCCCTGCACTTGCCTTGTTTTAGCTGCTCATAGCTTGTGAATACGCTTTAAAGAACAATGTAACACTAGCTTTATTGAGATGTGAAATTTCATTGTATCACTGACGGCCTGCAAATTGCACAGTCGATCGCTGTAATAACTATCTCAACTGTTTGCCTGACACACCCAATTTTTGTCGAAGACTATTGGTCAGTTGGCGTAGTACTGAAGAACATCGCTCTTGGTACAAGTTCGGGGTTCAATTCCCAGGCCGGTCAAATCGAAAGAATTTTCGCCAACAGCTCGCCACCGCTGCGATGTTTCTTAAACAAGTTGTGTTGCCCGGGCGCTAAGCCGCGGAGATGACCCCCGCAGTGGCGTAACAAGGAGGGGCGGTCCGCCCCGGGCGGCACGCCCAGGGGTCGGCATTTTTGGATAAGTTATATGTAATTTTTTTTCCTAATTATTTTGAACAACCATTACATATTTGCTAATCTTAAATCATCTTACTGTGTTGCCCAATGCCCACACGCAAAGTTGATCCCCGCGAGTATAATAAAGATTTGATTATAGTGTTTATTATGTCACAATATCGTACTGCTTTCTTCTTCGTCTACATTATTTGAATCGCTCACACTTAGCAAGCCTCTGCTTTTGGACATAAGCTGCGAAAATATTTCAGCATTGTCCATGGTGATTAGTGACTGCATCACTGCATGCTCTTTTTCTATAAAAAAGTGTGCTAAAATGAGTGTATTTTTATGAGAAAACCGGTGATGTAGGTCTCGAGACCGGTCTCGGTCTGGAGACCAATTTTTTGCGATCTTGGTCTCGAATTTAGGCTGATGGTCTTGGTCTCGACATGGTGCGGTATTGGTCTTGTGCTTTCAAAGTTGGTCTCGAGACCGATCATTTTTAGGTTTATGATGTACAATGTAATTGTTGTTTTTGCAGTGTCAAGACAGTGCACAATAAAATTGCACCCTCACTGGCCACAGCAGCAGGCCAATAAAACAATATCACAAGTTTTGAAGCAGGATCGAAACAAGCGAAATTTTATCTGTCTCTGTTCCTTTGCGCTGCATGAGTTAGGATATTGCACGTCAACGTATCAATACCTTTAATTAAAATTCAAGCGATAGCAAAGGTGTAGATGGAAAATCGCCGTCGAAGTGATACAAAAATGGAGCAATATCAAATGATCAAATAGGTGTAAAAATTCTTTCGCCAAGATCAAACAAAAATTCTTATCGTGAAAATTCTTATCTGACGGCGTCCTGCTGTTTTTGGCGAAAGAATTGTCACTCCTATTTAATATTGCTTCATTTTGTTTCACTTCGACGGCGATTTTACGTCTACCCCAGGGGTGGGCAATACTGTTCACATGTACGGCTGCATTTGACAAAATTTTGAAAAATTGTGAAGCCGAGGGCCGCACGTCCGCAGATGTCCTATTTTCACCACCAAAAATTGGTGAAAAGCAAAAAAGGTCTTCACGTCCGCAGATGTCCTGTTTTTCACTGCCACTCAGCACGGAACAAAATTAAAGGTCTTCGGGTTGTTTCACGATAGATGATTAGATTTCTGTAAGTGCCCGCTGGCCGCATAAAACGGTCTCGCGGGCCGCACTTTGTCCACCCCCAGAAATGGCCATTCATCGAGAAAATATATCGACGATAATTTACTACCGATTACAGTGGCGCGGGAACGTTTTTTGGACAGGGGGGCTCAAAATAGTAAGATCGTGTCAACGTCTGAGGGGCTTCGCCCCCCAGACCCCCTTTTCTCCAATGCACGTTTTTAAGAGCAGGACGCACAGCTGACCTGTCTTGATAGACATCAATTGCATGCTTGCTCAAGTGACCGGAACAGGGTTTATACGGAATTTTTCTGACATATTCCCCTGACTTTCCTCAAAATCGCATCTGTTTTCCCTGACTTTCGTTTAAAAATCCCTATGTTTTTCCCTGACCCAATCCTGCAAAACATACTTTTTCCCTGACTTAGAGAATATAAACGAACAGTATAATACCAGCCAGCAGCAAAAATAACTATGTATACCTAATGCCTACATACACAGAAACATCAATTCAGCAGCAGAAATAAAGATTTCACAAGTGACCTATCGTAATTTTATCTTAGAAAATCGCAAGAAGCTTGGCTTGAATACCAAAAATAAGAAAAGTGACATGTTTCACAAGTGTCTGGCTTCGCAGTTCACAGCACTCTGCACTACTTCAAGTAAAAAATCTAAGAAAATCACAGCAATAAAAACACTGAAATTACAAACCATTTCGATAAAGAGACTTGCTCTCTCAGTAATTGTGTGAAGTAAGGTGCAATACCATAATTCACAACATTTTAATTTGTCTTTGCCAAGTTCCAGTATACCAGCAATCTTGCTATCAGGAAAACATTGATTGAAATAGGTCCACAGAACCAGTAACAGAATTATCACTATATCCACCAACAACATGCTTTAGAACCCCCCGTATTTCGGCATTCAATTTACCTCCATCTTGAAAGCAGTGTTACCAACTTAGTTACTTAGCATCTAGATCTAGACACTTTTTAGTTCCCTTAAATACCACTTTTTTCGTCTAGATTCTAGCTACTAATCTATAGCTATCCAGTTTGTTTATTGTTTTATCCCTTCGCGGAAGAATGCCAGAATTATTGCTTTAATTTTGTGAGCCCTTCTTCCGCGTGTTCAGCTCAGTACCGGTTGGCCTGCTAGCCAACAGGTATAGTAGAAATAGGATTTCAAGTATTTGTCTCGTCTAAGGCAAGTTGCAGCAAAATGACAATTTGTGTTATGAGGAGATGAACATGGCTCAATTCTCTGATACAATGGAGCTTCAAATTTTATGGTTTTGAATCATTAGAATGATAAGAAGGTAAAGTTAATCACGAGTACCAGTAGGCTGCTAAGACTGTAAGACTAATCTGCTAACGATATGGTGAGGGCAGTTTGAGTAGCGAAGCAGGCTACAACTGTACAGCTTAGGTCTAGCTGCCTAGTGTTAATATCAGCCTAAACATTTGACCAATTCAGTACCGGTACATTATTTTGCCTGTTTGTACTTTGCAGACCTGTAGATATATACGCAGCATAGAATAGTTGCCTAGCTTGGAATACTTTTGAGTACGGTATGCATAATTCACGTCTATGCATAATTTAACTCACGTATGATGTGTTTAAAGGTGTTTCGATGTCACTAAGACTAAAATGTGTCTTCATTAGGCAGAATATTTCTCCAAAAACTGAATGTGTGCTATTATTAGATGCTGTATATAAGTTACTTCATGTCAGACTCCGCAATATCGCTTGTTTTTTGTCGTATTAACCCACTTTTGTAGTTAGATACTGATCTAGATACTTTTGTTGTTTAGAAATCAAAAATCTAGCTACTCTCTAGATTACTTGAGTAAATTGAGATCTGGCAACACTGCTTGAAAGACCAGTAGAATTGTACTTTGACCATTTGCACTGCAGGATGATTGAATTTCAACCAAATTTTCTGTATCTAGGGAAGATTGCAGCTGCTTTTCTTCAGAAGATAAGTTAGCAGGTCTAATATCACTTCTTTTAGCAAAGAAATTTTTAATTTCGGCCAGTTCCTTGACTTTTTTCACATGGGATTTGTTGCCAGCATGACTACTCAATGCCCTGATTCCCATGTTGCTCAATGCCATTATTGTCTGACACAGTCGACATCTTGCTTCACCTTTGGTAGAAGCTTTACAAAGCCATGCCTTGAATTCTTCAGACGATAACCAACCAACTTGGAAATAAGTGTGTTTCGATTTTTTAGACATTCCAGGCTACTTTTATAGTAAGAAAATATATAAATAAAGAGAAAAGTATGAAGTCAAGCTTGTTTGACATACAATTGCTAAAATAAACAATGGATCTTGATTCATAGGAGGTAAGAACTTTCCAAAAAAATCTCCCTGACTTTTTCCAAGTTTTCCCTGACTTTTTCGTTGAATTCCCTGACTTTCCCTGACCATCTCGAAAAAGATATGTTTTCCCCTGATTTTCCCTGACCGTATAAACCCTGCGGAATTTTTTCAAGATAATTTTTTATCATGGAAAACAAGATTGCTTGGGGCCTACTTCCATTAGGTTTTTCTAACTATGCACGAATTATTACGAAGCATTTTGGGAGTGCAAGCATTTGTAAAATGCAAATAATGACAAAACCGAAAAGTATAAGCAAACAAAATTTGTCCGATCTAACTTTTGCTTAACTGATCAGTAGGGCAATTTTTTATTGACCTAAAAAACTCAAAAAATTGACTTTATTTTATCAAAAAATTGATATTCAAGTGTTTCGCTTATCGCTGTATTGCAATCTTTGTAACATCAAAGTATGTTCGAATAACTAATGCATTGTCTTTTCAATTCTAATGTTTTTGACTACCGATACGTAGCGACAAAAATATGCAACAAATAAAAACACGACGAAAAGCTTATTTTATCATACACGAATTTTGCCAAAATTGCAATCTTGCAAAGCTGTCTGAACGGATCTTCACAATCGAATCAATGAAATTACATCAAACATTATATTAATAAATTAAGCATGTGTAAAACTGTAATACCGATAACAGTCTGACGACAGCATACACCTCCCTGGTACCACCAACAGTTACGAACTTCCATCTCTCAATTAACTGAGTTATCTCTTTTTGAGTATAAAGTAGAATCGCGCAATAAAGCAAGATGGCAAAAATTGATTTAATGAAATAAAATTGATCCAAAAAAGCTATCACTCACAATCTTTTTTGTAGCTTTTTCTCATGATTCAGGTTCTTGCACAATAGAGTGAAGTAAACGAAATTCAATTCGTGTACGTGCAAAACACAAAACTGACGAAAGTGTCGTTGAGATCAAGTAGCGTTACGGAGGTTATCTTTTTAGGCATAAGCAATTGTATCATTTATTTTAAGTTTTTTGAGACTCTGCAGTTTTCAAAAATTTGTCAATTATAAAAATGATAAATTTTTTGAAGTAGGCCTATTAGTTTTATTAGTAGAGAATGCAGCCGACGGTTCGAAATTACAGCAGAGAATACAGCCGACGGTTGAAAAGTTTCGAGTTTCCAAGATTTTTGCTAATTATGAAACCAAGAGAATTAGGAAACCAAGAAACGTGAAAAGCAACATCTAGGGCACAGCTCACGAAACATTTGAATAAAGTGGCAACAATAACCGTGCCTATCATGGTTTTGAATCTTGGAAACACAGAAGTGGTGAATTGACCTGCTTTTTTTAAACTATCCAAGCACAAACTATGAATACCAGCTTCTTCGGCTCCGGTAGAAAGAATGTTTAGCACAAGCGGGTTGATAATGCGATCACAGAGAGCAACGCTCTTTCAGAAAAATTAGAAGTCCACGTTTTCTTGAAATGTAATTGTAATTTTTTGGAAAAATATATTGATTGGGTAGGATTAAACTTGGTGATATACTGTAGTTTTACTTTTAGAGGCCGAATAATTGCCGGTCTCGATTACTCCTGGTCTCAAAAGACGACCGGTCTTAGTCTCGAAAAGTTTCCGTTCTTGGTCGCGAAGCAAGTGGTCTCGACTACACCATTGGTAAAAACCGTAAAAATTCGTTGGCGACTGGGAGCTACGACCCCAGACCCCCGGTTGTGCCCCCTCCTCTTTGCCAAACCCTGGGTGCGCCCCTGATACTGCATAACATTTTTGCGTATTATTCTTGTGTTGACGGTACGGATATGAAAGACACTAAGCCGGTTAATACACACTAGCATCCAAATCATTGCTGTAGTTTGCAAGTCAGCGCGCTTTTAATTGACGCATGTTTTGTCATGGAGAATAAATGGTCGCATATGAAGCTGATTAATGGTTAAAAATTATTGCTCATTTGGGGGCGGCAATTTCTGGAACCGCCCCGGGCGGCAGAACCTCTAGCTACGCCACTGGAGCCCCGCCACTCGTTACACGCGTTTAGGTGCAATGCCAAGAGTTTAATCAGGATTTTTGCGCTAAAAAGTCCAGTTTTTGCAAAATGCACGCTTTTTACTGTGAAATGCATGGTTTAGCAAGACCTACATGTGTCTGGATGAAGACAAGCTTTGCCTTTTACAACTCGAACAACTTCGTAAAGTAACTATAAGCACATCGTTTTATTGAGCGAAATTACAGTAAATCGGGAGAAATGATCTCATAGGAATGGCTTTTAACTTTCAGCTGCATAAAACAGCAAATAAACAATCTCAAGCCATTCAGAAAACACAGAGAGCATACGCATGGCATAAGAATGACAGGAGACATTTTAAAGCAGAAAATTGTAATAACAGGATTGAAATTCGTTAGATGTAATTTTCAAGCAATATAAGCAATGTCTTTGAACATTGCAAGAGGACAAGTTACAAGTTGCCATAGTCAAGGTACTATATCTCAGCAGCTTGTATAGTAACGCATGGAGAGTCAATAACATATATTCAAATTTTGTATAGATGACGTACGAATGAACTGTTTTGTATTGCAAATGCTGTAAGTGATGTGGTGGGTATATATTAAGCAGCCAGAAAAATGTGCGTAGAAGTACAATTTGTAGAACACAACAATTCCAAAAAGTGCAAAGCACACCACAATTTCCACTCATATATCCCTATCCCAGTATCCCTACTATTCTGTTACTAAATCCCAGTAAAAACTCAAACCAACTAGAAATCTACATGTCTACTGGGCAGTACGAAAAAATACACTAGGTTTGGAGTCAAGAAATTCAGCGGTTATTCTATTTATTTATCCAACTCCTACCAGCGGGCTTGTAGGGAAACTCCCGTCTTTACTAAGTAGAGGTAAATCAAAGCCGCATAACAGCTAAGAAAACTTGCGGACCTAAATTCAGCGACAACGATGTAACGATTTGCTAAACAAGCGGTTGACAAGAGCAAACGTACCCTTACTGAAATAAAAATAAAAGTTTTGTAACTGAATATTGAGGAGTGGTGCTCAGTTGCACATCCAATTAACAGAGAAGCACTGAATCAGCCAACTACAAGTTGAATAGATAACAAAAAGAGAGTGTTGCGAAACAGAAAAGTCCTTGCAAACAAATCAACACATCCTAGATGGGACGGCAATGCTTCAGCTCAAAATAAAATGAAATGAAAACAGTTGCAGCGCCGCCAGGTCAAAACAGAAAGCAACTTAAGCCGTTTCTTTATGGCGTGTGATGGTGGAGCGGCTGGATATTAACTTCTCCAGCATGGTACGAGCATAACGCAAGCGATGAGCTAGCTCCCGACAGCAACCATGTTTTTCCAACTTACTAAGCTTGTACGTAGTAAATCGCTTGTTCGCATCGATGTATGTAACAGCGCCCATAAGCGGACACAAAATAACCTTTGTGTGATCCTGTAAATAAAAAGAAAATCGCGAATGAAATAGAATGAACGCAAACTTCGCCGATTTATTAATTTTTTTGCATTTATTTGCATTGTATATCCTCTTATCACGAGAAAGCGATCAAAGCGCTATGACGAGCTCGCTTAGGAGTTACCGGCCACCTGCCTACCACACCATGATGAGGGAATCCCGTTAAGTGCCTTTCCCCATGGCACGAGTAAATTTGCCGGCTCGTTCTCCACAGTCCCCTAAAACCCAAGCGCGAAGCAGGGAAACAGTGAATACCAATTTTACAGTCACTGGTTTGACCCGACTCGGCATCACATCCGAGTCTATGGCTCTCCAGGCAAACGCTCTTACCATTCGGCGACCTGAGCTGTTAATTGCAGTTCTTTACGCGATAGAAAGCGACGAAAGTGTAGCAACGCCAATAAGTTTTATCGCAAGTGCACGCGGGTTGCAGTTCATTTGCAAAATCATGATCAATGAATATGGCTTAATCGGCTTTTGTTTATGATATCTTACTTTGGTTAACGAAGAAATCTATTCTTGGCGAATTCTTAAGGAATTGCGAATTCAAGAAAAAGATTCAAACGCAAGTAAAATAGAACAGCAATTATGAAGTAATTTATTTTTGTCCTACGCCGAGCGTTTTTGGAGCTTTTTCGAGACAAGCGGAAATCAATGAATTTACGAACCATAATGAACTGGCATTTGCAGTAAGCTTATAGCTTAATGCCACACAAACGTACATTGAAAAAGTTGATTTGCAGAGTTCCGTTGCTCAGATGCAAAATAATTGCACTTCGAGTCCGGAACCACGTCCTGAGGAATGGGAGGCGGGAAAATTGATCACCTTCCCGCGGCGCCATGCCAGCTCCAGCCTACACAAGAAATAACTTTCTTACTATCGATAAGGCGGAGATACAGTAGAGAATATTTTTTAGAATATGAATTACGGGCAAAGATAACTAAAGTCTCAGTATCACACCACAAGGTAAAAGATTAGCAATAATGGATAAAAATATCTGAAGTATCATACTGCACACTTGCCCAGTGCATATTACGCCGAGAGCAATCTCACTACAGACTTCAAAGAAAACTTTCTGCCGCAAGCAGTCACTCAGCAGATTTTTTCTTACCTTCAAAAGATGCTCGGACATGTAATTTCGGAAATATTTGAGCAAAGTGACTTTTTTCACGAGTGATTCTGGGTATGAACGCAGAGTGTGGTAGCTTTCGGCCATATCCTTGTCAATGTATTCAATCTGTTCGTTGTTATTGTATAGAAGCAGTCTTGTACAATCGTTAAACAGCACACCGTTGCTGTTGTCGCAAAGTTGATAACCTGAAGAAAAAAATCTGAGCAATGAGCATGATGAATTGGCGATATTGGTATATTTTGTCAAAATAAAACCATTTGCTTATGATACTGGCGTAATAAAAACCATCGCAGTGGAAGAAAAAAATTTGAGCATGATGAATTAGCGGTACTGATATTGTCAAAATTAAACCATTTGCTTATAATACTGGCGTAATTAAAACCACCGCAGCGGCAATGAAAGAGTATAAGTTTCAAATGGGGTCGATATATAAAATTGTATCAACATTCGAAACGCGCTGTCTACGGAAATATATCACCATTAAGCAGGGCGGAATTTACCAACAGCCCTTTTTTGGAGATAGACCATGAAAACCTTTATTTTTTTACAGAGGAGTCCAATCATTGATCACCAACCCACAAACGTGAAATCAAAATAGAACAGGGCCTCTCATTGTCTAAATTCGGTCCCGCCACCTTGCTTTAATTTTTCTCACCTAATCCATACTTGTCAGTGTAATCCACCCATTTGCTTATCCACAAAACTGGATGGGCAGCGGGATCTTCAGCTTCATCTAATCGAACAAACAAATTTATCAATCAAATCTTTAATGTGCTCGTGGTATTCCGTACGCCAAAACGTGTAACGAATGGCGGGGCTATCTCTCCGGCTTAGCGCTAGGACAATAAAGTTTTGCAAAAAACTGGGCAGCGGTGGCAAGCAGCTGGCTCCGCCATGTCCAAATTGCCCAGAGTCGAACCCACTACCTCGCGCACCGATAGCAATGTCTTTAATCACTACGCCAACTGACCAGCAAAAAAAAACACACACAGCGAAACAGGCTGGGTAAAGAATCACTATGTACTTTTTTCTACTGCAACACAATTACAGTGAATTTCTAACATTTCCTCGTACAAACGCATATATTCTTAACAATGCACCATAAGTGATTTGGTGTGTCATTTTTAGCACGGCAATGATCGCAAGATCCTTGATTGAACTTCCGCACAAGCTTTGTGCTTAACGATTAGAGGCTTAAAAATTAATTCTTTGCTTGATAAATATCAACATAATCACTAACAAACAGCAAATTAACCCAACAAAAGCAAAAAAAAAAATCATTAACAAACATAATCACTAACATAAAATCATTAACAAACATAATCACTAACAAACAGCAAATTAACCCAATAAAACCAAAAAAAAATCAAGAATCGCAATCAATAGCTACACTCCTAATCTGAGTAGGACGTCCGTGCTATAGCGCCGCTATCTTAAGACAAGAAAATAAAAAAATGTAGTAAATATGGAACGAAAATAGCTCAAGGAGGAAAAATAAAACCGCAGTAAACCTCATCAGCGGTGTAAGCAAGACAGTACAAAGTTTTGTACTGCGTTGCTTTCGCCGTTGATGATGACAGCTAAGTCAATGTTGTCAAAACGTCCAGCTTCAGGAATTCCTGTGCTTTTATTTTTCTTCTTTAAAATAAATGTATTAATTACCCATTTCAATGTTTGGGCGTTGTGAGGGATCGGTTTCAACCAGCGATGTCAACTGCTTGAGTAAATCTTCCATGTGGAAATCAGGGGACTCGTTACCTCTGATCTCATTCGGTTTAGAAGTGGTGGGGGGAGCCGTATTCACGGTCCCAGCTAAATCAATAAATTGCTAACATTTAGCCTCGAGGGAAAAAATTGCTGAACGAATTGCATAGATAAACGTCTCTAGATAAGTACAATTATGGCCTAGCACATTGAAAACTTGTTCATGACTCACTTTAAAAGCATTATATATATACTTGAAAAAAAAAGAAGACATAAAGATGCAAACAGTAAAGAGCTTAAATCGATCGTATTCAACCTTTAATAATAATTTGTGGTCAGGTGCTAAAGACTCTCAACAAGAAGCCCCTTGCTCAGCAACAAAATTTTCTGTCGGCATTTCATTTGTAGTTCCTACAGCCGTCAGCTAGTCTTCAGTGGTAAATCACTACTAATAAATATTGCGCTCGTCGTCCCCTAGGAGGGCCCATGGTCCCCGGTTGTGAATCTCTGGTTTAGATTATGGCGTATTGAATATGCTACCAAATGAGTTATGTACAGCATTATCATCCAAATATCCAAACAGGATTAAGCTTGCATTGCACCTAATCATACTCACCATTGTTGATATCGTGCAAAGGTTTACGCTGCGCAGAGCTTAACAGCTCAGGAGCAAATCTGGGGGCCATGGTCAGACAGGTTGTGGGCAGGCGGGGAGGCAAATAACCAGAACTAAAGAAATCATCTTGAAGCAGTTTGCTTACTGAAGGTCGCGATTGAGGATCACTACGTAGCATTCTGAAACAAAGATTGAAATGAGTAATAAGCAAGGGTGGAAACCCAAACCTAAACAGAAACCTGAAAACCCGTTTTTTTAAGGAAATTTTTTAAATCGAAACTGTAACTAAAACCTGTTAAGCCAAAATTTGAAAACCTTAACTTGAACCAAAACCGATTTTTCTTCAAACGTCAAAGGCGAAACTAACTAAAACCTGTTCAAAATTTTCTAAGGTTTTGGGTTTTAAAAAATGTCATCACCATTATTAAAAGCACTGTCCTTTAATGCAAGGCGTCAAATAGAGTAGCTGTGAATGCCAGTTTTGAGCCTTTGGCTTGGCCCTAGCCGGAATCAAATCCGAGCCGACAACTCCTGAAACAATTGTTCCAATCCCTCGGCCATTTGAGCTGTTACACATCATATCGTGATAGAGCAAAAACTCCAAGCAAAGCACTAACACAATTTGTATTCAATGTGAAGTACCTTTCTAGGCTGAAACTTAAACCGAAACTAAAACCCAAAAACCGATGTCTGTCTTTAGCAAAACTGAAACCGAAACTGGCACCTGACATCTGCTTTTTGCCACACCACAACTGAAACCGACACCCTAACGCCAAATAGCTAGGTTTCCACCCTTGGAAATAAGTCATTTTTATATCATAAAAACACCGCAGCGAACTCGAACCTTTTTGTCAAACTCCAAAAGCACAGACCCTGAAATCAATCTCGAAAAAAGTTGTCCGAGTTTTGAACTTATTCTAAACTTGACAAAAACCACTAAAACTTATCTTAAACTGTGAAAAATCACTGAATTCGAATTTCGAATAAAACGGCTTGCGAGTTCGCAGCGCTGGTGAGCACATGTTTGTACATAACATTTGCGGTTGCGCATCTAAAACCTTAAATAGTTGCTCAGCAGTCGATAATATACAGGGCAGGAGCATAGCCAAAGCGGAGGGAGGCAATTACAGCCTTCCAAAAATATTTCAAGTAGCCTATTATATATACCAGTGTTGAATGTTGATGGAGAGATTAACGTCTATTTTGACCCAAGGTAATCAACAGGGGACGGTTTTTTCCACCAAAGACCTTTTCCGAGATCGAGAAACTGGAAGCACTGTTTTGCCCCCCTTTCCTCACCTAAAAATTTCTAGCTGGCTAGGCTGCAGCACAGATGGTTATTTGACGGAGATCAAGCACAATCATGATTCAACAAAAAACAAAACCAAAATCTTTTTAGAAAAAATTCCACCATACGGAAATGCCAAAAAAAAAAAAAAGAATGACCCTTTTAAATAGTGGAAGACTAGCGGTTGGTAATTATAATCTATCTCTTAACTTACATAATTATTTGATTAAAATATGTTTTTACAGATAAGAAACGAATTTTACTTGGTTATCAAGCTTGTTGCACTGTGGGAGATGTTAGATGGAATTCGATATTCGTTCTTCTTGATACGAGAGTATGTTTCTTTCAAAGATGTTGTTTCAAACGGAGGCTTCCCGATCAATAAAGTATACCTGAAACAAGTACCGATGAGCATTAAAACAAACATGACTGTTCCGCCACCCATGAATTTGCATCACTTTTTGCCACCCCCTATGAGAGCTTAATTTGGTCGCGTATTTATCCTCCTATCACAAGAAAGTCATCAAAGCGCTATTACAACTTGCTTAGGAGTTGCCAACCATCTGTCTACCACTCTAAGATGGGGGGGAATCCCACTAAACTGTTTTTTGTTGTTTTTTTCGGTAAAATTTAGGTCCTAGTCGAAATGAAATTCGTGAAAACCGAAAAAATTAGAGCCATTTTGGTAAATTGACCAAAGTAAATATCTTGCCAATATGCAAGCAACAATTACAAACGGACTGCTGGTGTCACAGTGTCAGGTTTAACATACATCAAACTGATCAAAGTAGTTTTTACTTGTGCTGCGGTTTCAAAGGATTATGTGTATTCATATAATATATTTCGTTCCACGTCTTGTTACTTCAAACATGAGCGAAATTTTTGTAGACGGTTAGATAAATTGACCGTAGTCAAATTTGAAAAAAATAACCCAACCACTAAGTATATACCCTTCCTATCTGCACAAAAAGTAAAATTGCCGGCTTGTTCTTGACACTGTTCTTTGAGTGCTAAGAGTCAAGCATGGAAGCTGCGAATACCAATTTTAGAAGTGGTTGGCAGACTTGGGATGTATTTTGTATTTAAATACATGCATTTTAATGTATTTTGTATTTAAATACTTGTTACAACAAGTATTTGTATTTTAAATACATTCATTTCACGCAATAGATAACAAATAACGCTGAACAAAGCTGCCGCCTGAAATAAAAACGCCGTAGCTGAAACTTTGTTGATTTTCACTCATTTCCAAATTTTAATAGTACTAGAAAAGCTATTATATATCTTGTAGTGTTTTTGGATTTTCAAAATTCGCTTTGATTTAAATGTTTTTTGTTTTTCGGAAAAGCATTTTCAAATGTATTTAAAGTATACGTATTTACTAGTATTGCCGAAAAGTATTTTGTATTTAAAAACTTTGTAGTTAATCTATTTTGTATTTAAATACATTTGGAGAGTACTTTGCCCAAGTCTGGTGGTTGGTTTGACCCGATTCGGAATCAAACAGAGTCTGCAGCTTCCGAGGCAAACGATCTATTTACTCGACCACTTAAGCTGCTCAATAACAGCTTCACGGTTTCATACATGTTTGTTTCAACTCAACAATAGTGTGGCAGAAACTTACATAATGCAGCCAAGTGACCAAATATCAACTTCAAAGCTGTGTCCTTTCTTGGCCAGAACTTCTGGAGCTATATAATTGGGTGTGCCACACAGAGTCTTCTTTCGTTCCCCTTCGTAGTCAACACGAGTTGCTAATCCGAAATCTCCTATTTTGATTTCCATTTCATCAGTCAAAAACAGATTGCCAAGCTAAGAAAAATATTAAAAGTTTAAGTAATGTCTGCAGCACCGGATTGATTTTCATTATCCAAATGCTGCTGCACAGGACCGCTCGTTTGTTTCTTTACATGACGTTAGTGTTACGCTGGCATAGCTTCATCAGTAGTAACTCAAAGCGTAAAATAAGGGGTCACGGGTATGGGAGATTAAGGATAGGATTAAAGACCTAAGTTAATGCAACTTTGGGTTTGATGTGTAATAGAAGCAAAATCAAAGGAAAAAGCTGCTGGTGCTCTAGACACTGCCTAGAGTATATCTTGTTTTTAAGTTAACAAGACAATTTCAAAGTTCAAAAACTCAATCACCTTTAAATCTCGATGTATTATTTTGTGATTGTGCAAATAATGAACTCCAGTTATGATTTGTTTCATGTAGTATCTTGTTTCTGGTTCTGTGACAGCTTTTCTTCTCTTGTGAAGCTCCATGAGTGACTAAACATAAAGATGATTAACTATCGATAAACATTAAATAAAATGCTTCAATGCCAAAATTGAATGCACTATCCAAACTACACACCTGATTGTTCTATTAACCAAATCAGGGAGATGTTACAAAATAAATTGAATCACAAATTTAAAATCAAACCTTTATTATACTTGTCATATTATGCAGAAACGAGTGGCTGGGCCCATCTTTGTGGCTTAGTGCCTGGGCAACACAGCTCTAAAGAACGTCGCAGCAGTGGCAAATTGTGTCTGATTTGATTGACTGAAAAATTGAACCCTAGACCTCCCACACTAACAGCAAAGTTTTTACCTGCATTAACTGCCCAGTTAAATTTAAAATATAATCAAACAACCACAGAGCTGTAATGAATAAATTAATAAAAACATAGAATTTAATATTGTTTGATGTTTACCCTTCGTCGACATAATTCAAGAACAACATAAACAAAGTCTTTGTCTTCAAAAAAACTGTGAAAAGCAACAACATTTTCATGAGAAATATTTCGATGAAGAGCAATTTCTTGTGACATCTTGTCTTTTTGATGAGGCTTCACAAGCAGAGCCTAAAAAGATTTCAAAATAATCATGAAAAACAGTTTGTTTGCAAAAGAAAATCAACAATAAAATTTTATGTTTGCTACAAAAAATTAAGCTTAACTTTTTACTTAATAATGAAACCTCCGAGTTTGAAAACAAAATACAGAATTTTAAGACATCCTTGGCACAATAAACATTATATATAAGTTACGATATGGTATCGTACCTTAGGCACAATTTTTCCAGCAAATATTTGCTTTGTATCAAGGTCAGTAATTTCATAGCATTTTGCAAATCCTCCTTTTCCCAAAAAGCGACCTTTTTGATATCGTTTTCCAGTTGACAAGTCATGTAAAACATCAGGAATTTCTTTGGAAGAAATATCTTTACGAGACATCTTTGGAGTTTTAATCTATAGTTTTACCAACACTTTAGCAGTTTAACAGCACACTTTTATTAATAAACCTTAGAAAGCTTGTAAGCTTAGATAGTCTATTCTAAAATATAAATATAACCCTACTGATTCAGGATTAACAGGCCAATAGCCTAGTAGTAAAATTGCATCTAATAATACAATTTTGTGATCACAATACCATATCAATAGACAATTCTGCAATGTTAAAGATACTCAGCACCCGAAAATAAACAACACAGCTCACACATAAGCCAATTTCTGATAAATGAATATCATTACCAGATTACCCGTAACTCATAAACTTATCAATTATTGGTATCTACAGATCTAGGCTATTAGTTCTCTCATTTACGCTGCGTCATAAAAGTTGTCAGCAGGACAAGCTAGCCTACGGTCAGACAGTGGCTGAGTAAATTGATAGGATGTTCTGAAGTTACTCCTAATCTGTAATGCCTGGTTTATTTGCAAGCTTTAAAGCACAGAGCATAGGCACACAACCTGTACAACTGCACAGTGCATCAGTCTGTCACTGGTCACATACAGGATGTGCCCAGTAATATATAGCCTAATCCAAAACTTGGTACGGGTAAGCAGCTAAGCTAGAGCACTGTTCCCCTTAAGATCCACACAATTTGGAAAAAGTGATAAATTTTTGGAGACTTTTTTCTAGAGATTGCTGGCTGGTTTTATCTTGCTGTCTTGGCCAAATTTAAGTCTAACTCAGAGTGTTTAATGTTATCATGCAAAACAAACCTGTGAATAGGTGAAGGCCTTACTGCTTATTTATTTTTTTTTCATTTAGTTGCGTATATACCCTTCTATCACGAGGAAATAATCAATGCGCTATACGAGCTCGCTTAAGCATTGCCAGCCATCTGTCTACCACACCAAGATGGGGGAATCCTGCTAAGTCCTTTTCCCAAGGGACAAGTAAACTTGCCGGCTTGTTCTCCACACTGTCCCTTTAATGCTGAACGTCAAGCAGGGAAGCTGTGAATACCAATTCTTAAGTCATTGGTTTGACCCGACTCGGAATCAAACCGGAGTCTACGGCTCAAGAGACAGACGCTCCATACCACACAATCATCTGAGCTGGTTATAGACTAGACCAGTGGTTCCCAACCAGGGGTCCACAGACCCCGAGGGGTCCGTGAAAAGCTTGCTGGGGGTCTGAGAGTGCATCAAAATTTGACAAAGTTAATCAGCAATACCGTAACTTATTCAATAAATGTTATGATAATGTAGGCACAAGGCAGAAACTTGTAGGCTTCGTACCAAAATACTGTAGTGTACCAGTAATGCAGTAGGCTGAATTGTTTTTTTATTTGGCTAAATATTGTGCAATCACTAATGTAATCACCCAACCACACTTCAGTGTTTTGGTGCAAAAAAAACAACAACAGGCTTCTCATGAAATTGCGCCAGTGCACCTGTATGATATTCTTCAAAGTTACTTTTGTGATGGTTCTTGAATGTAATGAGTTAAAATAAAGCAGTTTGTTGTTTAATTTGACGCACAATTGTGCATTTACAGTTTGTTAGCATCTGCAAAAGTAAGCGTGGTTTACCAAACTATTTGGTTAAGGATGATCATAAAAATGTGGGGGTCCGTAAACTTGATAAATATTGGAAAGGGGTCCGCGACTAAAAAAACCTAGGGAACCACTGGACTAGACCCTTCGCTCTGCAAGTTCAGAGCAAAAACTTGAATTGAACTTTCACAGTTCAATAAGCAGATAAGCAGATAAGCCCCGAAAAACTGGGCAAACTTTTTCAGAAAATTTGGGTAAATCTCAATTGCTAAAACCTTGGGAGAAACAGAGAAAAAAGTTTATCAAGGCTGAGACTATTGAAAGTTTGATTTAAGTTCTGCCTTGAGCAGTTGAGTTAGACTATTAGCAGACCAGTAGACTATTTCAGTTTGGAGGGAATAGACTAATACCTTTACGGTGACACAGAGCAAAAGACCCGAGATGCAAGACTGTGCAGTCTACTCAAATGATCTACGCATTAGATGTTGTTCAGTCCACAAATTTTGATTACACTTTTAGCTCAACAGCTTAACATAAACCTGTAGACTGCTGGTTTGCGGTATTGAGGTACCACCCATACCGCATACTGCATAGCTGAAAGACAAACTGATGATAGACACCTGGACTAGTCAAGGCTACACTAACCTGCCAACGTCGGTTGATAAGAGAGCTTTACCTCAACGTAAGTGAAAATACAGTGCTAAGAGCTTACGAATAACAGCTTAAATCATACTGATAAAACACACAATGCGAATAACAACAATCAACAAAAGTTTGAATTTAAACAAGTTTTATTTAAAGCGCAAACTTTCTCTTTATTCACGCGTTTCCGCGTCCAATGCGGAGATTTAAACAAATTTGAATGGCGTTCATAATGCTTGAGCGATCTGATTGGTCAATTTTTTGTGAAGCAGTGTACCGTAACGATTCTGACGCGTTGGAAAAACGGCTAGGTGACGCTGCTGGTTTAAATCTTCGTTACAACTCTTGAAAAACGCGCTAAAGCACATGGAGTTGGCCGAGTGGTTGGTGCGTAGGGCTCCGGAATTGGTTTCGCGGATTCGACACCCAGCTAGGTCATCTACTATGATGCATATAATTCACTTATATATGATTTAATAACAGACTAAAAGAATAAAATTATAAAAACTCACTACAGACTGTTTCCCCCTAATGGGTTCATCAGGTGAGGTTCTTATTCAAATAGAATCTGACTACGTCATCGAGCACTTTTGTCAACAAAAGACCCTCAAGCGTCGACTAATTCACTTACCGGTATATAAAAATCCCAGCTGCAATTATGTGGCTTAAAAAAAAAACTTAAAAATTGAATTGAAAAACAAGATGGACCTTTGATACAATTAAACTGACTCTTTCAAGTTTAATTCTCGATTTGTCGGCAGCGTGGCAGAGTAGTTCGGAGCGTCGTTTTTACGACGGCCATGATCGCAAGGTTGATGTTCAACTCCAACCCAAGCCTCGTTGTTGCGTCCTTGGATAAGTTGCTTTACGACAATTGTCCCTGCTCGATGGAATTTACAAAGCAGCGAATTGAAGAAGTCAGAAGCAAAATTCAAGCGGAAAACTCGGAAGCAAGGGCAACTCCTAAGCGAGTCTGGATTCGTCCTATGCATAGCGCCTCCTACGCTTTCTCGTGACAGGAGGATAAAAATGAAGAAATTATCATCAATCAATATCATCATCATCATCATCATTTCATCGACGATTTGACTCCTCACTTTCAATCCATTTCCTAATTGATTTCCGTGTTTGAAAAAATACGGACTCTCTGCCGGATATTGGTGTTTCAAATTCAAACGGATAATTGCATTAAATGTTTAAAAAGTTTTCTTTTGCAGATTGGCGGTATTTGATTTTTTCAAATATGCAGTTATATTTAAAGGAAGAAGAGAAATGAATAAGATCGACGAAGTTAAAATAAAACAAAATCGTCCATTTTTTTATTCAGAAATCAAAATATTTTCAGCAAAGGTTTTAAGATTCCTACTTTCCTCGTAACAATATCCAGTGTTATCCCAATTAACAAAATTCGAGTGGCTGGATATACGACAAACAAACCGTGGCATATAAGGCCTATAGCCACTCGTTGACAAAATCACTTAATTACTGAACAATAGAAAGCTATTCAAAAAATTAAGCATTTAAATCAGGGAGTCGAACCGTTTAATTTTTCCGGTCCAGGTTCGGCTTGGGTTCAACAGCGGTTTCAAATTTTGGTTCAGTTCCGGTTAAGGTTCAGATAAATTGAAACGCTTCGGCTCGGGTTCGCTCCAGTCAAAAATATTTCAAAACCAGTTTATAAAATTCCGGTTCAGGTTTGCAGTAAAAACTGGTATAATTTTAGTCACACAATTTAAAAAATGAAACGTACAAAGCAATTTTTCTTCGCATTGACAGGCCAATATAACCGTATAATCAGGAGTGGCCTTTGGGGCAGGCGAAACAGGCGACCACCTCGGGCCCGCACATTAGCGAAATACGCGCAATATGAGTTATAATTAAATAAAATTTGCATCAACGAAAAAAATTACACAGATTGCTGTAGTAACTTGCAAGTTACGACTAGTCGTAAATATAGAAAAGCTATGAAAAGTTTCGACTAGTTGTAAATATAGCCACAGCAATCAGCAAAATGAAAACCAACCAATCAGGTAGCCATAGCAATAAAGCTGGATACCGAATGCAAAATTTACTACCAGTCACCGAAACCTTTTTTCTGGAATTATGAATCCCAAAATTAAACAATAGATACCTATATTACGCAGCAGCAGGGAGCTTGAATATTCCTTCACACACTTGGAAAAAACCTGCACTTGAATATGATACATAAAGTGTCGTCGTCGATATTCCTCAACAAAAAAGTTTTCAATTTTTTAGCTGATTTTGATAACTATTTTCGGTTATTTAATCAACACTGTTTTCGGTGACTCTCTGACATGGAACATGGCATACCATGCAAAGAAAATTTATTACTTGATATTGTTTAAGGTGCGAGTCGAGTACACTACACTCCGTCAATGAAAGTGTATATTGTTTAACCTAAACAATGCTACCGTACAATAGAATTTGGTCTTTTTTCCAGCACTGCTGAAAGGGGCCCGCATATTGTTTCTTGCCTGGGGCCCGCAAAACCTTAAGGCCACCGCTGTGTGCAAAGCATAAAATACTTGTAGTAAAGCCAATTTCGAGATAATTATTGTTACTACGCTCTGACATCGGCGGCCTATACTTTGATAAAGAAACACATCTTCACATTGACGGGCCAATCTAGTAATCTACTGCTTGCAGTGCTGTGCAAGTACCGTATTTGTTTGAATATAAGCCGCCTTCAAAGTGACGCGTATGACCTTACGGAGCGAGTCGCTTTTTCAATCGGTTCGGGTTCGCTTAAGGTTCGCAAGTACTCAAACTATTCGGTTCAGTTCCGGTTCGCTCTTTGCGATTTTGAAGAGTACGGTTCGGGCTCGGTTAAGGTTTGACAAAAATAGCGTAAAACCAGTTTATAAAGCTCCGGTTCGGGTTCGGTTCGATTGCCTAATTTAAATCCTGAGTAGGTTGCCTGAAACTTTCAACTACTTTTTGTGAAAAGCATATAACAGGAAGGGCTGAAAAAATTTTATAAGAAATCTTGAAATATGAAACTTTAAGAATCGCTGAAATGTTTTCAGTTAACCTTCTTCTACAACTGAATGAACTTAACAATTTTAACTACACAATAAATATTCTTTATTTGGTTAAAATTCAATCGCTCTGCATAGCAACATTATTTATTGCAGGCCTATGATAAGCTGGCGTGGTGGCAAGAGATGTCGCTATTGATCAGGGCTGCGAACTCGAACTTGAACTCGAACTGCAAAGAACTCGATCATTTTGCCAAACTCGAACTTGTACTTGAACTGGAAAAAATATTTTTTCTGAACTCGAACTTAAATTCGAATAAAACTGTTCGAGTTCATTAGAACGATATTTAAATTGTTGAAAAGAAATGAAAGATCACTACGAAATATAGTTTAACACTGACGATTTCGATGGTACTAAACAGCTGAGGTATTGTCTTGAACCTACTGCACGATGGAAATATTTTTATCTGATTAATTGCTTGAGCACCGGCGGTGAAAAAGTTGTTTTGATTTTGGATATTCATCTGCCTGAATTCGAAAAAGCTTATTTTCGTCGAAGTCAAACTCGAACTTGAACTCGTAAATAATTAAATTGGAGAAGTCGAACTTGAATTCGCGCTTGCTAAAACTGGTTGAACTCGAACTTAAACTTGAATAAAATTCAATCGAGTTCGCAGCCCTGTTATTGATGTGGGATGTTCTGGAATCTGGGTTCGATTACCAGGCCGGTCAAATCAGATAGAGTGTCGCCAGCGACTCCCAACGCCGCGAGGTTTCTGCGGAGCCGTGTTGCCCAAGCGCTAAGTCGCGGAAAGGCGTACCGCCACTCGGTATAAGCTACAGCTATACGATTTGGTGCAATGCTGCGAGTATACTGAAATTTTGACGTACAGAGTACAGACTATGCCGGTAGGCCAGCCTGGGCCTACTGTTTGCCGGAGGTTAATGCCAGCAAGTAGAAAAATGGTATCAACATTTCACAATTTTATGCATGTATTTTTTTTTATCTCAGCTTTAACTAAATGGACCTTTCTGTTACGACTGTTACCCGAGACTGTATAATTCCCATCTACCGCCTTCCATTTCTTTTTTTCTTGGAGGAGGAACCGACTCGGCGACTGAGTCGCCTCTCTGGCGACATTTTAAAGGTTTTTCGTTCCTTCTCGTTCTGCAATAATAGTGCATAATAGATATGTTTTTTATATCTAATTTAATTAACTGCAAACTTACAGCATACACTAGCCACTACACTGTGTTTCACATAAAAGAACGATCATCAGATGGCTTATTCAAATAGAATAAGTTTTGGATAAGGTTTTTCGACATTTTAATGGTTTTTCGTTTCTCTTAGTTCTGCAATAATAGTGTATAATACGTATGTTTTTTATACTTAATTTAATTAACTGCAAACTCACAGCATACACTAGCCACTGCACTGTGTTTCACGCAAAAGAACGATCATCACGTGACTTATAAATTGAATAATCCACCGTTGCAATATTCTATTTGAATAAGTCACGAGATGATCGTTCTTTTACGTGAAACACAGTGTAGTGGCTAGAGTATGCTGTAAGTTTGCAGTTAATTAAATTTAGTAACAGCTCTGGCTTTTGTGGTCATATTGAGCACTTTTTGCAAGAAATCTTGACAAGCTCCAGTTATGTTTTTTCTATGTTTTTTTATATATTTGTTGATGCTCGGCAATAAATGACTACTACTGCTGCTGTTGTATGAATGACCATTGCGTCATCACTATATCATTTTTGACCGCTAGGTGACGCAAAAGAGAAACAACAAACCTAATACCCAATTGCATCGTACAATTCATAAAAAATAAAAAAACAAAATCTTTGTTATACCGGTACTCGCGGTATTACACCAAAGTGTGTAATGATTGGCGGGGTCTATCTCTGCTATTTATTGCTTGGCACTGAGCAACACAGCCCCGAAGTAACGTCGCAATGGTGGCGAAAAGTAGATGTCCGTGTCAGATTTGACCAGCCCGGTAATCGAATTACAGACCTTCCGCGCTGAAAGCGGTGATTTAATCACTGCGCTAAGTGGATGTATTGTAGACAGGCAATCAATAATCACGATTCTACGAGAAACTAATTGCGTGAATAGCTGTTGGCACTCAAGTCGTCACTTTATTTTTGGAAGACAAATTTATTATTTACTTTCTACGATATGTGTGACTTATAAAGAACTTTTACTTTAGGATAATGACCCGAAGACCTTCAAAAAGTCCATTATAGACGTCATAGGTCGTAATACGACGTCAAATCAAAGCTTACTCAGCTGATGCGGCCAAGGTTCACCCTGGAGTGCGATAGGCTCACCTAATGTTGCCTGCGCAAAAGAAAATGAACAAGCTCATGAGTGTAACCAACGACAAACTAATTGTACCTCATTAATCCAACCAAACCAGCAGGCGATTAGCGTGTAGGTAACAACTTCGCTATCGCTGCGGGAGATTAGGGGTTCGATTCTCGGTCTAGACAAACTGGGCACAGTGTCGACGACACTCCTCCACCGTTGCACTGTTTTTTCCTACAAGCTGCCCAGTTTTTGGTCCGCTCATAGACCTTTACTTTAGGTGAGCCTTTAATGCTGTTCGTATGATGCCAACGTTCCATCATTAACAACTTCAAATATCCAAGTTCTAATCAATTTCCCATTATATTAAAGCAGTACTAAAAACAAACAATAAAAATGTTATAGTATACCGAAAAAATTCTTGGGTTAGGAAAGCCCTTTTCCGCTTTGGTTATGCGGCTAGGCCCTCGGATTCAGAAGCATAACGTAAGTTTCGAACAGGCAAGCCGCAAAGGTGAATTCATGATCAGCATAGCCTATGTGAAATGTGTTAGTACTAACTTTTTTCAGCATTTTTGCACGGCTTATTTTTCAGCGGTCAATAATGATGCGCATGCCTACTGACTGACTGTTCCCAAATTAAATGGCTGCACGGTGGCTTGTGCTGAACGACAATAGTGATACGGAAATGATATTGGGAAACAGATTTTGTCTCACAAGGAGAGCTTTTTTGCTGGCGCCACAACCCGCTGTGATCTTGTAAAAAATCTATTACAAACAGCAGCTCTATCCTGAGATAAATCGCTTAATAATAGAAAATCCAGGCTGCAGGAGATAGCGGCTATTTTTCATTGATATGGGAGAGGAGATAATTTTACGATAAGTTGATAGGGCGCGTGCGCTTTATGACGTCTTTGGTGATGATGTCATTACCAAAATATGTAAGATTTTGTAACGCGAAAATTTTTGCGCCATGGCAACTTTCGTCGAGTAAACAAGATGCTTTCTAATTAGGATAAATAGAGAGTCCGTAGTTGTATTTTGGTAGTTTTATTGGAGGTTTGGTTTTCTTCAGCTACATTTACCGCTTGATGAAAGTTGAAATTGAAATTTTTATCAGAGGATTTAGTCATTTGTTTAATCTCTACTGGGCTGTGTCAAGTTTTTTTTGAAGCTTGTGTAGGAACTTGACATAGCAATAATTGATTGGGATTACACAAATCTACTAGTATTAAGAAAATATGGTAAATATCAAACACTGCTTTGTTTTCGGACTTGGCTTCCTAAATTGCTGACAGTGTTTTATTATTTACCACTGGCTGTTTCCGATGTTTTTCTTTTAAAATACCTAGATTGAAAAATAAAAAAATGTTCTTTTACGAGATGAATCGAACGCAAACATTAACAGTTCATTATAAAAATACAATCGATTCATTGCTACTGTATTGTTGAAGGTACTGTATTTACATTGATAGTTGTGATTTTTGAAGTGAAAGTTGACTAATGCAGGGAGTTGGACGGCGAAGTAAGCTTGCGGGTAGCTGCCATTACATTTTTGGGCAAAACCATGTAATAATAAATGGGGCTGAAAATAGTACCACAAGCTCTGAGTCAAAAGCGATAATTCTTGGAATGTCCAAGCGAAAAACGTCTTAAGCTTCAGCTTTCTGGGCGGTCAAATGATAAATTTTTGGCCTCGAAAGAAAAGAGGAAAGGGATTGTAGATGAGGCCTATACGCCTTATTATGAATTAGCAGCCTTAAAGCCTTCAAATGCAATCACCTCTAGCCAGGAATCGAACTCATCATGCTCGATCTTTAACCTACGCGCGGTATTGCCACAAGCTAGTATGTCGTGAGCCGAGTATCGAACTTGGTTTTCGAATTGCTACGGAAACATTCGAGACCGCTTCAAGTAAGTTAGTAAGTTAGTTGCATATTTATCTCCTATCACGAGAAAGCGATCGATGCGCTATACGAGCTCGCTTAGGAGTTGCCAGCCATCTGTCCACCACACCAAGATGGGGGAATCCCGCTAAGTGCCTTTCCCAACGGCACAACGAGTAAACTTGCCGGCTTGTTCTCCACACTGTCCCTTTAATGCTGAGCGTCAAACAGGGAAGCTGTGAACACCAATTTTAAAGTCATTGGTTTGACCAGACTGGGAATCAAACTCGAGTCTACAGCTCCAGAGACAGACGCTCCATACCACTCGGCCATATGAGTAAAGCGGTGAATATGCTTTTTGGAGTCAGAGAGTTATTTCTTGCCGTGAGATTTAGAATAAGCTTGCCTTGAGAAAAATTGTGTTAAAAGAGACATCGATGTAGTAAAGAGCAAGTTTCAAGACAGTGACAGTGTGTCTCGTAATTGTTCATTAAAAAGCATCACTGTTGTGTTGACCGTTTCAGGAGATGGCCGAAACCCGTAAAAGGTTAAGTATGCGATTAAATTAGAAATTTAAGTGGTTCCAACAGCCAGCATTCTTCCTGTCAATCCAAAATCTACGGGTTGTTTCTTGTCTCCAAGATTAATCCTTTAAACTATTCTGGAGTCACAACTGAAAACAGATTATATACGCACGATTTTTATGAGGTCATTTAATATCATTCATTTTCATGTAATTTCGTAGTTCAAGTGCGTTTTGGTTGGGATGATTCAGCTTTTTGGTCGCACAAATTGACTAGCATTATGATTTGCAGGACAAAAGATTTCTGATAGGACTTTATCAAGTCTTCTAAGGCGCCTTAAATTTTTCAATCGCTGCACTCAACTCGACGTAAATAATCTGAAATTTACGACATTTGACTGACCAAAGCTGGATTTATCGTAGAAACAGACCGATTGCAATCATTTCAGATAGCCTAGTGAGACGACGTTATTGTAGAAATTAAGGAGAGCATAAAAAATCTGATGCTTTATCTCATTTTTTTAGCAAACGTTTTGTCACAGACGTGCTCCACACAATGGAATCGTCCCTGAAAGTTATGACAATATGAGCTGAAGGTCTTGTAGCGATTCTCACTCCTGCATGGTTTTGCTCTGTTGTAGCCTACAGCTGAAAAAAGGCTACATGTTGGTCTTTGTAGTTTACCCTTTCGGTAAAATATAATTGGTGAGACAAGTCTTTATCGACTCAAATCAAAATAAAAAATTAACAGTTAATTAAAAAAATTAACATAGAAATTATAACGAGGTGTGCTGCAGTTACTAAACGAGAAAAGTTTGTTAAACGATAAAGAAACAAACAAACAAACAAATACTTTCAGTTTCCCATTATTGTTTTTTGATTTATAAGAAAAAAAGCTTGATTGACGCAAGAGAAAAAAAGAAAAAAGGCGAATTAACCAATAAGAATTTTACGATTAGTTCCAATTTTCGGCCCACTCTAGCTCTACCAAGAAATAGAATAAAGATACGCCAAAGAAGTGAAGTACTAAACGGTGTGCTAGTAGTCTCAGTTCTCGTAAAAATAAATCAAAATGACAGTAGAGCGAAAATTACTATAAGAATCGCTTAGAGTGACAAAAGCTTTTATATTTAGTGATACCATAGGAGATTTGGTTGTACTTGAAAGAAAAAAGCGGGTAATAAACTTGAAGTTATGCCTGTATATTTGCAAAAGAGCACAGCACAAAGCCTTGAAGTGGCTCGTGAAGCAGTTTATTTTATTTACTTGGGGCATATTAGAAGAGTATATTGATAAAGATCAAAGCATGTATGCTTACAGTCTTGAGACAATAACGCTTTGGCGAAAATTAAGCAAACCTGCTCTGTAAATATCCCAAAAATGTCCCGAAAAATTATCCCAAAGTAAATATCAGTTTTTATGGTAAGAATTATCTCAGGATAGAGCCACGTTTAATAGACTAGTATCTAGATGTTGCTTGCTAATGTTTAAATCAGTCTAAGACTATATCCTACTGCTGTCTCTTCTAAAGTGCAAAATTTGAAAAAACTGAGAAATTTAGGACAAGATTTTCCAATTTTTCTTTAAGCTGGCCGACTGGAATGGCGATTTTGGCCGAATTTGAATCAAAACTTTCAATATTTTGATGCGAAACAAAAGCCTCATATTCTGGAAACCTAATTTTGAGGCAAAAATTGGATGAAACTTTCTTTGAACCCCCTGAATCTTTCAAAAAATTTTTTATTAAAATTTCTATTTGGGAAAATTCATACTTGCTAGTCTAAAAATTTGGAGGGAACAGCAATTACGTTCATTATTATTTTATTGTAGACTACCAAGCAAGGAATCGAAAGCCTGACCATAGCATAGAATATGGCATGAAAGCTCGAGGTTTCGAAATTACATCAACAGGCAAGCTAGAATCGCAGATTAAGACCAGTCTAGACTGGATTATACCTGTCAAAAGATTTTATGCAACTGATTGCAGCGGAACAGATTCAGTGGTGTGAAATTGAGTGGAAGATTATAAATATAGTCTGAAAGCGACATAATTTAGATTCTGTAATGAAAAACAATTTTGAGTACGGGCATTGGCGTTGTGGTTAAAGTCACCGCTATCGGTAGGTCTTGAGTTTGATTCTTGGGCCGGTCGAATCTGATACAGTGTCACACTCGTCAACAACTGTCACCGCTGCGATATTTCTTCAAAGCGGTGCCGCCACTCGTTACAAGCTTCGGCGTAATACCCGGAATGAAATCAAGAATTGATCTTTGAATCGGTTCCTATAGAAGAAAGAAAGTGCGTTGCTTGGAATTGAAAATATTAGAGCATTGCCCTCTTTTGCTTTATTTTTTTATTCGCACGATTCCCCATCGTTAAAGCGCTTAGGCAGTTAGGTAAACATTGAAGAACTTGTAGTCTTCTACAATTATGCACCGGCGACTGGAATCAAAATAAGACGACAGAAGACAGGTTAACAAGACAAGACAAGTGCATTTATTTTTGTTTGGATAGACGCAACAACAAAGAAAAATAAAAAATATATCAACAGTTTAATTTTCATTTATATCTGCATGGTCCATTCTGTGAGAGGTTGCGAAATGACCTATTGTCCAATCCCAGCAGTAGAAATTGGCACGGTCGACTAGTCTGCAGCCTCTCACAGTTTTCTTACAGCATAAGAAAACTAGGCTAGTTTATGACTGTCAAATTATGTTTAAGCTGTTAAAATATTATATCGATTTTATTCAAAGCACTGCAGGCTAGATTACGAGAGATAAAACATAGAAATAGGCGCTTTGTTTGTAATTGTCATAATATCCCTTCACACTTTACCTGGTTTTACGAGAGCGTGTGAAGTAACAAAATAAACCAAAACGACAAATGTTACGGGTCCTTAGAAATAGTCTTTTCGGAAAAAGAAACGATAAATTCCTCAGACATAAACTGATATTTTTTTCGCGTGGTCAAATTTATGTTAATTTTTCTTTATGACATTGCATATTTATTATGACGTAACTATCACGTGTTTTTTAACAAACCGATTACATTTTTTAAACTGCAGCTGCTTCTCTATCTATTATACATTCCGGTGTTAGTCTCCTCTCCAGGTATCTTGTTGCTTAATCTTGCATGCATTTAGAGATAAAGGTTATTTTTTGTCGTTATTGGCTCATAGCGATAATAAGTGAAAATGATTTTAAAACATTGAAATCGACGCGGGAGGTTCTTAATTTGTTTCCTGGGCCGGTCAAATCGAACATTGTATCGCCAATAGTTCTCTATGCTGCGGATTGGGCCTGGCCGCTCGTTACGCTTTTTGGCGAAATACCGCAAGTATGATGAAGATTTGATTTTTTTTAATCTGCAGCAATAAAATTTTCATATACGATAAAATATGCGTGAAGCAACTCACCGGTTGGTAATTTTTCAAACGTTGTTTGAAAAATGCTTGTACGTGTAGAATGTATACCAACTAATCTAAAATGCTAGCCTAAAGTTTCGGTAGAAGTAAAATCAGGATTCTGATGTTTTACGATGCTGTATAGTTGCTTACTTACTTTTCTTGTCCGCTTACAGGCTTATTTGGAGGGTAATAAGGGCAGCGGCTCTAGTTGGAGCCTCTAAGCATTTCGATCCTTCGCGACGAAAGGTAGATGCTCTGGTAAAATGCAAAGGCGAGACCAACTAAGGTCTTCAACGTAATCTTGTCATCCAGTTCTTGGGCGGTCTCTAGGCTTTCGACCGTATAGTTGACATTTTTAAAGTTTAAAACATGCGGTATTTTCTTTCTGGAAAAGTGCTGTTCCACAATTACCCTGTCTACATGTCCAATATTGCAGTAGTTGACTTTAGGCCCACGGTTCCTGGTTCCAGTTTCTGCAACATAATCAATTTTTTTAGGTCATAGAAAATCAGGAATTGATTATGATGCAGAAACTAGAACAAACTAAAATTGAACATCTGCAATCTGGACAGGGTAATTGTAGACTAATATGCAAGAATGTGGAGTTGCATGTCATCTTTTGAAACGGAGGTTTCCTTCGCAGCTGATAAGTCGCTTTAATTTTAATCGTTTGTCGATGGAATCGGACCTTGCTTTTACAGAAAAATGTTTTGTTACAGAATCTTGATAAACTTTCGAGTATAATGTTATTTACAGCGTACTTTGTGTTTCTGTGGATTTTGTATACTTCGAAGAATTTGGTTCACTGTGACCGACCTTTTAATCGCCTTCGTCCGTTACCGACAGACAAAATGCCGATCCCTATTTTAGAAGAAGATCCTAATCGCGAGTTTGATCCCAGCCCAAGCGACATCAACAACCACGTGTTACGTGGAATGTTGGGAGTGGATTATATACCTGACGTCATGTCCTCTGTTTACCCTAGTGATTTTGACGACAATGAAATGGCAGCTCCAATTTCCGGTAAAATTCCACCGGAAATAAAAAAACATTTCAGGCGATCCAAAAAGTCTCGTAAACCTCCCAGAAAAATTATGAAAAACAAACGAGCAATCCAAGCTTGGCTCCACCAAGAAACTTCCTGTCCTGTGAGGTACAGATGGAAGGATCTAGGAATCCGCTTTTGGCCTCGATACATTAAAGAAGGATTCTGCGATTCCTCGAAATCCTGCTCCATTCCTGCAGGGATGAAATGTAAATCTTCAGCTCAAGCAAAAATGATTATCTTGCGTTGGTACTGTCAAGGGATTTTGGAGCAAAAGTTCTGCACATGGATCCGTATCCAGTATCCTGTCATCTCCGAATGCAAATGCCAATGCTGAAATTGTCAACTCAAATAAAAATACAGAGCTTGATGGTTCAAAAAACCGTTAAAAGCACACAGAATTACACTATTTTTGATGAGATCGATTTGAATCGCAACAGGATACGTTGTTGGAAGAGCGAAACTTCGAAGAAAAGCTGACTTTTGTAAAGAAAATTCGGTTCCACGCGCGAACGTAAGAAAAGAACTTGGTTAATTTCAACGAGAGACATGTTGCATCGTGACATCACTATTAATGCTCAAGCAATCCAACTGCCCAGTCCTAAAATAAACATTTTCAGCCATTTTAAAAAACGGACGTTTCTACAACATAGGATCAGCTGTCATCATCAGCAGCGTAGGCTAGGCTGTACAAAGCAAATTCCTTTTTCACTTTTGTAGGCCTACTGCCTTGTTTACACTGCTGATGATGACAGCTGGATTTATGCTGTCAAAACGTACGGTTTTAAGAATTATTTGGACTTTTTTTTCCTCTTTAACCTATTTGCCGCCGTTTTTAAGAGTTTTATACTTACAAAGAATTATATTTCTAAAACTAGAACACATGAGAAAATTTTGTAAATAAGGTATAGGCTTTTCGAAGTATGAAAAAAAGCTAAGACATTGGTTTCAGTGATCTTGGCCTAGCACTGCGTAACAATCCAAAAGGCTGCAATGTAAGCAAGGAGGTACCCTTTGCTTACACTGATGATGATGACAGCTGAATCTATGTTGTCGAAATGTCCAACCTAAAAGGCTTTTTGACTGTTGCGGCAAGTCTTTGAAGTGTTTATTGTTGTTTGTTTATCTACCATTGTTTCGTGTTTATTACGTTTCAATTAACTTATTGCTTATTTAGCGACTTCAGACCAACCTTTTTGGATCATGAATTAAGAACAATCTAATTTTTAATGCTTTTTGGGCTGTGCATTAATTCAATTAGGTTTTACTGTTACTACTGGTTATGTACAGTAAAAGTAGATAAAAAATTTTTAATTTCCCTTTTGGGTTTGCTAGTGAAAATGAAAGTATTCTTAATAGCCTTGTTGATTGATTGTAGTGACAAGGACGGCGCCAGTATCCCACTGAGTTAAAAATTCTCACAACAGTTACCCAGAGGGAGGCAAAGTTGGGAAAAGCAATTGTGCCTATCGACCTTGTTTCCACTTTAATTTGCAGAGAATATTAAATATTTGATTGCTTTTAGTCATGGATATTTGTCAAGTGATGTGAGGCTAATCGTTATCGTTAAGACAAGCAACTTTCTTGTACAAACAGAAGAATGAGAGAGTTGCTTTGTCTGTGTTTACTATGGCCAAAAAACAACAGAAATGCCAATGAAACACATTTTACTGACAATGTGGAGAGAAAAAAATCAAACTAAAACAATATCGCATGTTTTAGCCATCCCTTAACACCTTACTTTATAAGCAACTATGCCAACAAATTCTATCTCAAGTTCAAGTTAAAAAAATAAATTTGTTACTTGAAAATTCAGGAATGTTTCTCCATAGATCGAACAAAGTCACAGAATAGTGGGCAACTATGATTTTTTAAACTCTAAACCACATTTCTAGACACCATATTATTTTTATTTCGCTATAATTTATTGTTATAAGCGCTAAATTTGATTTGCGGAAATTTTTGCGTGGTTTTAAATTAATATCTTGACTCAGTGGAAATTATGACGTCATTGTAACAATGCCAGGATGTGTTTGAGGCTTATACCTAGGGAAGTACGGGGGCAATGCTATTTCAACCACGGCTCGCGACCTCATTTGTGGCCGTTTAAAACAGTATTTTTTTTCTGTTCAGAATGGTTGTCCGATAGTTTTGTTAGATGTAACTACAATTTTGTTCTTGCCTTTTTTGTATGCTCTGCATTTTCTGTGTATTATGATCGAAAAGAACTTGAGCCAACAGTTGCATTCCGTTCCTTTTCGGCTGTATGATAAATAGTTAATTGCTTTTTTTAAACATTTATACGAAAACCGTTCTGGCATCACCCTTTTCAAACACTCGCGACCGTTGTCGGCTGCTAGTCCGGGTGTAAAACCCGTGACCTTACAATCACCTCCCTTCAGTTGGAGACCTCAAGGCTATTACTGAGCACAGCAGCTCAGTAAGAACTTTAAATTTTGGATTGTAAGATTTTTGCATCCCGATTTGTATCTACTTTTATTTATTTTCGTACTTTGCTGTTTTCAATTGTTGTTTTCTTTTATGCTTTTGTTGCTGTTTACAACTTTTTCCTCAGATCTTCAGCTTTCTTGTGTTGTACTGATGATATTGAGTTTTGTTTTATTTTTTCGATCACAAATACAAAAAATTGAAAAAAACTTTTACTAAATTGTTTGATACAGAAGCACTTGGCTGTAAAATAAATTACTCAAGAAATTGACGAATCTAGCATAAGCAAAAACGTTGGCACCATGACGTAATACCCAGCGCAGCGAAGGCTCATAGCGTTGCCAATGGCACCCGAAAGTAGTCGAAATGTTCGCCAAAGTGTTATTAGCTGCGTAGCTCAGTTGTTAAGATCATTGCTATCGCTGCGGGAGGTCTCGAGTTTGATTCCCGGACTGGTCAAATCGGACGTGGTGTCGCCAACGGCTCGCTACCGCTGCGACGTTTTTTTACAGTGGTTTTGCCCTGGCGCTAAGCCGCGGAAATGGACCCCGCCACTCGTTACACTCATCAGCGTTATACCGAGAGTTTAATAAAGATTTGATCTTGGTTTAAGGTTGCAAATCAACTCCCAAAAATGATAATTTTTGAATAAAAAATATTAGCAGCTGATCTATTAGTGCAATATTGTGGCAGTATTTGTTTAACGCCAACTGAAATACCACCCACCCTAAAGCAAGGCGGAAATCTGATGTCTGGGTTAATCAGGGTGGCCTGGTGCAATAATAGTGTTTACATAATTACAACTTGCGGTTAGCGATAGGTTAGGAAAATAAAATTGTTTTTATTTTGTTTTATAACGAGGCTCAAATGGCTAGAAAAAAGAAACTAGAGAAATGCTGACGGTAGGTTACTTGTAAAAGTTTTTATAAAACAACTCGAAGAAATAGACGCAGTGTTAACTGAAAAATGTGGAAAACAATTTCTTTCTCAGATATTTTTAACCCAAACAGAAACAAATTTTTTACGCTTCGTTTGTTTCGTTTAAATTATGACACTATATTTACATCTACAGTATGATTTCATAACAAATCAATCAGATTCAAAATAAAGACATACGAGGAAGATTAGTGGTCCCCAATGAAAAAGTGTTTGCTCAGTAAGTTATTGTCCCCGCAAAAAAAGTGTAACATTTGACAACCGGTTGGTTATCTCAGTTGTTCAGACATTGCTATCGGTGTGGGAGGTCTGGGGTTCCAATCCCGGATCGGACACAATCGCCAACGGTTCGCCACCGCTACGACGTTCTTCGTAACTGTGTTGCCCAGACCCTGAGATAAGCCTCGCCGGTCGTTACTCGCTTCGGCAAACACTGCGAGAATAATGAAAATTTGATTTTGATTTGTTTGAAGGTGTGAAAAAGCAAAAAAAATTGCATGACATTAAATTTTGTTGTCTTATTGAGATTAACACTTGGATTGCGCACAGGGACGCCGTGTTTGTGATTATAACCCAGAACTTTTGATTTGGATGTGTGCTTGATTGCCGAGTTAATGATCAAAAGAATCTTCATTACCCTCGTTATACTGCGCAGGAGCGAGTGTCGAGCGGCTTTGCGCCAAAGCAACACAGCTTCGAAGAAAAGTCGCAGAGGTGCCGAGCCGTTGGCGGCATTGTGTCCAGTTTGACAAGGCTGGGATCCCTGGGAATCGATCTCCTGACCTTGCGCACCAATGTGGCGATGTCTAACTACGGCGCCAACAGGCCGGCAGCAAGTTGATAAAATCAAACGCAAAACTACCTGCTACTCGCGATTGGGGACCGCAATGACGTGGCTTGGCGCGCGAAAACTGACAGAAAAATTTGATTTTGTCGCCAACGATTGATATTGCCGTATTTCTGGTGAAGTAGCAGCAAGGCTATACATTTTCTACAATGCTCGTTTAAATGTTTTTACATAATGCTTTTACTAGAAGCATTTAGTGTAGATTGTTGATTGTTATTTTTGCAGTTTAAAATCGAAAATCGTTTTTTTTTTTATAGTTTTCCCACGACACGTAAAAGTTTAAAAAAGAAAGATTTTGAGACAAATTTAGAAGAGATATGAAAACTTGATTAGGATTTCGTTTCTGTCAAGTACAAGCTTATCTGTTGAAAACTTTGAACGCTTAAAAATTGACTCGCTTCGGGCGCCAAGAAGACGATGGTTTCGTGCTACTTTCATGCTTCTTGTCCTATTTAACTTTCACTTTCAATAATTCAACGTATTATGTCATATCAGTGCTTCCTTCACAAATATCTGCGTTTTCAACGGTTCGGCAGAATTTTAATGGACAATTTCTTAAACTTTGATCCCTTAGACATCGATTTTAACAAGCGTTTATCGATGCGCGACAAGCGACAACGCGATAAAAATTATAACGGAAATGATTGTAGGATATCTTTGCATTTTTTTTTGCGTGATCGCTAAACAGAAACAAGGTCCGATAAAACATTGTCGCGTTGTCGCCTGCCGCGTACCGGTAAACGCACCTTTGGACTCTTTTCTTGTTTGTTTTTTGTCTTGCCAAGTGCAAAGGTTCAACCAGCCAATTGCCACAGCGTTTAAAACATTGCCATCAGCGCTGAAGTTTTGAGCTTAGATTAGTTTATTAAATTTACCACTGGTGTACTTGGAAATAAGATCGGTTGATTATTTTGAATTTTTAGAATATTTTCGGATATTTTTACCTTATTTGTGAGGCAATTACTGAAACATTATGTAGACGTTTTCAAGTAACGAGAATCATTAAAATTAAATACCAATTTGATATCTTTGAAGGGAAAAGTAACAAAACTATATTACATTTTTCAAATTAAACAGTTTGGAATTTCTTAATTTAGCTCAAAATTGTCAAGCACTACTTGTAACAAGGTGTTAAATGTTGGACCAAGGCCCAATAACTTAGTTGCAAGTAGAAAAAATTCTTTTTAGAATCGGTTTCATTGCTTTTATAATTAATTCATACGTAGACCTACTGTAGTGTACATGCGTTGTTAGAAGAGCCCAAATGCCACAGAATAGACAATAAACGAATCGTATAAGTCACCCTGCGTTTTCTTACAAAAAAATCAACCCATTATGTTGAATTTAAGTTCGTTACTGCTGTGATATTAAACTTGAACTTGTTTTTTGAATTCGAGCTAAAGTTTGAAAAATTTTTAAATAAATTCGAATAAATGAATTCGAGCTAAAGTTTGAAAAATAAAGTACAAAGTTTCAATATCTGAAACCTCTTCTTTTAGCTGAAAGTTTACTAAAAAATTGCCTACCAAATTTTCAAATTTGACTTTTTGAAATTTGTGGCAATTTGTTTCGCATTATTTTAACCTAGGAGCTTATATAATTTTATACACGTGATGCGAAATAACTTTCCGTTTTAATTTCAAAACTACTCACTAAGAAATTCAATCTTTTTCGTTTTTGAGTTCACAGGCTAACCGAGTCACTCTACACACGCTGCGAGACCGATATTGCGAAACCTTTATTTCGTCTTGGCTCTTACTGGCCTCGGTGCGGAAGATCTGGGTTGGTTTCCTGGGCGGGTCAAATCGAACACAACGGCTCTCCACCGCTGCAATGCTTCTTTGGATCCTGCTCTGGCTCAGCGCTGAGCGGCGGAGATGGGCCCTGAATTGCCTTTTTCTTTATGTCTTGAATTAGCCTTGATAAACGGAAGTTAACTTGAAACTTCTAACACATGAAACTACAGTATAGCCTACACATTTGCAGGTTATATCGCAGTATTAAATAACATTACGTACTACTTTTAAGCAAATGAATGAATACTAATATATATCAATGACTATGGACTTTTTACAAATCATGACTTGGCATTTTTGTGCGGTATTTCGAAAAGCCAAAATTTTACAGGCGTATCGTATATACATTAAAAGATATATAATCAGATCAACTTTACAAGGATGTTTGTGTCTGTAAAGTTGCGATAAAAATAAACATAAGTTAACTGACACTGTCATAGTTTTCGTCCAATCAAATCAAGCCATGCTGATGCATAACCATTTCATTCTCATTAGTTACAAAACCAATCGCTACTTTTTTCTCTCTACATTGGCGCCATTAATTTTCTGACTAAAATTTTGACGCAGCATTGGGTGTTGCCGGTACATGACCGTTGACAAAGTATAAACATCTATATAAAGATGCATTCTGCAGTTTTATATAGCTGGGGAAATTGTTGCTACCACATTAGTTACAATTCTAGTTGCGAAAATTCCACAAAAATCTTCATTATACTTCCAGTGTTACGGTGAAGTGTGTAACTTGCACGTGGCCTACCTCCGTGGCTTTGAGCCTGGGCAACACAGCAACGAAGAAACATCGCAGCTGTGGCGAGCCTTTGCCCGCACTGTGTCCAATTTGACCGTCCCGGGAATCGAATCCAGAACCTCCCACACCGACATCAGTTCTTTATTCAATAAGTCAACCGAATACAAGTCAGATTTTTGCCAAGTTTCAGGTATTGTCATTGCGAGAAAAGTGTCACTAATTGGTTTGTTGACAGAGTTTTCACTTTGGTTGAATTGTAGGTTGTCATCAACGCCTACAGCCTGCCCTAATGAGCCTTATCACACAAGTTACGTTTTCTATTTACTTTAACAAAAGTTGATGACGTAGTAGCAATGCTACTTTTTAAATCAATGCGACTCGGGTTGGATTAAACCCAAGTCCTTAGTTACTGTAGCAGGTATTGCAACTAGGTGAAATTTTGACAATGGAGTAGTCATTATTTCATTAAGTATTTGGCAAGAATGCTTCCTTTGGTTGAAAACTCTTTGAATTAATTTTATTGTCATTGTCACTCATCGGATTGACCTGAAAACTTTTGAGCGTGGAAATCATTATTTATTTACGTGAGTTGGTCAATACAGGGGCGAAAAAGTGGACTGCCTTTGCTTCTAAAATAGAATAGTAAACTGACAATCATAAGTAAAGAATTTATTGAAAACCTCCGTCAATTGAACTGAACTGACTAAACAATGGCAGGTGACAGCTAGAATATCTTACATAAACTTGAATAGCCTAATTCTTCCTGTATTAAAAAGTTTACGATAAATTACAAAGGCAGTCATCATTCACAGCCTACTTAATATTCTATGCAAACTATTTAATATGAGAGTTCGCCGAAAGGTGAAATTAAATTACAATTTTTATCAATGACAGGACAGAATAATGCAACGATACGGCCAAGTTCAGCATACCTTTACATTTGAACGACTCGTATTGCAGTTGAATATACTACGATGATACAATCCACGGTAGTTTTGCGCTCTCTTTACACAACTGCTGTTGCATTCGTGCAAACTGGCTATCTTATCAAATCAATCCTTCACTATATTCACGGTACTACGCTGAAGCGTGTAACGAGACCATTTCCGCTGCTTAGCGCCAGGGCAACATAGCTACGAAGAAAAGTTCCGGCGGTGGAGTGCCGTTATAATACTTTTTACAATTTGACAGGGCCGGGAATTGCAACGCAGATCTCCTGCTCCGACAGCAATGTCGTTAACCACTACACCATCCGGTACATATTCATCAAATGACTTTTATTCTCTTGTCATGAGAAGCGATAAAATTGCCGAACTCGCTCAAAAGTTGCCGACCACTCAATGATGGGGAATATGCTTTTCGCAATAGCAATGATAAATTTTTATCATTAAGTGAATCTTTTTTCATTCATTCATGAAATGGATAGTATGGTTTGGCCTTTCCAGTTTTTGATTTAAAAACCTTGAAAAGATGAGTACACTTTTATATAATGCAGTTTCGCAGGCTTCTGTCGTTTCAACAGTGAAGACATTTGCCAGCAAACAGTGTCTTAGCCGAGGAATGGGGGACACTGCCCTTGTTTTGACCTATGAAAACCGTTGTTTTAGAGATCGTTTAGTAAAAATGTATGAAATCTGGGCCTCTCATTGTTTAATTCCGACTCTGCCCCCGCCAAATATTTCGCTGGCTATCCCTCCCGGCAAATGATTCTGCGAACAACTTTGGCACTACTTCATCTGAATACTTACAGGTTGGGTGGGGTTGCTGATCGTGACAATTAAATGCATTTGTGCAATTAAAAATTGCTAAATTATAATTTCAAATGCACCAGCGCGTGCCGTCGTGGTTTTTAATTGGTTCTAATTGCTTCTCGGTGGCTCGATACGTTGGCGAAATAATGGCTCAATTTTGAAGAGCTTTGAGAACAAAAAAGAGGAAAAACTAAAATAAACAATCGAAGCAAATTAAGTTTCTATGGCCTCGACTTCAGCTCAAAAATCAAATTTAAAATAATTTTATAATTGTTTAAAATTCTCAAATATCTAACGTCAATTATAATTTTAAATAGCTTAATATCGCTTGCGGACATCACTTAAATTAATTACCTCATTTTTCGTTGTTTACGAAATGAATACAAAATTTTGAAAAACATTGAATTTATTGTCAGCTAAAATATTACTTCTTTAAAATTTTTTGCGTCTGATTTACGAAACCCAGAATAAGTTATATAGTTAGTAAGAGTTAAGTATGTCTGACTGGTAGGTAGGCGTAACTGCAACCGGCCGTTAGCTCAGCGCACACGCTATCGGTGCGGGAGGTCTGGGTTTCAAATCCAGGGTCGGTCAAATTGGCATAGAGTCGCCAACGGCTCGCAACCGTTGCGACGTTTCTTCGGAGTTGTGTTACCCAGGCGCTAAGCCGCGGAGATGGACCCCGCCACTCGTTACACGCTTTGGGGTAATATCACGAGAAAGGCTAACGAAGATTTGATTTGACTTAAGGTTGGCGCAATGGTTGAAGCCATCGCTTTCGACGCAGATCCGGAGTTCGATTTCCGGTCCGGTCAAATACGACACAGCGTCGCCATCCTTGCGATGTTTCTTCAGAGCTGTGTAACCCAAGCGGTAAGAGGTGGATATGGGCACCGCCACTCGCTAGCAAATAACAAGCTTCGGCATAATGCAACGACCGAAAGGAAAATAAAATAGAGGCCTTTCATTTATAAAGTCGGCCAGCAGAGCGGTTTGTTTTTTTTTTGCCTGAATGCAACAGGGTGTGGGAATGCGTCCTACTGACTGAATGTGTTTAATCTGGTTGGTGGTCACGTGTCAAGTTAAATGTATTGCTATTCCACACTGGCTCTTATCAGATCGATAACCCTCTAGAGCCACTTAACGGAAATTTAAAACAAGAATATACATGGCGTGAAAACAATCAAGGAGCATAACTACCACTAGGAAGAGCTTTGCTACCCAGTGGAAAATACGACAATTTTTCAAGACATTTTATCTATTCGAATTAATCATGCCGGGTTGTGCGGCTTGTGCCATTGAATGAGTTCGGCACGCAAAACAGAAAATATGTCGCATATTGATCCGCCGAATTTCCACAACGTTTTACCAGCGTGAGGACGACAATAAATAAACTACACATCAACTTTACAAAAACGGTTGAAAGCCACAATCAACTATGCGGAGTTAATTCAGCAAGCATATGACAGGATTTGCTGGCGTCAAATGATCGCTGACGCTCAATCGAGCGTGGCACGTGATGATGATTACAAGAGTAAAATTATAGGAGCCAGTTTTGGCTTATTTTCAGGTAGTGGCATATTTCTTTATATTTTGCTCTCTGTCACGAGAGAGCGATGGCGGCGCTATACATAGGACGAATACCGACTCGCTTAGGAGTTTCTTTGTTTCCGAGTTTTCCTTCTGACTTCTCCAATTTGCTGCTTGTCGGATTCCACCATGTATAGGTACAATTATCGTGAAACATATCCCAGAACTCAAAAATCAGACCTGGATGGGAGTTGAACCATTAGTCTTGTGATTACGGACGTCGCAAAAACGACGCTCCGAACCACTACGTCACGCTGCCAATTTACGTTACCCAAGAAATCCTATGACAGAATCCTAAGCTTATAACGGAAAACTTTTTCAAAACCGATACACAAAACAATTATCAAAACATTTTTGAAGGTTTACTCTTCTTAACACAATAAAAAATCGATATCACAGGGATAAAAGAAACATAACTCAGAAAGCATTTGCATTCAGAATCAAGTGCAGCTTTGGTTTGATTTTTTTGCCTAGTAAATCGCAGCAGTGTCATATACAGCATTTTGGTCTATTAAGTCAGAGTTTCCAAAATTTTCTTGTGCCACGGACCCATTTATGCCAAAATGCCAACCAACCACAACAAAATTTTAACAGTAGAATAGAGCTCTTTAAATCTATGAAAAACGTCGAAATATACGACTAGGACAGACAGGCAAAAATGCACATATAAAATAACCCATGACGTCACAAACTGAGGATAAGCAGGTCGAGAAAAGCATGTAAAAAAGACAAATACAGTGGAATTCGGTTAATAAATCCACCTCGGGACAGCCAGTTTTGGATTTAATACGCGGCGGCTTTAATAAACGGCGTTTCCTAAAAATGCATCTCACCATTGTGGATATCCCCCTGCAGCGGTAAAAATGCACAAAATGTAGTATTTTTTCAATATTTATTCGACACAGAAAAATCTGCGCAATGAAGTTTGCTTCGGTGGAAATGTTTTCCTCAGATGGCCATTCACTTCTTCTTTCATATCACAAAGCATGTCCATCTTCTTAAACCCAGTACGCTCTAGCCCCAGGGCCAAATGAAAACATTTCCGCATCTCTGCTGCTAGGACATGTACGTACTTGTCCATACGAAACTGATAATCCAATATTGTACGTAGGCTTACTTATTAGCACATAATGAAGAAAAATTTGACTGCATTAAGCACGTAAACTGGATGTATTAAGCGGCGCTTGGATTTATTAACCGAAGTTTTTATAACGGGAAAGGATTGGGACGATTCCGTTCCAAGCTAATTGGATTTAATAAGCGGCTGGATTTATTAACCGTGGATTCATTAACCGAATTCCACTGTATATACAAGCGAAAACTATCTGTAAAAGTAATCAATTCAAATATTTCAATTTCAAGTTTAAAATGTAACAATTCTAATATCGTTTTACAGCGCAAGATTTCATACTCCCTCGAGTCTAGACATACTCACTGTCACTTAGCAAGCACAAAGAAAAATCTCAAAAATACAAATCTAATGTTAAAAATGCATATTGTCCACAAAAATATTGCACGAGTAGTAAACATATTCATCCAAACATTGAGTTATGTAGATCTTCCACTCTCGCTTCTCTCTCTTTTTGATGGAGTTTTTGAAGTTTATATTCCTCATAACTCTGATCATCAGTCTTCAATTCGTGCCGACAGAGAGGGCAAGAGTTCGTTTTTTGCAACCACGGCAACAAGCAATCACCATGGAAGCTATGCTCGCAAGGCATTTCTATTATTACGTCATCATCATCAAAAAGCGCCAAGCAAACCGGGCATTTGGGGTCGAATTTGCCGCTAATCGTGTTTAGAGTCCGTCTGGGTAAATTTCTTACTTCAGATATGGCAGCAGGGGGCGCCAGACGCTCTCCATGGGGTAAAAACTGCTCCAACAAAGAGTCATCCAGCGAAGACTCATTTTGCAAAAATAATCGTAGAATTCGCATGAAGTCCATCCTCTCCGCTGCTTCCTGGTTTGTCAATGGTGAGCAATCATGCTCGTCAAAATATGACGTCATAATTCAAAGTTTTAACAGCAAAATTACCTCTAAAACCTGAAAAACAAATCAACAGTAAACCCACATTTAAATACAATCAACAAGCGAAAAATGGTGTCCATATGCAGGGCAGCACTAAGACTTTCGGGGGTTCCAGGGGTACTTCCGGGGGAGCCTCATGCTCTTTTGCAAACCAGATTTTTATGCTAACAGCTAACTTTTTTTCAGGAGATGCGATTTAACGGCGGTCCCCTGGGGCAATAACCCCCTGCCCTCCCCCCCCTATTATACGGCCCTGTCCATTTGTAAAACACGCTAAGCAGCAATTACTATACACCGGATTTTAGATTCGGGTATCCCGCAGTTGGCCAATTCAGTTAATTTGGTTGCAACGAAAATAGCCCAAAGCGGTAAAAAATAATGAATAACGTTATGATTGATATTATCAATTACTTTCGGCACCTGATTGGTTGTAACAACATTTTTTGCGTTTGACCACAAACTCATCACTCCACCAACAAGACTTATGTAAAAATAAAAACACACCAGGGTACAAGTAAATACTTATCGCCACTCATTTTGTCTATCACAAACAAAAACCGCAGAAAAAAACTGGAGAGGCAAGAAACTGCAAAATTCACTTGAATAAATATAACGTTTAATTGCACACATCAAAACTAGGCATTACAACAAAACTACCATACTACTGGCATGGCACTATCGAAAATCAAAATGTGGCAGCTATAACACAAACAAAACATAAATTCAAATTTTGTTGTCACTGGAATCGGAGAACAGAGTAAAATCAATTCAGCTCTGATTTCGACGTTTTTTTCCTGCTTTAACTACGGTAAATTATTTGAAGTTAAATTTTAAAAAAGCTACACAAAGTTGTAATAATTTTTCGAGCTAAAATTAAAAAATTGTCAAAAAATATACTTCTCAGCGACGTGGTTCAGTGGTACTGAATAGTCTTGATGTAAATTTTCACAACCAACAAATGCACCTAATATGTTCAATAATCAAACATCACGATGAGATTGATATATGTACGAGTCTAATATCCTTATCTGAATTTTAAACTTCAGAAAACAATCAAAAATCTTCATTATACTAACGATAGTACGCCGAAGCGTGCGACGAGCGGCGGGGTCATCTCAATGATGTAGCGGCTGGGCAACACAGCTCCGCAAAAATGTCGCAGCGGTGGAGAGCCGTTGGGAACACAGTGGTTAATTTGACCAGCCCAGAATCAAATCCCAGACCCAATGCACTAACAGCGATGTCTTAACCATTAGGCTAACTGGCCGGTGAATTTTACGCTTACAAAAATTCAAGCATCTCAAAGCAAGAAAGAAATATATGCATAAAAGACAAGCATGCTGAGCAATACGGCATCAACTTAGAAAGCATGTCAACGCATACGCAGTATGATATCACAAAAACATTCAATAACAGCGTTTTAAATATATCGACCGCTACGTATAACACAAACTTGGCAACTGTGGCAAAAATATCAAAAAACTAAAAAAATGTTTTTGTTTGTTTAAACTTGAAGCCACAAAAAGAATAAATTTATAAGCAAGCGCTCACACTGAAAAGTAGCATATCAACCTTTATCGCGAAAAAAAGCTGTTTCAATTTCAAAAATTGCAGTAGTGAAAAAATGTAAGCATGAGAAAAACGAAATAAGCGAAGATCTTAACGGCGTTTTTCCAAATACACGCCATAACGGAAACGTCATACCACAGCACAATTGCCCCTTAGCTAGCTTTGCTTTTTGCCATTAGTTGCTGGCCTGCATATCTATTCCCTTGTTCCATGATCGAGCTGTAAATGTTTTGCAATAACGAATTCCAAACAGCATCAGCGCAATGGTCTAAAACCTGGCCTACCTCCCTGTATTGACCAGAAAAATGAGTGTATGCCCACAAAGAAATGCTAACAATACAAGCCAATGCAGCAATGTAACAAAGAGTAGATAAGGCACTAAAATAAAGGAAATCAAACATGCCTGTTAAGACATAAAAGATGACGGCAAAAGTAAAAATTACCCCAGGAGTGCGAAGACTTTTGAAAACGTTCTTACCCTCATTTAATTGGATGTAATTTTCAAAGAGTTCCTGCAAATCTTCTTCCAACTTATCTCGATATTCTAAACTAAACTCATCACCTCCCATTTTTCTGATGGTGTCGAAGCACTCCAGTGAGGCACTCTCACACTCAACGTGCTTTTCTTCCAAGATACTGGTGTCAACGTAAGAACAACCACTGCCACACACTTCATCCATCTTCTCAGCGTATAAATGCTTTGCCTTAGCCACTGCAGACAAGTTATTTGCTTCAGCAGTTGCTTGAAGCATGGTTTTGGGTTCTGGTAACTTTTCTCCATCATATATTTTAATGTAAGAGCGAAAATATTCCACAAGCTGTGAGCAAGCCACTTCTTCTCCATTGATTTTCTTAGTTTTAAGATTTTCAGAAGACAAAAGTACAGAGGCCAATTTAGTCATTTGCTTTGTAAATTCTGGTTCAATCTCTGCTACAGCTCCTTTAAATTGTGGGTTGCAAGCTACTGCTAAACCAGGATGAGGCATCAAGAAACATGTAAGATCAGAAAAACAAGATTTTATGTGAGTTCTAACTCTTTGGAGCTCCACATGTTCGTTTTCAGATAGCTCAAGTCTTTTATTAAGCAGCTTGCTTCCACCTTCTAGGCCATAATCATACTCATAAGGGTAACTCCAGTCTCTAATCAAAAACTGGAGGGACTGAAATGGCTTAAAATTTGACTCCTCTAATGCAAGTCGACCATATTCAGTAAATAATTCCAAATTCTGAAAATCATCTTCTTGTATATTTTGAGACAAGTTATATACTTGTACGGAACTAGTCATGGTGCTCAAAGCAAAAACTGTAGCGCAATCTTTCACAGTAGAAGTGGAATCAAAAGCACCCTGGGTATCCATTAAAACAACCCCTACTTTTTTATCTGATGAAACATCCACAACAAACACCTTACTCCACATCCATATGCCAGTTGTAATCCGCTCCGAGCCCCCACACCAAGCAAACCCTGACAACTCTTTTTCTGATTCTTCAATCCAGTTTTCTTTTTCGTAATTGTTTAAGTATCGTAATAAAAAATTCAACAAGAATGATTTTCCTTTGCGAAAAGCGCCAGCAACTGATATTACTACAATAGGCAAGTCCATGATGTCTTTTTTCATTAAAATTGAACTAATTGCATCTTCATCCAAGCTGAAGGAATGATCCTCGTTTACAATGACCACAAGAATAGCCCGGTCAACTTCACTTGCAACTTCTTCAACAAACGATTTTTGTTCAGACATCTTCAAACATAAAATGGAGAGTACAAAGTCTCAAACACACTCTAAATGTTTATATACCGAAACTGCTATTTCAAAAAAGAAAACTATTTTTATCAGCATACAGCAATATAGTCTAACAAGATTTGCATCTAAAACAATGCTTGATACAATTGGTTTGTTTACATTGATGCCATACACTTCCAGTTGAGCCACATAATAGTTTTGGATGCTAGGTATTGTACATTGGTACAGAGGTAGCCTAAGCTTTCTGGCATCGCTTTTATTGATGCATGATTAAAATTTATTAAGCGTAGGCCTACTGGTACATCATCATTTTGCTTGTACTACTACTGGTACCGGTACATCTCACTATAGATACATAGCATTCTAATTGATACCATTCTTATGTTTAAAAATTTATTTTAGAACTGAACTTGATATCATTCTTATGTTTAAAATTTATTACAATCTAACTGATTTGCACTTCGATGATTATTTTGAACACTGTGATACAGTGATCAGGTGATAGCCTAAAAAGTACAACTTTTGTTCTCATAACTTTACAGTTAAATCCAAATTTTGTGCCAATACTGACCAATTTCGTAATTTCTTCTTTATACGTGTAACTAAAGTTTGAAATTTTCTATCTCATGATTCTGTGATTTAGTTTCTGCGTCCAACAGTCCAATATTGCTGTAAGCTTAGGCCTATTTAGGAAGCGTTTAAAAACTTTAACCTTTGTTCTATGGCGTCTCTTACTTTTTGAATGATTTTTTATTATACAGTTGCCCTTACTTTCATTATATTTGCTACTCTGTGCAGCTAATTTGCAAGTTACGGTACTTATTCTATTTTAATGTTGCGTTATTTTTTCCTCACATATTACCAGTAGTCAGGTAGTGTTCTTTGGCTTATTACCTAGCCCATCTGACCATTGCGTTGTATCTTAAATTAAAATTAAATAACACTATCACCTGGTCCTTGTACCAGAATAATTCTGCAGTTAGGAATTTATGCATCGCAGCAACATCCATTATAGTTGTAAAGATAATAATGATAACCAGTCTATCCAAACATTTCTCAAAACAGCGCAGTCACCCATGAAGCTCTCCAAATTACCAATTTTGGAATGGAGTCAATAGGATCAAGATCGCTCAATTATTTGCAAGTCATTATCTACATTAGAAATGGCACGGACTGAATTTTTTGCTACCCGGACCGGCCATGACCTGGAACCTCTTGCCCAGTAGGCTAGTGGTAACCAGAGTTGGGAACAGGGAAGGTTCGATTATAACGATTCCACCGATTACGATCACAATTGCGCACCCATGTAATTGATTTTCGTTTACGATTATTTCACCTTGTAATCGTCACGATTACGAATTACGATCATGATTACGATTACATCGTTTCGCCAAAATTAAAAAATGATTTTGTTACAGCTTTCACAAAGTTAGAATTAATCAAAAAATGAAAAAATACGTTAAAGTGATGATAGCATAGGCCATAGGTATTTGATATAGATAAGCTCAAATTCTATCTGGGCCGTAGAAACAAACACACACTAGAGTGGTGTCCAAGATTATCCATAAATTTAATCCGAAACACTGATGATGTCTCAGTGGCGGACGCACGGGGGGTGGGGAAGGGTTTCATTACTACTACTACTACCCCCCATTGACGATAGGAAAAAATTAAAAACCGTTCTTTTTGGACTGATTTGCGTTTTTTCATACAGAGATTGTGTTTTTCTGTGCTGTATCAAATTGCTTATATAATCTTGAGAAACTTCGATTGTGATGCAATAATACCGGTATTTAATTTTTTCTGGTGTGCAGCGCTTGAACCAATGGCTGGCTCAAAATGCAAGCCTGGACAAGGTCAATGGGCACTAAAGCTGGAGTCATGTTGTGATGTCATAAAGACATTGTTCTCAACGGCTATGGCTGGACAAGACAGCGTTTCAGCGCAGAAAGCATTCTTGAAAGAGAACGGTTGCAACGCATGCTTTTGCTTTAGTTTTTTTCGTTTTCGTTGATAATTTTTGAAGATAGCACATTGTGATTTCAAGGTTTGTGGTGGCAGTTGCCTCGGTAAGCTTTGCTCTTGCGCTGCATTCCACGGCTTTAGATTATGTAGCGCATTTTTAACGTGTGATGTGTTACTGTGTGCTATATTTTCTACCTGCCGAATAAAACATGTTCATGCATGCAGATATTCCGCTTGCGATGTCATAATTTTGAGCCAAACCGGCCAGTTGGCGTAGTGGACACATCGCTATCGGCGCAGGAGGTTTTGGTTTCGATTTTTGGGCCGGTACCGGCCGTTAGCTCAGTTATTAAGCGCACAGGTTATCGGTGCGGAAGGTCTGGGGTTCAATTCCCGGATAGTCAAATCGGCACAGTGTTGCCAACGGCTCGCCTCGGTTTCTGTGTTACCCAAGCGCTAAGAGATGGGCCCCAGTGACGTTCGCAGGGGTTGGGAGTCAGCACTCTCATTCCCCTTGACAATTGCAGAAAAAATGAAACCTTTCTTTTCTAAAACGAACCGACTTTTCTTCATGCGGAGCTTGTCGAAATTGCTATCATGTTTTCATCCCAAACAACACCATTCCCACAAAACATTTTAGCGTAAACCATTCCCTTACAAGTACAATGATCATCCCTCCTTACGTCTGCGTGAAAAGTTGTAGCATCCCCCCATAAGTGTGTTACAACTCTAGCACTGATTACGATGCAATGCTACAATACCGGTATCCGGTAGTCCAACTTTTCTGTTGTGTTTTGCTTGAAGTGCATTTTTGTCACTGACGTTGCTGTGAAACAATTAAGAAGTAGGAGTTTCCTTAAATGCGGTGTATCTGCAGTAACTATGGCAGCACACAAATTTTTTTTTTACAAAAATCAAATCAAATCTTGATTATACTCGTTTCATTAAATTCGTTGTTGTACCGAAACGTGGCAGCGAGTGGCAGGGTCCGACCCCGCGGCTCAGCGCCTGGGCAACGCAGCTCCAAAGAAACGTCGCAGCGATTGCGAGCCGTTGGCTACTGTGTCCGACTTGACCGGCCAGGGAATTGAGTCCCAAACCTTCCGCATCGATAGCGAAATCTTTTAACACTACGCTATAATCGCCCGGTTTTTTGAGAAATTTTATTAAAATATAAAAAACTAAATTGACACTACTCTAAGTGCCAAAAGTAAGATAAAAATACTGCCAAAGACAAACATAGACCTACGAAAGATTTGAAGAGGCCTAGGGGCGGAACGAGGGGAGAGACATTGTTTTTTCGTACCGTAAGCTGACTATCTCAGGAGCTAGAGTTCTTCATTTCCCATAGACACCCCGATTATGTGTTTGAAAGCATCTGATATCGCCGCTGTGATTTGGCAGAAAAAGGCTTAGATAATATCGACGCTGTTTTTGACTTTAATGGATAATTAAGGATTCCTCTCGCCTCTCGCGCATAATTTATGTTAGTTTAAAAACGTTTTGGTAAGGAGGGCAGTTTTTTCTTATGCTCCAATATCTTCACTTTTCTAATTTCAAGCGAGAAACTGCCCCCTTCATAATGAGTGTACCGTATATTGACTGTTTATAACAAGGTTTAGCCTATATGTGTTGTTTATATTAATGTTGGTCCTTGAAAAATGTTTTTTTGGAGTGAAGGAATTGCTTGTTTTACCCCCAGGGTGCACCCTGTTTGTGACGTTGCGACAGCTAGCCAACCTATACTTTAGTCAATTAATCTTCCTATGGCCCAAAAATGATTTCAACTAAAATTTTTTCAGAAAAGTTTTAACCACGACCTGACAGCTTGAGTTTCTGTGAAACCTTTTCTTTCCTTAAATGAAACGCAAAGCATTAAGCAAAAGTGTGAATGAAATATCTTTGTTGTTTCCTTAGTTATGGCATTATTTAGCTTAATCATGGTTAACTGCAATTTAGGCTGGAGACATTACAATACGATGCACTTTAATACCTCTAAACTACTGTAATTGTAATGTAGTATCTTTACGTCATCACGATGTGACGTCACTGACCCCCCCATTGAAAAATCCTGCGTACGCCTCTGCGTTGTCTTGTCAGTTGTCTCACATAAGCCTAATTTTATTAAAGCCGAAACATTTTCGCAAAAATATCCATTAATATGGCCTTGTCAAAGGTTGTAAGGTCATGCACAAACCTTGGGATTACCGATTAAGTCGGAATAGGAACAATTTATTTATTCCTTGAGAAAAAGAAGACATTATTAGAAGTTATTTTAATCAATTTTTTAAAATAGTACGTTTTAAAATGCACAGATTAGGCCTTGTTCACGTTTAAAGCGCACTGGGGTAAAGTTGCGTGATATGGACCAGTTCGTAACTCCCTTTACAAGAATTAAATATAATCGTTCATTGCGTAAGAATGTCAAAGGTTGCCTGATGGCTGTTTATCGACATGGCGTGCATTGAAACCACGTGCGATTTGTGCTGACAGCAGTATTTTTTGATTTTCAGCTTTTTCTCATAAAAAATAGCATTATTTATCTTACTGTTTGGAAAATTTTTGAATCAACTTATCTAACTAATTTTGAAACACTACTTTGTAGTGTTGTTTTGCATATTACTGCATTATATTGTAGGCTCTATATGTGCATCATAATTGCATTGCCAATAAAACATAATTATTTCTTATCAAAAAGATGATGATCCATATCACCCTTTTCAGCGAAAATTTGTCGGGGTATATGGGCCGCACAAAAATTTTTTTTGTAACTAAGTACCGGTACTGAGTTTGGGATCGTCGCTTTTACTATGTATAATGTGGGCAGCAAGGCACATCATAGCAGCAAATAGTTGACGCTTTACTACCAGCCAATTTTCCGGCGAGCTTAAGCGTTCCATATTACCCAACTTTCCCCTACTAGTTCGGTTTTAAAACAAAGAACTTCAATTTAAAAGTAGGCTACGTAATGTAGGCCTAATCAGACTTAGGTATTAAAGATACACATACAACTCCCTATCAAAGCACAGTTCGGTTTCAAACATAATTTCAAAGCATAGTTTTTGTACAGAGTTTGCTTTAAAACATAAAATTAGTTTCAACACTCAAGTTCAGTGGCGTAGCGAGAAATTTTAAAAAGGGGGGCCATAATTTCAACATTTTTTTTCAAGCGTAGTTTTTTGCGGAAGTGCTAATTGGAAGCAGATTGAGAAACAGAAAAGGCTCTAGGAGGGTCCGGGGGCATGCTCCCCCGAAAATTTTTGAAACTTTAGCCTACATGCTGTAATGGCTATTTTTGTGCTTTTTGAACATTTTTCAGGCAGATTTTGTTTAAATTTTTTGTCCCTAATTCTGATTAGAGCTGCTTCACCAAATATGATGCATTTTGTTGGCACATTTTCAATTATGCGTGCTTACGGCGCAAGGCTGGTTGTTATCGAAGAGGTTCGAAATAATGAAAAAATTGTAGGCCTATGTATCAAAAACAGTGAAAAACGGCTGGTGAGGGCCGGGGATACATACCCCTCATCCCACCCCAGGCCAGTGGCCATAAGCTACAAAAACTATCAAAAGAGTCTGGCATATTTCAGTCACTTAGCGTTATTTGTTCTTTTTCACTGAAAGGCCAAGTCAAAAAAAGGGGGGGGGGCACGGCACAATGACCCCCCACCCTAAATACGCTACTGCTCAAGTTCCATCAGTTTTCAAGAACATCTGGATTAGTGTCAACTGTCATCACGTAAGTTTGGTTTCAAATAAACATTTCGGTATCAAAATACTATTTAGTGTTTCAATCAGAGATGGTTCGATTAGGTATCGATTCCACCGATTACAATTACGCACCCATGTGATTAATTTTCGATCACGGTTACAATTATTTGAAAATGGCGTAATCGATTACGATTTATTCTACAGATTACGATTACAATCGAGACCTTCTCTGGTTGGAAATACACGAGTCCCGAGTGCGGACTCGAGTCTACTTTTTGAGGACTCGAACTCGGACATGGACTCGGGCTCGCACTCTTTAAAATTGATAGGACTCGGACTCGTGATTGCAAACTGTAAAAGTATCAGCAGATTAGTGTGTCAATTTTAATATTTTTTAATGATTGCAGACGCACAGAGGCGACACAAATTTTCTTTTTGTTACTTCTAAAAAAGCCTGCGAGAAAACTTCCGGTATTAAATATAGGCCTATATTTGCATTGTTTTGATGCAACATGCAAAGCTAATCAATGAAAATAAGGTAGATAGGCACTACAAATTTCTGCATTGCCATATCAATTGCTGCCAATAATTCTCCAAGTGTTTAATTAAATTACTACGGTTGATCTGTGCGAAATTAATCAACGAAAATAAGAGATCAGTTAAGGATTATATAATGTAATTTCATTACTCTAAAGTGTACTGGAACAAACACTGTTTTCAATCAATCAATCAATCAAAACAACAATAGCCTAATAGACATAAACTACACGTGTACTTACAGCGAGCATACTCAATTCACAAAATAAATACACTTAAATTATGTGAATTGAGACAAAAAATCGGTCACCAAATGAAAAAAAATCAACAGGCTGTTTCGCCGTGAGGCTCTTCAAGGGGAACGCTAAAAACTATAAATGGTAAAATCTATAACAATAACACATCAAAGATTAAAACGACAAACTGATAAAACAATGGAGACTTTCACGACGAAAATCAAGGTTGATTTATGCGGTAGCAAATTATGTGAATTTGAGTATTTTCGCCAATTATGTGAATTGAGTATTTTCGCCGTTGTCTTATTGTTGTTTTGATGAATTGCTTGAAAATAGTATAAGTTTCTAAAGTTTGCAAGAAATATAACGCAAGAAGTTGTCAAGAGCAGAACACCCTTTCAGCTAAAAAGAAAATGGTTATATTTACACGTCAAAATAACTCAAGCAAAAGCAAGAAACAAAAAAGTGTTCAAAAAACAGGTTACAACCACATAAGTGCAATATAACTTACGTTGAAAGATACAAATAATACTGGATGCAAATAGCTATCAAAGAAAAGTTTACATCATTTTTTGTTAAATAGATTTTCTAACTTTCGTTTTCTTGAGATTTCAACAAAAGTTGTCATAAAATTTAACTAATAAATGAATAAAACTTCCTTATCTTAGCTTCGTCCGTCGAAAGGTGAGATTGAACAAAAAACTTAGGTACCACCGGTAACATAAATGATCTATGTACTTTATTCCTATATAAGCTACTTCTCCAAGGATGTAACTTCGTCAGAAATTTTTTGAAGTTTAGAGGCGCGGCAAGTTATTCCACAGCAAGGCATGATTTTCTATTAGAATCTGCGCGATAATGGAGTTTAACGTGATCTTAAAGGAAGAAAAACAAAAACCAGAATTTAGACTATCATTTTATATTTGGCATCAAGTAGTCTGCTAAACTTCTTTTTTACTTCAACCACTCCTTAAATCAACTCAATGATTTTCTTTTCCAATTCCTTAAGGCTGTACGAATGAGGTCCGGGACCACCTTGGAAGTATACAATACCACTTTTGATAATATACAAGCGATCAACCTTGGCTCCATAACCTTTGGCGGCTGAATTTGACATTAAATCAATGGCAACACTGCATTGTATTGACGCAGTTTCGATGAATAACTGAGCCGCAGCGATCCTTTCTTCTTCATTTTTATGACTTGCAATGGCTTGATAAGCTCCAGCGGTCCAGTTTTCGATGGCATGGGCTTCAGCAACATACACGACCAAAAAGTTAAACTTATCTTTGTAATCTTCAACCATTTTGTTGAAACGAGGCATCTGAAACAATTGATAGGCTAGGGGTAAGGTATAGCTGGGAGAAATTAAGTCGTAAATCGCCAAATTTTTAAATTAATCGCTAGGAATCATAAACTAGGTTTACAAGCAGGAGCGTCGATTGCCCAAAATTCAAAAGGAGGTGAAGTCAAGTGAATCAGTCAAAGATTGCGTTTTTAACAAGAATGGTTAAACACACTAAATTTGAATTAGGCTTCGTCAAACAGAGGAAATCAGTGCCTCCTACCCCATCTGGTTACGTCACTGCTTATGCGTTACTCTTAGCCCATTCCGTAGTAGGCTATAGTCTGGGTTGATGAAGAATATCAACTTCTGGCCAAATGGATTTATACGAAGCAGACCAACAGTGGTATATGGCGTTGTAATCATCAAGAGCTACATAATTCTGCATTGCTTTTTAGAGCTGTACATTAAGGGCCGGCTTAATTTTGGGGGGGGGGTTATAGCCTCGGATCCACCATGACAGGAGACCCCCGGCCAGGGGCGTGCCACGCTTAAAAAAGTTGTTAAATCGCGTTTTCAAAGACTTACTGCTAACGTTGAAATCTGGTCTGCAAAAAACACCCTCTGAAAAATTATTCCCTAGGTCCCCCTAAGTCCTAATACGGCCTTGGGTACATTGTTACGAAATAAGTAGAGCTCAAGTCTGAATCATATAAAATCCATGTTATTATCAGTGCAAACCTCGTTCATGAATGGAGATCATGAAATTGATCCAAAATTGACCACAAGAGGCCGATGATCAGTTTCATAATCCAGCAATTTGACTTTTTGACCTTTCATGTTTTTGACTTCAACGTCAGGAGCTTGTTGTCCTTCATGAGCTTCTTTCAAATAATCGAAGTAAATATTTGAAGATATTGTTTCAAATGCTGCCCACTAAAAATATTACGGTTATCATTAGAAATGACAGAATTTGACCGACAATAATGCTGCGGTCATAACGCTTTCTGCTCCACAATTGATTCCACAAGACCGTGTCCTTCCAGAACCATAGAATATATTGTAATTCTTAGCAGGGCTGCGAACTCGCTGAACTCGGTCTCTTTTGCCGAACTCAAAAAGCAAAGATTCCTGAACTCGAACTTGTTCTCGAAAAAATTGATTGAGCGTTGAGCTCATCATAAACTTGTCAAAAACTACTCAAACTTAGCATGATTTCGGTAAAAATTACTTAATTCGAACTAGTCTTGGAATTTTTTTGTGAACTCGAACTAGAACTCGACTAAAAATTCTTTCGAGTTCGCATCCAAAGCTTGAACTTCCTCTAAACCCGATAAAAGCTCCTTGAACTCAGCAAAAACTAGGTAAAAATAGCTGAACTCGAACTCAGAAAATTAATAATAAAGAACTTAAACTCGAACTCGACTTGCAAGTTTGTAGTAAACTCGATTGACAAAATGTAGGCGAGTTCGCAGCCCTAATCCTGAGATCAACAAAACAGAACAACCTACTTTCAAGAAAGCTACAACAACCGAGCGAAATCACCCTGTCTGTTCTGGGGGAAACTATCCTTTGCCTTGTTTTAGTCAGTGACGCAGCTGGGGAGGGGGGGCACGAAAGCACTGCCTCCTTTATTTAACGAGGCTAAATCTGATACTTAAAACATTTTTATAATAAAGTATAAAATATCGTAACCTTTGGCCAATTGTAATTACTCCCCCCCAAAATTTTCCCTAGCTACAGGTATGTCCTTGTTTCTTGCACAGACTCTTTGGAATATTGGCGATGCTCGTTTTGGCTACCGTCTGCAAAAATAGGTGGCAGCCAGTAGCGTACGCAGTAACGCAGGAGGGGCTTCTATGCGTGCGCCCCCCTCAGGCCTTCTTCGATACATGTTAAAAGATACTGCTAGAAAAATTGTACCTTAATGTGGAAAAATTTCTACGCGCCACAAGCGCACGCAGGGCAAAGGGGTGGTACCATGCCCCACCCCCCTTTTGGCCCTGTAATAAGGTGCTAAAACCTAACTTTCAGTCTATAATTTCACAAACTAACAGTGATTGCAGCCTCCTTTCACATATTTTAGCCAAGCTTCTGCTTTTAGATAAAAGCTACGAAAACATTTTTGCGTTGTCTATAGTGAGTGCACTCACTGCATGCCCTTTTTCAATAAACAAGTGTGCTAAAGTGAGTGTTTTTTATGTGAAAACCGCAAAAATTCGTTGGCGGCTGGAGGCTGCGCCCCCCGACCCCCGGTTGTGCCCCCCTCTTTTGCCAAATCCTGGGGGCGCCACTGCTTCGTGCGCCTTTCCCCCTCAGAAAATTTCTGCGTACGCCACTAGTGACATCTGTCAATGTGTAACCAATGTTCCGCACGACAAATACATTACGTCAAAAACAAAACTTACCGTACAAAACTTTTTGTCCAGCGTAGATTCAGGAATTCCTTTCGCTCTGAACCTCGGAATAACAACTAAACGTTTAAAAAGATCAATACTTACTAGCATTTGCATGACAAACAACATCATCATACGTGGAATTGTTCGAATACATGCTAGTATGTACAGCACTGTCTCTCGAGACATTGTGCAAAGCAGCTATCTGCAATGCCTGTCCCTGATACTAGCTAGGGCAACTTTTTGTTGCTCTAAAAAAACAAACAGTTGCGGTTATATTTTTGACGAAAGTCGCACAAAAGGAATACAACGAATAGTGAAATCTATGCCTGTCTTTGATAACTGATAACCTTCGCTTATTTCAACGCTTGAAAGCTAGTGACGCGTCGACTTCCACGTTGGCGCGCTATTGTCTGCCCAGTATCTCTTTGTATGCGCAATGACTAAGCAAAATCTGCAGACTGTGCTGCCTGCCAAGGCAATAGCACAGTTATCTAGCATGAGCATAATGCTTTTGGCTGATCTTGATGCTAGTTTCCACCTTGCTACGTTCTCTGCCAAACTGCTGATTACGGTACCGATAATTGCATTGTTTCGAGTGCTACTATGCAGTTTGAGTGTAATTAACCGCTTCAAGTTGCTACGTGTAAATGTGAAAGAAGCGACTGATTGGCGTAGTGGCTAAAGATATCGCTGACGGTACAGTAGGTCTTATGTTTGATTGATTGATTTCTTCATCTTTATCCTCCAATCACAAGAAAGCGGCGGAGGCGCTGTGTATATGTTTTTTTTATATATATTTTTTTTTCGTGCTGCATGTGTCTGGTGTGGTGCCGTTTTGTTTGGTAGGTGGCAGCAGACTTGATGACCGTATGGTCTTTTCGCTGTTTCCTGACCAAGTGAATCTCAGCAATTCTGTTGATTGTGTACTTACTTTGCTGCTGTCATTTTCACTTGGTAAATAAACTGAACTGAACTTAGGACGAATCCAGACTCGCTTAGGAGTTGCCTTTGATTCCAAGTTTTCTGGTTGAATTTTCTTCTGACTTTTCTAATTTGCTGCTTGCCAGATTCCACCAAGCAGAGATAATTATCGTAAAGCATCTTATCCAAGGACGCAACAACGAGACTAGGTTGGGAATTGAACCAATAACCTTGCGATCATGGTCGTCGTAAAAACGACGCTCCGAACCACTGCGCCACGCTGCCGACAAATGTTTGACTGCTGCAAAGCTGTCCAGGCAAAAGCACCGTACTTGCAATCGTGGCATTCACTAAAGGCCCGGTCACACGAAGCGAGTTACTCGCGCGAGTAGCTCGCGCGAGTGACTCGCGCGAGTAATTCGCTCCGTGTGACCACCTACTCGCAACAAAAAATTACTCGCGCGAGTAAAAATCACTCGCGCGAGTAGAGTTGAACATGTTCAACTTTACTCGCGCGAGTAGCTTGGGAAATCCCCGTGTGTGTGCCATCGCCGGCTTAAAAAATCTGAGATGGGTTTGAATCCTGTTCAAATGGAGCCGAGCTGCAGCGTACCACCGCCAACAAATCACAGTATCAACTTATAAGCTTTGATTGTTATTAAAAAGGACGCATTTAAATAACTCTGAAAACAAAAAGCAAGAATATTTATCAACAAAGCCGGCGTCACTCGCTGTAATAAACCGAAAGCTCGCTATCTTCTAATGTTGAATTAAAACCGCAAGCGAGAACCAAAAATCGACTTTAGGCAAACCATTATAAGTTGATAGGGGTCAGGTCACGGAAACTTACAAAAGCAAAGATTTGTGAGATCAAAGAAAATATGTTTTATGCAATAAAGAAGAATAAGCTTTAGGACGTTTCAAGCCCAAGGGAGGTTATGGAAGATCAAAGAAAATTCATTTTTGTATGTGAAAGAAGAATTTTCCGAGAACGTAACAGCTACATATGGTGTGTTTTGAAAAGAAATTACTCAGTCATGAAGTGGTCTAATGCAGATATCGTTCATTTTTTGGATATTTTCCGAAATTTCGAGTGCCTATGGAATACCAGCCATCCTCAATACTGTATTCGTAATGCCAGAGAAGCAAGTTTGAAAAAATTAATGCAAGAACTTAGTTCTGCTGGTGTTGAAACTGCTGATGTGGAGGCTTTAAAGAAAAAGATCAAAAACATCAAGGATAGTTATAGAATGGAGGTGAATAAAGTAAAGAAGTCAATTAAAAGTGGAATGGTCAATTAAAAGGGGAATGACCCATGCTTTCACCCACTTTCTTTTCTTTTTAGATTCAAGCTCATTCAAAATCTCTTGTGATATTTCGGTGCACGCAAACCGAATTAAACGATTAACAACTCGGCGCTGAACTGGTGGCATATTCTCAAAGCTAGTACCGGTATATGAATAAATCAAATTGTTGTTTCGCAAAAGAACAACAGTTTAAATGGCGGGAATATTGGCGCGAACGGTTGCGCAGTAACAAATGCGCGGGTACGTCTCTCTCAGCCTATTACTCGCGCGAGTAACTCGCTACGTGTGACCACTTTTGCGAGTAAATACTCGCGCGAGTGACTCGCGCGAGTGACTCACGCGAGTGACTCGCCTCGTGTGACTGCGGCTTAAGAAACAACATGGTGTTATGTGGCCTTTCTTGATGCTGATTGCCACATTGCTGCGTTTTTGCCCAGCTATTGTTAACGGTACCAATAATTGCGATATTTCGACAGCTGTTATCAGGGTTGGGAAAAATCGATTGTAATCGATATTCTATATCGATATTCTTTACTTTTTGTTCATCGAATGCATTGGAGCCTTTCCTTTTTTGAATGAATATCGAATATGGCCTTGTCTTTACTTCTTTTCGGCTTCAATCGATAATCGATTCTTTTCGTCCAGATTATTTTATCTTACTTTAGTAAATTTAAGATGCTTGTCGGTATGTCTTTCCTTTTTTGCTGATATTGATGAGTTGCAGCTGACGTCATCTTTTTTGCGCCAAAAGCACTGGACGGCAAAAAGCGCTTCATTCTTCCATAGTGTAGATGCGCTTAATATGAAAGGGTGTGGGGTGTGTGGAGGAAGGGATGGGAGAGTGTAAGGAGTGAGTGTGGGGAAGTGTGGGAACGTGAGTTGGGGTGTGGGGGAAGTAGCCTAAAAAGAGGTGTGGGAAGTGTGTTGAGGCGTGGGGGGAGGTGGGGGAGTAAAAAAATGTGGGGTAGGTGTAGGAAAGTGTGTTGGGGTGTGGGGGGAAGGTATGGAAAGTGGGGGGAGCGGGAAAATATGGGGGAGGTGTGGGAAAGTGTTTTGGGTGCGAAGGAAAGTGAAAAGAAGTGTGTTGGAGTGTGGGGAAGGTAAGGGGAGATGTGGGGAGAGGTGAGGGGGAAGTAGGGAAGTGTGATAGGGTGTGGGGGAAAGGTGTGAGGAAGTGTTGGGGGAGGTGTGGGAGAAGCGTTGGGGGAGGTGTGGGGAAGTGTGTTAGGGTGTGGGGAAGTGTGTTGGGGAGTGGGGAAGTGTTGGGGGAGGTGTGGAGTGGGGAAGTGTTGGGAGAGGTGTAGGAAAGTGTGTTGGGGTGTGGTAGGGAGGTGGGGAGTCCTCCAAAAACGTTGTTAAAAGACATCATCTAAAATGAAGTTACACACACGCGGCGTGTACTGTTAATACCGGTAATAGACACCAGCTGTCAAGTGCTCAATGTATGGATGGCCGAGTGGTATAGAGCGTCTGTCTCTTGAGCTGTAGACTCGGGTTTGATTCCGAGTCGGATCAAACCAATGACTTTAAATTTGGTATTCACAGCTTCCTTGCTTGACGCTCAGCATTAAAGGGACAGTGTGGAGAACAAGCCGGCAAGTCTACTTGTTGTGCCGTTGGGAAAGGCACTTAGCGGGATTCCCCATCTTGGTGTGGTAGACAGATGGCTGGCAACTCCTCAGCGAGCTCGTATAGCTTTTTGATCGCTTTCTCGTGATAGGAGGATAAATATGCAACTAAATAAAATAATAAAAATAAGGAAACTGGTTAATCTAATAATTTTGGGGAGCAAAATATTTTTGGGACTTCTAGCCCTTGAAGGCAGGTATGCGGCGTGCAAGGGTTATGGTATCACTATGTGCTTTGAGCCAGCCTGTAGGGTTCATAACTTTTTCATTTGCTGCTAAGTCCAAAAATTGACGTTAAAAATAATATAGCAGCATAAAAATGCAAAATAGCATATGACGTCATATTCTGCACACCTTTCTCGTTTGAATAAATGTTTTTTCTCGTCTGGTTTCTGCTTGCCTAAACACAAGCTTATTTACCCTTCTAAAGAGTTTAACAATCTCCACATAGCCTTGGAACTCCCAAGTCAATTTTTATAAGCTCATCAATCAACAGATAAATACCCAAACGTATAGTTGCTGATACTGATAAATGTTGAAGACTATCAAGACTGTGCGCAAAGCGCTACCCGGTTCCAAACTAGTGCAACACATCATGCGAAATTGACAAATTGTAAGTAAGTTACCAGTATAGTAGAAACATGTTTTACACAGCATGCAAGGCTTGCAAGCCCGGTAAACTACTGGGACCATAAGCAATGATTAAAAAGAACATGGCCCAGAAGAGCAGTGCACTCATAAGGCATGGGGCAAAGACCCGAAAAATTTTGTCACTTAGCGTACCAAATTGCATTTAAATTAAAAGAAAACACTATCCGGGTCCATCATGTTTGATTTTGATCAAAGGTCAAAATGTCACTGCTGTAGTTTAAATGTTTAACCATCCGTTTGCTTAAAATGTTTCATCAGCATCATTGCTTTTGTCATTCCAATTATTTGGCGCTAATGTTCGCAATAATATATTCATTCCGTAAACCTGTACCAGCAAAACTATCGTACTTCTTTTTTAATCTTAACTATGGACAAAAGCAAATTGCAAAGCCAAAATGGAAGAGTTGCCAGAGAGTTGACAGGTTGAGAAACTAGCATCTGACAAAACTTGTGATTCTGGCGAGTACCAGCAACTTTGCTTGCAAAATTGCATTTGATGTCAACACTAAGTTTGCAGTATTTCGAAAAAGCTAAAATCACTCAGTATAATATCGAATATCGATTACAATATTCTTTATTCTTTACTTTTTTAAACTACCATCGAAATCGATTATTTCTTTACTTTTTGGTGAGCTATCGAATATCGATTAATTCTTTACTTTTTTGAGTATCGATTCCCAACCCTGGCTGTTATACAGTTTGAGCAATGATGTGCGTGTCAACGAAAAAAATTGACGGCGTCAACGTCATCGTTAATAACGCAAAATGTTAGCGCCGTCAGCATCAAAAATTTTAAAATTGAAAGCGTCAGCGTCAATTTTTTTGAAGTCTGATAGCAATGATCAACCATGAAGTTTTTTTATTGCGAATACATTTTTTTTATATTGTTTTTTTGCAGTGAAGTATGTGCATCATGGTAGATGACTAAGCCGAGTATCAATCCAGGGAAACTAGATTCGCAGTCCAATGCGCTAACCACTAGGGTGATGATTACGAAAAAAAAATTTAGCCTGATGTGGGATGGGATGAACTTTTTTATATATAAAACAAAAATCGCGTTGATTTTTAATTTTGTTAAACAATAGGTCCCCCACCGAATGACGTTTTGCACCTTGTTTTTCATTTTTTCGCCATCGTTTGCCAACTGTAGGTTATTGCAGCAAATTATGTACTGATAAATTTATGGGGACGACGGTCCTTGTCATTTGACGGTTTTTAAAACAACTTTTGTTCAAAACGGACGATCAGGGCCAGAGATATAAGCAATTTGGTGCTCAAGTATCAAACATCGCCCTCTAGTGGAGGAATTGAATATTAACTGTTTCAGAAAGTACTAGAGCGATTTAGATAATTTTTCATGTTGGTTACCCATTTTTGACAATGAGGAGTTCGTTTATGCACTCAGATAAGAGGTAATTTCTGCCACTATATGGCAGCAGCAGCATTTCTTTTCTTTTGCAGTTTATTGGTAAACTAATCCAAAAACACCCAATTTTGGGGGCTTATATATTTGTTTAAATCGCCACGGTATTCTGTGATCAAAGATGTCTTTTCATAAATTCGAAACAGCTGCGCAGAGGTCCAACAGTTTGTCGAAATTTAGATTCAACAAATGCCATCCACTGCCTGCAATAAGAGTTTTATGTAAATATAAAAGGCTACCATAAAAAAATCATATTTTAAGTCGATAGCGAGTGTTGCTGGAAGATGAAAAACAAAAGCTAAAAATTTCGTCAGCCTTGTTTTGCGCAGCCAATCCAGGATAGAGTCATTCCAGACTGTAAGGACTCTTTGCTGCATTGCCAACCTAAACTTTTCAACTTCATTTCTTTTCTAGGGGATTCCCTTCTATTGGTAGGCTACCAACCACAAAAGTAAACTTCCAGTGAAAAAGCCTACGAGGTCTAACCCACAACTAAGTTACCGGTAGCCTTACTATTCAGAATAGGCCCATAGGGTAATCAAATCACTTGCAGCTGCATACGCGCTTCGATCCTGTTATGGTCTCATCAGTGCGGCATAGCAACCTCCCATTCCTTTAAAAAAATTTTTAACCTTCAAAAGAACTACAAACCCCAATTCTGACCTGTACTAATCACGGGAATAATGCCGGTATGGGTTAAGATGTCACAAGGGTCCCTCAAAAGAATCAAAAAAGCTAGAAACGATCACTTAGTCCCAACATTGGCCTATTCTAATACATTGAAGGAGGTGTAGTTCAATGGGAATTCCTGTATCCTGCACGTCTTTGATTCAACCAACAACAAAGCCCATCAATGTGTCAGAGTTAGAATAGGTCCAACAATCGAAGAGTTCATAGTAAAAAAGACTTAATTTTTGTCTTTTTACGGTCGCTAGCTAAGCCAGACACCGTTAAGAAGCCCTAATGGCATGAAGCAGCGATGGCGGAAACAATTCTAAAGTGGGAGGGCCCAAAAGCCCAATATTTTATCCAAAATCAAGTGAAAAAAAATGTTATCAAGTTCGCATGTCCCCAATTTTTCGCCCAAAATCAAGTGAAGAGCAAAAAAAGGTCACCACATTCGCAGGCCGTAGTTTGAACTGCGTAAGTATGTTTTGACATGTCCTCACTATTCAAAATGCCAAAATATAGGACATTTGAGCATTTTTTAAAAGAGTATGGTAAGCCTACCTATTAAGTTTCGAATAAATTCATGCAGAGGTATTATTGTAGAAATAAACGCGCAAATTAGGGCACATCCTGAAAAAATTGGGGGGACCGGGGTTCCCCCATTATGAAGAAACCCTAGATACTGATGAATTGATTGAAAAGTGTTCTTCTGCTGCCCCTAGTCGCATGAACTTACGTTATTAGCATTTTTGTCAGTGATAAACCGATATTGTTGGATTGATATTTTCATTTTTTTCTCCACTTACGATAAAAACGACTCAATCGCCATTTGCCATACCCTAGACCTATGCGGTGATTCTAAGTTTCCGGTTAATATTTATTTGCTTCAAATTGCAGCTTGTTGGAATCAACCAAGCAGCGATTTCTCATAGTGAAGCATTTTTTCCAAGAGTGTGGTATAATGAAGCTTGGGTGGGTGGCTGGGTGGGTGGGGGTTGCACCACGAGTTTGAGATTAATCTATCACGCCTGACTGCTGGCAATTTGTTGTAGGCTACTTGCGCGTTACTGCGTGGATTTGTCGATAATACGGCTGCTAATCAAGCCTAGCAGCATACTGTTAGAACATCACGTTGCTGGTGTTAATCATGAGCTCACGATTCGTTGTTCTTTACTATGGTTCTTTTTATGACAATAAAGCTCTTCTGGCATTAAACTATTTGTTTCTTGATTGAATGACAATAAGTTCTGCAGTACTATCCAAAACAAGCCATCATCAACGCCTTCTTCTTTGATGCTAACTTTGTTTCTGTTAACTTAAGCCAAATGCACACAGCGCGCGGTTAAGGGCCGGCTTGGGGATTTCCCGTACGTGACGTCATCAAGTTGTAACGTTATTTTGCCCCCCCCACTTTTTGACCCTGGCGGCGCCACTGAAAAACTGAGAATCAAACCATCCAATTCGTAGCAAGTTTGATAAAAACATTGGACCGCTGAAACAGCACTGGAATTTATAGAAAAGCTGCATAAAAAGTGCACTAATGAAAAAACCTCACACTTAAAAGTGAACTGTGATTGTTTTTAGTTCGTGATCTGTTTTCTTTTAATGTTTGCTCAGTTGCTAAGCGCACGCTATTGGTCCGGTAGATCTGTGGTTCGATTCCCGGGCCGGTCAAATCTACACAGTGTCGCCAACGACTCGCCACCGTTGCGACGTTTCTTCGGAGCTGTGTTGCCCAGGCGCTAAGTCGCAGAGATGGGCCCCGCAACTCGTTACACGCTTCGGCGTAATACGGCGAGTATAATGAAGGTTTGAGATTTGATAGTCGCTATCGTGATGTGTGTTTCTAATAATGCGAGCGAAAAAAAATATATATATATTTGAAAAGTCACACATGTACACAGAAAGAGCGCATTCATGAAAAAACAAAAAATGATGCTGCTGCCATATAGTGGCAGAAATTACCTCTTATCTGAGTGCATAAACGAACTCCTCATTATCAAAAATGGGTAACCAACATGAAAAATTATCTAAATCGCTCTAGTACTTTCTGAAACAGTTAATATTCAATTCCTCCACTAGAGGGCGATGTTTGATACTTGAGCACCAAATTGCTTATATCTCTGGCCCTGATCGTCCGTTTTGAACAAAAGTTGTTTTAAAAACCGTCAAATGACAAGGATCATCGTCCCCATAAATTTATCAGTACATAATTTGCTGCAATAACCTACAGTTGGCAAACGATGGCGAAAAAATGAAAAACGAGGTGCAAAAAGTCATTTGGTGGGGGACCTATTGTTTAACAAAATTAAAAATCAACGCGATTTTTGTTTTATATATAAAAAAGTTCATCCCATCCCACATCAGGAGTTTTAAAGTTCCCAAAAAACGTTTTTAGTCATCACACTACTGACCACTCTGCGTTGTAATGTTCGCCAAGGCGGCTTCTAGTGGTGTTGTTGATGGGCACTTGGGGCAAATGAGCAGTTGAGCACCGGTTAAATGGGCACCATGGCGAATGGGCACTTGGATTAAATAGATTCTATGACCGAGACACGTAAAAACATGTGTCGAATCCCAGTCATGTCTTGAAACATCCAGCTCTGGTTCGCTGCTCGGCTAAGTCATCTACGATGATATGTATATTTCACTATGGTAAAAAAAATAAATTTGCTATAACTTTTTTTTTTATAGCAAATAAATTTGCTATTTAAAATTTGCTGTAACTCGCAGTAGCCTATAAAGTCTTTTTGCCTACAGCTAAATATTGGTCTGTTCAATGGTTTAATAAGTATGTACAAGTGCAATAGGCTACAACACGGTCATCACTAAGTTTTGCGCACTATATTTTCGAACGTTCTATTGCAGAACTGTGAGAGTGCGCTGCTTTTTTTAACCATATTTAAACTTGTATTCATTCCTGTGTCGAATATTGAAATGATAATTAACTGAAGCAGTGACTACAATGAAATTTGGTTTAAGCCAAAAATTTGCCGCAACTTTATACCCTTCTGCTGTAAACATTATTATCTAAAAGCACTAAACCGATGTTATTCGGTATAGGAGAAAAATAAATGAAATATTTATGTTCAAAACCGGTTGCGCGCCCATTGACAGAGATTAATTTTCTCCTTTCCGATTAATCGCAATTTCAGCTTTTTTTTTTTTTTTTTCAAAGAACACCTCGCTTGTTTTGCAAAAAATACGAAAGGTATTGTATTACAAAAAAAAAAAAAAAAAAAAATGACGCGTGGCGCTTGACGCTATAACAGTTGAAATTTTGACGGCGTAACGCCCAGCGTCATTTTTTTGAAAATTGACGGCGTATCGGCTGGCGTCACTTGACGCCGTCAAATTAGCGGCGTCAACGCACGACATGGAGTTTGAGTGAATGTATTTAGCAGTATATTTATCCTTGTATCGCAGGAAAGCGAGCACAGCGCTATACTAAGCCCGCTTAGGAGTTACCAGCCACCTGTCTACCACACCAAGATAGGGAATCCCGCTAAGTGCCCTTCCCAATGGCACAACAAGTCAACTTGGTGGCTTGTTCTCCACACTGTCCCTTCAATGCTGAACGGAAGCTGTGAATATCACTTTTAAAGTCACTGGTTTGATCCGACTTGGAATCAAACTCGAATTTACAGCTGTAGAGGCACACGCTCTTGCTACTCGGCCATCTGAGCTGTTATGTAATAAAATAACGAAAATACTATATCGATATTAATCAGCCGGTCGGCGTAGTGGTAAAGACACCAATTATTAACTGTGCATTAGGTCTCGGGTTTAATTTCTTATCCGGTCATAGTGAACACAGCGTCGCCAACGTAGTGACGTTTCTTCGGAGTTGTGTCGACAAAGGCGCAGAGACCCTTTGCACGCTTAGGCCTTAAAACACTTTTGAACTCGGACAAGACACAAATAGAACACATTCTTCCATTGAAAACAACAAATCAAAGACTCACTTTGACGTTATAAATTGAAATTACAATAAAAACAGGCAACGCAAAAGAATACAAAGTATCGTACGAACAAACAAACTCTAAATACCGGTAAACGTTTGCAAAATTAGCTTTACGAATAAAGTCGAAAAAGAGTATATAACACATTTTTTGTTAAATAAGTTTTCTAACTTTCGTTTTCTTGGGATTTCAACAAAAGTTGTCATGAAATTTAACGAAAAAATGAATGAAACTCCCATATTTTAGCGTCGTGGAAATGTGAGATTGAGCGAAAAACATACAAACAGGTGGTAAATGATTACCATGCAAATTATCTCAGACTCAAATGCATTTAGGCTACTTCCTTTTCAAGTTTAAATTGTAACACTTTGTTGTCTCTACGTCCCTCGTAAATACTCGCGTCTTTCTTCCGTATTTTGCGTACCGGTATTTTCAAATCTACGCAACTCATTGCCTTAAATTGTTGTAATATAGCCGAGAACCTTTTTGAGTGCGCCCTAGGAAAACTTATGGAAATAGTTATGATTAAAAGGCATCCTCTGACAAATAGGCAGTGCTCGAGTTGTAAAACCACTTATGGGGAGATAGCGCGAGCTTTTCGCGCACACGTAAAGGAGGGATGGTCATTATTTATAGGAGAATAATTTGCACTAAAATTTTTGTGAGGGGATAGAGTTGTTTTGGGGGGGATGGTATCCCCCCTCAACTCGAGTACTGCAAATAGGTCACCCACCCTCTGCTTGAGCCCCTAGACTCGCGTGGGCTCCGGGGCATTTGCAACGGTTTCCCGCTGCTCTCTCAGAGTAGCAGCCAACAGCTGCAATCACAAGCTAAGCGTTTATTATGGAACTGGGTCGCAGCATTAAGCACTCTAATCAAACTAAACCCGAGAAAGGCGTAGGAGGTTACGAAAAAGTTTTGTTGTTTCAGAGTAAGAAAACTGGGTTTTGCATCTTAAATTAATTCTAGCATTTTCTTTTCGAGTTCGTTAAGGTCGTAATCAAATGGTCCGGTAGCACCTTGAAAATATACAACTCCATTTTTGATAATATATACACGGTCAATAGTGGCTCCATATGCCTTGGCGGCTGAATTTGTCATCAGATCAATGGCTACGTTGCATTTTAATGACGTTGTCTCTATAAGCAACCGAGCTGCAGCAAGCCTTTCTTTTTCGTTCTTATGACTTGCCATAGTTTGAAAAGCTACTTCATTCCAGCCTTCAGTGGAGTGAGCCTCAGCAACATACACGACCAAAAAATTAAACTTGTCTTTGTAATCTTCCACCATTTTTTTGAAACGAGGCATCTGAAACAAATTCAAATTATGCAAAGCGCAAGCTTCTTGCAACCCTCCAAATTACAAAAGCTTTTCGAAAAATGCACCAGCGTATCGCTTAAAGACATCGCTGTTGGTGCGGCAGGTCTAGAGATCGATTCTCAGGAGGTCAAACTGGACTCAGCGTCACCAACGGCTTGCCAACCGCTGCGACGTTTCTTTGGGGGCGTGTTGCCCCACTTGCCCGGCACTATGTCGCCGAGATTTGATTTTTACGAAACAGAAACCCACAAAAGCTATCACAGCATGAAGAGTCTTTCGTAAGGTTGGCAGGAATACACGTCGTGCTATCAATGATTCTGACCGATCGGAAGGTTTAGATCAGCGGTTCACAACCGAACCATTGGCCCCTAGGGGACCACAAGCTTACGATTTATTAGAGGTAATTAACCACCTATGCCTAATACCAGCGGACGGCTGCAGCTATTAAGCTACTTCGAATTGCATAACGACAGAAAATTTTATTGCTGAGCAGGGGGCCACTGGTGTTGAGAGCATCGAGAAGAGGGCCACAAACCACAAAAGGTTGAGAACCACTGGTTTAGACCAACAAAAAACACGCGTGATCTTCGTCTATATAATTCAACCCAAAATAAACCTACACTGTTATTTTTTTGCTTAATATGTCAGCTGTCGGCATACAAAACTTGGACTTAAGACTGAATAACCTGTATAGGCTATAAAAGTGAAGATACTCACAAACCTCGTTCATAAACGGCGATCAAGAAACAGATCCAAAATTGACCACAAGAGGGCGATGGTCAGTTTCATATTCCAGCAATTTAATTTTTTGACCGTTCATGTTTTTAACATTAACATCAGGAGCTTGTTGTCCTTCATGTGCTTCTTTCATGTAATCGATGTAAAGGGTGGAAGATATTTCAATAAATGCGTCCCACTAAAATAACAAGAATCGTTAAAAACGACAATTTGAATGCGATCCTATTGCTTGAAATCAGTACCAAATGCAAATCAAATCTTCAGCGTACTCACGGTGGTACGTTGAAGCGTGTAACGAGTGACGGGGCTTATCTTCGTGGCTTAGGGCGAGGACAACACTGTTTTCAAGAAACGTCTCAGCAGTGGCGAGCCGTTGGCGACACCGGTCCGATTTATCCGGGCCGGGAATCGAAGCCTAGACCTCCCGTACCGATATCTTTTTCCAACACGTTCGCGGGCTGACAAAACTGAGGTCAAGGAGTATAAAAAGTTACTCCGAGATATATCCTGTCTTGATACTTTCGTGAACTTTCTTCCTCGCCCGTAGTATGAGCTCGCTTTTACCGCGTGTATCAATAGTCAAAGTCAAACAAGACGACCCATATCAAAACTGTGTGGTAATAGCAGGCTAACACCACTGAATGTTAATAGACCTATGGGTCTAAAATCAAACAAAATCTTTATTATACTCGCTATATTACGCCGAAGCGTGTTACAAATGGCTGGGCCCGCCTCCGCGGCTTAGCGCCTGCATGGGCAACACAGCTCCGAAGAAACGTAGCAGCAGTGGCGAGCCGTTGGCGGCACCGAATCCAATTTCACCGGCCCTGCAATCAAACCCCAGATTTCCCGTACTGATGTCTTTATTCAACATGTCAATGGGCTGACAGAATATATAGGCCAGGGAGTGCAAAAAGTAGCTCAGAGACATTTCCTCTCTTGATAGGCTACTTTCGCAGAGGCGCAACCAGGATTTTCGTAAGGGGGGTTAATATATTTTTGTGATTACGATTAGTTCATTATAGCTCGTAATTACTGGTATTATGTCTGCCTGGCTCGCGAGATGACGTATAGGTCTCGTCTATTTCAACAAGGAAAAGCCACGGCTAGTTTTTTTGCCCAAATCAATATCTGTGGGTAAAAACAGAAGAAAGCTTAGCGTATGTCCGAAACTATAGTTTCATTAGGCAAAGGAAGTTTTTGTTGAAAATGAAAATTTGTTTCAGAAACTATCCCAAAGCGGCCCACGAATAGCTAGTCTTTTAACATTTTTTCAACCAAAGTAAGCCTATCTTGCTATCTATTTCAACGAAGAAAAAATTATGCAATTACTTGAAAAAGATTATGCGACAATGTTCAACCTGCAAAGTTTCAAGTAGAAAGTGAGAGGTCTTGGTACTGCAGCAATCTTGGACTCGGTGCTCGCTGTCAACGTCATCAAAGCAAATTTAAACAATAGAATGAGATTTTCCCTGGGATTTGTGGCATAGTCATTTAAAGCACTTTCTTTATCAACTGATCGTTCTCGGTGAATCGGTTGCAAAGCGAGACCGGTTAACCGTTGTTCTGACCGACGATGTTAATTTACAAATGATTTTAATCAACACATACCGGTATCAGCCTAGAGGACTGCATTTTTGCTGTTTTAATCTTGCTCGTAACCGCGATTAAAGATATTCTCGGACATAGAAAATCATTAATTGTTAAAAATGCCTCAGTGAAAACTTAAATTTATATTGTCTGTCAGGAGCGAATAGATAGAATTTTGGAGGGGAATGCAATTTTGAATTAGGTTGACTGTTTACTACATACAAAGACGATAGACGTTTCGACCCTGAAAAGGACGTAAATAAGCTCTTTGAAAATGTTTTATGTCAGGGGCGTATTCAGAAATTTTTTCAGGGACGAGGGCATTAAATTTCGACATTTTTTCAAATGCATTTTTTCCGGCGGAATTAATTTAAAGCAAATTGAGGAACAAAAACAACTCTAGGAAGGTCCGGGGGCATGCTCCCCAGAAAAGTTTTATTTACATAGTGCGATGGTCATTTTAGTGCTCTTTGAACAACAAAAATCAAATTTTCATTATACTCGCCGCAATACGCCGAAGCGTGTAACGAGTTTGCGGATCCCATCTCCGCGGCTTTGCGCCTGGGCAACACAGAAGAAACGTCGCAGCGGAGGCGAGCCGTTGGCAACACTGTGTCCGATTTGATCGGCCAGAGAATCGAACCGTAAACCTCCCGCACCGATAGCTATGTCATTACCACTACGTCAACCGGCCGCTTTTCGAACAATTTTCATGCAAATTCTGTTTAAATTTTGTTGCGCCTAATTCCGAGTGCCTCACCAAATATGTTGCATTTGTTCGCACATTTTTGATTATGCGTGCTTAAGGCGTAAGATTATCGTTATCGAATAGATTCAAAACTATGAAAAAGTTGTATTTACCTAAAACATTTTAAAAATCGGATGGTGGAGGATGCATCCCCCCATGAATCCGCCCCTGTTGTCTGTTGAATATTGACAAATTGTGATTACTGGTACTTATATGTTTTTTACAGCTGTTTTATCTACTGTCGTTCATAAGGCTAAGGGGGGGCTTCAGCCCCCTAAGTCCCCCACCCCTGGTTGCGCCTTTGTACTTTCGTAGCCTTTCCTTCTCGGACCTTCCTTCTCTCTCAGATTATGACCTCGCATTCAATAGTCAAAGTAAAACAAAACACTAACATAACACAACTAAATGTTAATAGGCCTGTTGGTCTAATGTTTTTTAAAATTTCTTACCGTACAAAATCTTTTGTCCAGTGCAGAAGCAGGAACACCAATCTCTTTCAATTTCGGAATGACCAAATGCTTAAAATAATCAAAATTCACCAGTATTTGCAGGATAAACAGAAGTGCCATATGCGGAACGGTCCTAAGACAAGCTGTGATATACAACAGAGTCTCGCGAGACATTTCTACAGCAGCGTACTCTAATGGCTCACTCTGATAATAAACTATCTTCGCTTACTTTTAGCTATGGCGCGTAAATTCCAAGGATATAAAAAAATTTTGTCACATCCTTTACGTGTTAGCTTTTTGCACGCCAGATGACTAATCAGTATTCAGACGGCTGCAAACCCACATTGGCCAAAAGCTCAATCGCAACCCTAGCTGTCACGAATATCATCCTTAGTGTAATGTGTTCGAATTTTAAAGTGGACACTTCACAAATTAATGTTCATAAATATGGGTCATAAAGCACACGATTGGAGTGACCATTAATAGACCGGGCGCCAGCAAGATTTATTCAAGTGAACGATGGCAAAAGGTTTGACCCCATCAAAACTTGCACATTTACGGGGACATTCAAAATATGGATTGCTGCCGGGATGAATCCGGGGCTTTCACCCCTAAATTACCCATTTAAGGGGGACAAAAATTGACATTTATTCAAGTGAACGATGGCAAGGCCAAAATTTGTGCCAAATGATGCGTATTAGAGTACTGAACGTCAAAATGTAGATGACAGCAATTTTATCCGGGGCTAACCCCCCGACAGCAATGAATTTAGGGGGGCCAAAAATGACATTTATTCAAGTGAACGACGGCAAGGCTAAAAGTTGTGCCAAATCACGCGTATTAATGTACTGAACGTCAAAATGCCGATGACAGCAATTTTATCCGGGGCTAACCCCCCGACAGCAACGATTTTGTACCCCCGTGACGTCACACGTGACGTTCTTCAAGTGAACGACGGCAAGGCTAAAAGTTGTGCCAAATCACGCGTATTAATGTACTGAACGTCAAAATGTAGATGACAGCAATTTTATCCGGGGCTAACCCCCCGACAGCAACGATTTTGTACCCCCGTGACGTCACACGTGACGTTCTTCAAGTGAACGACGGCAAGGCTAAAAGTTGTGCCAAATTACGCGTATCAATTTATAGACTAAGGAAAAATAACGATGACAACACTTTTTGGAGCTGATCTCCTTCAACAAAAAATTATGAAAAAAGTATAGGGGAGTAAAAATGATGCATTATTACGTGCAAAGATGGAAAGCTGACATAAGTTGCACAAAACCGCGTATGTGAGACTGTGAGTTATAGATAAATTTTTGAATCGGAGTGAATTATTGAACAATTAACTATTTAGCATAGGCCTAAATCATGAAAAATAATTTTTAGCTTTGAATTAAAATTATTGTTTGATATGCTTTATTTAACACAGTACTCTTTTTAAGTTAACAACTCTCGTTAGCAGCGGGAGGCAATGTGTTTTGCGTTTGAAGTAAGGCATTTACAGCGCATATTTTAGATTACGTCATAATTGTTTTTAAAAATGAATTTGTATCATTTTATGGTTAACTACATCAAGCAACAGCGCTGATAGTAACAGCTCTAGTTTAAGTCGTAGCAAAAGTACAGGATAGCGTATTCAGAAATAAAATTTTTGTTGGAAACTGGCTTAGCTAAGATCTAAAACGAATGACTTAAAGTAAAGGCGTTCGAATGCAGAATAGTCATTTCATACTAGGAAACTATTAGGGTACCGTACAAAGTTTGTATAATAGTAGATATTACCCGAGCTACGAGTTCCCGGCAGTTACTAGGGGTAGTAAAGTACGTTTTGTTATTGGGCAATTAAAACAAAACATTTCCTGGAGGGGCGTAGCCAGAGAAAAATTTTGGGGGGCCAAATGACAATTGGCCAAAAATTTCAGGGTGTTAGGCATGCGTAGATAGCATTGTCGTCAAAAGAAAGGGGGCACCCCCCTCCCTGGCTACGCTAATGATTTTCTGTGAGGCTGCGCGCTATTTCATTTCGTGTACTAGACAGTTTATCAAATTGTTTGATTGCTTAAAAAGAACAGGTTCGGGAGTTTTCAAGTTGCAAATGCATGTATAAAAAACATTTTTTGCTTATTTGCTATAACCTCCTTGCATTTACAGAAGAAATTACTTTTTGCGTCTTAAGTTTGTCTATGCATGCGAGTACAGAGTAAGCCAATAAATAATTTTTTAAGCAGATTATGGATACACTAAAAGTTTGCTGTATTTGCAAAGATTACAACGAACTTACGCTAAAGTCTTTTAAGGAGGCACAATGGAGAACAGTAAAAAATGCCGCTAATCGTCGAAAGCTTCTTCAAAGCGATCTTTTTGCAACAGTAACGGATGAAATAGCTTCCGCTAATAAATTTCAAGTCCGCTGGTACCACTCTAATTGTCTCAGTCGATTCTGTGCTGTTAAAAGGCAATCCACGACAGATGAGCCACTAAACTCATTGCCAAGCAAAATTACTCGAGCACAATCCGTTCTGCCGTTGTCCGACAACAGAGGTGTGTTGAAGAAACAATGCGTATTTTGTGGAAAGCTTAGAAAAAAATCAAACCAACGAACCGAAGCTCTGCATCAGTGTGTGACGACAGAAGGAAGCAATGCAATATTTGCTGCCGCTAAAAAAAGGGGGGATGCCAGAATCCTATCGCTTGGTGAAGATTTGATTGCGAAGGAAGTGCGATATCATCACTCTTGCCGAAGGATGTATTTGCGAGACAACTTCGAAAACGTGAATGAAAATTCAAACAGAAAGAAGCATGACCAAGCATTTGCAAATCTTTCACAGTTTATCACGAGAGATGTTGTTGAAAAAAAAATACCAGTAATGGGATCAATATTGCTAAAGTTATACAGTCAAGAATATTTGGCTGCTGGCGGGACAGAAGAAGAAATTCAGAAATATACTTTACAAAGTCTTTTGAGTAAAATAAAAACGCGGCTTAGCGACATTCGTATTGAAAAAATGTCTTCGAAATCGGGAAATTGCGTCTTTCCTTCATCAATGACGCTTGAAGAAGCTTTAATGGCCATTAAACACTCAGATACCAGGAAAGAAGAAATCAGAAATACTGCTTTGGTATTACGCGCTGAAATTCTTGCCACTCCTCAAAGCAAAATACCGTCACCCACTTCCATTCATTTGTTAAAGGAAACTTCGCCAAATATTTCATATTTGCTTACACTTTTTTATCGCACGTTACTATGTGGGTTGCAAAGCGAAGGCGATTTACCTGCTCAAGTGGATGCGACCGAAAGAAAGATTTATGCAATGGCATCCGACGCTGTTTACAATTGCTTATCTGGGTCAACGCGTCCATGGAAACATTTAGCTCTCGGACTGGGACTTTGCACTCTGACAGGATCGAAAAAAGTAATAACTATTTTGAATCGGTTTGGTCATTGCATAAGCTACGATGAGGTTAAACGTCTAGAGACTGAAATTGCTTTCACGTGTTCCAGCGCTGAACGAAACACTCCTGCTGGTCTTCTTGTTGACCCTTCCTTAGCAACAGGTGCAAGTATAATAAGTAGCCTCGGATTTAGTTGTGTTTTTACTTTAAATAAATCTGGTAGTAAGCCGGTTGTTGCTTTTATTCTGACCACGCCATAATTTTGACACGTCCAATATTTAACTTTGCGATCAAAGATGAACAAATTCAATGAAGAAAATCAAAGTTGATTATTGGTTTATTGTTTTGTTGATGTGAGAGGGACAAGAGGGAATTGTACAAAATGTCAATCATTGAAGTGTACTGGCTTTTAAGAGATTAGCAGTCAACTTTATTGTACTTCATTAATAGCGAAATGAGAAACTACAACTTATTTATTAAATACAACTTACGATATAGGCCTACATATAATTAAGGAAAACAAGACTTCATATTCCCGAAGATTTTTTTCTGATTTTATATCTTAAGGTGGGTTTACACAAAAACCGTAAGTGCGTTTTGCAGCCGCATACGTCGAAAAGCAGGACTCTGTTTTGCTATGAAATTTACGGCTTTTACCAATTACGGCCGTAAACGGACAAAAACGGTTTCTGCGTAAATCTACCTTTAGAATAAAGAAGATCGAGGTGAAAACGCTGTAATTGCGGAGATGAATCAAAAAGAAAAATGTGACTTAGGCCTACTGATTATGCGAAAAACCGATCAATCAGAAAAAAAAAAACGCTACTCTGGTATATTTTGAAACAGTAGATAAAATGTTTTTGTCGACAGGGGATCGATCGGGATTTATGCTATTTAAAAGTTCTGTACCGCCAAGTAGCCGCTTACATAGTCTATATCATTTCAGCTTGTGCCTGGGACAACTACGACGTCAATACAGAAACACCTGATGGAAAAAACACGTTGCACTCCACGGTCGGAATATGCTACCAAAACCAAAAATTAGTAGAACCAAGTCCTCAAGTCGAAATTACTGACAATATTGACTATATTAGTACTCGTCCACGGAGATGTTACAACAAAGATGTGAAAGAAATTCCACCTTTCCACGCTTCTCTAAAGCAGGCGACTTTTACTCTTACTCCTTGTGAAAGTGGGATAAGTACGAAGCAAAGTGAATTGGATTTTCTGTGGTTAATTCAGTCTTTCAACAAGAGGTTACCGCTTTTTCATGGCTTTTTTTCAAAATTTGTGATTGACAATCATCCACAAACTGTAGTGGCTTATATGGAACCTATTTCCAAATCGCCAACTAATAATGATGTTGTGCAAGAAACGATGTTACGCTCGCAAGAAGTTGCCCGTGAAATGAAACAAGACTATGCCGTTGTGACTTACGATTTAGCCATTGCAATGAAAGCGTATTGTATTCAAGCTCTGCAAGCTCCCAGGTTTGACAATGTTATCATACTATTAGGAAATTTTCATCTGGAAATGGCGTTTTTTGGTGCTATTGGTACGTACATTTGCGATTCAGGAATAGAATATCTTCTTACTGAAGCTGGTATATTAGCCCCTGGTTCACTTGCAGGCTTTGTAAAAGGAAAGTTTTATAATCGGTGCTGCAGAGTACATCAGATCATTGCCTCAGTCATGGAACGTGTGCTGTTTCTAAAGTACAAGGAAACGCTAACTGACGATGAGAATTCTCTGTTAAATGAGGTGACATCTGATTCTTTCACTGATGAAGAAATACTTAAGAGGTTAAACGATATGCCACTTTTACAAGAAATTATGGAAAAGTATGATGCTTTCTTCCGCCGTGTTATGGAGCAAGAGTACGGTAGTACTGCAGCCTATTGGGGCATCTACGTATACCTCATCAACAGAGTGTATCGGAACTTGCAACGAGCAGTTCGCACAAACAACGTTAGAGGGTACATTGAGATTCTTCCTTGTGTAATTGAAGTATTTTTTGCTTTAAATCGTCCTAATTATGCAAGATGGGGCTCTCTGTATTTGCAGAAATTGCAGAGTATGAATATCAAAGCCTATAACCTCTTAAATGCTGGTGCTTTTTCTGTTCGTCGTTCAACCAAGTCTTATTCAAGGTGTGCAATTGACTTGACTCTAGAACAGACTGTCAACAGAGATGCTGCCTCACCAATGAAAGGCATTACGGTATTTCGAAATTCGGATCGCGCTTTCAGAAGATGGTCTATTACTTTAACTCAGCGTGGCATGGCCCTTTCTGAACTCCAACAACTTGTTGGTTTCCGAGAGGGAGAAGATCCAGCTACTCAGCTGCGTCCATGGCGAATAAAGCGAGACAATTCTGACATTGATTCACTTTACAATTTCCTACAAGGGACTTGCAATCTATTTGACAAAGTTCTGCAGAATGATCTGGTAAACGTGGCTTCCGGAAAGGTGGCTAAAGAAGAAACGAAACAATTTTTGCTGTCTGTTCTTGGTCGAGGGGCTGATCTTCGGTATAAATTTGCAAAAGAGTGCGAGACGGATAGTGAAAGGTTTTTGAAACCAGTTTCAAGAACAAAAATACTGAACTTTGCTGCAGAGAATGCAAAGAGACATAGGCCAAGCTCAGCAGATCAAAAAAGTAAAGCGGCTGAAGGAGTAAGAGATGTGTTTGGAAAAATTCTTGCTGTTGCAGCGCACAGCAACAGTGCAATCAATCTCCAGCATATCCTGTCTTTCCCCATCACTGATTTACCGCTCTCTCTTGCTCATAGTGATGGAACTTGTAACAAAACCGAAAAGGCTGCTCTCACGAAAACACTCGAGAGAAGACAGACACACATATTTACTGATCAAAATCTTCCTCCTATCGAAGCCAGTTTGATTGATGGTGGATGTATCATGCATGAATTAATAATGCGGCACTGTAAGTCTACTTATCAAACGATAGCTCGGGATCTGTTGATCAAAGTTTGCTCTAAGCCAGGGGAACAAATTCATCTTTTACTGGACAAGTATCAGTCTCCTTCTATCAAGGATGCTGAAAGAAAGCTTCGTGGCGCAGATGAAAATCTCTCCGCGTTTGTCATCACAGGGCCAGAACAATCTCAAAGGCGGGCTGGAGCAGAACTTCTTCGCAGTAGTGCGTTTAAAGAAAACTTTTCCTCTTTCATCATGAAGGAATGGCAAAACTCACAGTACGGATCAATTATTGGAAGAAAAAAAGTATATGTATCTCACGGTGGAAAATGCATCATATATCAGAGCATCAACGGTGAGCACGTGGATGTTCAAGCACCAAGTGAGTTTCAAGCTAAGCATGAAGAGGCAGACACGCTTATAGCATTTCACGCTAGAAAACTTGCAACAGGAACCATACTGGTCAGATCTACCGATACAGATGTATTGGTAATTCTGCTTGGACTTGTTGGTCGCCATAACGATGCATCTATAATTATGGACTATGGTAATGGCAATAATCGTCGATACATAAATGTCTCTGATATCGCCAATTGTCTTGAGACAAAAAGAGCTGGTTTCACTGATGCCCTTATCGGATTCCACGCTTTGACTGGCTGTGATTTCACATCTTCCTTCTATAGAAAAGGCAAGATGAAACCTTTTGAACTATTGGATTGTGATTGTTCAGGTAAGCACAATGCAGCCATGCGTTCACTTACATCAGAAGTAGACATACCTGCTGTGACATCCTACGTCTGCTCTTTATATGGTTTTGACACCGAAGATGTAGACTACGCGAGGTATTTAGTGTTTATTCGCATGGTTCATGGTGCAAAAGCAAAGCCACTTTCCCTTTCTAAAATCAAAAGAATAAATTGCGCATCTTTACCGCCGTGCTCCAAAACTTTGTTAAACCACATCAGAAGATCGAACTACGTCGCAAAACTATGGAAACGAGCTGACGAAATTGACCCAACGGAAGCAGAATCTGCTGTCAAATATGGCTGGATTGAAACGGAAAGTGGATTGCAACCAGAATGGTTTGTCGGATATTCCCTTCCTGATTCACTCGACAATGAAAATGAATGCTGTCCAAACGTGATTGCGGAAAAAGATAACGAAGATACATCCAGTGAATGGAGTGACGAAAGTGGTGACAGTGATGAAGAAGAAAGCTTCTAACTTAAACTGTTTTTAAATGCTATATTGTTAGAAAATTGTTGCAACTGCTATCTTCAATCAAAAACACTGTTTTCTTTTCATGCTGCGATTATTTGAAAAAGTTGCATACTCTACTTACTAAAAGCGAGGACAACTGGACATTTATTTGTTTCATGAGGAATGAGAAAAAAAAACAATGCAAAATTTCATAAAATTTTTTTTGTTGAATCAAATTTGAAAATAGTTTCTGTAGTCTAACCACAAAATTTTCATTTGCGCTAGTTACAATTCATGTTTTTCAACAGTGGTTCGTTAATTCAATTTCATTTACACAAATTTTTATAAATTAGCCTACTATTTATTCGTCGATTCTTTTCCTCATTTCTGTTTACATTTTTCGTTTATCCAAAACTTTTGTTTGAAATTGTATACTTCAGGATAGAAATTAGTGTTTAGTCTTTTTATTGCTGTTTCTGAGGAGCCAGTTACGATTTTTGGAAGTTTACAATACTTAGTCAAAATCATTGCAATCGTCAACTTTGTAACATTTTCTAAAAAACAGTTTTGATCGTGTACAATTTGTTATGTTAAATAATTCAAACGCTTTGTGGAGGTACAAACATGCTGCTGCTCTCGCATAGCCCCAGCTAAAATTGTTTTCATGATACCGGTACTTTCATATTCGATACATGTAGGTCTATACCGTTGCACGCGTAATTTAATTAACATAAATGGCTTGTTGTTTTTCACGTAAAAGGGTGATAAAAGTGACGTCGTTGATAAATATTTCGATGTTTTGTGCATTAATACGCGTAGGCTTTCCGTCGTTGACGAATCACGCGATATCATAGAGATAAAAATCGTTGTTGTCGGGGAAGTTAGCCCTGGGTAAAATTGCTGTCGTTGATAATTTGATATTCAGTACATTTATACGCATGATTTGGCACAAAATTTGGGCTTGCTATCGTTCACTTGAAGAACGTCACGTGACGTCACGGGGGTATAAAATCGTTGCTGTCGGGGGTCAGCCCCAGATAAAATTGCTGTCATCGGCATTTTCACGTTCAGTACATTAATACGCGTGATTTGGCACAACTTTTAGCCTTGCCGTCGTTCACTTGAAGAACGTCACGTGTGACGTCACGGGGGTACAAAATCGTTGCTGTCGGGGGGTTAGCCCCGGATAAAATTGCTGTCATCGGCATTTTGACGTTCAGTACATTAATACGCGTGATTTGGCACAACTTTTAGCCTTGCCGTCGTTCACTTGAATAAATGTCATTTTTGGCCCCCCTAAATTCATTGCTGTCGGGGGATTAGCCCCGGATAAAATTGCTGTCATCTACATTTTGACGTTCAGTACTCTAATACGCATCATTTGGCACAAATTTTGGCCTTGCCATCGTTCACTTGAATAAATGTCAATTTTTGTCCCCCTTAAATGGGTAATTTAGGGGTGAAAGCCCCGGATTCACCCCGGCAGCAATCCATATTTTGAATGTCCCCGTAAGTGTGCAAGTTTTGATGGGGTCAAACCTTTTGCCGTCGTTCACTTGAATAAATCTTGCTGGCGCCCGCTCTATAAATAGGGCTCATCTTTTTCTCGAGACAATCATACAGACACCAAGCAAGTTTGTGTAACTTGATTTTCGAGGTCTATTGGATTTCCGCATTCTTGCAAACGGTAGGTTAAAAACTATGGTTATACAGGTTCTAGTGAAAAAGTCTTCGGTCAAACATGGATGTATTTCTATTTGAATAAGCATACTGAAAATGCCGTTTAGGCGAAAGATGTTCAACCCCAAACTGTTTTAATAGTCCCTGTCTACAGTAGAAGTGATTCTACTTTTTAGCTTACTTTTAGTTGCCAGTCAACATGTAGATAGGTCGTAAAGTTCATGGCAAAGCTGCAAGTGGCGAATTCCACGTACTCATTTGATGCAATTTTGTGCAAATGGTTGATCAGAAACTTTAGTAATTGATTTTACCGTGACAAATTCAATCTTCACCAAAACGAGCAAAAAAAGAGATTAAATAAAGTCGCATTTGGACAAAATAACAATTATATCGGCGTCGGCATGTTAGGTTTTTGTTCGAATCCCGAATCGGACATTGCGACGTTCCTTCGGAACTATGTTACCCAGGCGCTACCCAAGCGCTAAGCTGCAGAGATGAGCCCACTGGCCATCACTCGTTACACGCTTCGGCGTAATACCGCTACTATAATGAAGATTTGTTTTGGTTAAGCAGTATGTTAGTTATCACGATATAAAATTTGCCACGTCATCGTGAAAATTCAGTTTAAAAAATTTCGATAATTTGTAGCAGTAATTCCTTCCGGTTCTTAATTAGTGTTTTAATTCTCTCTCACTAAAATCACGCTTGCTGCCGGAAGGCTTCAGGACAAAAATTGATTATTACTCAACTAGAGTGTGTGGTTTGGTTTGCAATGCGGTGCAACCAAACAAGGCGTAACCAACAAATAGTTGAGGAGGGCAGGGCCGATAACTAGACTGTTTCTTTTCCTTCGTCCTTAAAGGCCTTTTTTGTCCCTGGAGATCAGTTTTTAAATAATAAAAAGTATTTACATCAAAAGAGGGGAGTCAGTGGTCTATCTCTGACTACATCACTGCAACCAGATGTCTTCGGAGCACCAGCGTTTCCCATAAGCGTAAACAATGGCTTGTTTGGGGGGCTGTATGACTCGATGACCGAAGGGTCCTTTCGCAGCCTCCCACTCGCTAGAGTATTTATTGCGTTGTTTTAAAGTTTTTTTTCACATTTGTGTTACGTAATGTTTGCGACAAAAAATAAAGTTGAAGTGTTTGAGCTCTCTCAAGTCTACAGCAAAAAATGGATTATTTTATGTCTTTGAATTTGAATCACCAATGCTCCCACTGTCTGCCCATCCTGCCCTGGGAATGGTATCAACGGCTAGCCACCGCCAACGGCTCGCCACCGCTGCGACGAACCTTCAGACTTGTGTTGTCAAGTCGCGGAGATGGTCCCCATGACATGTTTAGGCGCAATACCGCGAGTATAATGAAGATTTGATTTTTTTATGATGAAAGCGAGCGTCTCAAGCGGAAACGGTATCTTTGTTACACGAAAAAGCTGATGTTGGAACCACAAAGCAATGTCGTCTACGCAAATTTTTGCATTTCCCAATAAGTTGCAGAAGGCCTTTGCGGGTAAATTGTAACAGCTTTGCATAAATTCATGTTATTCCATTCCAACATGATGTAAATAAATAAAAAACATTTAGGAAGATAACAGTCTGTGGATTAAATCAATACAAACCATTTGAAACAAGATGGTAAATCTTTTAAAAGCAGGCATCAAGAAGTTGATTAAGTTTGTATAAAAATTGCTGTACATTAAAGCAACCCAATGATGCAAATATACTGTAGGCCTACATGCGCCGAGACTGTGGGAAATATTACATTGGAAGCAAGCAGGTTAAGAAAAGACATTTTCCAGTAAATCACGCAAAAAGTATAATTGGCACCGATATAATTGGCGTAGCCCAAACGCAGGTTTAGTGTGATCGTTCGTGGCATTTGAAAGTTTTTCTAAGGAGTCGACTTCTAAGCAGTTCGAATTGGAGTTGGCATAAAAAAGGGTTTGGAATTGAAATTTTATCGATTTTTCTTGCCAATTTAAGATGACGTCCTTGGTGACGATACGATTTTTCTTTTCTCCAATTAAAATCGTGTTTAAAAATTTTAGAATTAAAAATTGACTGCACCCTAACTAGCTTTTGTTTAAAGGGCACTTCAACTTTTCTGTGTGCAGTCATGATATGAAATCCTACTTACAAATTTCCAGAAAAAGATGGAATTATCTTAGCACAACAATAAATCGAGGTTTACAGAAGCACAATGTTGTCTCAATCTATCTTGATTGTAACTTCTTATTTTTATCTCATTAGGGTGACTTACTTATGCAAATGTGCAATTAGGCTATGGCTTTTTGGAAGAGCTATGCAAAGGTGCCAAAAAAGGTGGAATCTTTTAATGATTGAACTGACAATTCAACAGTAGTTAAGGGAGACTGAAGAGTGAGCTAACGCTTATCGAGTCAGCAACCACATGGTAAATAATGTGAAATGCGATCGGCTTCAGCTGTGAATTGAAGTTGGCTTGAAGGATCTGTATTCGTGCGCGATGCGGTTGCACCCTGGTTGCACTAAATGACCATATCCATCATAATTTAAGCTCTAGCTTCCACTAGCGACCATACTTTCTGATTTATTTCTGCTAAAAAAATGACTGATGTGGAATTATCAAACCATACGGAGTTGGTTCTTACTGAATGGTTTGAGTACACTTCATCACTGTGTAATACATAGTGGAAAATCGGTTCTTAAAATTTTTACGCAACTGGCCAGCTGGCGTAGTGTTACAGACATAGCTATCGGTGTGGGAGATTGTGGCTTTGGTTGCCAGCCCGGTCAAATCGGACACAGCAACGCCGAAGGCTCGCTACCACTGCGACGTTCTTCGGAACTGTGCTGCCCTGTCGCTAAGCCGCGGAAATTGGCATCGCCACTCATTTCGCACTTCGGCGTAATTTTGTGAGTTAGTGAGTATAATAAAGATATGTTTTTATGTTTACTTTACGATGACTCGACTAGTTTTGAACCCAGTTTTTTAATTGCGAAGCAAGCACTTGAATCACAGCAGATTGGCAATGCAGCGCTGGCAAAACGTCTTCATAACAATTACCAAGGTGCTGCCAATCGAAAAATTGCGTCTCAAACCAGAAATTTGCGTTTTAACAGCTCACGGATGTGAATCAATAATCATTAACGTAATTGCTCTTCAAATCAATAATTCAAAAGCTTCTTATTCGCTAAACAAATGTTTCGCTTTACATGATACTTCCGAAAGAAAAGACCGTTTCGAATCATTAGCTCTGCGCTGTTTTAACTAAATCAGTTCTCATTGGCAACCCTGCACTTTTTCAAAACATATCAAATCCAGTGACGTAAACAGGAGGGGCACCGAGGTAGTGTCCGCTGCCCCCCACGTTTTTGATGAAGCGTAACCTGAAATGCGTCTAAATTGATCTTGTAAAATAGGCCTACGGCATTCTTTGTAATTTTTGAGATTACCCCAGTCGACATGTCCAGTTTGGCATCATAATCGATTTTTGATGTCATAATAAAAGTGATTGTGACGTTAAAAAATTAATGGCAATGCTGAAAGCCGTTGAAGTAGTTTTTTGAACCACTACTAGACATTTGGGCTGGGCAGTTATTGTTATTTGCATGTTCAAGTCAACCTACTCAACAAAATCCTGTGTTTGACAGCTTCAATTTAGGCCTACGCACCTGAATTGTTGAATCATGAAGTGACAAACCTAGTTGCATTGCGTAGTCCCAGAGCAGTCGACTTAGGGGGGCTAAGCGTTTATCAGGGTGGGCCAAAATTTGAAACTAAGCACAAAAGCAGCTGTCTTCAAAAGAGTAAGCTTGTTAATTAGGAGGGCCAAGCATGTCGATTGGGGGGGCCAGGCCCCTCCTGCCCTACCCCCCTTGACCCCGGCCCTGCGTAGTCCGCATTTACTGTATACTGTTGTACTTTTTAGACTTAAAATTGGTGCAATTGCGCAAATATTCTTAACCTAGCTGTCGATTCTGGCCTATCGCTAGGCTAGTACAAAAGAGTGAGGCAGCGGATGGATGTTTCTGCGTTCTTATCAAGTGACACAGCTGTAGGTCTAAGCATAAACTGTTTTGTTTCGTCACTTTGGCATCACGTGCGTGGCACTTATAGATACCGGTACGGTACATCTTTTTGTTTGTACCGGCATAAGCAAATATTGAGCGACGGCTGGATTTGCTTTGTAGGAGAAAGCAATTGCACCCATCGCCTTAATGTAAATGTGCTTGCTTTTTTGCTTTTGTTTTTAAAAGGCTACATACTGTAGGTGTAAACAAGTAGGCATCAAAATCAGAAATTATTTATTTGTCGCATGTAGCACACACATAAAAAAAGCACAACATTTGAGAACTTTTTGCGACAGGGAGACTGCGAAAGACCTCTTGGTCATCGAGTCAAGCAGCCACCCTAGATCTAGAAAGATTCGTAGATATTAAAAACTGAACTTAAAAATAAATAAATCATAAGTTTTATTACTGCGTGAGCTACACAGTGTGACAACCTGACAATGAATAACATATAGGAACCAACGATAGTCTATAGGATGTAGCAAGGTGCGGTTTGTATTTAGTTTTGAATGCTTTAAAAGTAGAGGATTTAATTTCATGTGGAATAGAGTTCCAAATTTAATTGCATTGAGTGACGGTAGCTTGTTTTCAGTTTACGACTTTCAATAACTACCGGTATCGAAACGCATATTTCGCACTGTTTGACATTAAATTTAACTTGAAGGGTAGCGAAAATTTTTAGTAAATTAAAAAGGGTCGCAAGCGAAAAAGTTGGGAAGCCCTGACCTAGATGCAGTAATATGGCTCTGGTACTGAATCAGATTTTCTGTGTCAAAAGGTAACATTTCAATAATAGGCTTGGAGCTGGTTTTAGCATGGTTACAGCTTGCGGAGTCTTAACTAGTTTTCTGCTACGTATAGATTTGAAAATCAAAGATTTGAGTTTACAAATTGAAGCTATATTATAGCAGAGTTGAAAATGTCGATTTTTAATCAAGTTTTTGGCTCACAATCCATTGAATGCTTGATTGCAGTCGATTGGTATGATTTCTCGTCACTCTTCCTGCTTGGTAGAGAGCAAATGCAATGGCAGAATATTAAGCGATCGATATTGCTACTTCCTTGCATAATCAGCCATAGAAATCGCTACGTTTGATTAAAATGCTATGCGCCTTCGCGTGCATATGGTGATATTGGTCACGGTGAGATTAACTGACGTTTGAGTAAACAGTTTCTCAGAAAAAGTCTAGATATCAGTAGGCTCGTTGCACTCAAATAACATTTGACTGCAGCGTATTGCAATAAAAATAGAAAATTTTGCATCCTACTGCGAAAGTATTTAGTTGCGCTTTGCATTAAACCCACGCAACGGTAGTAGATTGCGTAGATTTGAAGAAATTTAAGTACAACAATTCTCAAAGTTTGTGTGGTTCTCTACCTTATTGTGATGTCATCTCCGCATGCAGCTGCGCCAGTCGACTGAACTCAGCAGATTTGCTCTCTGCAGCAGTAGCTGCACTACATTACTGCTCCGTTTCATGAGCCGTACATTCCCAGCAGCTGGAAACTCAGTTCAGTACTCCGCCAAGCCACACTAGTAAAAACAGTACTAAGTGTTTGGCTTAATTTTAGTGTTAGAAAATCGCCTACTGTGAAAAATTAAAAAAAAAAATGGTCAAAGTCAAAGATGACTCGAAGTAAAATTAGTAAGTCTAGATGCTGCGCGATCTCCGTTACTTGAAAAAAGCACCTAAAATCACCTTATTTTGTAATTTTCTTCGCTTGCCAAAAAGTTTCACAAAATCCATGTACTTTAGAAAAACCTTTGGTCATTTTTCTAGATGAAGTACATGACAAATTAAACGGCAGCGTCGCCGAGTGGATCGGAGCGTCGTTTTTACGACGGCCATGATCGCAAGGTTGATAGTGCAACTCCCACTCAAGCCTCGTTGTTGCGTCCTTGGATAACATAAGATGCTTTACAACTATTATCTCTGCTTGGTGGAATCTAACAATCGGCAAATCGAAGAAGTCAGAAGCAAAATTCGAGCGGAAAACTCGGAAACAAGGGCAACTCCTAAGCGAGTCTGGATTCGTCCTTTGCATAGCGCCTCCGTCGCTTTCTCGTGACAGGAGGATAAAAATGAAGAAATCAACAAAATCTTCCCAAACAAATCAGTTTATGGAAGCGCGATGCAATAAAGCAGATTATGATGTCGTCACAATAGTTTTTTCCTTCATGCAATTAACAGCTTTGACTGCAGTTATCTTTGCTTGGGCAGGTCTTGAATTCGATTCCCGGGCCGCAGGGCCGGTGCCAAGGGGGAGCCAGGGGGTCCTGGCCCCCCCAATCGACATGCTTGGCCCCCCAATAAACAAGCTTACTTTTTTGAAGAGAGAGGCTGTTGTGCTTAATTTCAAACTTTGGCTCCCCCTGATAAACGCTTGGCCCCCCTAAGTCGACTGCTCTGCCGGGCCGATCAAATTGGACACCGTCGCTGACGGCTCGCACCGCCGCGACGTTTTTTTTGTTGCCGCGTAGAGGGATCCCATCACCTGTTACGCTCAGGCGTAGCCTAATGCCTCGAGGCGGCGAGTATAATGAAGATTTGACGTTTTGAAGCTGCTTAAAACTTGAAAAAATGACTTTAACTTTGGTCATTAGCAGGGGTGGGGTTCAGCCGGAACGCTTCAGTTTTGTGGAACCGTAACACCGAATTCTTTGAGATTAGCAAACCAGCCAGCATTAGGCTGCTGGTAATTGAAATATTACTAGTTGGCAAACTGGCTGGAAAATGAGTTTTGCGAGAGAGCCAGTTGACAAAAAATATAAATACCATCACTGGACATAATATGAGATTGTAATATGATGTTCTTAAATTTTACGTCATATTGTGACTTTGAGTTCGCTTTCTGTGTTTTTCAAAGTAGGATCGTATCGTTGGATATACATTTCAGCTGAAAGAGTTTTTTCGAAATGATATCACTACTCATGAAAACGAAAGATCAAAGCCAGAAAAATGTAGCTCAACTAATTTCTTTAACATTAAAGCTTTATTACCTTTCTCTGAACTTTTGCAATGTACTAAACATGTGACCACGATCACTTGATCAGAGCAGGCTGCTTGTAGGCTGTTTTTGCGACGTAGTTCCAGTGAATAAAACCAATTGATTTTTCTGAGCGCTGAGTAAACGGAACTAGTGGAAACTGGATTAGATAAAAATCAGTACTGCGAGCAAGCAGTTTTAATCAAAGTTCACTAAAAATTTGCAAGTCAAGTTGAAGTTCTTTATTTTTGATGTTGCGAGAACGAGTTCAGTAATTTGTAGCGAGTTTAAGTGCTTTTTATCTGTTTAGCTTAAGTTCAAGGAATTTTCTCAAGTTTATGATTTGTTCAAAATTCAATCTACAGGGATTCTTGTTTTTCGAGGTCGGCAGCAAAAAAGACGGTATTTAGGGAGTTTGCAGCCCTGACGGCTAACTTTTGAACTTGCTATGAAAACTACCGGCACTGAGAGTAAAAACGCGTTGCTAGTACCGAAAAATACTATTTTCAAACTTTTAAGCAGGCTATGTGTCGTGCATTTTTAACCTCAAATCATTAATTTCAAGAGTCAATGTTTTTTTTGCTTTTCTGTAATCCACAAGCTCAGGCTCGTAGCTCCATGGGGGAACAGGGGGGCCGGACCCCCCCTGAACAACCTTGGGCCCCCCCTGTAACTCGGTGAAAAATTTGCAAATTTTTCTGAAAAAAATTGCGAAACTATAGATACAACAAAACCTTTGTTTTACAAGTCGAAAATAGCGCTCGTATAATGTAACAATGATGGTGATAAACGCGTGACCCTGGTTTTGCGCCAGAGCAAAAAAGTGCGGTTGGAAGTAGGAACGCCACAGAGGAACCTGTTTTTGAGCTAAATTTTTACTGCTATTTTCATTTCAATGGTGAACAGCGTTGCCAACTGGTATACCAGATTCGAAAAATCCGGTATATTTTTTGGCTATTTGGTAAGTAAAGTTTTGGTTTGGTAGCGTATATTTCTGGTACATTTTGAAAATATGCTTCAACTCAGTCTGTCGGGGATAAAACGCAAAAACCACATCATCGCAACTCTTCTTCAGCCAGTCAGCATTTGAGTCCTCGATTATGCTTAGACTCGTAGCTTTGAAAGGAATCGTGTTTATGAAATCACAAAATTCTTTGTGATGATGGAAGAAGATAAAATTCAGTGATAGCTGCTGTAGATGTAATAAAAGTCTTGCGTAGAGGGAATATAGAGCCAGCGTAGGCTAATTAATTGTACAGTATAATGGTATTAGTAGTAGCAGTTTATTTATCCTAACAAAATCAAGTTAAACGGTAAGGCACAAGAAAAAAACAAGCCAAAAGATCAGCTTTATAATACAAATACATCCTTATACAAATATGTTTGGAAAGGAGCACCGAAAAAAACGCTAGGTAGAAGATTGGTCAGGAATCTTAGATGTAAGGACTTCTTGCCTACCTTACCCGATTTTGCAACCAAGGATAGTTCGTCTAACTATGCTTGTTTTAACGTTTATTCGTTTTGTTGCACACTCCTTTTCTGGGGCATATTTCCTGTTATCTTTTTATTGCCATTTGCCGGTCATTCGCCTCTTTGCATGTAATAGAAGCAAAACTGTTGTTGTAGTATTCATCTTCAGAAACTTATTTACTTTTAAAATACCGTGCGCATAAACTGTACAGAGAAGCCAATAAGCTGTACACGTGTGCAGTTCATGTATAGCATGATCAAAATTATGTTAGCCTATTACTACATCATCGCAGTGTTTGACGTCATATATGTAATCTAAATTTGGACCCCAACGGGCCCCCCCTGAAAAAAATTTCTGGCTGTGGGCCTGCATAAGCTGCTTTTTGACTATCCCCATCAGCCGTATTCACACTTGTGTTTTCATTCACCAGTATACGTAAAACCTGAATGGAAATTTTTCGTAGAAGTGTTTGCATTCTGTTACTATTTCCTTTTACTTAGTCTTTGCCCTACAAGCCAGCGGTAACAGCTCTAAGCCAATACGTTGCTCATTTCCTGTAATTTTATAAGCTATTCATTAGGCTAGCTTCGATAAATCGATGTTGTAGCAGTGGTAAACGGAGTTAGTTTAGCCGGGCCGTAGTCACATAGGTCTATGTTTTAGTACAGCTTTGGTAAAGAGGTACTGTTTCTGTTCCATTAAGTTGCAATTGCCAGCAAATTTAAAACTGAAAGCATTTTTATTAAAAAACTGAACGTTTTCGACCCATTTCTTCAGGTACTTATCGAAAAAAATTATGCTTTTTACAGTAACAACAAAACTTTCGAAATAATAGTATTTTAAATAGTAGTACAGTATATTACGACAATACGACACAATACGTGCAATTATTAAATCATATTAACACAATATCACAGCAAAGCTGTGTTTTAAAACCGGAAGACCTACGCTAGATTCCAAATCTGTTAGTTAGAGCTACTGGTGGCGGTAGGCTACTTAACTTTCAAAGCGCAAAAATCGTTTTTTATCATTGCTATAAGCTTATTAGTTTTTTTTTACTGTGCTATTGTGGAATCTAAAGCGTTCCAACATCATCAGTGAAAGTTACTGTATTTTATGTCAGTAAAACTGTATTAGCTTCTCAAAAACACCTTATTTACGTACGAATTCTATCATTGCTAACGTTGTGAAGTCTTAGAAAAACATACTAGTATCGAGTTACAGTGCTGTGTCTAACGTCGATCCGTAGCTTGGTCGGTTACAAAATAAGTAGAGCGAAGAGTTAAGTTAAGTGAAATGAAATCATATTTTTCTTAAATAAAGTGAAATCATAGCTTATTGAAATACTTAGTCGATGATAAATTCGGCAGTGACTAATGGCAGTTTGTATACCTAAAAATTTTAAAGTTTCGACTTTCGACACTGAACAATTATACGCCATGGTAGCCAGTTCAAATTTGTTGAGTAAGACAGACAACCCTTGAGCTCATTTTGGTTATGAAACAAATGGATCTAGTTTCAAATACGAAAAACAATAATTATTTCAAAAAATTTAAAGATATCAGAATTTAGACTTCAGAGACAAATCGGCCCTTTTTTAATATTTTAAACTAAAGTCTAATAGCCTACGTAGCTACGCAAGGTGACGGATCCATTCAGTGGTGAGATTTTGAATTTTTGTCAACCATTCTATTAAAAAAGTTACATTATCAGCCGGTTCTGTTATATTTTCAGCAGCTCAGATGGCCGAGTGGTGAGAGCGTCTGCCTCTGGAGCTGTAGACTCTGGTTTGATTCCGAGTCGGGTCAAACCAATGACTTTAAAATTGGTATTCACAGCTCTCTGCTTGACGCTCAGCATTGAAGAGATAGTGTGGAGAACAAGCCGGCAAGTTTATTTGTTGTGCCGTTGGAAAAGGCACTTAGGGGGATTCCCCCATCTTGGTGTGGTAGACAGATGGTCGGCAACTCCAAAGCGAGCTCGTTATAGCGCTTTGATCGCTTTCTCGTGATAGGAGAGTAAATATGCGACTAAAAAAAACTAATGGTACAAGTATGAATAGCAATATAAGTCGGTTCACTGATCTTTTGAAATTCCGTAAGACGAATCTATAGAACCGGTGCGAAACGCGTGAATCCCACCCTTGACGTAATGCTGCTTAACCAGAGGCCAGAAAGCCATGTGCATTATTTATTTTGTTTAGTTTAGCTGCACGTTTATCCTCCTACCATGAGAAAGCGATCAATGTGCCATAAGGAGTTCGCTTAGGAGTTGCCAGCCTTTTGTCTACCACACCAAGATGGGGGAATCCCGCTAAGTGCCTTTTCCAACGCTTTTCATAAAAAAACAAACTTTCCCGCTTATTTGCCACACTGACCTTTTAACGGTGAGCGTCAAGCACTAAGTTTGAAGCCATTGGTTTAACCCAACTCGGAATCAAACCCAAGTCTACAGCTGCAAGACGCTCTACCCAGTCAACCATCTGAGCTATAAATTTGCTAAAGTGATGCTTACATATTATTGCTTTTGCGAGGATTTCGCTAACTGTGTGCAACGTAGATTCGTGGATCAGCTTTACGCAACACGGAACTATAAAACCAGTGCTGAGTCAATAATTTATCGAGCGCTTTTTCTCTGGTTTAGGAGCCAGCGTTCTCAAGCGACGTAGCTGTATTGAAAACTATAATTGGCTTGCATTGTCATTGATTAGTCGAGAACAATACCGTTGCTGTCCGGGAAAGTTCCATAGAAAGCTTGCTACTGGATTAAGTGGAAAGAAAAGGATAAAACGAAGTGCAGCTATATCTTAGAAAATTAATATTGTATCTCCAGCTATGCTTTGACCTTTGGTTGAATCAGTTACACTATGCGCGCTTGGCAGAAGTGAAAAGTAAAAAAAAAAAAAAACGGAACACAATAAATGAGGAACGAAAACAGCTTTAGAAGAAAAATAAAGCCGCAATAATCCTTAAAACTGGACGTTTCGGCAACATAGCTTCAGCTGTCATCATTAGTAGTGTAGGCAAGTAATGTTTTCTGTTTTGTACTGCCTTGCTTACACTGCTTATGATGACAAGTGAATCTGTGGTCAGAGGTCCAGTTTTACGAATTATTGTGGCTTTGTTTACATCCAAAAAAAAAAACATTTGCACGCTAGCCACCAGATTCGGCACCATTGCTCTATTTCAGAACGATAGAGTTTATTTTTGAAGAGAAAGAGAGAGAGAATAGAGATTATTATCTTGTGGAAGGTTAGGCTTGAACACTTGAACAGGCATTCGATTTTAAAGGTTTTTTAAAAATTTTCAAGCTTTCTTTTCACTAACTATAGGCCTAGCCCTAGAGCTCAATGAAACACAGTTACCGGTAGGCCAATTAGAACGGATTCATTTCCACGAATTTTGGTAGTTGTTACCGCAGTGATAAATAGTTGGACAATCTTTATTGATCATCGCGAAAATTCAGATGTCTTAGCGTTTGCCGTGACCTTTTTAGCGGATGATCGCATCAAAGCCACAATTAAATTAATTTGCTTTTTGGCGCGTCTCAATGCGTTTTAATCATTGACGTATAAGAAGAATGTGATAGAATTTACCTATCATTTAACCACCTTCGGTTTTACGTTTTAATTTAATTTGTCTCATTCCTTTGGGAATGCTAAATTGCCTAAAGGTTTTGAACATATACTTGATGAACTTGTATTAACCACAATTTCATTAGCACACACGGCTGGAAAGGGCCGGCGCTAAGAGGGGGCCAGGGGGGACCTGGCCCCCCCAATTAGCAAGCTTCCTCTTTTGAAGACAGCGGCTTTTGTGCTTAATTTCAAATTTTGGCCCTTCCTGATAAACGCTTGGCCCCTTTAAATCGACTGCTCTGGCTCCGGCTCTGCGGCTGGATCTAGATACAATATTACTGATTTGAAGCTGTTTGGTGACAGGTCAGTTGGCGTAGTGGTTTTAGAGACATCGGGTGAGAGGTCTGAGCTCCGATTCTTCTGTAATCAAGGACACAGTGTTGTCATTGCTGCAATTTTTTTTGCTGTGTTGCCCAGGCACTAAGCAGTGGCGGTTTTTTTTTGGGGGGAGGGGTGTATGGTGGATGCATCCCCCACTACCAGACCATTAGAAGATTAAAAAAACTTGCTACATTTTTCATTTATTTGTAAAATATAATCATTTAATGAGTTAATGTGCTTCTTTGATGGAAGATGTGTAGAAGCGAAATGTTACGAGGCATTTACGAGCATACCCGCAGCGATCTTCGGCCTTGTCAAAAATATTCATTGAAACTTTTGTTGTAGACTAGAGTGTACCAGTAAGCGCAACGCAGCAGGCGGTTTATTAAATTATTGCATCAACAATTCAAAAGTGTTGCTTCACAAAATAAAGTTGCATTAGTACTGAAAGCTTGGCAGTTAGCTTTCGTTCTTAGTTTTGTTGGTTTGCGAATAGTATGGCTAGTAGCTCAAGCTTGTCGAGAAAACGAAAGACGATAACCGATTACTTTTCAGTTTCTTCAGCAAAGAAAATTTATGCAGTTTCAGAAAACGTAACCATACAATCAGTGCCTAATTCGACAGTAGTCGCTGTGGAGAGAAAGTGTCAAGGTCAAGAGGATTCTACCAGTGAAGCATCTTCATCAACAACACATGCGGTACCAGTGTGCGATTTTCCAAATCCATCGGAAGATTTGCCATCAGACTCAACACATGACATTTCGATTGCTTTTGCACAATTACCTGGTGCGTCCGAATGGAAACTGAATAGATAAAAGATTTTGAGCGACCAAGATAAAGTTAATTTGCTGTCCAATCATGTGGCACCACCAAAAAAATTTAACTGGCCTTTTGGCGTGAAGAAAAATCGAAAAGTTTAATTGTCTGAAACTCATCTATTTGGTAAAAATTCCGCTTTCAATTTTTCGATGGTAATGAAAGGAGCAGTTTGCATTCCTTGTGCCCTGTTTAGTAGCAACGAATCATCCAACGATCGAGGAAAAGTTATAGCCTTGCAAAGTTTTGTCACCAGTCCTTTTGTAAACTACGAGAAAATTTACGACAAACTTAAAGCTCATCTTTGTACCAAGTATCATGACATGTGCCAGACTCAAGCGGATGCTTTTTTGAAGTGCCAAGTTGCAAAAACTCAAGATGGTATCCTCTACCAATTAGATGCCGAAAGAAAAGAAACTGTTATTGAAAATAGAAAGAGATTGCTATCGATCCTCAAAACGGTAATACTGTGCGCATGGCTCGGACTATCATTACGAGAGCACAGGGACAATGGCAATTTGGAACCACTAAAAGCTGTAAACGGCTCGGAAGGAAATTTCCAGGCCTTACTCTCGTTCCGAGTAGAGATGCAGAATTATCAGAGCATCTTGAAACAGCTTCAAAAAAAGCTACCTACATTTCCAAAGAGATACAAAATGAGTTAATCGTACTTTGTGGGCAGGAAATATTGCAGAAAATAATTCAAGAAATCCATGCTGTAACTTTCTTATTCGTTTCTGCGGACGAACAACTTTGCCTGTGTCTACGATACGTTTCAGAAGATAGCGTTGTAAAGGAGCAATTTATCAGCTTTGGTGGCATAGAAAACTGCACTGCTCAAGGAATTTCCAACGAGATTTTAACTAGACTCGCCAATTGGGGCTGCCAATCGAAAATTGCATGGGACAACGTTACGATGATACGTCTGTTATGGCCGGTTACAAAGGAGGAGTTCAAGCTTTCATCCGTGAAAAAAGCTCCTTCAGCTATTTACGTGCATTGTGCCAGCCATGCGCTTAACCTCGTGTTAAACCATGGCTCGGATGTTATTGAGATCCGAAACATGTTCAAAATCGTATCCGATACTATCAACTTTGTAAATGATTCGCCCAAACGACAAGCTCTGTTTGATTCAAACTTGTCAAAAATGTGTGAAACAAGATTCGTTCAACGCCACGACTCAATTTTAAAGTTTGGAGAAAACTTTCAGAAAATAACAAAAGGGCTTGGCAAAATCCTAATAGATACAGGCTTCGATACAAATACAAGAAGTCGGGCACTGTCTTTGTTGGAAGCAGTATGTTCGTCATCGTTTTTAGTTGCGATGACTGCAGCTGTAAAGGTAATGGCAGTGACACAGCCACTTTCAAAAATATCACAGAAAGTGCAGCTGTGCTATGCTGAAGCCACAGACTGCGTGGAAGAAGTAGGCCTAAGGAACACACTGTCGTCGTGGCGGTCCGATGACAACGAGTGGGAAGGCAACTACTTCTCCGTTTTCAACACAGTTCAACGTTACTCAGATATTGCTGGCATTGAGATCAAAAAGCCACGTTGTCCGTCACGCCTAGTTTACCGGTCCTCTTTCAATGACTATACAGTTAAAGATTACTTCAGATACTCAGTTTGCTATCCCTATTTGTAAAGGATTATTGCCGAGTTTGCACAAAGTTTTCCAAAGAATCGTTATCAGCACATAAACTATTATCTCATTTGCTTAGTTCCAATGTGGATGTCTCTGATTGTTTGACCATGGATTACTTGGTTTGACTGTCTTCAAAATGTGTGGACGAGTAATCCATTGCCAAGAGCAAGCGCTCTTTGAAGAGATAAAAGCATTCTCACAGTACTGAGCTAAAAACTTTCCTGATGAGCAAAAACTCACAAAACTATTGCTAGACACACCTGCACGATTCGAAAGTGTCAGAAAGCTGTTGCAGATCGCTCTTACGTTACCAGTTACTTCCTGTGAAGCTGAAAAGTCTTTCAGCGCCATGAAGATTTGGAAAAATCGTCTGCGATCACCCATGGTTGACGAAAGACTAAACGGACGTGCTTTTTTGTACATTCACAAAGCCATAGATAGATACTGACCAAGAAGCGGTTATAGACAGCAGCTTTGCACGTTGTCTTTGAAAAATGCGAAAAGTATAATTTTTGCTAGAGACACTCGCACGTACTTTTTGGTTTCATTTCATTGCATGTTATTTCGTGTTGGATTGCTTGCCTAATGCTCATCGGACTGTGTCCCATTGTCGCAGCATGTAGCGTTAATTTTCAAACACGCATTTCTGTAATGCGTTTGATTTGTCCTTAATATCGACTCAGAAAATCTTTCAATAAAATTATGTCAATTTCCAAAAGTTTTGTGATTCTTGGTCTTGGTATAATTTTAAGTTTTTGAAAAGATAAAGCCTCCGCTCGGTCTTGTAGCATTCCAGAAACTCCCAATAGGCAATTTTGTACATAGGGGGCCATTGCCCCTCAGGCTCGAAAAATGGAAAAGCAGAGGCAGACCATTTATCTCGCAAAACGGCACTTTCGGTGAAAAACTGACTTCGTATGTATTCAAGGTTACACCTAGGATTTCAATTTTTATTGTCAAAAATGCACCTCGTCGCCTAGATACAGTACTCAAGAATTACGGTGTTTTCATAAAATTTCGTCGATTTATGAGTATCAACGGTTAAGTTAACGAATCGGTTTTTCCATCTTAGTTTTAGAGGATAATCAATTTTATGCAAAGTTAGTATAAAAATTATATCTAGATTGCACCAAAATGCGTATTTTTAAACGTTCTTTTGCAAAATTTTCCAGGGGAGCATGCCCCCGTACCCCCCTAGAAATGGGTCGCGCCTTGGGCACTCCCACTAATGCATTTGTGACGTCACAACATTTTTATCCGTCATTTCATCCCCCCCTTCCGGACTTTGCTGGAAACGCCACTGGCACTAAGCCGTGGAGATGGACCCCGCCACTCATTACAAGCTTCGGCGTTATGCGGCAAGTACTTTTTTTTGCGTTTTTGTGCATATTCCTTTTTCTGTGCCATTTTATTTTCATGCGTTATTTTGATTGGTTATCGCTGGCGGTCAGAAATAAAAGTTGTGATTGATTGATTAAAGCAAAGAAAGATTTGATGATTGTTGGTGATGCAGTATTGTGGATTACCCTTGGTCAAATTTGCACCAATCGTCCGTACTGTGTTTAGTAGTTACGAGCGCAGAGCTGATAACAGCAGCTGGTAACAGCAAGTGCTGTAATCTCTTTTGAAAATACATAGAATACTTCAGCCAAACCCCTGAATATTTCCAACAATTCAAGGAAAAAATGCTTCTAACTTCATGATTAGGCCTACTATTTCTATCTGGTGACGTCATCATTACGTTTTAGTTTCGCTCCGGATGTTGTGTAATGATGTAGGTGTGTAACTTAAATGTGGCACTGTTATAACATAAATGAAGAAACTTTTTGAAGCCGGTCTCTAAAAATTTCCATTATGTACCCTCGGACTTTGATTGGACGTATCTGCTGTTTTGTCCTCTTAATATCCCAAACAACCTCTTCATCAAATTCGGGGGTTCAACTTCCCAGCTATGACGTCACCAACACTGATTTTCTCAACACCCAAACCGTAAAACTCTGCTTGCTAGCTCGGATGAATATCTCCATACAATTTACTTACAAGTGAGTTTTTTGCATGAATTATTGAGAACTACTACAAATTTTCGGAATACAATAAATATGGGACGAAAATAGCTTTAAAGAGAAAAAAGAAAACCACGGTAGTTCGTAAAACTGGACGTTTTGGCAACTAGATGCAGTTGCCATCACCAACAGTGTAAGCATGAAACGGAAAGGATTTGCGCTGTCTTGCTTACAGTGCTTGATGATAACAGCCTGAATCTGTAGTCGAAACGTCCAGTTTTGAGATTAACTGTGGCTTTCTTTTTCTTTCCTAAGCTACAGTATTTACGATTAGTTTTACATTTCACTACTTAATGCTCAGCGCGATAATGCCACTTATTTTTGAAATGCCTTTGGTTTTATACATGTTTGCATGTACTGCTGATGATGGCGGCTGAATCTGTGATGTCAAAACGTCCTGTTTTACCAATTGCTTTGGCTTTATTTTCTTTCCTAAGTTATTTTCGTCCCATATTTATCGTATTTCAAATTACCGAATATCGAACTCTGAGTTCAGTCTGCAAAGCAGTCACTTTAACGAATTTCTTTCCTCCAATAAGCCAACGTGCGTACGTTTGGTCGAGAGCATTAGCACCAGTAGGATGTGTGCATGGGGTTACCCTATTGAGTATTTGGGCAAGCAATTTGGTGCCCTCGGTTTGCGCGAGAATTGATGTTTCAAGTATTAAATTTTTTTGAAGGTCAGCAACAGTCCCAAGCTCTTTAATTCTGTATGCTATGCAAACATTACCCGGAGAATTAGTGTCTAAAAGTCTTTTTTCCAGACGTATTATTGTGTCGTAAATATCTAAGCGATGTTTCATTGGTGTACGAGCCAAGCACCTGGCGTTTGTAAGATTCAAACAGTTCAAGTTCAATTGCAAATACTTATATTTTATAACGGTTATTAAGAGCATTAAAACTTCAACCCATTGTAGAATTTTTGTCACACATTTTAGTAACTGCCGTGCTGATAGCCTACTTTTGCAGCACCCACATCAAAACGGTAATGACCCTGACGGTACATAGCAAAATTAAATTATTTGTTAGTTTTGATGATTTTACTTTTGATGATCACAGCTATTGATGTGTAGCTGCGGATGACTTTTTTTGACATAACTTACCAAGTATATAGCCTGTCGAACCCAGTTTTCCTATTTTCAAAGCAAGCGCTCAAGCATACTTAACTAGGCAGAAAGAAACAAGGATTTAGTGATGAACGCTTCGCAGCTTTTAGGCTATAACATTTACTGAGATTTTTCAATTTCTTGGAGAACTTTTTGGTTTGTTTTATTATTGCATCTCATCTGTTGCGTCACGCGTAACAACAAAACAAACATGGTAATGATTTCTTCATTTTTATCTTTCTATCACGAGAAAGCGACGGAGGTTCTGCACATATGACGATTTCAGACTCGCTTAGGAGTTGACTTTGTTTCCGATTTTCGCGTTTGAGTTTTGCTTCTGACTTCTTTAATTTGCTGCATGTCAAATTCCACCAAGCAGAGACAAGTATCGCGAAGCATCTTATCCAAGGACGTAGCAACGAGGCTTGGGTGGTAGTTGAACCAATAACCTTGCGATCATAGTTGTTGTAATAACGGCACTCCTAAGTCCTAACCACTACGCCACGCTGCCTACAAAATGCCTTTTTGACATTGAGATGTCTCATTCGGTGTAAGCACACCATTTTTTTACGGATCAATTTTATTTTATCAATATTGATTTCAGTCATTTTGGAATGGATTTTTAACTATCCTTTCGGCTTCTTTCAGATCCGAAACGGAGTTAATTACGCATACTATCTTTATTCCACCGGATGCGAAAAATGGTGATAGCAAATGTGATTTTGATTTTGTTTCAATTCTTCGTTTAAGTTTTGATGGAGTTTTATTTGCTTTGCATTTTCGAAGAACTGAAGTTTCAATGTCAAAAACCCGCATTGGCTACTGCGAAGGGTTAGAATGTTTTTTGTTTGTTTGCATTTATTTGTAGTGGAGTAAAAAAATGTTTAATATTTTTCTCATGTGTATTTCTAAGCATAATACTTGAAACTTCTTTCTATAGCTTACTTAGTCTGACTTCTTACAAATCAACTAAATATTGTAAGCCGCTCTCGTGCTCATTTCACTTTTGGGTCGAGTTACTTCTTGAAACGTCAAGTAATTAAAAAATGCTTTCAATTATTATGGCTGCATGTTTTGTGCTAAATCTACTTTTTCTTGTAATAACACATTTTCACACCCAATATTAGACACTCGCGAGGCAGTTGTTTCTACTACGCTTGTTCTATTGTTATGTAGTCCCCTTTGTATTCAATTGGATATTTATCTTATTACGAAAAAGCGATCAATGCCCTATTACGAGCTCGCTTATAGGAGTTGCCGGCCACCTGTCTACCTTTCTAAGATGGGGGAAACCCGCTAAGCTTCTCTCGCAACGGCACAATTAAACAAAGTAAACCTGCCGACTTGTTCTTCACACTATTCCTTTAATTCTGGGTGTCAAGCAGGAAAGCTGTGATTACCAATTTTAAAGTCATTGGTTTGACCCGAGTCGGAATCAAACTTAAGCCTACAGCTCCTGAAGTAGACGCTTTACCACTTGGTCACCTGAGGTGTTGAATTTAAATGTGATTAATACAATGACAAAATTTGTTTAGTTGCGAAAATGGAAACTGGTGGTTGGATAAAATTTTTGTGGAATCAAGTAACACGAGTTTGATTCTCACCCATGCTCCACCAACTCAACTAGTTTCTACTATCAACGGAAGTAGCGTTTCGTCTGAAGCTGGGGGGTTTATTACCGGGGTGAGCTTAAAAAGAGGTTACCGATGTCGGGAACATGTGCTCTACGCCAACTTGTCAGTAACAGAGGCAATTAATTTGATGACAAAAAAGCATGTGTCAAATCAGTGGTTGGTTGAAGTTTACTTTTATTCAATCGACATTCAACCATTTCTTGTGACAAATGATATTGTTAAAGACCCTTTACTGTGCAAGTAAGTCTAATTATAACTCGATTTTATGAATAAATTATCGAAAGTTCGCGGACTTTTTTAACGAAATTTGAAATACCAGATGTGGAGTTATATTGCTGGGGCCCGCTTAAGTTTTGAATGTAGTCCCCGTCAAAACTTTGCTAAGTGTACAGCACAGTGGTGGAATAGAAAAAGTTAACCTTTTTTAAAAACTCATTTGCATTCAACCTTGTACATGCTATGGTTGTGACATAAAAACCGCACAAAAGTCTCTTCTATGGTAAAAAAAAACTCTCCATGAATGTTTAATAAACTTTCGACGTAGTATTGAGTATTTTTAAAGCGAAGCATGAAAATTAAAAGTGAATGCGGCCTGCTGAAAATATTATGCAATCAATGTGGCCCGCTGTGCTTTGCCGGTTTCCTACCTGTGGTGTTATAGGCTGCGACCCCACAAATGCAACAAATTGCCCCCGCGAGAAACCTCGTGAGTATAGTATAAGGTTTTCTCAAAAATATGAAAACAAAAGTATCAGGTTTTATGTTGGTGCTGTATATGCATTGTTGAAGATGAACTAGTTGAGTATCAAACCCGCGAAGCCAGCTCCGGAGCAAATGCTTTGACTTCTCGGCCAATTCCTTGCGTTTTTTTTTTTTTTAATCAAGTCGTGGACTAATAGCGGCTATCGATTACGCAAGGATTTGTGATGAAGGAACAGAAGGCGCGTTAAGCCGGAGATGGATTAAGTGAAAGCAAATTTAAACAGACGACAAACGCTCATGCTCAAGAAACTGCTCGTAATTTAGCTAAGGAGAATTTTGAAATGATAAATCTTTGCGTTTCTCAAACCTTTCTGATGGAAATCTGTTCAATTTTAGTAAGTTTAGTAGTAGCGTCTTTTTTTTCTTCTCTGTCAAAATAAATATAACACAACAATATAAGAATTCAATTGCGAACTGACGCAGAAAAGAAAAGAAGCAACAAAACGATTTACGTTGTGGCATGCAAGAAAGTATGAAAATTGAAGATGATTGGTGTTTCGAAATGGGAAATTGTATTACTTCGCTGACAGAACAATTGATAAGAATTGTATGACAAACCGTAGGAATTAATTCGTTCTTAGATCTGACTCACAAAAAACCAAGATCGTCTTCACCAAACGAATATAATAATCGGCCCAACTTAACTCACTTAGCTACGGTACTCACCGTACTACTTTTCAATAAACACAAGCACCACTACTCTCTTCAGTAACACTATACAACAAGGGCTATACCCTTCAGCATACAACAAAGTTGCTTACTCTACGCACACAAAATCTACACTCGAATAACTACGCTCGAAAATTCACGCCTACTTATACTCTAAATTCAAGTTCGAGAACGTTCTGCAACATTCTCAAAAAGAGACAAGAAGAGAAATCACATGACATGCTAAAACTCACACCAAACCACAGTAAACACGATTGCGACGTCACAAGCACAAATTTTAATCCAGTGACATTACGTAAGTAGAAAATTATGACTTCATAATGCAACCTTACGAAACAAACCCACGAATAAAACTTCGGAAAACAACGCATCGGTCTAGAAGCTTCTACAGTAGACAAAACATTTAAAACAAAAACATATCAAACAGTTATATCGTTACAATTGGAATAAAGTCAAAGTCAAATTTATTATTTTGTCGCACATACGGGTAACACAGAAAAACACTAAATTACATACACGCAAAAAAAGAATAAATAAGTACTCACGCGACAGGGAGGCTGCGAAAAGACCTTACAGTCATCGAGTCATGCAGCCCCCTTTAAGAGATAAATTTTCGGTTCATTAAAACAGTTTCATGAAATTGCTTATAGCTGGCAGAGATCACTGAAGAAGCGCGCGACAGAATAAGGATAGACAGTTTAGTATTGTTGCAGTAAGTGAGCTTTTAATTTTTTTTTTTTTTTTGAAGGAAACCGGTGACGTCGTTCTGATTTTCGCAGGGATGGAGTTCCAAATCTTTACACCCTGGTATTTGATACTTCTTAGCATTTTTTTTAGTACGGAGAAGAGGAATATATAAAAGATCTCTATGAGTAGTGGAAGATCTTGAGGAGCGTTGGGAAATTAAATGAGCCCTATTGAAGTAATTGAGAAAGGAGGGGGGAAGCATGCTTGGTCGGTGTATATAATTATAAACAATATTGGCAGTTTCAACAATGTATAAGTCTTGAAGTTTTAGGATATTAAACCTAACGTAATATGGATTTGAGTTATCGTACATTGAGCCGCTTCCAATGTTTTTTACTGCTCTATTTTGAAGGGTTTTTATTGGGTTTAAATAAGTGGGGAAAGTTGAACCCCAAATTGTCAAACCGTATAATAAATGAGGTTGGAAAAGTGCATAGTAAAGTTTTAACTGTGCGTCGTTAGGAAGGGTTGATTTTAACCTGCTGATTATGCCATAGTAGGCATGGTCGCGACACCCGAGTTAATATATCAAAAACACGGCTCGAATTTGGCAGTTAATAGTATCGTGAACGGCTCTAACCTCTTATATAAACCGGCCTGTGACACCATTACAAAAAACTCAAAATTCGAAAAATCGCAGATGTATATGAACTTGAAACTGCAATTTTCATGTACAAATATAGCACTAATAAATTACCAGCTGGTATGAATAATCTGTTTCAAGAAACCAGTCAAGTTCATAAAAAATGTACACGTACTGCAAACCAAAACAATTATTTCATTCCGTTTTACAGAACAAATCGCCTACAAAACTCAGTTCAATATCAGGGTGCTAAATTATGGAACAGCATTGATCCAAAAATCAGAAATTTGAAGTCACTAAACCAATTCAAAACAAAATACAAATTTCTATTATTGAATGATTACTACATTTTATCTAAACACTGCAGCATTACTGTAGTATAAACATTAATTAAATAATATCCAAACTAAAACTTGCTTTTGTATATTTTTTTTTGTTTTTTTTATCTTTTTTTTTTGGGAGGGGGCTTTGTTTTTTTTTTTTTTTTTTTTTCTTCGGCAGTTTTTATTTTATACGCTTTCTGTCACAATAGAAATTACACATTTTCCATTTATTCTGCTTTAATGGTGGCTGGTGGCTGCTTGATTCGAAGACCACTTTGGTCCCTTTGCAGCCTTTCCTTTGTCGCAGACCAATTGTTGTTCTATCAGCATTGTGTTTTTGCGTCAAAAATAAAACTGATTCTGATCCTGGTGTTGTAATGTTTAAAGACATCGCTTTTGGCGCTGAAAGTATGGGGTTTGATTCCCGGCCCGGTCAAATCAGACACAGTGTCCCCATCACCGCTGCTACTTCTTCGGAGCGCTGTTGTGCAGGCGCTGAGCCACGCAGTTATATCCCGCCACTCGTTATTCGCTTCGACATAATACGCGAGTATGATGAAAATTTGATTTTTTAAACTTTAAATAATTTATTTTTTTAGGTAGATGACTTTTTTTGCATTTTTTCTGATACTTGACTTTTATTTTACAGGGATTTTACTCTTTTCTTGATTCTTATCATTCTTTTACCACTTTTATATTTTGCTATATTTATTGCTTATTACCGCTTGAAAGAAAGATTTGGATTTCCAAATTTGAGAAAAAAATGGCCTAAACTGTCACTGAAGAAGAAAGACGGCAGTAAACAACTTTTGGCTGCCTCAGCCAATTTTACTTCTAGTCCAACCTGTGCCCTCAGCAAAACCAGCACTGTTACGATCACTTGTACCACATCAGAAGGAAAGGAAATGGATATTCTAAAGTCTTCAGCTTCCTGTTAAAATCAATAGTTTTGATACAATGCTATATTTGGCTTAGGTAGAAAACTAAACTCTCAGTAATTCTTAAAACTCTAAGCTTTCTTTTTCCTTCAAAAGCTATTTTCATCCCATGTTTATTGTTTACGAATACCAAATTTGTCCTTACCCTAGTAGCGTTCAGTCCTTCTGGATTGGTTTTTACAGCAGTCCGAGGTAATGGCCTGCACCATCGCCCTGTCCCGTGTCCACACGTCCAATGTTAAGCAGTTTCAAATTTTCTGCATCATAATTAATTTTTGTTGTCATAATTAAAACAAGTGATTATGGCGTCAAAAATTCAATTGTGTTGCAGAAAGTCTGCGAGTGTTTAGAGCCACTTTAACTGCGCATGTGACAGTGTAATTGTGTCCTTGATGCTCCCGCTGTGATTGATCTTGTGATAATGTGGTGTGTTTAAAACTTTTTTCGCGTTTTAGCAACTTCGAAGCGTACTTCTGGTCTGAGCCTGAAGTCAGATCGTTGGTGTCGCTTCAGTTTCAGGCTTAAATTTTGTGGTTTGAAGTTAGCGTTTTTGGGACTGTTGGGCTTTTTGACTTGTGACTTTTACTCGTGGGGGCATCATCAAGTTTTACGGACCGCAGATTCGGTTTAAATTTTAAAATGGTGCAAATATTTAAGAGTATTAAGTTATACTTTCCCTGTCCACATGTTTAATTTTAGTGGGCGTTTAGGCTCGCAGTTCTTGCTGAGTCATCATGCCTAATTTCTGCATCATAATCAATTTTTGATCTCACAATTCAAAAAGTGATTATGACATCAAGAAATTGATTATGATGCAGAAATCATGATGACTCCGCTAGAATCGCGGGCCTAAGGACCACTAAAATTGGACATGTGGACAGGGTAAGTATCTTGTAGATAACCGCCGGTTAGCGTAGTGGTTAAAGGCACCGCTAACGAGGCGATAGTTCTTTCCCGGGCCGGTCATTTCGGACACAGTGTCGACAACGGCTCGCCACCAGGGTTGGGAAAAATCGATTGTAATCGATATTCGATTGCGATATTCGTTACTTTTTGTTCATCGAATGCACTGGAGCCTTTACTTTTTTGAATGAGTATCGAATATGGCCTTGTCTTTACTTTTTTCGGCGCAATTTGATATTCCATATTCGATTCTTTTTGTCCAGGTTACTTTATCTCATTTAAGCAAATTTAAAATAATCGTCGGTATGTCATTACCTTGGTTTTGCTGATAAATTTTTTTTGTGCCAAAAATAAAAAGATTTTGAATAGCAAAGTTGCTTCGCATATACTATGTCCGTCGTTTGTCTGTAAGTTACCGCATGAATGTGAGGACATCACAAAAAATGCTTTGCGTACACCGCTGAATGCTCAGTGTAATATCGAATATCGATTACAATATTCTTTATTCTTTACTTTTTTAAACTACCATCAAAATCGACTATTTCCTTACTTTTTGGTGAACTATCGAACATCAATTATTTCTTTACTTTTTTGGGTATCGATTCCCAACCCTGCTCGCCACCGCTACGATGTTTCTTCGGAGCTGTGTTGCCCTGGCGCTAAGCCGCGGAGATGGAGCCCACCAATCTTAACACGCTTCGGCGCACTATTGCGAATGTAATGAAGGTCTGATTTTTTTATCGTCTATAGACACATGATAATGCTTCTATAACTGGTAGTTTTTCTTCTTCATGTCTTCATTTCTTTTGTTAAGGGTGTTTTTTAGTAGTGCCGCTTTGTGTTTCGTGTTTATTTATTTTACGTGAAAACATTATTTTTAAACTATTTTATTTTATGTGTCAATACACATTATGCTTTCAGAACTGCCATTGCAGTTAGTATTTTGATTTTGCAGCAATCGTTTTGTTAAGGCGTTTTGCAAAATTACAGACTAGCCGTTAAAACGATTTGTCTCGAAGATCTTGTTGAAAGACTAAATTCAAAGTGGCAGATCTAATGCAATCTTTGAGAAGTGGTAGGCTAGAGCAGGGTTGCGTTGATGGGGGGCGCGGGGGGGGAGCTCGGCTCTTCTAGTTTCAAACAATTATTTGTAGAGGGGGCTCTGAAAATCGGCCAAGTCCTTGCGAACGTTTAGACTTTAGAGCAGAAGTTCTTAAACTGAGAGGCGTAAAAGGCTTGCAATGGGGGCGTGAGCATAGCAGTGACTTAATAATTGAACGTATATTTTCAAATCATTTTTTCGTCACACATTAAAACTTGTTTCCCCAAAACAGCTGCATTCTTTCCATTAAGACGATTTAGACGTTGCAAATAAATTGCTGTATTTTCTGCATGTTTTTTTGTAGCGTGGTAGTGATGCAATGCGTAGCAGTCACTTGATGGTGGTGGTGATGCATAGCAGTGACTTAATAATTGAACCTATATTTTCAAATCTTTTTTTTCGTCAAACATTAAAACTTGTTTCTCCAAAACAGCTGCATTCTTTCCATTACGACGATTTAGACGTTGCAAATATATTGTTATATTTTCTGCTTGTTTTTCGTAGCGTGGTGGGCAGTGCCGTATCAAGGCATCTCCGAAGTTCGCCCCACTCCCGACCGGGGGGGATCCAGCTAGGGGGTAGGATGAGGGGTATGCATCCTCCCACCAGCCATTTCCAAAAATCTTTTTGATGTATACAATTTTTCCATAATTTCGAACCTCTTCGATAGCGATAAACCCAGTGGCGTAACTAAGGTACCCTGCGCCCAGGGGCAAAAAGGAATTCTGCGCCCCTGCTTTCACTCCGAATTTTGCACAAATTATAAAAATGACAGTGAAATTTGGTGTTTCATTCGAGTAGCTAATGAATCGCAGTTTGGAAAAGAACAACGAAGGAGAAAGATTAACAAAGCAAGAAACCAAGAAGAGTGGAGAGATCAGTGAGACGCATTCAGGATTTGGCAAAGAGAGGCCACAAGTGAGGGTCTGCGGGCAAAGCCCCCAGCCGCCGGAGGTTAAAGGAGTCTGGGGGCAGAGCCCCTAGCCTCCAACGGATTTTTAGGATTTTTACAAGAAAAATACTCATTTTAGCGAAGTTTTTTTGTCGAATAAGGACACACCGGTGTCTGAAATTTTAACAACACGTATCGGTATCTACAACAACGCCAGGGCCAAAGGTGGGGCCATGGCACCGTGGCCCTCCCTGCGTGCGCCTATATGGTCCATTCATTTTTTTTTTATAAAAAAAAATTGAAAAGTAGCCATGGGCACCCCTTCGCCCCCCTCCTTGTTACGCCACTGGATAAACCTTACGCTTAATCGAAAATGTGCGAACAAAATGCATCATATTTGGCGAAGCACTCATTATTGGAGTCAAAAAATTTAAACAAAATTTGCGTGAAAGTTATTGAAAGGGCACTAAAATAGCCATTAGCATGAAAAATTTCAAAATCTTTCCAAGTAGCGTACCCCCGGACCCCCTAGAACCTTCCTTGTTTCTCAATCAGCTTTAAATTAGTTCTACCGAAAAAAATTGCTTGAAAAACTGTAGAAATTATGGATTTCTCGCCCTTTTAAAATTTCTCACTCCGCCACTGCATGACGTCTCATAATTGCAGAGCGAACGCCACTTGGTATAAACCTACTAGCTGCATTGTTGTGCACTAGCTGTTTTGCTTGCTATTTGTAAATAAATTGTTTTTTAATTATGTTTTAATATTGAGTTGAGCCTCTGGCCCACTGACTAAGTTCATCATCTGCAACCGACCCATTCAGGAAAGTAATTGCCCACCGCTGCAATAGAGCCATCTGATGTGTATGCAGTGATGCGTTGGGTTCGAGAGTCTGCGACGGCCAGTCATGAGGTGGTGGTTCTGCTCTAAGCCAAGCTATAGCAACATTATTCACAATATTATTTCTGCTTGTTTCACTTCTATTTAACAGAAGAAAAAAAAAAAAAAAAAAAAAACGCAGAAACTGTAGGAAAATATGTAAGCAATGCCAACGCTAGACTGCACTTTTTTCAATTTTTGGTTATGCCACAAACGTATGCAGTCTAAATTTTAAAGTAAATTACGATGCATCATGTAAAATATTTCAGATGAGTATCGTACCAGAGCGGCAAATTCGACTCGCTCAGTGTTTTCTGCCGAACCTGAAATTCGAAAAACAAAAATCTCTCCGCTCGAACTTGATCTCGATTTGAAAATTGACCTAGTTTCGAACTTAGCCTAAACTCTGTACTAACCACAAACTTGAATTTGAACTGGCAAAATAAAAATGAAGAAGTCAAACTCGGAAGACAATTTTTTTTAACAAACTCTAACTTAATTGCGATTGAAAATGCCTGCGGAGCCCAATGCGTCATGTAAGAGTGTTCTGTAGTCTACGTTCGACTATATTCAAATCTCGTTACCAAACCGCTCGCAGGTACCGAGTTAAAGTGGCATAGTAACGAGAGTTTGCAAAATGGCAGCCTGTACAGTGTACAGTACATATTGTGCTGTACAGCATGTCAGCATCAATAAACGCTACGAACGAAACGATTAACGGCTGCAGTATACGTTTTAGTCATTTATCCCGACAAGTTTGCTTAACTCTGCCCAAAACAGGGCCGGCGCCAAGGGGGGCCTGGAGGGCATGTTCGGCCCCTCCAATCAACAAGCTTTCTCTCTTGAAAACAGTGGCTTTTGTGTATTGTTTTAAACTTTGGCCCCCCTGATGAACGCTTGGCCCCCCTAAGTCGACTGCTCTGTAGCTGGCTCTGGCCCAAAACCCTGAATAATCGCCAGGTTACGCATGTTCTTGGGGCGGATTTCGTGCATTGTAGGCAAAATTTAAAATTAGAAAATACTGCGCTACACTGCACAGTTGAATAAGTTGTTTGTACAACACAGACTGTAAAACCAATGGTTAAGCAAAACGTGGCGTGCACAGGTAGATGCTCTATTAGATTGTCACGTCACAAGGCTGTTTTATCTACAGTATCAATGTACTGCACATCTCACCGCACGCGGCATAGTACCGAGATTAAGGGGTGGCATAGCATAGTAAATCTGCAACCTATATTTTCTATTGAATTTGGTTGGGGACGATCAAAAGTGTTGTAGTAGCGATCGAGAGAGTCATAGTAACGAGATTTTGACTGTATTGTCCCATGAATGCATCGTCATCGCTAGTTGCGTTAGCACGATTTTGTAACCGAGATGAAATTTTGACTGAGGGTCAAGTCAAATCTTCATTACACTCGTGACATTACGCGGAAGCACGCAACGAGTAGCGGGACTCTTCTCCGCGGCTTATTACGCCTGGGCAGCACAGCTCCAAAAAAATATCGCAGCGGTGGCGAGACTGTGTCTAATTTGACCAGCCCGGGAATCAAATCCAGACCTCACTACGCCATTCTGTCAATATTGATATAAAGGTACTGCGTTTAATAATACAGTATGTTGCATACAGTGCAACCATAGTAAAATGGTTGTTTGAAGCTGTTTATTTTGTCAGTCCTCCGTGACAAATTAATTAATGCATCATTATGCCTCAGAAGCTCTCCCATTGATCGGCCGGTGGTGTGGTGATAAAAGGCATCGCTGTCGCTGAGGGAAGTCTGGGTCCAATTCCCGGGTAAGTCAAATGGGATACAGTGCCGCCAACGGTTCGTCACTGCTGCCATGTTTCTTCGGAGCTGTGTTGCCCGGGTTCTAAGCCGCGGAGATGGACCCGCCACTCGTTACACGCTTTGGCGCAATACTGAGAGTAAAATGAAGACTTGATTTTTATCTCACCCTGGTTAAGTAGAACAGGTCGTAGCCGGAACTGCGGTCGTCAGAGACAGTGGAGAAGAAATAACACGACATCCGTATCTTTGTCACAATCAAGTTTATTCCAAAATGTGAAGTCAAAAAATACAGCACTAACAGAAAGGTGGGACTCAGTTTTTTCGTATATTATCAAAAGTGCAACCAGTAATGAGAAAAATGTCGGCCAAAATTTTTTTGATGATGAGTGAAAATGCAGCAAAGCTGGAGGCAGAGTAAAATCCACAAGAATAGTTACCGCCTTCCCCCAAAAAATAAAAAATGAATAGCAGCAAATTAATCACCTTTAAGGGCTGAGCGAGTAGCATCATGAGATGCATTTTTTCGAGAGGTAAAATCACAAAAAATCGCCAAACAGAAATTCTGGATCAACTCTGACAACTATTTACAGAAATACGACTCGGCAAACCTCTTTCCAACGTCTAAGAACTGTCAATCAAAACCATAAACTCGATAAACCAATCAAGTGATTTCTGGAAATCTCGTTATTTCTGGAAATCTGGAAATTCTCTTTTCCATACTTAATAGAGCCGTCGTCGCTCATATTCTCTTCAAAAATTAGATATTCGACTTAGCCAAGATAAAGTTTTAAAGGTTTGCCAAATAAAAGGTCTGCAAAAAAGCCCTACCCACCCAATTAGCTCCCCCCACTAAGTTTTAACACGGCTCTCGTTCCCCCAGATCGTTTCATATTTATAGCCGCGCATAACGTTGCGCTATAAAGCGTCTTGACTTCAAAAATAATGCATCTCAGACGCTTAATTATTTGCCCCTATCTTTACACCCCCCTACAAAAAATCTGTATTAAAGGGAGCAATGCATTTCAGCGCCATGGATTGTGTTTGATCATATCAAACAATCGATGAATAGACAATGATTGCAGCATAAAAATAAATACAGCAAGCATCAAGCAAAAACACATTAGAATGTCAGAGCTCTTCCTTTCATGGTACTCGAACGCACAGTTAAATTTATTTACATTCAAACTAATTCGCACGAAATTGCGTTTAACAGTTTTTATGTACATGAACAGTCACGCTTGATCAACCTTAGTTGTATCCGTTTGTTATTTTTATTATGATGCAATACCTGCGTAATAATTTGAAACTAGTTTTAACTAATTAATGCAATTAGTAACCGAACTTGCGTTTCTATCGCAGAGAATCGAACCTATGTCTCCCGCTGCTCATGACAAAAACAAATCCAAAATTTTGTTCACTCCGAGAGAAGGTCAAATCGTAGGGTTTCGAGTTTAAATCTTACCCTCACTCCAAATGGTCCGAGAAAGACACTTAACAAATTTTGGTGTTTCAAAATTGTAATTCTCATTTTAACACGAGAGTTTTCTTTCAAAATAGCTGACTCATGATGAGGCTTTACTCAAACCCAAGAGAAATGTGGCAAACTATTAAAAGCTGGTTGATTACATGAACTTGAAGTTTGAGTTCGGAAACGACGAAATTCTAGGTCTTGGGTGGAGGAGAGAATACCATTGTTGTTCATGAGGACTGGATTGTAAAACATCCAATCCTTACACAGACGTATTTTCAGAATCAACAATTGCGGATGGATGGGAAGTGATTTCTACATTACCATCTTTTTCATCTTCCGTTTTTACAGCGGAATTCGAGAAGCCGTGCAAATGACTTTTGCACCCTTTAAAAAATTAGTAGTTTTTAACAAGCAATGAAGTTCATCAACCGACCAGTTAGCATATTGGTTGACCACATCTCTATCGGTGCAGAAGGTTTTGAAATCGATTCCCGGGCAGATCCAACCAGTTTCAGCATCGCCAGGGGCTCGCCATCACTGCGGCATTTCTAACTTCAAAGCTATGTTGCCCAACACTAAATCAGGTAATATGCCTAGGTCTAATGCTGTAGCGTAGCCTACATCAATGCGGTGGTAACAATACAGTATATCATCATCATCATAACAATAATAACAATACAGTATATCATAATAATAACAATACAGTATATCATAATAATAATACAGTATATCATAATAATAATAACAATACAGTATATCAGTGGTAACAATACAGTATATCATCATCATCATCATCATGATCATCATCATCATCATCCCAGTATAAGCCTATATTATTTACCGTTGCTATTTCCGTAAGGATGTTCCCCGTCGCAATATCCGGCATGCGGATATGCTGGTTCTCCGTGTTTAATTCCATCCAATCCGGCAATTTCTACGGATTCTTTCACTCTCAAAACACCCAGAGCTTTCATGCTTCCAAACATAATCGTGCTCATGACAGCAGTCCATGCTATAATCACAACAGCAGCTAGAAAATTCCATCCAAAGCTCTAAAAATCAAAGCAAATTGATTACACCCCAAGGTGAAATGGTGAAGTAAATTTTATTGACCGGCCAGTGGCGTCGTGGTAACGACGTCGCTTTCGGTTCGAAAGCTCTGAAATTCCAATACCAGGCCGGTTAAATTGGACACAGTGTAGCCAACAGTTCGCCACCGCTCCGATGTTTCTTCGGGACTGTGTTGCCCAAGTGCTAAGCTGCGGAAATGGACCCCGCCACTCGTTAACCGCTTCGGCGGAATACCGCGAGTATAATCAGTTAGGCTTAATGTTTCATTGAAAGCTTAATGCTTACTTTTCAACAAATGCGATAATTACCGTACCTTGAAAGCCAGTGGGTGTGCCCCGTAAGCAACCCCTCCAACAGGTACTCCGTCTATTGTTAATCCATCCACAACAAAAATGGGAGCCAGCAAAACTCCAGTGAGTCCACCGCCCAAGTGAACTGAAAAATAATCAACAAAAATTTTATAAATGAATCACTTTGTTTATCAACAAAGGCAAAGTCTTATAAAAAAACAAACATTTGCGCAATAATTGTGAGTGCTGCATTAATACCATGTTTTAGTTTGAAAAGTCAAAAATATTACGAAAATTTCCCTCCATGTGTTTTTAGACCTTTCTTACTTGCAAAAGCGTTCATTGCTTCCTCATAACAGCAACTTCTTACCTCCAACTGCATCCAAAGGATCGTCTATTTTAATTTTCAGGAGAAGATAATGCCAGATAATGAAAGAAATGCCACCAACAGCACCAATCAGAAGAGCAGACCACGGGTTGAAATCGTTGCAACCAGCGCAGACCGAAACCATTCCTAAAATAAATTATAGCCTAGTGGTTAAAGACAACGTTATTGACAAGGTAGGTCGGAGGTTCGATTCCGGGGTCGGTCCAACGGCTCATCACTGCTGGGATATTTCTTCGGAAATGTGTCACCCACGTGTTAAGCCGCGGAAATGGATTCTGCCACTCGTTACACGCTTCGGCGGAATGCCGCGAGTATGATCAAGATTTGATTTTTTTTTTAAAGTAATAGGCTATGAGCAAGAATAGGTTATCACGAACAAACATTCGTTGGTTGATCACAAACTGCACGAGCGCAAAAGACCCAACGCAACAAACCGCAATTGCAATTTTTGACTATTTTGGTGATAAGGTCTCACACTTTCTGCTACTGGTTATACAAGTGTAGACGAAAGTTTAAAAAAACGTCATGGTCGGCCTTAAAAGATTTACAAAACGAAAGCCGTAAAAAAATTCTACCAAATAGGTTCGATGTTTGACCGCTGATCAGATAGACTCAGGTTCGAACCCAAGAACTTGTGATTGAAAGTGAAGCTTTCTTACCACTCGGCCACAGGGCTTACAACATTTGACGTAATTCAAGTATAAATGAACATGCAACCAAAATAGAATCACAAAAAACCATCTAATTGCTGGATAAAAACGTTTCCTCAATAAGTGAAATCTATCTTTACAAATGCGATACTACAATGAAATCGTGTAAATAGGCCTACTTACCAGCTAATCCACCATTAATGGTCATTATCAACGACCAGTAATGGTCTTGACCGCGAAGTACATCGGTCATCTTGTACAAGATCATGCTCACTATGGCACCAGAAGATCCCCCTAAAACAGTGTTCATTATGGCCGTTGATACAGCAAGGCCGTCCCCGGGATTGCTGATCGACAGTTGGGATCCCCCATTGAAGGCCAAAAATCCGACAAACAAAATGAAGCCTCCAAGAGAAGCAACCTAAAAAAAAGTCGCTTCAGTGTAAGCGTGGTGACAAAGGTTATCAAATTTCGCACTTATACTGCCGAGCTGAAGGTAAAGGCAGGAGATAGCGGGTGGTTCAAGTCTACATTTAACCAGTCCACACGTTCAACTCAAGCGGTTTCAACAGCCAGCGGACTTTCTGCATCATAATCAATTTTTGACGTCATAATAAAAAATTGAGTACCGGTATGACATCAAAGATTTTATTGTGACACAGAACCTGTCGGTCTTTGGAACAACGCATGTCGCACGCTCTATGTTAGATGCGTCCAACTTTTTTGAGTGACGGGCCATATCTGCTTTTCAAAAATTTTCGCAGGCCATAATTTAATACCATGGCGGCAATAATCAAGCTAATATAAACAATTTGAAAAATCACATCTTTTTTGTTATTAATATATAACAACATCTTTTTTGTTATTCTTCGTTTCTTGCTTGCCATACTCATGCCAAATTAAAAATGAAAGCAAAACGTCACAGCACGTGCAAAGCGTGCAGAAATACGAACGGTAATTACTTATGTGCATTGCGTCTAAGTTTCCAGTCCATTATACAGTATTAGTCTGTGGTGTGACAGCATGTTTCAGTATGACGACATAGTAAGTGCAAGTTTAACAACAAAACAATCGAAAGAGTAGGGTGCGCGTACATGCACGCGCTGCATTATCTATATCATTGGTGACACACCTTAGCACATTTTAAGGTCTCGAATTCGCAACTCAAAATATCGTGTCAGCGCGTGAGGACAAATTATCTAACCAATGTACAAAGTTTAACGGGCATTTTGAAAGCTTTGCCGGGCAACTTGTGGCCTCTGGTTGGGCGCTCCAGCTCAATGTAGATAGGGACAACATGCGCCGTACTCTCCACATGTGGATAGGGTAAATGAGTACCACTATTCTCAAACGACTCCTCATTACAAACAACATTCAGCAGTGATTGATAGGTGATAGTGGACATGCTAAACGAAAAACGCATATAGGCCCTTCGCACTTCCGCTTGAGCCGAGCGTCTGGCGGGAAGGAGCCAGTCTTTAACGTGACCCGATCGGGAATGAAACCCATTCTTCGGTTATCAAGCAATTTAAGCGATACATAAAGCGCTGGCAGCCATGTACTCACAGTTACACTATGTCCGGGAATATCATTGGCGGATCCGTCTTCGTTGAAGCGACCAATACGAGGGCCCAAAAATGCGGCCCCAATGAGGGCTGCAGTTCCCCCCAACACGTGAACAACTCCGGAGCCAGCAAAATCAATGTAAGTAAGATTAGGAATTCCTGAAAATCGTAACAAAAAACTTCAGATTTTCGACCCAACATTTTACGCGTTAATGCAAAAGCGCAAGCTTAACTGCTAACAGAGAACACAGTTTCTACGTATCAGATCTCATTAGTGTCGTGTCTCCGCCTTTTTCACGAACAAACGGGTTTGGCACAGATGATTTTTGCTGGTTCTTCTAGCAAATATAGTTACAAAGCACAAGCAAAAAATCCTTCTCAGGCATATAGATTGTCTGGAGTAGATATCGGTCATACCAACTTTACTAACAAAATCTGATAGTTGAAACAATGTCTGAATTTACGCATTTTAGGCAATGTTATCAATAACAGAGCATAATGTAGTAACTTTCCGGTGAGAAGATTTATTTCGTTTCACGGTAAAATGATCTTAATCTTATAGACTTTAAAAATCATATTAACAGCCTGCCAATTTGACGATCATCGTAAGAGGTATGAAAAAAATGAAACTTATTAGTGATTAAAACGTCGCTGGCAGTGCGGGAGGTCTGGGGTTAGATTTCTGGCCGATCAAATCAACATAGTTTGGCCATCACTGGGGCGTTTTTTGGGAGCTGAGCTGCCCAGACGCTAATGCGCGGAGATGCACCCCGGCAACTCGTTACTCGCTTAGGCATAATACCGCGAGTATTAATGAAGATTTGATTTTTTTTTTATTTATTTAAAAATGAATGAAATTGAATAATCACTAATCACGAACTATCGTCAAAAATTGAGCACTCGTTCAACAGTTTCCATATTTTTGCAATGTATGGAAGCGTGATTGCAATTAATAACCTTAGTTTCGATCATTTGCATTGTGCTTGTGAATGTTTGAATTTATTCCAAGTTTTAAAAGCAATTTGTGCCAAGAAAAATATAGGCCTATACAAATTGACTTTCTAATTTGGAAAGCCCTGTACCGTACTAATTACTACAATATTGTTATTAACTTTTGCATATTTTAATTAAAAAACAGACTTGAAATTTTGTTTGGCAAACTTCGAGAAGGTCGAGCGAAATCAACTTTTTTTAACTTGTGCCAAAGAGCTTCGCTAAGCGCAAGTTGCATCCTTCATCAGCAAGAATTGAATTGACGGCTTTACACGGTTATTCTTAACCTGAACTACTGACGCGCTTAAGCTTGGAAGCCTAGATTTTGCAGTGGTAAGTTTTGACAAAAAAAACAAAAAAAGGCCAGTGGAGAAACGGTTTAAGGCACAGCAATTGGTGCGGGAGGTCTGGGATTCGATTCCCGGGCCAGTCAAATTGGACACGTTATCGCGAACGGCTTGTCATCGCTGCGGTGTTTCTTCTGATCTGCGTTACCTATAGACAAGAAGTCCAGGAGACGGGGTCCACCACTCGTTACACGTTTCGGCGAAATACCGCGAGTGATAGCGAAAATTTGATTATTTTGAGCTTTTAGCTGGCAATTATCTGAGTTGGAGAAACCAGCTTACTCTCTTACAACCAGAAATAATAATAAAAAAAAAGACGGAGCTGCTTATAAGCGCTTTAATGGACTAAAGTGTAAATACGGTCAAGCACAATTTCTTACGCAATTTCAATTTTTTACTAAGTTTTGTGGGTGATTTTTTTTCTTGCTTTTCGTAAGTATTAAAAGAGCAATTAGTCACAGGCCGCAGCAACGGGAGTCCATCAATAACTTTGTTATCAAGACCGTTATAGACACGTGCTTCAAACCGCTGCGCCACCCTGGGATAGTGAGGGTAAACCTATGTCTTCTGTTTCAAAAGCAAAGTCAAAAAGTTTCTAGCATCAAGTTTTCATTACACTCGCAGTGTTACGCGTAACTAGTGGCGGGCCATCTCCGCGGCTTAGTGATTGGACAATACAACTTTGAAGAATCGTCGTAGCGACGGCGAATCGTTGGTAACACTTTTCTCGATTTGCCCGGCCCGGAAATAGAACCCCAGACCTCTTGCACCATCAGTGGTGTCTTTAGCAACTACTCCAACCTTGTCTATCAATTTATCATAACCTTAAATTTACCTGCTCCAGTCTTCAGCCATCCACTGTCTGCCCAGCCCCAATGGGACGCAATGGGGAAGACAAACCCGGTCAGTATCACGCAATAGACCATATAGGTTGTAAACTCGGTCCTTTCGGCCATAGCCCCCGACACAATAGTGGATGCCGTCGCTGCAAATACGAACTGATAGAACCAACGAGCATAGTATGCATCCGCATTTAAAGTGGAAATCTAAACAAAAACAAACGATAACAACTCGTCAGCGGCATGGCCAGCGATACCGCGCACAGGCTGCCGATTCTACGCACGGGTTCGATTCACGACTGGAGCCATCATATTTGATACACTGGGTGGCTGCTGACTCGAAGAGCTCTAGCTCACATCGCAGTCTCCCTCCATTACTGTGGATTTTTTTGTTTAATATGATTCGAAAATAACCTCAGTTGGTTGTTCAACTGAGTGTTAGAAAAAAGATACAATTTTCCAAATCGTTCGAGAAAATTGTGTAAACGCTTATTTCAATTCGAAAGCTAAATATCGTTGTTTTCATTTCTTTTTTACGAGATGTCTTAACCAGGAATCAAACTCAAAGCTGACCTTTTGAGTAACCAAGTCAAGTTCTTGTTGTCACTACGGTTATTAGTTGTGACCGTCAGATCATTTTTAAGTGGAATAAAGCGCGTCCGCTTTTTTAAACATTGATAGAATAGAGCCAACTCTTTTTCTTCGGTGTTATAGTGTTGCCCAGGTGCTAAGCGGCGGAGATGGGCCCCGCCACTCGTTACACGCTTTGGCGTATTGACGCAAGTATAATGAAGATTTGGTTCGACCTTAGCCGGACTGATTTGAAGGTGACTAAGTGCCAAATGTTTCAATCATTATAATGTATCTTTGTTTCATCTAAAATCAATCTTTAAGACAAATTAGTTCATTGTTCAAAAATGCATGCATTTAGCTTATTTCTTCATCAAATATGAATGTAATTTCGCAATCCAACTGTAAATCAGGTTTCAAGCGATTTACGATAACAGCCTTGCACAATATAGACACCAGACAACGACATACAGCATTAGTAACAATAGAATAAAAAATTATATAATATAATTTCCCAGTTCTACTGTAAATACTAACTATACGGTAATTAGAATCTACCAAATCACAGCTCATCAATAATTTAGTGTCCCTTAGTAAATGATTAAACGAGTTTTATGAAGTTCATCACTGTCTATAAAAAACTACTAAGCGGTTTTTTGAAAAAACAATGCTGAAAGAGATGGGGTAACCAATCAATATACCAGGGGGGGGGAGACAGGCACACAACCCCTATTCCCTTTTAAAGAATCCTACTTTGAAGTATGCATAAAACAGGGACAAATAATACCAAGATGTTGTCATCTTTAGCCAGCAACTGATACAACCGTCGCTTGCATATTACCTTGCACTTTAAATAAGACGAAAATAGCTTAAATAGGAAAAATATACCACAATAAATCTTAAAACTGGACGTTTCGACAGCATAGATTCAGCTGTCATCATCAACACTGTATACATGGCAGTACGCAACTGGGAGAGTTTCAAATTCCCGTAATTCAGTTGTGTACTGCCTTGCTTACGCTGCTGATGATGACAGATGAATCTATGTAGTTGAAACGTCCAGAATTACTTTCGCTTTACCTTACGCAGATAGACACTGGGAAACTTTGGTTTTTAACGTCGGCAAAATTATTCAAAACGCACAAATCAACATATTTTCACATTAATTCGCTATATCATCTAGCAAGTTCGAAAAATAAACGTTTTTTTCTGAAATTTTTAGAATTCCAATTATTTGTTGACAGTCATGTGACAGCAATTATCTCTTGCAATCGGCAGTAATTTCCGAAAAATTAAAACGTTGGCGCAATCGAACATTTTGGCAACAAAACGTTCCCACTTATCTTCATCAAAGTAATTAAAAATTAACAGCAGGGAGGGAGGTTTTTGAAAGCTGCTGTAATTGACGTTATTATCACCAAATCGATTAACAAAATCAATCTCCATCAAATACCTCAAAAATTACGAGGCAGGAGCGCATTTAGGGGTGCATTGTGCCATGCCCTCTCCCTTTTGATTTTGCTTTTTCAGTAAAGAAAAACAAAATTTGTTAATAAGTGACTGAAATACCCCCCAGATACTTCTAACGGCTTGGGTAGCATATGCCCTTAAGAAGCTTCTCGCTATGCCACTGCAAGGAAGGCACGATTTATATTCTATACTCTACCATATTTCCATTACATTTGTCCAAGTCCTAAGTTTTGAAATTTTTAAAGGATCATTATTTGCATTTCCTTCACGTTCTAGTGATTTTTTTCCATGTCGTGATTTTTCCGTCGTTGATTTTCATACAAAATGATCGAGGTTACACAATTAATTTTCCGGTTTAATTAAATACGTCATTCACGCTTGGCGTTGATGATGTCATTAAAATCAACTATCATTAATTTTTAACAAATCATTAACAGTTTTGCGATGATATCTCTCATCAGAAGTGACTAGCACTTAAAACGAAAGTTACAGACTTTGTTACCAACAACGTAGAAATCTGAAAAGACAGGGGGAAATTTTTGCTGTATTTCTCTGAATTTCAAATTCTGATGCTGGTTCTAGTGCAAACCACACAAACAGGAATTCGTACACCCTTGAGCATTTTTTAAAAGTAAACAAAGCTTTGAAAATTTCTTAAACACGTCATATCAAACGATGCACTTAGCTTTGGTAAATAATACTTAATTGTAATTCGAAATCGTGTTGAGTAGGTCTTACCGAAGTGGAGTTTTCCACTACATTTGTGGCGAAGAAGAAGTTGTGGCCAATAAATGGGTTTCCCGGTTCTCCGAACGCAAAAGCAAACCCGATTGCGTAATACGCTATTGCTCCGATAACTGCAAAGAAAAAACACACAAAAATGTCAAATCAGACCTTCATTACTCGCAGTATTTCGCTGAAGCGTGTAACGAGTAGTGGGGCCCATATCTGCGGCTTAGCGCCTGCTGGGCAACACAGCTCCGAAGGAAAGTCGCAGCGGTGACGAGCCGTTGGCGATGCTGTGTCCGATTAGACCGATCCAGGATTCAAACTCCAGACCTACCTCACCGATGGCACTGTCTGTTAACTCAGCTAATTTACCGGCCAGGTATATAAATCGTAGTCCATTAGTTCTACAATTTTGCATAACGACGCAAATCTGTTCAAATTTTCCGTCAATCAGCTTCTGCGTGATTACATTTTTTAAAAGAAATATTGCATAAGTTAATCATTATATTTGTTTAATACTCATTTACAAAAAGCTTAAGGTCTAGGATGACCACAGAATGCCACGCTATGTAATGTTCGGCAAATGGTACACAATTTTACCTCTATTGACTGATAATGCACCATGCCGTTGCGATACTGTACACGTTTTCTAATCGATTAACCTATCAGCGATTTAGTTGAATCGATCAAATAATTGTATTACTTTATTACCCAGTTACAGTAAGCAATTATTAAATGATATTATTATACAATACGCCCTTTCAAATTAATTTCTTAAAGGTTAATTGTTTCGAAATAGGTTATACTCTGTAAAAGGTCTGAAATTTAGTCAGAAAACTGCTGCAAATCTGCAAAGTAGGTCTTGTTATTAATGGTATAAAAAAGCATAATGCTTTAGATACAGACAATGAAACTTTATTCAACAATAAAAGAAGGGAATCAAATTTTGCAAAAAATAAAAATTAGAAGTCACTTTGACAAGGCCTGCATATGTAATTAGTAGCCTAAGTTATTGGGAGCGAGCCCATAAAGTGATTGCTATAAAGATGCAGCGCAGGCTGATCGATTCTTAGCGAGAACTTCTCGTATGGCGCCACCAAGGCAGTAAACGGCTGCTGACTTCGGGGCGGCATTAAAACTTTGGGTACCTTAAGGGTAGTTTTACGGGGACCCTATGCTTTTTTTGCCAGACCTGATTTTGACTTTAGCAGTAGATTGCTTATTAAAGAACACGACTTACCAAAGAGGCCCGGCCCTGGCTGAAAGAGCCCAATATTCACTTTGCAGTCTCCCTAATGCACGGATATTATTCTTTGACTATACGCTAGGCGAAAACTCACAAAAAAAATTAAAATTTTGTTGGAATATGAATTACCCGGGGCTGAATTACGTCAAAAATTTCTGTTCCTTAATTTTGACGTTTGTAATGATTAATGTTCTTAATAAAAAAATCTATGGAAACGGAGTTTTATTCGGAGCCTTATCAGTTACCAATATGATGTAATATGTAAATAATACGTGCAGTTGCGCAGTATTTGGCTGTTTTGCGCTCAGCACATGGTAATTTGTACATGTGTGCAATTGCTTCCAATATTTTTGTGCCAGTTTACATAGCGCAAGATTCTGAAGATCAATTAAGTTCGAAAAAATTTTACAAAAAATATTTTCACAGACAACTTTTCCGAAAAAATATTTGGCATCAATAACTATGGGCAACTTTTCAATGTTAACCAAGGGTGAATGTGTTTTTCGTTTTGCAAATTTTAAGACTGCAATACGTTGATATTAGTTAACAACTTAAGCAAAATCTAGTGGCTAAAAACATGGCTATTGGTGCGCGAGTTTGTAGATTGGATTCGTGAGACGGTCAAAATCGGATACCACGTCGCCAAGAGCTCATCACCGCTGCAACGTTTCTTCAGAGCTGTGTTGCCCAGAAGCTAAAGCTACGGAGTCGAACCCGCCACTCGGTAGACGCAATGGCGTAATACCGCATGTATTTAAAATTTCTAATACCTTACGACTAAAATTTTGCATTTCATGACCAAGCACTCACAACTTTTTAAGCAAAAAAATAACGCAAAACTGAACTCTACTTACAAACATCGAGAACATTTTTCATGATAATATTCGTGGTGTTTTTACTGCGAACCGAACCTGCTTCCAAGAATGCAAAACCAGCTTGCATGACTGAAACAAAAATACAAACTTACAGAAAAAAATACGAATTAACAGAAACCAAAAATTAAAAACTTGCCGAAAAAAATACGAACTTGTAGAAAAATACACAAACTCATAAAAAATACCAACTTATAGAAAAAAAAATGACAAAGTTATAAAAAAAAAACAATTACGGAGTTATAAAATATTACAAAAAGTAATTAGTAGAAAACTGACACCCACTGATAGAAATTTATTAATAGAAACATTTTGCTCGGGCCAATTTTTAAATGCATCGTTCCTTGCCACTTGGCAAGTCTTAGCAGTAGCTATAGGACAAGAAAAAGTGAAGTAATTAATCAAACAATTACTAGGAATTCTTGAAAAGTTGATGATTTTGTTTGCAGCAAATTTTTCTGCAATTAAAGCGCTTAAAATTAAAATTTACAAGTACATATTAATTACTAATTAACTCAAAATCTATTCCATCTGCTATGCTTTCGAGTGAGAGAAAAAAATCTTCATTATACTAGCTCTATTTTGAGTGGCTGGGCCCATTTCCACGGTTTAACGGTTGGCGCATAAATAAATAAACAAATAATTGAGTTTTTTTCAAATTTCATTCAACTGAAAATTCAACAATAATTGAGGAAGACTGTGAAGTGAGCTTGTGCTCTTCGAGTCAGCAGCCACCCGTTATATATGTCAGATGCGATCGGCTCCAGCCGTGAATCGAACCCGTCTCGTAGGATCTGTGACCTGCGCGCTGTACCGCTAGACCATGTCGTTGACATTGGACCAAGACTTCGTTATTGGCGAGGGAGGTCGTTGGTTTTATTCCCGGGCCGGTAAAATTGGACACAGCGTCGTCAACTATTTGCCACTGCTGTAACCTTTTTGTCTAGCCGAGATGTTAAACCGCAGAAATGGACCCCGCCACTCGTTACACACTTCGGTGTAATACCACAAGCGTATTAAAGATTTAACTTTTTTATTTGAAAAATAAAAAATGAGAAAAAGATATAAACTATGATTTTAAAAAAAGTGTTCTTTTTTTGGGACCTTTGACCTCACTATGTATGAAAAAAATGACATAACTTTGTCAAATTATTTAACTTTTCTTAGCTAAATATATAAAATAAGTATAAACTATGATATACTTACATAATACAAATATTCCACAAACTACGAGAAAAAATTGATCCAGATCAACGGCTAAAGCTTCCAATGTTCGTTCCACGGCTGCCATGATTGCAGTAAAAGCAAACAAAAGTTGCAAAATAACAGAAAAAACAAAAGTAGCTATAAAATCCTATAATAAAACCAGAAACCTGCAAAACAAAACACCTCGTTCGCACCATTTAAACAACGCAGTTTTTTGAAAATGAAACAATTTTTTGAACGCAGTTTTTTGAAAATGAAACAATTTTTTCGCAGCAGGTTGTATTTTTACACACAAGAAACAACCAATTCGATTGTTAACCGCAGTAGTGAACTCAACTCAACGCAACGCAGTTTTCTGAAAATGAAACAATTTTTTCGCAGCAGGTTGTATTTTTACACACAAGAAACAACCAATTCGATTGTTAACCGAAGTAGTGAACTCAACTCAACGCAACGCAGTTTTCTGAAAATGAAACAATTTTTTCGCAGCAGGTTGTATTTTTACACACAAGAAACAACCAATTCGATTGTTAACCGTAAAAATTTAGTTTTTTAAATTTTGCTGTGATTCATACATTAATTTTAAAACCGCCTTAGATGCTTAGTTTCGTGACTGACCTTCTAGCCTAGGCCAAAACGTTAGGCAAGACCATTTTCTCTTCCGTTTTGGCAGTAGAACACTCTGAAAAAGCTGCAAAGTGCCTTCAAATCAATTTTTAAAACGTTTGCCTCTTTTTTTTTTTAAATATTATTTCTGTTCGTAATTTACTGCTTTGATACTGTAATTTGCCTTCATTTCTTAAGCTAATTGCTGGATTAGACGCAGCTCCATAGGGCAAATCTTCAGTCAATTTGACCGACTTATTTTGTAAAATATGCTTGATCAAAACCCAACTGCGATATCAACAAAAAATTGGAAATGCAACTGTTTTAAATGCATGTGCTGCTAATTTCGGGAATTTCCACACTAATCAAGCTTTTTTACAGAAAAAAAAAAAAAAAAAAAACTATAAAAAAATGAAAACGCACGTGACCTTTTGTTCAAGAAAAAATATTGCGAAACACGATGTTTTTTCAGAAAAACGTCATGTAAGCCAATTGGCACGAAAATTTTTCACTTTTTTCCGCTTAATGTACATTTGATGCAAGTGTGGATTTTGCGTGATTTGTAGTGATTATTGCTAGGGGTTGCGGTCCAATTGGTCAGGCAGGAACCTGCTTCGAGCAGTATTCTTGGACTCATTACAGCAAAGCCAAAAATCGTGACGGCGGTCAAAGCGATGAGTTCATTGTTGCGACATAACTTCTTGGGTTGCGCCAGGTTCGAGGTTATACTGAAAAAATCGTGATTAGAGTAATTACTGGGATGCAGTTTGTATTTTTGAGTTATGGCAGAAAATTTCGCGTAAGTTGCTCCTTGCTTAAGCTATAGGTAGGCTTCTGCATTTAAGCTAGAGTTGCTCCACTTTGGTTCAAGTTTATGTTGCAGCGATGACGCAGAGTCTCAATTTTTTTGATAAGCCATTATCAACGTGATGAAATTTAAAACTCAACGAAATTCCGACGTTGATCAATTACCCAAATTGTTAAACCTTTGAGCAAAGGTCGTGAGGAAAAACTACAAAAAGTACCTTTTGAAGAGCTTGCAATATGACAAATTGAATAAACAAATTTTTGTCCAAGGAATAAGTTTTTTACGGTAAAACTACAAAGTGACGTTTACGCGTAAACACAAATTTAAAATCCTAATTTACCGTAACAAATATATCTCATTCACACTTCGCGAAAACGCTTTACATTCTCAAAGTTCTTCCAGTTGGTGACACATCAATCCGGTTTGTGCAGTGGCACGTTAGGTCTGGGGTTCGATTCCGAGCTGATGAGATTGGACACAGTCTCATCAACGGCTCGCCACCGCTGCGTCGTTTCTTCGGAACTGTGCTGCCCAGGCCCTACGTCGAGGCAATGGGCTGCGCTCATCATTTCATGGTTTAGCGTAGGCTAATATCGCGAGTATAATGAAATTGGATTTTTTTGTTTTTTGGATAACCTAGGCAATAGGCATAATTCTAACCTTAGAATGGGATACGTTGATTTATACACGCCAAGAAAAATTAGGCTCTCTGCTATCGAATTCAAAAACGCACAAATCCGAGAAATCGCAGGTGGTGTCCTTGCTTACGCAAAATGAGCACGATCAGAAGTGCTGGTAGTATTCAATTTTTTTGTCTGCTGGTTCCATTTCAAAAATTGTATTTTCAGCTGGTTCTGTTTCAACTAGCCTAATGATACAAATTTACATCAATGCTGCCCTGTTCGCTGATTCGATGAAATTCCGAAAGACGTTTCTATAGAACTGGTTGAAATAAAATGTTGTGTGGTTTTATGGCGCTTTATAACAACTAAGGTCCTTAAGCGCCAGGACTAAGTTTTGTCAAGAATTCACTGACGTATTTTTATTCTCTGTTTATTTCATCCTCCGCGCTACACTCAATTGCTGAGCGTTTAGCAAGTGTAACAGCAGATACCAGTTTTAAAGTCTTTGGTTTGACCCGACTGAGAATAGAACCCCGCCTACCAGCTTCCAAGACGAACGCTCTTAAACACTAGGCCATGGCGAATCCTTCATTGATAATCAGTAGGCCTATTGCTTTTCGAAAAAACAATCTATCATTCGAGCTTACCACCACATTTGCCTCTTGGATTTTTTTTTGTAGTTCGTCGCGTATATATTTTTCTGTCAGGAGAAAGCGATCAAAGTGCTGAGTAGCTGTCTCCCTTACTAGTTACCGAGCACCCTGTCTACCACTCCAAGATGGGGTAAATCCGCCAAGTGCTAATCTCATCGGCGCAACAAACCAACTTCTCGGCTTTTTCTCCACACTGTCTCTATAAATGCTTGGCGTCAGCAGGAAGCTATGAAAACCAATTTTACGGTCATTGGTTCGACCCGACTCGGAATTAAACCCGAGTTTACAGCTTTAGAGGCAGACGCTCTTCTGCCACGCCATTTGAGCTGTTTTAATACAAAACCACTGTAATTGATAAAAAACCAACCTTTGACCCAAAACTTTTGTTACTATTCTAAAATCCTCACGTGCACGACAAAACGATTTCATAATTCTTCATCTTCCATTAACAAGTGGCAGTGTTCAAAAACTTTTACTACAATTTGGGGTTCATCGACCATCAAAATTTCTTTGTACCAATATTAAGTATTTTTCGCCACTTGATCGCTATTCTTATATAACGATATTATTGCGTCATCATACGTCAACAATAACGCAAGTTTATTTTTTTACAGCACGGTACCCTTTTTTCTCTCCATTAAGTTGATAGCATCTTTTTTTATTTAAAGTACAGTTCACAGCTCCTAATTTCACGAAAATTGTCGTGAAATATCGTTATCTTAGTAATCGTTACTCTTTGCAAACTGTTGTCGATACTAAAATTGCCATTATTTGTTGATTTTTGTTGCTTAGACTACGTTTTAAGCCACATAAAATGCCGAAAAGAACAACTGCAATATTTATTTTGGTAAGATGAGTCACTCTAAACTTGATTAGGTCTCAGCTGATGAAATAACTCCACAATCATTATTTCGTTCAGAAATATTTTATTAATTATTTTTTGCTTAAATTGCATAAAAAACTCTGCAAGCCGTCGACTGAGTGCTCTCAATCACAAGGTCCTGGGTTTGTACACGAGTCTACCTGATGAGCGGTCAAGTCGCCAAACCAGTCGCAGATTTCTTTTTCACAAAGTCTTTTACGGCCTATCATAATTTCTTTTCATACGATCAAAAGTGGTACAGTAGCCTAGGCTTTAATTTTACTTTTGAATGATTAACCGCTAAAAGCAGCAGCACTTGGATGATTATTCAAGTTCAGGTTGCCAAGAACAAACCAATTAAAAAAATACGTTCTGTATCGAAATCGAACCCCAACCAAAACTATTTGAAACGTTATCATTAAAGCTGCGATCTCGAACTTGACCTTGCGGTTGCTCTGTTCTGCCGAAAATATCCCTAAACCTGAGCTTGAACGTGATCTTGAAAAAGCTGATGGAGTTTTGAACTTATCGTAAACTTGTTGACATCAACTCGATAAAATTTTCTGAACTCGAACAATTTAATCCTAGAAAGATGGAGGTGTACTTCTGACACTTTCTGAAAAATAAAGTGTAAGCTAATTTAAATCCGATTGCTGTAGAACCGATTTTTTATGTGACTTTTAATCCTTTAATGAGCTTAATGTGGTACTGTAGGCTACTGTAGTAATTTTTGTGTGAAGTACAAAACGTGACTAGTTTTTGTAATTTCCCTTGCACGACGGAAGGTGTGATTTTGACACCCATTGTACGGTTTTCACTAGTAACTTGTCAAATCCTTTTGTTATGCAATTATCTATGACGTCTCTTCAAAAATAGCTTCATTGTTTTATGTCAAAAATGAACTGTTGATAAGTTTGGTCTGCCAGTAGCATTTACAAATCCCTTAGTGGCAAATGCACTGCCAGTAAACAGCGTGTGTGCACAAGCCTGCAATTAAACTATCACTACTCGCGTATTGCCGTTCTAAAATTATTTTGCACCTTATTGCCGTTATATATCGCTGGTTTCGCTAGTTAGGTGTTGTTTTTCCACTCTTGCGCTGTTTGAGCTGTTATGCTAAAAAAACAAAAGAATATTTGAATTTAGGACTTCCAACTGCAAGGATGCCAAAATGACGCCCTCTGTCGTTAAGAGTAAATCAAAATTTCAATCTTTCTACAGTTAAATTCGATTATAATTGCTTGCGATTTCGCAAGTATGATTCAAACTGATGTTTCCCAGCTCAGATGGCCGAGTGGTATAGAGCGTCTGTTTCTTGAGCTGTAGACTCGGGTTTGATTCCGAATCGAGTCAAGCCAATGACTTCAAAATTGGTATTCACAGCTTCCCTGCTTGACGCTCAGCATTAAGGGACAGTGTGGAGAGCAAGCCGGCAAGTTTACTTGTTGTGCCGTTGGGAAAGGCACTTAGCGGGATTCCCCCATCTTCGTGTGGTAGACAGATGGCTGGCAACTCCTAAGCGAGCTCGTATAGCGCATTGATCGCTTTTCTCGTGATAGGAGGATAAATATGCAACTAACTAACTAGCTAACTAACTTCTCAACTTCCTTGCTAATTTGGCGATTTCATCTGGGTGGTAATTCCGTTTTGTTCGCACGAACGTCGAATATCGCGGATCGGGAGATTTTCCCAGAAGTTCACCAGTCGGCGTTCCATGCTTCGTTCTCAACAAAATCATCTGCCGAATATTCGTGACAACAGATAAAAAGTTTCGAACAAATTAACCCTTTTGGCATGCGTTAAAAGTCAATAGTTGTTCAAGAGTGAAGCGTTTTATAGAGCCTAATGGCTGCAAGATATCACTTTATAAAAAGTGGTAATGCTTCATCGACTTCTAATCATAAACGACCAGATTATTATCAAGAGCTGACCAAAAATATCTTTAGTAAAGAATTTATAATCGTTCGCACGAACGCTACAGAACACGAATTAGCGGCACGCGCAAGAACAGCATGAAATGCCGCCCCTGTGCTTCAGTTAAATTTCGTCTACTGTATATGATGAAACTGCGCAGTGTGCACCAGCCATTTTGTACCATAATTCGACCAATTTTCGAATAGGCCTATTATTGCTGAACTTACATGATGTAGCCGCATTTCAAGAATCTGCAGCACTCACTGAAGTGATTCTCGAAATTGCTCTTTGAAATTCTTCACTAAACTGCTCAACACCTAACTGTTGCGTAACATATTCTATCTCCTCCACCTTTCACTGACCTTCTGTTTCGGACAAACATTTCACTTTTTTCTTCAATTGCTACGTCATTGGGCATTCTAATGCTGCAGCAAATAAAGAAAAACGCAAAATTTTTGGTCAATACTGTAGCAGAATTACGAGTCACCAGAATGCTAAACTCTGCAGATGTTTATGCTGCAACGTTTTTAAATTTTGTGCTACTCGGGTTTTAAATCCAGTCCCAACCGCAAACGAACGCTGGAATAGGGCATAGTATAGGCCTACAAACCAGGCGGTAAAGTACAAAACTACCTTCTTACATTGCTGATGATGGCAGCCGCATCTATGTCGTCGAAACGTCCAGTTTTAAGACTTATTGTGGTTTTGTTTTTCATTGTTAAGCTATTTTCGTCCCATTTTTATTGTAGCCTATCTATTCAAATATTATTACAAATTATCTCATCAAATCTGACGTATTTGTTCCTGACAGAATCTCCAATTCTATTTAATAAACAACTAAAGTTATGTTCAAATACATTCAACAAAAAATTCCAGCAGCCACTCAGCATATGTGTCAAATGCGATCGGCTCCAGCCGGGAATCGGACCCGTCGCGTAGTAACTGCAACCTGCGCGCGGTAGGCTACCGCTGAGTCATGTCGCTATTTTAAAAGTAAAGCTCTAACGATGCTCTTGCTCACCACCTGCTTGCGAGAATATTAGCAAATTGCTGGTAGAAAAAGTAGTCGGCAGCGTGGCGCAGTGGTTTGGAGCCTCGTTTTTACAACGACCATGATCGCAAGGTTAATGGTTCAACTCCCAACCTAATCTCGTTGTTGCATCCTTGGATAAGATGCTTTACGATGATTAGGCTATCTCTGCTTGGTGGAATCTGGCAAGCAGCAAATTGAAGAAGTTAGAAGAAAAATAATGTAACTGGAAAACTTGGAAACAAAGGCATCTCCTAAGCAAGTCTGGATTCGTCCTACGCATAGTGCTTCCGCCGCTTTCTCGTGATAGGAGGATAAAGATGCAGAAATCAAATCAGAGATGAAACACGCGGAAAATCTATTGTTTCTGTAACAGATTTGTCTCCTGTATGCATAGTTCAATTCTTTGGTTTTCTTTCTTTTTTCTCCAAGTTGGCAAGAGGTAAAAAGAAGGGTGCCCAAGCTATTATAAACAAACAAATAATAAATAAATATATAAAAAGCAAATAATAATAATAAAATAAAGCAATAGTTGGCTCCTGGACAAATTAGATACGGAAAACTCCTGCCATCTCAATCAACGTAGGCCCAAAAAAAAGCAGAAAATAAGCCTATTATAAGTGATGCCCAAGACCAAGTGCAGAAGGGAACCGAATAAACCAATTCAGGTCTGCACCTTTAAGAGGAGCGCTGAAATATTCGGAGGTAATCCTGAAATACAAAAGAAGAGAGCAGCTGCAGTTAACTTTTCGAGGCATGACGTGATGATGAAAGACGGGGAAGGGTTGCGAAAACTGGAAAGAAAATGGGGAATTGGACAGTTGGGGAGGAGCAGTTAAAGTCAGAGACACAGCATTGATCACGTCGCAAGTAAATAAGCACCCGAGAAGCGTTGTTTTAATTTTTGTTTGAAGGCGCCAAAAGACCGGCATTTTCTAGTTTAATGAGTTCCAGTAAAGTTTCCTCGTGTCCAAAAATTAGGCTGACACGAATTTTGCTTGTAGCCTACAATCCAACCTGTGCAGCTTGCAATTTTTTTTTCTACGTTTTATGATGTAGCTTCTAACATATTTTTTGTGCCGGGATTTGAAGTAGGGTTGGTAATCGATATCCAAAAAAAGTAAAGAAATAATCGATGTTCGATAGTTTACCAAAAAGTAAGGAAATAATCAATTTCGATGGTAGTTCAAAATAGAAAAGAATAAAGAACATTGTAATCGATATTCGATATTACACTGAGCAGGGCCGGATTTAGACAATGAGAGGCCCTAGGCTATTCGATCAATGAGGCCCTAGTGAGCAACGATCAGACTCATCTCTACGCAGTGGCGTAGCGAGAAATTTTGAAAAGGCGGGTGGGTGCATAATTTCCACACATTTTTTAAGCGTAGTTTTTTCGGTAGAACTAATTTGAAGCTGTTTGAAACACAGAAAAGGCTCTAGGGGGGTCCGGGGGCATGCCCCCCGGAAATTTTTTGAAAATGTACATGCTGTAATGGTCATTTTAGTGCTTTTTGAAGAATTTTCACGCAAATTTTGTTTAAATTTTTTTACCCTAATTCTGAGGGCTTTGCCAATTATGATGCATTTTCTTCGCGCAATTTCTTATTGCTATAGAAGAGGTTCAAAATTATGGAAAAATTGCATGCATCAAAAACATTTATGAAAATGTCTGGTGGGAGGATGCATACCCCTGATCCTACCCTCCTGGCCATAAGCTACAAAAACCATCAAAAGAGTCTGGCTTATTTTAGTCACTTGGCACCATAAATTTTGTTCTTTTTTACTAAAAGGCAGAGTCAAAGAGGGGGGGAGGCATGGCACAATGCTCCTCCCTAAATACGCTCTTGTCTCTACGTTTCGGCGGCTAGGCTTATAAAGGTCTTTACGGTCGATTTTCAAAAAAAAGGTGTTGATAAAGGTTTTGAAAAAAAAGGTTTTAAAAAAAAATTTCAACAAAAAAGGTCTTCATTGTTCGTGACGAGGCCCTTTATTTCACCGAAGCCCTAGGCTTAAGCCTGCCTAGCCTATTGGTAAATCCGGCCCTGACACTGAGCATTTAACGGTGTACGCCTAGCAGTTTTTGTGATATCCTCACATTCATGCGGTAATTTTCCTAATTTACAGACAAACGACGTATATAGTAGGCCTATATGCGAAACAACTTTGCTATTAAAAATCATTTTTTTGTTTCATTTTTTTGGCACAAAAAAAAATTATCATCAAAACCAAGGTAATGACATACCGACGATTACTTTAAATTTACAAAAGTGAGATAAAGTAACCTGGACAAAAAGAATCGAATATGGAATATCGAATTGCGCCGAAAAAAAGTAAAGACAAGGCCATCTTCGATACTCATTCAAAAAAGTGAAGGCTCCAGTGCATTCGATGACCAAAATCAAAGAATATCGCAATCGAATATCGATTACAATCGATTTTTCTCACCCTGATTTGAAGTATTGTGTAGAAAAGCAACAGTTCAGAAAATTGATAGCCTACGTGACGGCGTTCAAGGAAGAGCACGCTAAAAATTTTTAGGATTAAAAAAAGGATATGAATTTTGTGTAAAATATGTATCTGAAATAAGGTTGGAAAGTTAATTTAAAGAGCTTTAGACAATCTATTGGTGGCGTTTTAAATAAATGCAAAAGCAAATGTTGAGGATAAAATCGAAAGTTTTACTTTTCTTCGAAAAGTGCAGACTTGAAAAGTTTGAAAAGTGCAGGATTTGCGTGCGGATTGAAGCTCCATAAGGATTGCTGTACCCAAATGCCCTCCCAATCACATGATTAATAGGGGATTTTCCCTAGCCTATTTTGTTTTGAAATTTTGCAGAAGTTACACTTACGCTAGTCTACGTCCTTAGCAGAAGAGCTGATGCTGGTGGTAGGATAATACCGGTAGGCCTATTACCCTGTCCACACGTCCAATTCTAGTGGGCATTAGGCCCGCAGTTCTTGGTTCTGGTTTCTGCATCATAATCAAATTTTTGATGTCATAGTTGAAAAAGTCCGTTAATGAGGCCCAGTCTGAGACATCAGAAAAATTGATGATGATTCAGAAACAAGAACCATAAACCTAAAGCAGCCTAAGAACAGACTAATGAAGCTCCAGTGCCCCTGCAGAAGGCTTACTGCGTGATTATAACCAGATAACCGTGTACTGGTATCGGTACCTTACGATCACAAAAATGCAGCAGACTACTGTGATTAAAGTTTAGCTGTTTGGTGAGATTTGGACTTACGTTTACTCACAAATAAATAATTATAAGAAGAAATATTCTATTATAGGCCTACAGTATGAATAAAAAAGGCAGTGGCTGTTTGTACGGGCCTGTACAAATTACCGTAAGTGCTTGGTTTAGACTATTTTACTATTGCTTCACCTGTTCACGTTAACCCCGAACCAGAGAGCGTGACTAAGTTTTAAAATAAACAAAGTCCTTATTTGTATGGATCCGTAAGCAGGTAGTAGTCTACTGATCTAGTACTACCGGTATAATATAGAAGTACAGAAACTGACTGACCTGCTGACTGATAGTACGTATCGGTACTGATACAGTACAGATTCGCTAAAACCAGGTCGCCTGCTAGCACTGAACAGACCTTAGATTGGCACTCATCTCTAGACTAGTCTACCTCATAATCTGGATTGTTCAATTCAGTTTTCGGTTTCAATTTTGTTTTTCACTTTTTGTTTTTGAAGTGGCTATTTTTACCTGACCACTGACTAGTGCTGCTAGGCTACTAATGACTTAGATACAGAACTGCAAAACTTCAGTAGTCTTTAGTTGTTTAAGCTTGAGGTGGATACAGCAGACTAGAGATTACTGGTATAACTTTCTGTCTGTTACCGAGTTATTGTACTGTTTTGGTTGTAATAGATAGAATATGTACCGATAGTACACAAGTATCAATAGTGAAAAAATGTGTTTCCGGTACTAGTCTATTTGGTTTTATGATACCGGTATCAGATTGAATTTAATCATGTTTTGTTGTATTGTTTTATTTTTTATCTCAGTTTGTCTGTGGTTTAGACTTGCTTACAAGCTTGTTGATGATGGCTTACGCACTTAAAATTTTTCTGCATATTTTTTTGCTTTCTTCACTGTTCTCTTGTGGATTATCTCAATGTGGTTATGATGTAAGTTTACCAAAAATATTGATAATTATGTTAAGCTGGTTATGATTCCAATAACTTACAGTAGTACTTGTAGACTATACTGTACAGTGTATATATCAGCATATTAGTGTATTATTCTGATGTATATAATGTATCTTGAGTTATAGGACTTCGTGAAAGTTCAATGAACATGTTTTTGTTTATAGGCTATCATAATTTTGCTCTATATGCCATGCCAATTTGTGGGCTTGTCCATACAAAAAATTAAAGGTTTGAAGAGAAAAGTTTTGAAAAAATAGTACAGTATGTTGAGTCATTATTCGTTCTTTTTTTGCTAAAAGTTTAATGTGATATAATCAAACAATAATTATGTGCGACTGTGTATATAGTTGGCTGGATGCTGTTGCTTGATAAATAAAACGCTACTGGTATGATACTTGACTTGACCAATACATATTATGCTTCTGTATTAGTGCAGAGTGCAAAAGTAGACTTACTTTTTTTACTGTTATAAAAGCAGAAAAACAAAGAACACTCTTGAAAAAAAGGTGTTGTAACTTGCATACATTCATATATACTATTTTGATGTTTTTTGTAGACATGCAATTTGGGAAATCCCAATCAGTTAAATGTCCATCTTGTTCCCCACACCCATGACGATGTTGGATGGTTGAAGACTGTTGATCAGTATTATTATGGAGGTTTTGAATCTTTATTTGATGTGCTTATGTAGAGGTTGCGTTTTTAAAAGGTTTCCAGAAAATTTTGGGTAGAAATACCAAAGTGTTTTCTATCTTTAAATTTAGAAAATAATTGTGCATTTTCATTAAACGTTGCAAGATCCTTAACGGGGAGGTTTCCAACTAATACATGCAAAAAAATCTTGATTTTACATAGATTAAAAATTGTCGGGGCAGATTTACTATGATAGACTTTGTTACACAAATAAACAATTATAAATAATAAAGAAATTATTAGGCGTATAGCTTAGCATCAATCATTGTGCCACTATTTATAAAATTTTTGTAACTTCAGTATTATTATATTACGTTTGTGGTCACTATTTTCTTGATTAAGTTCAGTTTATGCTGGTATTCATTAGTTCAATGTTTTTTGTATTGTGAAAATCTAATCAAGTAATTTCTAATTTTAGCAAATCAAACAATAGTACAAGCTGGAGTGCAATACATTCTTGATACAGTAATTCCCCATTTGATGGCTGACCCTACAAAGCGATTTATTTATGTTGAAATGGCGTTTTTTTCTCGCTGGTGGAATGAGCAAAATGATCAAATGAAATCCCAAGTCAAAATGCTGGTTAATCAAGGTTAATTTTGCTGTTGCATTTTTAGAAGCATGCTTGTTGTGTTGGTGTGCAACGAACAACTAAAGACTGATTTTCGTTTGAGCAAATGAACGTCAATCAATTTTTATGTTTTGTAAGGGAATTTTAATATTTATATACAGTACATACCCCAGCCAGAGTCTAGCGTAGGAATCGTGGAGTTTTATAATAATTTTTTATCAATGACTAACCAACTGTGTTTGTTTCCTTGCAAATGAATGTTTTAATTTGTAATTCATGTATATTACGCTTAATACGATTTAAATGCACCCCGCAATAAAAATATACTGTACGCGCTTGTAACAATCTGGCAATAAAAAGCATACCCCGCGACACAGAGAGCAGGCGTGCAGTTCATATTGGATACAGCGATACAACAACTTTTGAATAACCCTGAACGTCGATTCATTTATGTTGAAATTGCTTTCTTCAAACGCTGGTTTGATGAGCAAACTTCTGAGCGTAAACAGCAAGTGGCTATGCTGGTGAATTCGGGTAAGACGGTTTGTAAAGTCAACTGTAAAATCAAAAAAAAAATCATATCTTCGTTATACTTGCGACACTGCACGGAAGCGTGTAACAAATGGTCAGGGCCCAATGCCCTTCTCCGCGGCATGGCGACTGGGCAACACAGCTCCAAAGAATCGTGGCAAGCCGTTGGCGTCACTGTGCCGACTTTACCTGCCCGAGAATCGAACCCTCAGACCTCTCACACAGGTATTGTGTGCTTAACAAGTGAAGTAATGTTTGAAGTTAAATAATATTTTTATTTCTGTAATAAAATTGGCTATTGTCGGAGAAAATGTTTCGGAAATAAATATTGGTGTGGTAACTCGTTATATTTTACTGGTGTACAACATCTGTGCAACAATTATGATATGTCGTTGTTTATTGTTTTTTTCTTTTATGTGTTGCTTACTAAATTTATTTTTGGGCATTCATGTGGTTGTAAATTATGGCGACCAGAAATGGCGTTCATTTCGCAGTGTTCGAAAAGTTAGTTATTGTGTTACTGTAATTGAATACTGTTATGTGTAGAAAAAAATCGTATTTCTTCAAATGATCATGAACAAATTTTGCGATTAGTTTGTACCTTTTTTGTAGCGAAGTATTGAGGTTTAAGTTTAATCCTGAGAATAATACGCTTTTTAAAGTTGCAGGCAATATGGTTTTGACGGAACGCCGATTTCAGCAGTAACACTCTACTAAATTGTCCTAGTTAGTGCTTTTCACTCATTTTTCCCTTTTTTGTCAGACGCCGGATTTTCTGAGGTTTTACCAGTTTTACAATATGTTATTAGGTCGTCTTGAGTTTATTTTGGGAGGTTGGTGTATGAACGACGAAGCTGCCACGCATTACAACGCTATTGTTGACCAGATGGCTTATGGTATGACCTTTCTCAATGACACATTTGGTGCGTGCGCTCGCCCTCGTGTGGCTTGGCAAATCGACCCATTCGGTCATTCAAGAGAGCAGGCATCACTTTTTGCCCAGGTTGGAGATTAATCTGTTGATTAGTTGGGGTAATGCTTTTAATCGAAAGCAAGAAAAGAAAATGCTGTGACAGCCTTTTTTTGAATCGTTTATTAAACCAGTTGTCACAATCTTAACATTGCAAAACGATCAAAATGACACTGCATTGAGTCGGCTTGCACTCTGATAGAAAGTATCATTACATTGAACCACTCTTGCAGATTTTGATGATAATAGTGATGAATTTGTGTAGCGTTTTTTCCGGGCGGAAATTTAAATCAAAAGCGCTTGCCAAAATAACAACAACCGTAACAGCTACAAAAACAACAAATATTTTAGATATGAAAATTTTTGTGTTTTGGTACTGTTGTGGTATTTTTTTTTCGCGATTATTGAGTTCTTTCAAATGCACTTAAGTTATTTTCAAATTATATTGAACTGAAAATTGAACAGCAATTGAGGGAGACTGCGAAGTGAGCTTGCGCTCTTCGAGTCAGCAGCCACCCGTTATATATGTCAATGCGATCGGCTCCAGCCGTGAATCGAACCCGTCACGTAGCATCTGTCACCTGCGCGCGGTACCGCTAGGCCATGTGCGTGCGGTACCGCTCTGCCATGAACCCCAAACCTCCCGTACCGATGTGCCGTACGGAAGGTTTCCGTGCTCTCGTACCTCCCGTACAGCAAAAACTCAAACTTTTTGCCTGCCAGTATGTGTTTTTAGTGGGCTTTAAGCTTAATTACTTACTCAAATACTCGCTTGCGGGTTTACTTTGACAATTTTAATGCAGATGGGATTTGATGGTTTGTTTTTTGGTCGGCTTGATTATCAAGACAAGGAATATAGAGAAAAGCAACATCGGATGGAAGAAATATGGAGAGGTAGCACAAGTCTTCCTCCTCCTGATGCGGATCTATTCACAGGTGAATGAGCAGGCTGTGAACGAACAATCTCTTAGTGGTTTAAACCTTACTGCCTTGATATCGCATTTTTTAATATATGCATTAATTGGTGGTTGCCTCGACATTTTGCGACTTATCTGAGGAGACAGTAAGATCATTTTTTGCGGTACCGGCATTGACAAGGATTGAAATTTAGTTCGCGGAATGGTCAAGGCATCGACATCGGTACGGTGGGTTTAAGGTTTCACTTCCAAGCCGGTCAAATTGAGCACAGCGTCGCCTACGCCTCCATGTTTCTTCAAAGCAGTGTTGCCTAGGCGCTAAGCCGTAGTGATATGCCCACCACTCGTTGTACACTTCGGCGTGGTACTACGAGTATAATAATTTGATTGTGAAAACTTCAAACTTGTTTGGTCGTTATGTCACTGGGCCATGAAATCATACGAAACCAATTTAAACGCACTGTAACAGTTGGCATTAAATTAACTTGATGTAGCTCAGTGCTCACGAACTACATTACTGGCATCTTTTCATGTATTCTTTACTTGAATACAATCGTTGTAGGTGTTAACGAGAACGGTTATGGCCCGCCATCAGGTTTCTGTTTTGACACTTACTGTGGAGATCAACCTATAATGGATGATCCAAGATTGGAAGATTATAACGTTGATGATAAAGTGAAGTTCTTTGTCGATGCTGCGCATCATCAGGTAAAACCCCAAAAAGTATTTCAAGCTCTGCGATCTTAAAAGTGCTGATTGTCGATGTAGGAAGGCAGGACGTATTGTACTCTGTGCTTAGATCAACGAGTTATTGTATTTTGTATTTAGTTGCATATTTCTCTTCTCTCACGAAAAGCGATTAAAGCGCTGAAGCGAGCTCGCGTAGGAGTTGCCGGTCATCTCTCTACCACTTCAAGAGTGGGGAATCCCGTCAAGTGCCTTTCCCAACGGCAATATTTTCAAAAATACCAAAATATTAAAACTAATTCAAGTATTCATGGTTTTAGCAGTAAATAATATGCTGATGACGTCTGCAGCGGTTAATGCAATTTTCCACATTGGCTCTGATGCATTGAAGTTGTGTTGCTTTTTTACTAAATTGCAGTTGAATGTATTTTGCAGCAACGATCAATTGTCGCGTCAGGTTATAATTTAACTTGCCTGGAGTTTGTTAAATAATTGCAAACAAGATTTTATTAGCTCGACGGTTTTGTTCAGGACAGAATAAATTACCTTTCCCACAATGCATTTATGATCACGTGATCCGATTTTTCTTGCATTCCTGGAACAAACATCATGTGACTTCAGCTGATTTCGACATCCGATGTTAATTATAAAAGTCGTTGCTTTTTCGTCCGACTTTTGTTTTATTAATTATCTGACAGCTAACAGCTGTTTTTCGGATTGCTCCGGGCTGTTAGGGTTAAAGTCCACTCTGCTGAGAGCGGATTTTCTTACATTCGCCGGTGAAGTCGTAAATTTCGCACGCGTTTCTACCATCTAAAGATAATAATTGACGAAAGCTAATTTGTGACTCACAAAGAGTGGTTTTTCAAAGCTTTTTATTATAACTAGACCAAATTCACACAAAAAAAATTTGAAACTGCAGAAGATGATGCCCATCTGTTTATGAACCCATATGACCTCTAGCTTTGTTACGATGAAATAACGCTTTATGACCTGCAGGCAAAGCATTTCAAAACCAACCACATTATGATGACCATGGGCTCCGATTTTCAGTATGAAAATGCAGTGATGTGGTACAAAAATCTGGACAAACTCATCAAATATGTCAATGCTGCAGTAAGTAGGCGTGTGCATTACGTCAATTGTGTAACTGTCCAATTAGAAAGCTGCAAATCCACGTGGAAAGATGCCAAACGTCTTCGTTTTAGGGTCAATGGGAGGCGTTGATTTGTGTTGTTTGTCACGTCGCCGCAAACACGTTTATAGTTGTTTGATTCAAGCAGAAATAATTAGATTATCGAGTGCATCCGATTAGTGGAGTGGTGAGGGTCATCGCTGTCGGGGCGAGTTTTTTGGGTTCGAATCCTAATCTGGTTAAATCGTGACTAAGTGTCGCCAACGGTTCGCTACCGCTGCGACGTTTCTTCGGAGCTGTGTTGCCCAGTTGCTAAGCCACAAAGTTGGACTCCTCCACTCGTTACACGCTTCGGCGTTATACCGCAAGCATAATGAACGTCGCATACTTCAAGTGAGTTACAGCCAAGCCTGATTTTTCACAAGCGTCATCAGTGTTTATTACCAAGCTGCAGTGACTCATCTGCTTGCTCTTTCATGTCAAACTGAATTGACGGCATATCACAAATCAAATCTTCATTATACTCGCGGTATTACGCCGAAGTGTTTAACGAGTGGTAGGTCCCTCTCGGTTGCTTAGCGCCTAGACAACACAGCTGCGAAGAAACGTCACTGCTGTGGTGAGCCGTCGGCGACACTGTCCGACTTGACCGGTCCGCGAATCGAACCTAAGGCTTATCGCGTCGGTAGCGATGTCTTTAACCACATCGTTAAGCGGCCGGCTCGGTGTTTCGCTGGTTATGTGAATTTCACTAGAGATTGTCCAGAACAAAGCACTTGTATGGTCTTTCATCGGTTTAACTTACGTGGATTTGTCCTATTTGTTGGTACCGTACCGTTACGACAAGCTGAATACTAATTTACTTTATATTCTTTGTTTTGTTGAAACCATTTACTGACTGTGGTTACGGGTGCCACGTTCTCGTCAATTTTGCAAAAACACATGTGACAGGAGTGTTGGATGTTGCTGTGGAACTAGCTATCATGTTGCCAGGTGCATTGCGCAATTATCTTTCGTCATTTAGTGCTATAAATATAATTAATTGCACGATATGCGGAAACAAACGCCATCTTTTCTTTTTCGATTTCTTCGTTTTTATCTTTTTGTCGCGAGAAAGCGATGCAGGTGCTGCACAGTGTACATAGGACGAATCCAGATTCGGTGTGCAGTTGTCTTTGTTTCCCAGTTTTACTGTTGAGTTTTGATTCTGACTTCTTTATTTGCTGCTTGTTAGATTCCACCAAGCAGTGATACAGTATCGTGAAGCATATTATCCATGGACTCAACAACGAGGCTAGGGTTGGAGTTGAACCATCAACGTGGCGATCACGGCTGTTTTAAATAACGACGCTCCGAGCCACTCCGCCACGTTGCCGACATTTTTCATTAATGTTTTGCATTTGGTGGCTTCAGATATAAGGCTTTTACTGATGAAAAGTAAAAATTTCGAGCGAAAATATTTCCATTTTTGCTTTTATATCAAAAAATCAAATCTTTGTTATACTCGCAGTAATACACCTAAGCGTGTAACGAGTGGCGGGGCCCATCTCTGCGCTTGAGCAACACAGCTACACATAAACGTCGCAGCGGTTGCGAGCCGTTGGTGACACTGTATTCGATTTGACCGGCCCGGGAATCGAACCCCTGACTTCCCGCACCGATGGCTGTGTCTTGACCCACTGCGTTAACTGGCCCTTTTTATGTTTTTTAAGACAGAATGTTTTGATTTTTTAAACATTTTTGTAGAATAAGAATGTGACCGTTTTCTATTCTACACCATCTTGCTATCTCTATGCATTGAACAAGTTTAACAGTCAATGGACGGTGAAAACTGACGATTTTTTCCCCTACGCTGACAGCGCCCATGCTTTCTGGACTGGTTATTTTACAAGCAGGCCAAGTTTGAAAGGATACACTCGAGAATCGAACAAATTTTTGCAGGTAAAATTTCATAATCGCACAGTATGCAGGCAATTTGCGGTTTCGGTTTTGCCTTGACATTAAAATGTTTGTAATAAACTTTGGAAGCGTTTGCCAATACGGCGACATTGCCCAGCGGAACCGCGCGCAGGTTCCAGATCCTACGCGACCGGTTCGATTCACGGCTGGACCAGATCGTACTTGACATATATACCGGGTGGTTGCTGATTAGAAGAGCGTGAGCTCACTTTGCAGTCTCCTTCAATTGCTGTTACATTTTCTGTTCAGTATAATTTGAAAATAACCTCAGTTGTATACGCAGCTGGCGACTACGTTATTTTGCACTTTATGATCTTGTTCATGTTAAGTCGAAGAGAACGTCCAAGATTTTCGTATCTTGTTGTAACCAAGATATGTCGTGCTTAGGTTTGCAACCAAGTGGATGCCATTTCCCAATTCGGTAAAGAAACACATACAACTGAGTCTTCCAGCTCACCAACCGTGTTAAGTAAGTGATAACGTTGCCTTTGCACTAAGCGACTGATATGGGCACCCCCAACTGGTGGCACGTTTCAGGGTAATACAGTACGTATTTTGAGCTCTCTTCGGTTTCCCGTAACGACAATATTACTATTGCTTGCTCGTAGCATGCATCAGCTAGTGACAAAGTACTGACCGGTTAGCCTGAAGGTTGGAAACCCCGTTATCGGCGCGGGAGGTCTTGGTTCGATTCCCGGGCTGGTCAAATCGGACACAGCCGCCGACGGCTCGCCACCGCTGCGACGTTTGTTTGTCGCTGTGATGCCCAGGCGCTAAGCCGCGGAGATGGGCCCCGTCAATCGTTACACGCTTCGGCGTAATACCGCTAGTATAATGAAGATTTGGTTTTTGATATGGCAAAAATTATGCATGTTCAAAATAATATTGTTGGACATTTTGTTTGTTGACAGGAGAAGCGATGGGTGTTCTCCAACATCATGATGCAGTGTCTGGTACTAGCAAACAACATGTTGCCAACGATTATGCAAAGAGATTGTATATTGGTGAGTGCCGTGAGTAAAGAAATTGTTGTATGATAATTGGAATCGGTGCGGGAGGTTTGGGGTTCGATTCCCGATTCTCGCCGCTGCGACGTTCTTTTGGAGCTGTGCTGCCCGGGCGCTAAGCAGCGGAGATAACCCTTCCACTCATTACTTCCTTCGGCGTAATACAGCGAGTATAATGAATATTTGGTTTTTAGTTATTCTTAATATAATAAGATCTTTTGTTTATTTGATCAACAATTACTTCTTAAAGAGAGTTGTCATGGTTCTAAACTTTTTTTTTACTTTAAAGGTCGGGAAGCTTGCAAATCTGTGATTAGTGCAGCTATTAGTGGGTCACCTGACCAGCTGTATTACTGCGATTACCTCAACATATCATTATGCGATTATACTCAAGAAATGAATGAGGTAACACTTCCATGTAAGTGATTTGTCTTCAGCTCTAACCTGTCTATTTAGTTTTTAGTCTACGTGTACAACCCTCTTGCTAGACCCGTGATGAAATACGTGTTTCTTCCAATTGACTGCCCTGCCACCAACGAAAAACTGACAGCCCGAGTCGCAGCTGGTGATCTCGTCTCTGTGGAAGTAAGTCAGAAGTAAAAAATCAAATCTTCATTCTCTTCGGCATAATACGGCAAGAATAATGAAGATTTGTGCTGAAAAAAGTTTATTTAGCATAGATTGATTTTCCAGGTCTATTGGACTTTAATTTGTATTACCACTAGTGTTTCATTTATAACGTAGCGATTACATCATCATTCCCATTGTTGTGTTAAACGAACTCGTTTGACCTCACGAAAGGTGAAATGGGTTGAACGAGAACCGAAAATTCGTAAGCTTTTAAAAACAGATTTCCACAAACCAACTAAGCGAGAGCAAGCACCGAGGCATTGTGTTACCCAAATTTTCTACAATCGGTGTTTGAATTTGATGGAGTTCTTGCATTTCCAGGTTGTCTCTGTCAGCAACTCCACAAAACTCGTACGACGGACTCGAGGAAACGCCGAGTGCGAAGTTGCGTTCCCTGCTCAACTCCCTGCACTCGGATATCAGAAATTCATTGTAATTATTCGCTTGTTTTCAGTTTGATTCGTTTTAGTGATAAGCGGAACTTAAAAAGCGACACAAACTATGGTTTGTTGGTGGCCAACGTTAAAACTGACCAGTAGGAGTAGCCACAGCATTAACGTTCACCTTCAAATAACAATGGCATTCCTGGGTTGTTGCAAATCAGTTGCTCTTAACGTTTTGGGGCCTGCGAACTTATGAAACTTATTCATGAGCGTCCAATACTCAATTGTCGTACAAGCAAATATTTCATAAACCGGCGGGCTAGCTCAGTTTTTAAGCACAACGTTATCGATGCTGGAGTTCGATTTCCAGGCCAGTTATATCGGACGCAGTGTCGCCAACGACTCGCCACCGCTGCGACGTTTCTGCGGAGCTGTGTTACCAATGTGCTGAGCCGCGGAGATGGATCCCTCGTTACACGCTTCGGCGTATAACGCGGGTATATTGAGAATTCGACTTTTAATTTTGTAGATATTCTATCCTTATTTTTATTTGGGTTACGATCCCGTTGGCACAATTCCGAGAACCCTTTTGGGGTTCATGCACCCAGGTGTATTCCCCTTTCGTAAATGCTAAATAACTTTTTTTTGACGCTGCCTTCGCTTCCTGCCGAACTTCATATTAACTTCAAATATTAAAGTTATCGTTTTACCTGCAAAATCACAATGTCCATGCATGTTAACATGTTATTGCTTGCATTTTCAGCTTACTAAAGAACATTCCACCGAAACATCAAAACGTCGACAATTTCAGGTTGTGAATGATGATGTCACCATCAAAAACGAGGTAATCTGTCCTGAATAATAAACCATTTTTGTCCGCAAAAAGTTTTGCGTGTTTTTAAGATTTTGTTCACAAAATCAGCAACAGTTTTTTACTTCTATTTCAAGCTGCTTAGTTAGACATTACCTTCACATACATTCCCTGTTTATCGTTGAAGGCACAAAGTACATCATCTTACTTCGTAAGCTCTTTTACTGCTTGGTATGTTATGGCAGTATAGTCACTGTTCTTGTTATAAATTATTGCGTAAAATTTCCAGACGTTAGGTTTGCATAGAGAAACTTCCATGCGGCTACTACTCGAATGAAAATATCCAAGATATTTTTTGAATTGAATGTTTGTTTAATCCTCTAGTGTCCAATTGGGGCCTTTTCATGATTGAATTTCTGCATTATTGACGCGATATTACGCCGAAGCGGGTGAGGAGTGGTGGGGGCTATATCCACATCGTGGTTAACGGCACTGGTGGGATTCAATTTTTTGTCAACCGGTTCTATTACAAAAGTTATATTTTCCACCGATTCTGTTTCAACTAAGGATATAAGTATAAACAGCAATGCTGGTCTACGGTGGAACCGTCTGACGGAATGTTATCAGATCAGCGAACTGGCTAAATCTCAGCATTGGTTAAAGGCATCGCTAACGCTGGGGGAAGTCTGGGATTTCATTCCCTGGCCCATCAAATCGGACATTGTGTCGTCCACGGCTCGCCACCGCTGCGACGTTTCTTTGTAGCTGTGTTGCCCCGGCGCTAATCCGCGGAGATGGACCCCGCCACTCGTAACACGACGACATAATACTGCCAAGATAATAAAAATTTGATTTTTTCTGATTTGATTCTCTTTTTTCAGTATTATTCCGTTGAATTTGACGGAGAAACCGGATTGATGAAAACAATCACAAATCTGCAAAGTTCGCTTACAATGCCAGTCAGACAACAACTACTATGGTATAATGCCAGTTATGGAAACAAAGACAGTCCCCAGCAGTCTGGTGAGTTTTACAGCAGTTTCCTTTTTCGTTAAAAGAATTAATTTTTAGTCTTGGTTTTTCGAAGCTTCGTGTTTTGTAAAAACTTGCTGTTATCCGATTTTAAAATCACGTGGTTGTGTGCCGCATGGTGTGATTGCACAGGATACAATGCTATTTTTCGTACGTAAAATGACGCAGGCTACGAATAAGTTAGAGGTTATGGGGCAAAGTGACGTGTGGTAAACAACAAAAGCAACAAATAGAAATACTTGCAAAACAACAAATAGAAGTACAGGCAAAACAACAAATAGAAGTGGAAGTACTGTACTTAGCAAAACAACAAATAGAAAGCAAAATTGTTTGGGTTCAAATTGAGCGGAAGACATTTCTGTCAACCGCTTACGTCAAAAATTGGATGAAATTTCACACGACAACAAATCGCTAAAAATCGCACGTAGTGTAAGCATAGTTTTAATGCGAGTTATATCAAACCAAATCTCCATTATACTCGCGGGATTACACCGAAGCGTATCAGGAGTGGCGGCGCTCATCTACACGACTTAGCGCCTTTGCAACACAGCTCCGAAGAAACGTCTCAGTGATGGCGAGCCGTTGGCGGCACTGTGTCCCGATTTGATCGACCCGGGATTCAAACCCCAGACCTCCTTCACCGATGGTCATGTCTTAGCAACTGAGCCAACCTCGGTTTAATCTACCTCTTGTCATAATGGTTTACTCCGTGAAAAATATGAGAAGCTGAGTTTTAAAGTGCATAAATGTGATTCCAAAGTCGTGTCACTGCATGATTTGGAAGAGCTCTAAATAAATCCGTCGTTGGAACTTAACGCTTGTGGATCTTCCAACTTTTGTGTTTCCCTTGTTAGCTCATCAAAAACATATCAGTTCTTCATTATGCAGTGCCCGCCATATTATGTCAAAACGTGTGACAAGTGGCAGGGTCCATCTCCGCGCCTAGGCAGCAGCGTTGGTGAGCCGTTGGCGACATTATGTCTTATTTGACGGGCCCCAGAGTTGAACTCCAGACCCTTGCACCGTTAGCTGTGTCTTGAACCATGACCCCCATCGTCCGGTTTTCTCATCTGAATTGTTATTTTACCGACAGGTGCCTACGTTTTCCGACCTAATGTATCGTCACCTTTTATGGTTTCAAGCAATGGGAAAGCCGAATTATCAATGCAAGAGGTCAGCCACCGGTTGTGATGTTTATCGCTTAAACATCAGATAGAGCTTATTTTTACAAGTAATACATGAAATCTTCATCATGCTCGTGGTGTTCCTGCAAAGCGGGTAACGAGTGACGGGGCCTATCTCCGCGGTTTAGCGCCTGGGCAACTCCGAAGAAACGTCACTGCAATGCGAGCCACTGGGTACCCCGGATCCGATTTCATCGGCCCGGGAATCGATCCTAAGACCTCCCACACCGATGCCTTTAACTCCTACCCCCTGCCCTAACGGGACGGTTGCAAGTAATATAGAAATACATGACCGACACGTAATAGAAGTCTTCCTGTCTTATATCAAGATGATAAAAGTAAAAGTAAGTTATCGCTGTGAAGTTCAAGTGTTAAAAATAATCTCTTTTCACCTGGCCGATTTGAAATTAGCTGAATGGTGAGAGACACCTCCAGTGACGGAGCAGGGGGGTCGGTCCTTAACAAGACTTTCAGGCAGCCGATTGCTAAAAAAAGTTCTTTAGTGATCAATCTCTGAAAAAGGTTTTAGGTTGCCATAACTGCCTACTTGTTGACCACCTTGGGTTAAAACAGACCGTAATTTCCACATTAGCACTGGTGCTGAAAACAGTTTTTTGGGGAGAATTGCCGCCTTTGCTCTCCCCTACGCTCCTGCACACAATTCAAGTAGTTATATTTTATTTCAGAGTGGAAATGAGCTTTTTGAACAAGTAATTCAAAAATTTTCAGAATGGGCTTGGCAGGTATGTTAGTGTGCGAATAGTTAAAGCTAATGTCGTTGCATATTTGTTTTCGTATCACGAGAAAGCGCTGTAACGAGCTCGCTTAGAAGTTGCCGGTCATCTGCTTATCACTCCAACACGGTAATCCCGCGAAGTGTCTTTCCCACAAACGCCCCAACAAGTAAACTTGCCGGCTTGTTCTCCACACTGTCCTTTAATGCTGGGTGTCAAGCACGGAAGCTGTGAATACCAATTTTAAAGTCATCGGGTTGACCTGATTCGGAATCAATCATGAGTCTACAGCTTCAGAGGCAGACATTCTTACCACTCTTCCATCTGAGCTGTTAAATAATGATAATGCACTGGCTGTAATTTTTTACTATTAATTCAGACTATCAGATTATACAAAGGAAAACCTCACATTGAGGTTGAGTGGACGATAGGACCTATTCCTGTAGCTGACAAATGGGGAAAAGAAATTATATCGAGGTAACTTAAACCAACTGGTTTGCGTATTGGTTAGAGACATCGCTATCGATGCGAGTGGTTTGAGGTTCGATTCCCGGGCCAGTCAAATCGGACACAGCGTGGCCAACGGCTCGCCACCGCTGCGACGTTTCTTCGGAGCTGTGTTTCCTAGGCGCTAAGCTGCGGAGATGTACCGTACCCCGCCGCTTGTCACACGCTTCGGCGTAATACCGCGAACATTATGAAGATTAAATTTTGATTTTTGAAGTAAACGTGAGTTTTGTAAGTTTGAAAAATTCTATTTTTTTTTTGCGTGTATCTGTTATTGCCTGCCTAGTGAGTGTGCCACCTCACTACTTGTTTGAAACCAGACTTGTTTTGTTCGTGTGGAAATCGAACTTTTTTTCTAGATACGACACAAATATTAACAGCGACGGATACTTTTACACGGATGCGAATGGAAGAGAAGTTTTGGAACGAAAGTATGTGCATTGAATTTAGTAGCATATATTGTTTATCGTCCTATCACGAGATAGCGATCAAAGCACTAACAAGCTCGCTTAGGAGTTGCCAGCGATCTGTCTGCCATACCAAGATGGGAAAATCCCGCTAAGTGCCTTTCCCAACGGCACACCAAGTAAGTTTGCCGATTTTTTTGCTACACGGTCCCTTTAATGCTGAGCATCAAGTAGGGAAGCTGTGAATACCATTTTTGAAGTCATTGGTTTGTCCCGACTCGGAATCAAACCCAAGACTACAGCTTCAGAGGCGGTCCACTAATTAAAGATGGCATGAGCCAAAAGAGACTCGCTAACGGCCCAGTTGTATCTTTTGTTTCTTTCTTTTGTTTTTATTTTCGTAAGTGTTGCAACCATGCCCATTCTTATTTTATTGACTCTTCTCCTTACTGCATGCCATAACATTAACGTTTTGTTGCCTCTTCCCTTTTGTTTGAACCGTTGTTACATTTCCTTCATCTTGTCATGTTGCTTATCGTGTTGGAGGTGTCGAAATAAAAGAAGCTACTACTACTATTTCTAACTTTTGTTTCTTCGGTAACAACTTTTGTCCCTTTTACTTTTCATGATAAACAATTTCTTTTTAAACTAATGTTGAATGTGATTGAAGATTCGTAACAAGAATGGGCTTTGGGCGAGTCGGACTTTATTTTTGGAATGAGTTGCGGGGTTGGTTACGGTTACTGGGCTGGAGTTTTCGGGTCATGGGCCGTCCGGGATGCAAAAAAGTTAGGCCGTGCCATCTCTAGCATTAATTAATTAATTGTCGCAGAATCAATTACCGACCAACGTGGCCGCTCAACCAGTCCGAACCTGCAGCTGGCAATTACTATCCGATCAATTCAAGAATTTACATCAAAGACACAAAAACACAATTCACTGTGCTGACCGATCGCTCTGAAGGAGGGGCGAGTTTGAAAACTGGGTCCGTTGAAGTTATGGTGAGTCTTAGTGTGTTGCCCGTATCCACTCGGAACTTTTTCCAACTGTAAATTCTTCCGAAAAACTCAAAACTTCATTGTACTCACGATATTACGCCGAAGCGTGTAACGAGTGGCGGGGTCCATCTTTGCGGCTTAACGCATGGGGATCACAGCTCCGAAGAAACGTCGCTACGGTGGCGAACCGTTGGCGCCCGTTTGATCGGCCCAGAAATCGAACTCTAGACCCCCCGCACCGATAGCAATGTCGTTATCACTACGCTAAAGTTCTTTAATGAGTTATTATTTCAGATCCACCGCCGTCTATTAGGAGACGATGGGAAGGGTGTTGGTGAACCTTTGAATGAGACTGGACAGTTTGGCGATGGACTGATGGTTCGAGGAAAGCATTACCTCATTTTCGACACGGTGGCTTCGTCTGCAAAACAACACCGCCTTCTAGCGGAAGAACTTTACATGGACCCTTTCATTGCTCTGCGGAATATGACAACAACCATAGACCTTCTCCCACCTGTAAGTGGGGTAGAATTTTAATTCATTCGTGTTTTTTTGTGTCTAGTTACATTTATCCTCCCATCACGAAAAAGCGATCAAAGCGCTGTAACGAGCTTGCTTAGAAGTTGCTGGCCATTTGTCTACCACCGCTCGAAGATGGAAGAATCCCACTTGGTGCCTTTCTCAACGGTATATCAAGTAAACTTGCCGACTTGTTCTCCACATTGTCCCTTTTAGTTTTGTACAGCTTTGCTTTTAATGCTGATGATGACAGCTGTATCTGTGCTGTGGAAACGTCCAGTTTTGAAAATTACTGCGGCTTCATTTTTCCTGCTTAAGATTCTTGTTAATTTTTGGGATTACTAACTTTTCTTCCAACCGGCCGGTTTGCTCAGATATTACGCGCACGCTATCGGTGCGGGAGGTCTGGAGTTAGATTCCCGGGCCGGTCAAATCAGTCACAAACGGTTCGCCACTGTTGCGACGTTTTTTCAGAGCTGTGTTGCCCAGGGGCTAAGCCACGGAGATGGATCTCGCCGCTCGTTTCACGCTTCGGCTTAATACCGCGAGTATGAGAAAGATTTAATTTTTTAACTTTTCCAGGAATCATTGATAGTTTCTCCACTTCCGGATAATGTTCATCTTCTCACTTTCGCCACTAGAGAGCACAATGGTGGCTACCTCATTCGACTGGAACATCAATTTGAAAAAACTGACGACCCACAATTATCGAAGCCTGTAACTGTGTCTTTAGCGGTGAGAAAGTTTTCTATTTTTCAAATAAATCGTAGTTTCGTTGTTATCTTTCTACTATTGGTCATTTTTGTTATTGTTGGTAGAATTTTAGGTTTTCAAAATCGAAAGCATAAATCGAAAATCGAAAAAAAGTTTTCGAAAAAAGTTTTCGAAAAAATCGAAAAAAGTTTTCAAAATCGAAAGTGTGGTTGTTGAAGTGTGAATGGGTAGCACTTTTGCACTCTGAGCAGCCGCCTAGGCTTTCGAGCACCTTTTTGGGTATTCGAATTCCTGGGGCTCAGAGGCACTAGTCCCGTCACCTTCATCATGCTGACATATGCCTCCTCGGGGCACCACACGGGCAACAGTCTCGGCTGACTGGCTAAATTTATGTCAGCAACCCTACTGCCTTGTAGGAGTATGCCTATTGAGGCGAAGGCTAGGCCCACCGCCGAAAACTGTGGTTGGCGTCAGCAAGGGCATGCGGCTGTTAAATCTTTGCTCCAAAAATCTCGTTATGACTGCAAATAAAAAACAAATGGCCCCTAGTCCCCGGCAGCCCTTAAGTGGGCAGGGGGTGCGAAGAATCTCCGGGTTGGGGGGAATGAAGTTTGGGAGTTGGAATGTGGGAAGTATATGTGGAAGAGGAACGGAGGTTTGCGAAGAGCTACGAAAGAGAAACGTAGATGTATGCTGCATACAGGAAGTGAGATGGAGAGGTGAAGGAGCTCGATTTATGGGTGTTAAAGAACGGAGATACAAGTTTTGGTGGTCAGGAAACGATGCTAGGGTAGGCGGAGTGGGTATTTTGGCGAAAGAAGAACTATGTAGCAATGTGGTGGAAGTTCGAAGAAGAAGCGATAGGGTGATGTCGATGGTGATGATGATTGGAAAAGAGATCATGAGAGTGATATGTGCGTATGGTCCTCAATGTGGAAGATCAGTGGCAGAGAAGCAACGCTTCTATGATGAGCTGGCTTGTGAATGGGACCTTAAGAGCAACAATGAAATGGTGATGGGTTTGGGAGATTTTAATGGACATGTGGGACAATCAGTCGATGGATTTGAGAATGTACATGGAGGAAATGGAGTAGGTGAGAGAAATATGGAAGGAAGATTGCTATTAGAGTTCTGCGATGAGAAAGAGTTATGCGTGGCCAACACATGGTTTAAGAAGAAGGAAGAGAGAAAGATAACGTACAGATCTGGAGGAAATGGTACAGAAATTGACTTTGTGCTGGTTGGAAGAAATCAAAGGAAATATGTGACTGATGTAAAGGTGATTCCGGGAGAGTTACAGCATGGTCTTATAGTTGCTAATGTACGAGGTAGAAAACTGAAAAGACCTGGGAGGAAAACTAACATCATATGTAGAAGAGTGTGGAAATTGAAAGAAGAGGAGACAAAAAGCAACTTTAAGCAGAGAGTAAGAGAGTTGGTGGATATGGAAGCTCCTGATTTGTGGAAATCTTTCAAAGAAGGAGTCTTGAAAGCATGTGATGAGTTGTGTGGAAAGAAAACTTTACGTAGACATGGAGGAAGCACATGGTGGTGGAATGATAATGTCAAGGATGCTATTGCGAGGAAGAAGGAAGCGTACAAGACATGGTGCAATGCAAGATCTGAAGAGAACAAGGAGGTGTACAATAGCTTAAAGAAGAAAGCAAAAAAAGTGGTGGCAAGAACCATGAAAATAGAGGCTGAAAAAGAACTGAACGAATTGGGCAAGACCCCGAACAGCATTTTTAAGTTTTTAAAGTCCATGAAAAGAGATGGGAAAGATGTTGAAGGTGGAAGTTGCTTAAGAGACAGTGCTGGAAGGCTGGCTTTCTCGGAGGATGACAGGAAAAGAGTTTGGAAAGAACACATGGAGAAGATTATGAACGAAGAAAACGTGTGGGATCAGGTGACCGATGCAGACATGGTAGAAGGACCCATAGAGAGGATTACTCCTGCAGAGGTGCTAAAGGCCATAAAGGTTATGAAAACAGGAAGAGCAGCTGGTTTGTCAGAAGTAAACATCGAAATGATAAATGCAAGTGGCCAAGTTGGAGTAGAGGTGATGACAGAACTATGTCAGAAAGTATTGGATGGAGCAGGTATGCCAGACGAATGGAAGACAAGTGTAATGTTGCCAATTTTCAAACGAAAGGGTGACGTAAGGAGTTGTGCTTCTTATAGAGGTGTGAAATTATTGGAGCACGGAATGAAGGTTGTAGAACGAGTATTGGAAAAGAGGATACGAGGGATGATAGCTCTGGATGATATGCAGTTTGGATTTATGCCTGGAAGGGGGACGATAGATGCACTATTTGTAGTGAGGAGATTGCAAGAAGTATACCGCGAGATGGATAAATGTTTGTACATGTGCTTTGTTGATTTGGAGAAGGCGTTTGACAGAGTTCCAAGAAAAGTGGTAGAATGGGCACTGAGAAAAAGATGTGTACCGGAGGGAATGGTGAAAGCAGTGATGAGTCTATATGAAGGGGCCACAACAAAAGTAAGAGTCGGGTCGGGATACTCTGACGAATTTTCTGTGACAGTAGGAGTACATCAAGGTTCAGTACTGTCACCATTGCTGTTTGCCATTGTAATGGATGTTGTGACAGAAAAGGCAAGAGAGGGCTTGATGAATGAAGTGCTGTACGCAGACGATTTGGTGCTAATGGGAGATTCTATGGAGGAGCTGCGTTATAAGTTTGGAAGGTGGAGAGAGTCTCTGGAATGTAAAGGTTTGAAGGTAAACAACATAAAAACGAAAGTGATGGTGAGTGGAACAGATGGAGAGATACAAAAGAGTAAGACTGATCCATGCGGAGTGTGTGGGAGAAGAGTGATGGTGAACTCTTTGCTATGTACTAAATGTGGTTGTTGGATTCATGGAAGGTGTGCGAAAATCAAGAGGGTGTCAGGGGCCCTTGCAAAAGGATTTGTCTGTGAAGTATGCAGGCGTGGGATGACGGGAACGCGGCTGCCACAGGAGAAGCTGTGTGATGGAGTGGAGACTGTTAAAAGTTTTTGCTATTTGGGCGATAGACTTAATGCGAGTGGTGGATCTGAGGCGGCGGTGACAGCAAGAACGAGAATTGGATGGTTGAAGTTCAGAGAATGTGGTGAGGTGCTCTATGGTAGAAGGTTTTCGCTTAAGATAAAAGGAAGAGTGTATCAGAGCTGTGTGCGTTCAGCGATTCTGTATGGGAGTGAAACGTGGTGTCTAACGGAAGGAGAAGTTGCGATTTTGAGAAGAACAGAGAGAGCTATGTTGAGAGCCATGTGTGGTGTTAAGTTAATGGACAAGAAAATCACGAAAGAATTGATGGAGATGTTGGGTTTGGTTGAGTCGTTGGAAATGATAGCGAAGGCGAATGCTGTGAGGTGGTATGGCCATGTGCTGAGAAGGGAAGATGGTAACATCTTGAGAAAGGCTCTAGACTTGGAAGTTAGGGGTAAAAGAAGAAGAGGTCGGCCAAAAAGCACATGGAAGAGAAAAGTTGAAGAAGAAGTGAAGAAATTGGGGTTAGAAAAGGAAGATGCCTTGGATCGAGAGAAATGGAGACGGGCGGTATGGAAATGCAGTCAAATGGGGTGAATCCGGCCACCTCCGTTGACGGGGAGAACACCGGATAATTCTGGACATCATCATCATCATCAATGTACATCATTAAAAACAAATACTAAAAAAGCTATGAATATTTAGTAAAATTTAAAACAATCTGTTTTTCCATTTTCTTTTCTATTTTTTCTATTTTTAACCACTCATGAACAGTTTTTCTTGGTTTATGTGCTATCTTAGTTACAGGTATAAAATCTTCCGATTGCGTAGAAACCGAATGTGTTATTTCGCGCAGCTGATTGACACAAAATTTTTGATTATTTCAGACACTTTTCAAGAATTTCACTCCCACTTCAGCTGAAGAATTGCTTCTTGGTGGCAATGTTAAAAAAGATGACGTAACCAGACTGCAGTGGCAAGCCAGTCAAAAACCAAAGAGAGGTGGAATATTGTTTTGTTTTAGAAACTTTTTGATTGGGGCCGCGGCGGGCCAGGGGGCATCGCGGCATTGCCCCCCATGTTTTGACGTGTAAAAACCTTATTAGGGGGATCGATCGCTGATAGCGAAGAGCTGGGCCTCTCATTGTCTAAATCTGGCCCTGCCCTCCTCCCCCAAATTTTTTTTTGGCTGCGCCCCGGATTTGGGAAGCTACCTTGAAATTTATATCACCGCATTTCAGAATTATGCTGCGTACATAACAAAGTTTTTGGAAGTTTTGAAATGATTTTTAAAAACTTGAATTACAAAGACGTTTCGATTTATACTTAAATCATAGTCCGTCTTATTCAAATAAGATTGACACTGATTTAAGTCCCAAATCGAAACGTCTCGAAAATTTCAAATGTGACTGGCTATTGTTTTTGTAGTACAAGTATTCAAATTTTCTGTAATAAGAGTTCAGAAATTTTGAAAAGTTTTGTTGATGAGTAAAAACAATCCGGTTGGCGTAGTTGTAACGATATTGCAATCGGTGCCAGAGGTTTGGGGTTCGATTCCCGGGCCGGTCAAATCGAACACTGTCTCGCCAACGGCTTTTCATAGCTGCGATGTTTTTTCAGAGATGTTTTTTCAGTTGTGTGTTGCCCCGCTACTCGTTACACGCTTCGGCGTAATACTGTAAATGAAGATTTGTTGATGTTATCATGAATTATCTTTCAGATGTTTGGGAAGTTTTCCGGTTTGAGAAACCTTATCCCGTCTCAAACAAATTCAAGCAGCCTTCAACTGACCATTTCGACGTTACCTTGAACCCGATGCAAATTCGTACTTTCCTTCTTCGTTGAATCCACCGCAATCCGCTTCTTATGTATTAAACAAAATGTACTAACCGCAGTAAACCTGGCTCAAAAACCGCCCATCTTTTTATTTGAAAAAAATGTTTTTGGATGTTTTTCATTCTCTCGTGTTATATGTGAATTCCTGAAAAGTTTTTATTGCTTGCTGTGTTTAACTGTTTGTGTTTATGTTAAGTGTTGTCGTCGAGTTCGTGGGTCGTGTATGTGGTGTTCACTGTGTGTTTCTGAATGAACACAAATTCTAATTGTTTCTCTGTGTTTCAACTTTATTAGGAGACTGTTCCCTATCACTTGTATGGTACTAGATGTTGCAAATTCTGCTGTTTTGTTTTGATTTACTTACAGTAATCAGATGGGAGGTCTTCAGCTGTTAACTAGGAACAATATTATTTAGTGTATGTGTTGAGTTTCCACTGGTGATTTTTGCAATATTTCAGGTTTATATTCTGCTCATTAGCATTTCGTGGTAATAACCTGTTTTTAGGGTTAACTGTTATTGTGATTCAAATTAATTTTGGGTGTGAAAGGTGATGTAAGCGGTTGCTTATAGCGCATACCTTTTTTGACACCGTTAAAGAAGCAAGTGTTACTCAGTTTGTGTGAAAATTTTTGAATTTAAATCAATATTAACAAATTCTTGGTGTTTTTTAGCAGGTCATGGATTGGTTTTAGTCAAAATCATGTAAATTTTATCAGTTTTATGAGTCATTGTCAAATCTGTAAATTTTATCTGTTTTATGAGTCATTGTGTTGATTTTATCGCTTTTCCATGTGTAACCTCTACTGGCAACCCAGTTGCATTGAAGGCAATGATTTAATTGTCGCATGTGATTATAACATCTTGTACTGACGATTGGCTGCTGTATTGATTCGCTAATTAAATCGTATTCCTTCCAAACTGTGTGTTGTTTTTTGTTATCTGTGGAAGTAGCAGTTTGCGATCTCGCAAGCGTTTCGGATCGAATTCGGGTATGTGGCAGCACTACCATTGCATGCATTGTTACGTAATAACCGATCCTTGACTGTAGGCCTATATAAGCAGCGACGAACTAGTTTTCCTTCCTTTTTTTGCCTTTTCTCCTTCGTTTGTGGTGATCGGAGAGAATGACGATGATTTAAAAGGCGAATCTACCACGTGCTTTTTGGAACCGAATTTTGAGTTTAAATCATAAGCTTTTTAAGTGAGTACAATTTGTGTTATCTATTTGTTTAGTCAGTAGCAGAACTTCTAACGTATATGTAGTGACATTCCGAGGCATTTGTCGCTACAGGTACACAAAAGCTTGTTAGCTGAGTTCAAGTTGTTCGTTTTTGATTTTCAAGTTCAGTATTTTTTTCAATTTATGTCAAGTGCAAGCAGTTTTTGTCGGGATTAGGCTGAATTCAAGTAATTTTTGTGAAGTTTATGACAAGTTCAACACTCTGTCAAACTTGAACTTGAGATCGGGGAGTTTTGTTTTTTAAGTGCGAGTCCGGCAAAAAAGACAAAGTTCGCAGCTTTGGTGAGTAGCAAGCCTTATAGGAAAACTAAGGTTTTAGTAAAAAAGCCCCCTTTACAGTGGTTTATTTACCGGTACTCTACTGAGGACGCGTTAAGATTGACCACCAAACGGCACGGTTGCGTTGAAGGTCTTCGTTGGTCTCGCCATGACATTCCACCTGAGCATCTACCCTTGGCAGAGGATCGAGATTCTTGGTAGTTTCCGACTTGCTGAGCTGCCCCTGCGACCCCCTAAGAAAAGTGGGTCTGGAAAACTTTTCGAAAATCGAACGGTAACAATTTATAACGTGTATCGAAAGTAGCTTGAGGGGAGGGCACAGAAGCTGAGCTACCCCGTACCGGTACCTTTCTGAATCGTGTTTAGTTAAAGTACTGGTTCTTGATCTTTCTACTCCTTGGGACTTATAGATATTGGCTGGGGATCCCTTGAGTGCAGAACCTGCAAAGTAGGTGTGCTGGGTACATCGAAAGAACACATAACTCAAATCGCAGACCCCCAGTTTTTTCATTTAAGACTCCTGGCAGAGTTGACAATCGGGCTTGGGCTTTTCGGGTCGAGCTCGGGTTTAAGTTTCGAAAAATTGTCGAGCTTCAATCGGGCCGGACGCCGGAGCAAAATCGAGATTTTCAGGGAGTGATAGGTTTTGGCGATTGCTGACTTTATAAATATTGCTGTTCATAACTGGTGTGACTGTGGATCGGTAAAACTCTTTTTTTTTTGTTAAATTTCTTCAAAATTTAAAGCGATGTTTTTGATTTCGGGTTTAATTCAGGCTCCTACTGGCTGATAAAAATGGATTCGCGTTCGGTTCCTGTTCGGGCTTGAAAAATCGGGTTCGAGTCGGGCTCAACAGGTCTGTTCACAACTATGACTCCTGGGGACTCCTTTCATAATCACTGAGTTAAACCTATTCTGGCACTGTTAACACAGAGATAAGCAAATCGATGTATCCTGGAAAATAATTTTTGCCTCAATTATTATATTGTGACTAAAAAAAGCTCAACATCGTTAATTATTAAACGTTTCTGATCATCTCTCATGGATTGCCATACAAGTTTGCTTTTTCGCGAGTTGGTAAACAATGTTGTTTAGCAGTGATTTTGCCTGGTTTTATGACGTTGTGTTAATCATTTTATTTATTTGCGCAAAGCATGCATGCAGCAGAGCATGCAAGCTAGTTTTGTAAGCTCGAAAAGTTTATTGCTTCCTTAGCAGAACTGCGAACTCGCAATCAATTTTTAATCGAGTTCGAGTTTCACTAAAAGTTTCCAAGCCGAGTTCAAGCTTTTCATTTTTAATTTTGTGAGTTCGGGTTCAATAATTTTTACCAAGTTTATGCCTAGTTTAAGTAGTTTTTGTCAAGTTTAGCCAAGTTTAAACCTCTTTTTCGACATCGAGTTCAAGTTCAGGGATTATGTCTTTTGAGTTAGAAGAAAAAAAAAACGCGTTTGATTTCCCTGTCCTATTACTTAGCGCTGATTGTTTGAGATAGGTCCTACTACACGATACGATACGGTTAAAAAATAACCAATTTTACCATTATTAGTTAACCTTTGTGTGAGATCAACTTCGAAAATTTGATGGAGTAAATATCCAATCGGCCGGTTAACTCAGTTGGCTATGGCTTCAGTGCGGGAGGTTTGGGATTCGATTCCCGGGCCAGTCAAATCGGACACAGGGTCGCCATCAGCCCACCACCGCTGCAACGTTCTTCGGACCTGCGTTGCCCAGGTTCTAAGCCGCGGAGATGGACCCCGCCACTCTCTAGTTTACACGCTTCGGCGTAATGCCGTGAGCATGAGAAAGATTTGATTTTGATAGTTACTGTTACTGGTACACAGTAGGCTAAATATCCTGAGGAAATAAGTCGGCAGTGTTTCTTTTTCCAAAGGTCTTTAACCTAAAATTTTGATAAATTAGCGAGGTTTTCATCGAGTAACTGGATGAAGTTTGTAATGGGCGCAGCGGTTGAAGAATTACTGCTTTTTGAAACAACTTTTTCGAAGAGCTACGCTTGGTGGTTTCACGCTCTTTACTAGGTTATTGCGCTACTTTACGATCACGCCCCCTTTCCTAGCCAATCCAAAACGTGGGCGTTTATCTTTATTTAGAAATCTGTTTAATTTGCGACGAAGTAGTTAGGTGTGGGACCTTTTCAATCCAAAAAAGCGATAATAGTGTGTCAGTATTTATAATGCTTTATCATACAAAGAATAAAGCGTTTATCTCAGTAGCGTAACCTGAAAGAAACCGCCAGGGAACCCCCTTTTTAACAAGAGGAAAACTTTTAGGGATCGATCACTAAAGACAAATGTAAACGGGGTCTCTCATTGCTTAAATCCGGTCCAGGGCCCTAAATTTCAAATTTTCGCTGACTTTGCCCCTGTTCAGCCAAACCAGTTTTAAAATGTTAATATCAGAAGTCTGTATTTTTAGCTTAACAACATTTCGGTTAGCTCAGTTGTTAAGCACACGCTATTGACTCGGGAGGATTGGGGTTCGATTACCGTGCCGGTCAAATCGGTCCAGTAATGCCAACGGCTCGCCACCTCTGCGACGTTTCTTCGGAGCTGTGTTGCCCAGGCACTGAACCGCGGAGATGGACCTCACCACTCTTTAGTTTGCATGCTTCGGCGTAATACCGCGGGTATACCAAAGATTTTAATTTTAATTTTTTGCATTTTTGCAAATTTTGAGTTAATTTGAATAGTCCTATTGTACTTATTTTAGAAAAACAAGACTTAGTAAAATTTTGAAGGTAAAGATTATGGTTTTGGCTTTCCAAAAGTTAAAAATTGCAAAAAGTTTTATTGGCGCCAAACAAAACTTAAAGGAGTTGGTCAAGCAGGGTCAAATTAAGGACGAGGGGGTATGAGTGCTAGGGTCCCGCCCCCTCCCCACCAGGGGTGTGCCACACAATCACACTTATTTCTACAAAAAAGTTCTGATGCTCATGTCAAAATTAGGTCTTTAAAAAAGCATATAGGGCTTGCGGAAAATTATAGCCCCGGGCCTGCCAGAGTTCCAACACGGTCCTTTGGTCGAGGGTTAATTACCTGGAACATCGAGGCAACGTTGTGAATTCGACACTTCACGAGGTTTTATTTAAAATTGCCAGTAACCAAAAAGAAAACTTAAGCTGCAAAATTTTATACTATTTTTCCATCGTTTTTTGTTTAGGGTGGACATTTTTTAGTTTTTGAACCTTGCCATATTGCGCAATAAAGTCTTTTCTTTTTGTTGATTTCTAGAAAAGTCTTGTGAAAAGGTGGGTAGTAAATTAGCATAGCAGCAGTACTACTGTTAAAAGATTAGCAAATTTTGCGGAATTTGATATTAACTTTCTGTTTGATGCCTGCCGGATGATGTAGTGGTTGAAAACATCGCTTTTGGTGCCGAAGGGCTGGGCATCCATTCCTGGGCCTATCAAATCGGACACAATGTCGCCAACGGCTCGCCACCGCTCCAATGTTTTTTCGGAACTGTGTTGCCAAGCCGGTAAATTGCAAAGATGGGCCTCGCCTCTCGTTATATGCGCTTCGGTGTAATACCGCGAGTATGATGAAGATTTGATTTTTTTTATGACATGGCTTTAATTTTTGTTTATTTTCGTCACAGATGGGCAAGAAAAACTGCTGCAACATGAAATGCTGCCTCATAGCTCTTGCTGTGGTCGGTGGTCTCCTGGTCATAATTGGTGGAATTTCAGTGACAGTTTTTGATATTTTGTTTGAGCAAATCCTCATCCAGGTAAAACTTTGTTTAAAACTTTACCCATCAAATGCTCAGATCAACTTTTTATTAAAAAAAAATTTAAAACCAGAACAGCCTGTTTCTTGCTAAGTGCGATCTTCAGGAGATGTCTGAAATAAAATGCAGTCCTTAAATCTTAAAAACTATTAAAATTAAAAACTGAAAGTTAAACACTAAAGTACACCAACGGCTGTAGCACTCAACCAGGAATTAGCCTGTGGCACTCACTGCAATGCAGTGCAAGCTGCGCAAGACAGCGTCAAAGAAAACATCACGTGATTGAAAAAACTAAAAAACAAAACATTACGTCACACGTATAAAAAAGTCGGAACGGGTTATGTGTTTTCATATTTTAAAATGAATTTGTTTCTGAGCCTGCATTTACTTGAGATTTCTGAACATTTGTTTAGGGTGTGTTTCGGGTCCGATCGAATGATAGTGAGCTTTTCAGCCACGCAGAGATTGCAATTTTTTGCGCAGCCGCGTCGGGATTCGGTTCGCATGAAGACGTCCCAGTCAATAGTCAAGTCCAAATTATTTCGTTTACATTTCCATAAATGTTTTGAAAGTTCCGAGGCACAGGCTTTTTTTCATTCCGGAATGTATGTTTGTGGTTTTAATATCTCGCTTTGAAAACAAAATAGAGTCCTTAAAAACTATCTAAATTAAAGTCAAAAACTGAAAGTCAAACGCTTAAGTACATACCAACGGCTGTAGCACTCGACCAGGCATTAGGAAGTTGATTGTTGGCTCTGGCTAAGCCATCGAGCTCTCTGCTGTTCCGACCACAGATCGCTGGTACAGTTTAAAACTTTACCCAAATAGGTTTTGTAAAAATTAATGTTTCAAATTCAGCTACAAATGATACTTCTTTCAGCTTTTGCCACGCATAGGTTCACGATTCAGCCTCTTGGCGTTGTGGTAACGATATTTTTATTGGTGCAGAAGGTTTTGGGTGCAATTACCAGGCGGTCAAATCGGGCACATAGTGACCAACCTACGTCTTGTCATCGCTGCGGCGTTAACGGAGCTAAGCCGGGAATCTAAAAACGCTTTTTTAAGCAATCCGCTAATATGTTTGTTATTTGCATTTCATTTTCTCTATTTATTTTTCTTTTGTTTAAATCAGTTTTTACGACATGGCTATCGGTGCGGAAGGTCTTGGGTTCAATTACCGGGTCGGTTAAATTGGACACAGCGTCGCCAAAGACTTGCCACCGCTGCGACGTTTCGTTGGAGCTGTGTTGCTCAGTCACTAAGCCGCGGAGATGGGCCTAGCCACTCATTACACGCTTGGGCCAACCAGTTGTAATGAAGACTTCAATTTTTTTAGGAAGGAGTTATTGCCGAAGGGACAATAATGTACGATACTTGGAGTGTGGTAACTACACCGACGTATATGTCCTACTATTTCTATAATGTCACAAATGCTAAAGAATTTTTGGCTCAAACGAAAGGAAATTATGTTGCTCCTCAATTGCAAGAAGTTGGACCCTATGTTTTCAGGTGAGTATTAGCAAGTTAAAGTTTTGTCTATTTGTTTTCCCCTGCTGGTTTATCAAAACGATTTCCCAACATGAAAAGAAAATTCGTTATTATTTTTTTTTAACTTTTTTTTTTTTGCCACACAATTGCAGCTTAAGTTTTTATATTAGCGAAGCATATGCATCATGGAAGATGACCTGGTTGAGCATCGAACCCGTGAAACCAGTTTCGCAGCCCAATGCACCAACCACTCGGCCAACTCCAAGTGCAAGAATGGCCGAGTAGTAAGAGCGTCCATCTCAGGATCTGTAGACTCGGGTTTGATTCCGATTCGGGTCAAACCAATGACTTTAAAATTGGTTTTCACAGCTTCTCTGCTTGACGTTCAGAATAAAAGGGACAGTGTTGAGAACAAGCCGGCAAGTTTACTTGTTGTGTCGCAAGGAAAGGCACTTGGCAGCATTCCCCCAACTTGGAGGGCTATAGAGGTAGCTGATAGTTCCTGAGCGAGCCCGTTTAGCGCTTTGATTGCTTTCTCGTGATAGGAGGGTAAATATGCAACTACCATAGATTTTATTGCCAATAGCTCAACGTGAGTTTTTTAACGTTTTTTTTCATATTCAGAGAATATTACAAGAAAGATTACATCGAGTTTCTAACCGATTTGAATCCGGAAGAAGTTTTTTTCCAACAACAAATCACTTTGATTTTTGAACCTGAAAAATCAGTCGGTCCGCTCACAGACATGATAACTACTTTAAACTTAGTAGGAGCTGTAAGTATCATTTTTCGAAGGGGGTTGAGGGAGAATGTGTTGACTTGCAATTTCCAGGGCCGTTGAGAGGATTTTGAGGCTTCGGGGCAAAGCTTTTATTTGTGCTCCTTGGTTAGTGGCTCGAGAACTGAGCTATGAATAAAAGGTATTTTCTGGTCACCTTCATCCGGCATGGGCCCCTTGGCCAGTGTGGACTTCGGGGCAATTGCCAGGGCTTCCCCGTACACCTGTATTGTACACGCCTATTGTACGCACTGTACTTATTGCATGCTCGTCGCGCATCGACAAGTTACTATCATTTTCAGTCCTGCTGAAATCGTCGTTTTTATTGTAATGTAAAAAGTTCAAATCAAAATCAAATCTCCATTATACTCGCGGTATTACGCCGAAGCGTGTAACGAGTAGCGTAGCGGGTCCCATCTCCGTGGCTTAGCGCCTGGGCTACACAGCTCCGAAGGAACATCGCAGCGGTGGCGAGCCGTTAGCGACACTGTGCTGATTTGACCGACCCGGGATTTGAACACCAGACCTACGGCACCGATAGCTTGTGCGCTAAGCAACTGAGCTAACGGCCGTTCACGTAAAGAGTTAATCGGTAAAAAGGTAAAGTCATGGACAGCGGGTGTTTTAGCACGGATTGTATAAGGTCATTCTCCATAGACATCCTGTTAGTGATTAGGTAGTGGTGCTTAAACATACCGGCTTGCATAGTGGTTAGAGATATCACCATCGACGCGGAAACTCCAGGCTTCGATTCCCGGGACGGTCATATTGGACACAGTGCGCAAAAGGTTCGCCACAGCTGCGTTGTTTTTTCGGATCAGCTCTGTTGCCCAGGTGTCAAGCCTTGTCGGTATAATGAAGATTTGATTTCTTTCTTAGAGTGTTGGACCTATAGTTGATTACCTTTTCACTGAGGTGCTGGGAGCAGAAGAAGTACCTAGACCCATTTATCGAAGAGTTAACGATCTTTACAAGAACTCTGGGATTGAACTATTATTTACACGATCCGTTCATGACTTAATATTTGGATTTTACGATGAGTTGTACACGGATATTGTAGATTTACTCGAAAACGCTACAGGAGCCGATTTACCAGACACATTTGGACTTTTTGCTACGGTATGTTGTGTAAAAGTTATATGCATTTACTACATGGGCATCAACAAAAATTTTAGAGTGGAAGATGCGCCACTCCCTCAGTCCTAAAAATTTGTGATCAGCCTTCCTTCGAAAAGATTTTTGCTCTTGTCCAAAATTTGAATTTAAATTTATGTTTAGCTCCATATTTATCCTTCCATCACGCGAAAGCGATCAAACCGCTATAACGAGCTCGCTTAGGAGTTGCCGGCCATTTCTTTATCACTCTAAAATGGGGAATCCCGCTAAGTGCCTTTCTTTTCGGCACAACTAGTGTACTTGCCACCTTGTTCTCCCCCTGTTCCTTTAATGTTGAGCGTTAAGCAGGGAAACTGTGAATACCAATTTTTAAGTCATTAGTTGACCCGACCCGGAATCAAACCCGGGTCTACAGCTCCGGAGGCGGACGCTTTTAGCACTCGGGCATTGGAGCTGTTGTAGAACCCAACCATATAATAAAAGCGGCGAATCCAGAATTCTATTTAGAGAGGAAGGAAATTTCCATGATTCAATGGCACGTAATACTACTTGCACATTAAACATTTTAACCATAGCATGCCATTTACAGCGACATGGCTTAGCGGTACCGCGCGCACGTTGCAGATCCTTCGTGCGTCGGGTTCGCTTCATGACTGGAGACGATCGTATTTGACATATACCGCGGAAGGCTGCTAACTCGAAGAGCGCAAGCTCAGTTTGCAGTCTCCTCAATTATGTGTTGAATTTTCAGTTTAATGTAATAGAAAAATAATAACTTCAGTTATTTGTTTATTTACATCTGTTATTTTCTGTAGAAGGGGGGTGATTTTCAGTTCAATATAATCGGGAAATAACTCCAGTTATTTATTTAATTACATTTTTTGCTATAAAGGAGGGTGATGTCCCTACACTGGTTCCACCCTGACCTTATACTTTTAGTTTTTATTACAAACTATAGATGCTATAAATTTTTAGAGCCTACCCTTACAAATTTTTTCCTGTAAAAAATAGATTGTTTTAGGCTAGGTGCACGTGCAAAAGCTATTGTTAAGCTCTACTTGAATGCACGAAAAAATAATGAATTTGTAAATACACTTCGATAATATAGATTAATACGGCAAAAAATTTCTTGAAATAAACAATTTTGAGTTTGAAAGATATTGTTGATAATTTAATTATTCATTAATTTTCTTAAGTTTTCTCCAATATTTTGCAGTCAAACGATTCAAGAGGATGGTTTAACTACACTGTGTATACCGGCAAAAACCATCCGGAGCTGATCAATTTAATCACTAGTTACGATGGAAAAACGTAAGTCAAGAATTGTGAGACTGGCGTGAAAAAGGTCTTTTCTACGCTTTTAAACTACTGCTTCAGTTTCTGGAATTATTCTCTTTTACAAGCTTACAATTTGGTTGCGAATGATGCAACGCTGCGAACTCGAAACATTGCGAATCGAGTTCAACTTCGAGTACGGAAATTTGCAAGTCGGAGTTCTTGATTTTCAATTTTACCACTTCTAGTTCAAGCTTGATTTTAGGCAAAGTTTGAAACTCAGACAACTTTTTGTAGATCAAAATCGAGATTGGAGATTTTTATTTTTGAATGCAATTTTGAGTTCACAGTTCTGTCCTGATGAAATTTTACGTTGTTTTTAGATGCTTTTTAACTCTTGTAGCGACAAACTACTTCAATAATTTCCCAGCTTCATATTTTTAATGTTTCGCCATATTACATGTAGCGCTGAGCGACGAGCTTGATAGTAATGGATTCCATTGTTTTAAGTCTCTGTTATGACTTGTTCAGGAATAAAACCTAGTCTTTGCAAAGTGAACCCACTTCAAGAGCTCAGAAACTTGCTGCGACGTCTGATTCCAGCAGCGACGATATAAAGAATCAGATAGAGCGACATAAATTAAGACAAACCGGTCGGTTGGCGCAGGAGGTCTACGGTTCGATTCCCAGGCCAGTCACATTGGAGGTATAGTGTCGCTAACGGTTTGCGACCCCTGCGACGTTTTTTCGAAACTGTGTTGCTCTGGCGTTAAGACTCGGAAATGGGTCCCACCACTTGTTGCACGCTTCGGCGTAATATCGCGAGGTAATGAAAATTTTCACTTTCACGTTTTGAAACGTTCCTGGATTTCCAGCGATAGTTCCTAAATACTTGATGCAATCACACGAACAGCAACGTTTCGAATAATGTGTTGTTTTGACAGAAATTTGACGTACTGGGGGTCAAATGAGTGCAATATGATCAACGGTACAGGTGAGACGGTTGAAAATTGCAAAATCTCCAGAAATATCGCGATTAGGAACTCAATTTTTCATTATCTCTCAAAAAAAACTGCCGTCACTGTTGCAATTAATATTTACTTTTTTGTTTTTTTATGAAGGCTGGACCTAAAAGTGTTTAAATGCAATTCAAAGCAATTATATTTCATAAAAAAAACTACAGAGACGGAAAGCTGCGATGCAACATCAAACAAGCTATCCTTCCACATCATTTGCCGATTTTTAAAAAGAAAAAACACTCTCAGAGCATACAAGTGATTACAGCGGTGGTTTTCCAACTTTTTGTTATTTCGCCTTCCCTTACTAATTGCAAATCACATCACACCTCCCCAGTGATGTAACTGGCCAGAAATATCTGGGCCGTGGTAGTCGATCTCCGCCCAAAAAGTCACAAATCTTTTTTAAATGGCTTTGATGCCTGCCCTTGCTGTATTCCGCACCTCTACGTTTGAGAAACACTAAATTACAGTAGAATAAGCTTCCCGTCTTTGGTAACTCTGAATATCAATACTGTATATATGAGTTTTTTTTCTGCTCTTTGTCGCACAGATATCGAGGTAACAGATGTTCCATCTTCTTGATATTCATTTTTTACGGCTCAGCAGACGTTTGTAAAAAAACAACCATCGCTATAGAAAGGATGAATGATTTAACATTTCCTACTTCAATAATCTATCAGTAGTAGCCTAGCACTTGTCCTTTTCGTTTTTAATTCCACAGCTCTGATGGCCAAGCGCATAAAGCGTGTGCCTCCAGAGCTGCAGACTTGGGTCAAACCAGCAACTTTAAAATTGGTATTCACGGTTTCCCTGCTTTACGCGTAACATTAAAGGGACAGTGTGGAGAACAAGCCGGCAAGTTTACTTGTTGCGTCTTTCGGAAAGGCACTTAGCGAGATTCCCTATCTTAGAGTTAGAGTGGTAGACATGTGGCCGGCAACTCCTATGCGAGCTCGTTATAGCGCTTTGATCGCTTTCTCGTGATGGGAGGTTCAGTACGCATCTAAATTTAAAAGAATATAAAATACTTTTAGTTCTTTGATTTCTACAGATGGAACTACTGCTCCTCCATTTATGAAGAAAGATGAAAAAGCTTATTTCTTTGTTGATGACGTTTGCAGGTGAGGAGAATTGCCCCTCCCATATAATTGCTCTGATGCTGTTCTTATAAAATTCATTCGTAATATGCAACCCAAAAATTAATGTGATTCACAATTTCACAGTGTTTTGTTTTAGTTTTTATATTTTTCGGGTAAACTTTCAGCAGCTTGGATGAGAATCGTTGTCACCGCAATGGTTAAGTTACATTAGAGACCAATTGCTTTACGATAGTTACCGACTGTCTCACTTCAGGAATCGCTGATAATTCGGGAGGCAATCGGAGAGAATCGGAAGCCTTGTCAAGAAATCTCCAACATGTTTGAATATTTTTCAATTCTGCCGATTCTTTCCGATTGCTTCCGATTTCGTACGATTCCCTCCGATTGTCAGCGATAACTCAAATAAGAAATTGGTAACAATCGTAAAGCAAAAAGTGGGACTTCAGACTAGACGTTTCTGACATCACAAAACAAGGCTATAATTGATTGACTGGTTTCTTCATTTTTTCCTCCTGTTCCGAGGAAGCAACGGAGGCGCTATACCTAGGATGAATCCAAACTCGCTTAGGAGTTGTTTTGTTTCAGAGTTTTCCGGTTGAGTTTTGCTTTTGATTTCTTTGATTTTCTGTTGGTTAGATTTCACCAAGCAGAGAAAATTTTCTTGAAGCGTCTTATCCAAGGACGCAAAGAGGCTTGGGTTGGAGTTGAACCATTAACCTTGCGACCATGGCCGTCGTAAATACGAAAAAAATGCTTTACAAAATACCAAAAAATGCATGGTCGCTGCACCTTAACATTACCTCTTACGAGTGCTGTTTCTTCTTTTTTGAAATCTTAATGTTAAACAAAAAAAAAAACACACATACTAAAATAATCAAACAAAACAAAAAGCTTTGTTTTTTTAAGATCTCTTTACGCAACATTTGAGGAGGAAGACGTTGTCAAAAATGTGCCTGCTTGGAAGTACACAATACCCCCTGAAATATTTAAAAGCCCCATAAGTAACCCCGACAATCTCTGCTTTTGTCTCGACCCTGAAGAAGTCCTGTGTCAACATGATGGGGCTATATCATTGCAAAGTTGTCAAGCAGGTTCGTTATGACGTCATACATTAAATATTAGTTTGTTTTATTGCTCATTTTACGGCGTTTTTACTGTCAATGTTTGTTTTTCGTTTCAAAAATAATAAAATTGCTTCTGTTTATTTTAGCTTGTTATGCTCAAGTGATGACGCTCATGAGTGGTTGCAATTTAGTTTGCACAAATTTTTTTTTAATTTTTTTTTGTCATTTTTTGATTTTATTTTTTCTGTATACTGTACAATGACTTTTAAGCTTTTACACAACGTGCTAAACTGCTATATAGACATTATATTACTACCAGTAGGCAACGCTTTACATAATTTGTTTATTAGCAATTGCAAAATATGATCAGTAAGGCTGCTGACTCGAATGATCAGTGGTATTTTATTAACATCATATGGTTTAGCATCCAAAATAAGCACGAGCGGACGTAGACTCGATGACCGCTGGGTTTATACAAGCACATGATCCTTCACACTGCTTGTTGGACTGCTTGTGATGGCTGCTGATGTGTTGCGCTTTTTGCATTGTTACGTTGAATTTTTTGTTTGCAACTTTGCATGTGTTGATAACAAATATGCCGCATTTGCATGTCCAGTGAACAATAAAAAATGAATGAATGTCAGAACGAATGCCAGCTGCTGCTGCCTACTTGCATAATTTTGCGTGCAAGTCACCAATTTCACCACACCTATCACCAGCTGATTGTCGGAATGACTAAAGACATCGCTGTCGGCACGGGAAGGTCCGGGCTTCGATTCCTGGGCCGGTCAAATCGACTCAGTGTCGCCAACGGCTCGCCATCGCTGCCACGTTTCTTCGGAGCTGTGTGCTCAGGTGCTGAGCTGCGGAGATATACCCCACCACTCGTTGCACGCTTCGGCGTAATGCCGCGAGCACAATGAAAATTTGAGTATTTTCTCATTATTTTTAAGCATGAAGTTTAGTAAACTCGGTCTTAGATGCAAACGCGACGGTGTCTAAGCTATTGGCTACATAAAAACGGACATTATGACAAATTTTGAATTCAAAAACTGCTGCATCCATTAAGAACAGGGACTTTTGCTGATTAGATTTCAGCATGCTTCAGAGGAGCGTGGGTGGTCATGCATAAACGCCCCTGCATTCATCACTAAGACACGCTTTTCCCAAAGGGAGAGGCAACGGGGAGTATCGGCCTTCAAAAAATATTCTCTGCTCAATGTACGGTCTTTGTTTTAATTGATCATCGACCGGTGCTTTTCCCGCATTGCCCTGCAAGCATCTTGTACACTCTCCCAGTACAGCGCTTTGCGGACATGCCTATACTGAAAGCATAATCAGTGACCCGTTTCAGGTGCCCCAGTTGTGGTCAGCTTGCCGCATTTTTTGAATGGTGATGACTTCTACTGGAACCAAACTAAAGGGGTTTCCCCACCAAATGCCAAAGAGCACGAAGTAGCTTTATATTTTGAACCGGTAAGTTCCAAACTGATTTGATGTCATGTAGACAGCAAGCAACAAAAGAAATAAGGAGCACGGTATGAACAAAATGATGGACATGAAGGATGCAGAGAAGTTTAAAAATACTGTTTAATCGTTATTTTAGTTGCACATGGACTATTTTCTTTTGTATACATTTATCATAAATCAATTTTTGAAATGAGGCAGTCAGCCGATTATACAATTATTTTGCAAGCAAAGATCAAAATTAAAAGTCAAACCTTCATTATACTCGTGGTATTACGCCGAAGCATGTAACGAGTGGCGGGGCCCACACAACTCCGAAGAATCGTCGCAGAGGTGGCGAGCCGTTGCAACGCTGTTTCCAATTTGACTAGCCCGAGGATCGAACCTCTGACCCTAGATATTTTTAAGCACTGTTTTTAACCCCAGATATCTTGCACCACGCCAACCATCGGTGTTTTTTCGCAAATTGTTGGCAGGAAATAATTTTCGACGTCGCACGTTTCGTTGAATGACTTTCAAAACATTTCAGCTTATAGATGAGTTTTAAGGAAATTTTTTTTTTTAATTTTTACACTTTACGCACCGACCGGTTAGCTCAGTTGTAAAAACATCGCTGTGGGTGCAGGAAGTCTAGGGTTCAAATCTTGGGTCGGTAAAATCAGACACAGTGTCGCCAACGGGTGGCCTCCACTGCCACGTTTCTTCGGAGTCGCGGAAATGTACTCCGCAACTGGTTGCACACTACGGCGAATTACTGCGAGTATAATGACGTTTGGATTTTGACGCAGTGTTTTCATTACAGAACACGGGTGCGGTGATTAAAGTGGACAAACGTCTGCAAATCAACTTCGCTTTGAAAAATAATCCAAACATTGAGTAAGAAAGATTTATCCAAACAATACTGTAATCTGATCTTCTTTGTACGGAGAGAGGTTACTTTTCTAGACCCGCTTGTCCTTAAGGGTTGATTTGGAGGCCCCAAGCATCTCCATCCTCGGCGACGCAGGGCAGATGCTCTGGAGGAATGCCCTCGCCTCGAAGAGAGGTTCTTTCTATTTTTTAAAGCCACATCGCAACTAAGGTTTTTACTTTATATTAGTAAAGTACAACACTCGAGTCACTTTAGACGACTTAGCAGAGCGTCGAACCCGCAAAACCAGCTCCGGAGCTTAATGCGTCAACCACTCGGGAGACTAAACTGTCAGCGTTGACATAACGCTTCTCTGCGGTTGGAGGTGTGCAGAAATAGTTATCACATCTGCAGTAACATGATGTGTTGAACCTTAAACTTTGAAATAATTTTGATGTACCTGGAAAGACGAGTTACTTATTTTCCTGACAACTACTGCTTCGACACAATTACATCTCTGTAGGGGAGATTAGCTTAGAGGCCTATTTGGGTAGAAAATCTTCAAAATCAATTTAAGGACATAAAAGATTTTTGTGCTCGTGGTACCATAACGCAATTTATATATTTCAGCCTTCTCAATCAAATAGAAGGCACGGTCATGTTTCCTGTTGTTTGGTTAAATGAAAGTGCATTAGTAGGAGATGAAGACGCTGACTTGCTGTATGGGTAAGTAAGTGATAGCTTTTTAGTTACCGTATTATTGATTGCGGAACTTTCAGTTTGTGACTATAACCAGTTTCTTTTAAGGAAAATGTTAAGCGACGATAAGTAAATCTGCGTGGGGACTCAAAATGGAGTTGTAACCTTCGTAAAATTTGCTGATTTTGTTGGACTCGGTTTTCATTTTCAGTAGCTTGATCGATTTTTAAGTGTTGCAACCATGCCCACTGTGTTTTATTTTTAACTCCTCTTCTACCTGCATGCCGCAACGTCAATCGTTTTGTTGCCTCTTTTCTTTCCTTGCACCACGTTATATTTCCTTCATCTCATCGCATTCTTTATCGTGTTGACAGAGCGAAAATAAAGACACTACTATACTACTACCGATACTACTACTATGGAGTCAAAGATGACCGCATGGTCTTTAGCTGTCTCTTCCAGCGCATCCCTTATAAAGCATTTGAAAAAACAAACTCGACGCGACTTGAATTGCGTTTTTCAAATAACTTCTATAAACTTCGTTTTCATGTGAAAGTATTTCTTAAGCAACTTTAGCCATTTGCTGCTTCACAAAATCAATACACTATACTGAGTGGTTGTTAACATTAATTTTTACAACCAAATGGCGCTAAAATTATTTATAATAATTTTTGAAACTTGGTTTTTAGACTTTTAGTGCTGCCAGCCGAAATCGTTTTTATCCTTCAAATAGTCTTGTGTATTGTGGGTTCCATTATGTTCCTGGCTCCAATCTTTTACTTTATGTTCGTAAAAAGTGAAAAGAAAAGTGAAAGCAAATATGAAGTAAGACATAAGACAAAAATTGCCACAGGAGGAAAAATAAGGCAACAGTAATTCTCAAAACTGGACGTTTCGACAACATACTGTAGATTCAGCTATCATCATCAGCAGCGTAAGTAAGGCAGCACAAAACTGAAGCTCTCACTGCCTAGCTTACACTACTCTTGATGACAACTGAATCTACGTTGTCGAAACGTCCAGTGTTACGAATTACTGGTTAGAATATTAGCAATTCACTGATGTCAGCGACATAATCTAACGGTCCCGTGCGCAGGTTGTGACGGGTTCGATTCACGGCCAGAGCTGATTGCATTCGAAAAATTAGGTGGCTGCTAACTCGAAGAGCATAAGCCACTTTACACTTCCCCTCATTTTTTTTTTTTTTAATCTTTGTTCAATGTACTTTAATTTGGAATACCACGTGCTGAAAATATAATGTATTTAGATGAAAAATTCATCCAGCTCGCCTCAAAGAAACGATTCAAGCAAATATGTAAATTACGAAAACATTATTGGAAAAGAAAATAAAGGTAAAAAAGGTGAATTTGAAATCATAAATCATTTTAAACATCTCAGATAGCGGTATGGTAAAAGTGTCCGCCTCTGCTGCTGTACAATCGGATTTAATTCCGAGTTGGGTCAGATTAATGACTTTAAAATTGATATTCACAGCTTCCTTGCTTGACGCTCAACATTGACGGGACAGTGTAGAGAACAAGCCGGCAAGTTAACTTGTTATGTCGTTAGAAATGACACTTGTCGGGATTCTTCATCTTGATGTGGTAGAGAGATGGCCGGCAACTCGTAAGCGATGTCGTCATATCGCTTTCCCGTGATAGGAGAAGAAATATACGACTAAATATAAAAATTCAAAAAATAAACATGTTTTCTGTAAAACTAAAAAGCTTGACTATTCGCGTCGTGGTAACGACATCGCTAACGCTAAGGAAAATCTTGAGTTCGATTCCTGGGCAGGTCAAACTGGACAAAGTGTCGTCTACTGCTCGCCACCGCTGCGATGTTTCTTTGGAGCAGTGTTGCGTAGGCGGTAAGTCACGGAGATTTGCCTCGCCCCTAAAAACCTTTCTGGTCTCGTCGGTGCAGGGGTAGTGTGGCCGATATATGAGTTTTTGATGCCTGTCACACTGTCTTCATTGATGAGGCCTGTAAGGTTGAAACAGTTTGCACTTATGTGCTCATGCTGGTACTTTTGCATTTTTGTTACAAGAAAGTATTTTATAGGTTACAAAATGTGAAAATTACTGCCATAAACATCTACGAAACCCTCAGGTAAAACAACTGCAAGAATAAACACACTTCAGTTAATTTAAAAGAAATTTATTTCCAAGATATTCGTGTTTCGTTGATTGTAGACTTAAGTAACCTGCAGGATGCCCCAAATAAATGAAACCCATTAATTTGATTAGATATCATTTATTACCAGAACAAAATGCGATGATGATAATAGCGTTTTTTCCTAGGTCATATAATAACAATTGATCACTGAAAGTTTGGAGCACTTGATTAGATTTGACTTACTTGGGTTTCATTTTAAGGTTTACTTAGTTTGTTTATTTTGGGTCACCCTGTATTTCTACTTTCACCAACGTCCCCAAAACACCGTAACTCACGGGGTATAATCGCTCTTGCCCGCCACCTTAAGTCGATGTAAAAATTGCAATGTAACAACGCCTGAATTTCGAAGTTTTTCAACATTTTCGTGTTATTTTCAAAATGTAATCTCTCGAATAATTAGTGGGTTTCTGTAAATATTATTGAGAAAAAACTTGGTGTAGAATATACATCGCCATAAGATTGCGTTTGTCCACCCAATGTGATTTGATTACGTAGCAACTAATTCATTTTTGTGCAGTAGAATTTCTTCAAAATGCCGTGATTTATCAAAATGTATATATTAAACGCTCTCTTTGAATAAATTTGTGTTTATGCCTTTTCTTGCATCTTTAGTGCTTTCCTGTGGCTGTATTTTAATTATTGCATTGAATTTGTAGCATAGCCAGGAGGGCACGGCCCATCCCCACTTTTGACATGAAAAGATCTTTTTCAAAGGTCAATCACTAGGGGCAAATGAAAATTGGGCCTCTCATTGTCTACAACCGGTCCCGCTCTCTTAAATTTTCGCTCCTGCAGTGGATTCTGTTTTACTATCTAGCCTATATATGCAGAAGTTCAAAATGTTGTTTGACTTTGTAGCATTTTAACTTTAATGGTTTACCAACATCGCTATGTTTTTCAGAATCGAATAAAGTTTCAAGAATTTAAAATATATGACTTGAACGTTGACATCGTTGTGCTGTTAGTTTATTTTTTGGAATAAACCAACTTTCTTTTAGATAAAGTTCTAAGTGAGCAAGTGGTAAAGATATCGCTGTCAGAGCGGTAGTTCATGAGTTCGATTACCGGGTAGGTCGAATCCGACACAGCGTCGCCAACGTTGCGACGTTTTCTGGAGCTGTGCTCCCCAGTCGCTAAGACGCAGAGATCAACCCTGACACTAGTTACACTCTTCGAAATAATTTGTCAGCAACATGGCGTAGCGGTACCACGCGCAGGTGACAGATCCTACGTGACGAGTTTGATTCGCGACTGGGGCCGATTGCATTTGACGTATATAACGGATGGCTGCTGACTCGAAGAGTGCAAGCTCATTTTGCAGTCTCCCTCAATTACTGTTCAATTTTCCGTTCAATATAATTAGAAAATAACCTCAGTTATATATAGGTCTAATGAAGATTTTCAATTTTTAGTACTTTTATGACTTTTTTTAACGCAAATAAGAATTGTCAACCTTAATTGCTTGAAGCAAGCAGGAGCGTTGTTGGAAGGGGGGATTGTGCCATGCCCCCTCCCCTTCGACTTTGCTTTTTAGTAAAAAAGAACAAGTTAAAGTTTGTCTAGTGACGAAATCTACCAGACTCTTGTCATGGCCTTTATAGTAAGGTTCCTTTCAAAATTTCTCGTTACGCCGCTGGAAGCGAGATTTGCTACAATCTGTATTTCCCCACGCAATCCAGCGTGCACTGCGTAGTTCAGATCACAAATCAATCCTAGAGTAACTTCAACGGCGATCAACGCAGCGAAGACAAAAGCACATAAGCGAAACTGAGTTTAAGCAGACGTTTTCAGATTTGCCGCAGTAATCGGGAACACTGTGAGCCAATAATAAACAAAGCGATCTCTGCGAGACTGCAGTGACCGGACGACAAGACGTAATAGTATCACTTGGAAAATGCGTGAAAGAGGCTAAGAGCTACAGTGTGTGTAACCACGTAAGCATTCTACCAGACATGAATTACCTAGTGACTTAAGAGTGTTTGACAAATCTACTATACTGTAGGCTGACAAACTGTACACTCTGGCTAGGTTACCAACACTTTGACCACATTGGAAAACGCAAATTGTGACTTAGAGCTTGAACAAAATTGAATCAAATCAAATCTTCATTGAGCTCGCTTTTTTCGCCCAAACGTGTGGCGGGGTCCATCTCCGCGGCTGGGCAACTCAGCTCCAATGAAGCGTCGCAGTGGTGGCAAACCGCTGGCGACACTGCGCCCGATTCGACTGGCCCGGGAATCGAACCCTAGATCTCCCGTGCCGGTAGCGATGATGTTAACCACTATCTCAACCAAACAAAACAAATTGAGAGAATTGGGGTAGGTAGACTGGTCACCAGCGATTTGAAATGAACGCGGAATTGATTAGACAAACCCAAAATTGTTTTTTTGACAATAAAAAACGCTCTGCACCACTGAGGTTTATGATATCTTTTATTATCACAAAAACCGAGTCAGAACCCATTTATTTAGCAGTTTATATTTGTACTTAGCTGTTTATGTTTAACATATGTTCGTATATCGACGAATTTACGTTCAGCAGATACCTCGATGCATAGATTTCAGCTGCTCGCCGTATCGATCGCGTTCATGAATATTTCAGAGCGTTTTTGTGTTTTTGTCCTTGCAATCGATCGACCTTAGGTGTTCTTCAAAAAAACTTCATTTTGAGATTTCCAGAATCAAGAACAAGAACTTTGATCTGAATTTGGCGAAAAAAGAATTAGCTTTATCCTAGGTTAGGCAATAGAGAGATGAAAAGTTAAGCTTTGCATTATCTTGCATAAACTGCTGATGATGACAACTGAATCTGCGTTGTCGAAACGTCCATTTTGAGGAGTTTGTTTTTAGTTCCAGGAAAAAGTTTTGTTTAGATTACAGTAATTGTAAGATAAGCAGATCTAAGAATAAAATCAAGTCAGAAAATTAGTTCCTTTTTTGAACTTCGCTGCAGTGTAAATAGCAAGGTCACCTCGATCTGTGTGATTCGTGTTTCAGCTTGACAACTGCTTCAGTTACGAAGTTAACTTAGTTGAGAGGAAGTACCCAAGAACCTGTAAGGTGTATGTCAAGCCTAGAGGGCCAGAAAGATCAGAAAACCCTAGTTTGGTTCCGGATCAAGTCGTTATTACCTTTTCACAGGTCCAGTTGTGGTTTAAATGGCCGACGGGCATCACAATAAATTTTTTGATGGGCGACAGCTCTTGGGCTTTTATAGGTGCCACTTCACTGGACATGTGCACAGAGTTACATTTCCAATCAACAACATTATTTTTTGCGTTAGCGCAGATTCGATTGATAGCTAGACAGACACGTAGCGTAACAGGAGCAGATGGAACTTTTTAAAAGTGGAGGGAGGGTAGGGGCGAGAATCAAAAAAATAATTATTTTGCGGTTTTGTCCATCCAAATGTATTGAAACACCAATATATCGATATTTATACCCAAAAATTTTATGGGGGTGGACTTGAGCCCCCCAGCCCTCCCGCAACCTACTCTAGAACCCCCACTGCGTAATTTTCACGGTAGTAAAAATCTGTTTAAGCGCTTTAAAAAATTGCTACTATGACAAAATTTAGTTTACTGATGTATGGTTGCAAAAACCGCTGCGTTCGACCAAACCTAGAAAAAGCGATTGCTTATCTCATGTCGAATGAAAATCAAATCTTTAGTATACTCGCGGTATTACGCCAAAGCGTGCGAGGAGTGACGGGGACCATCTCCGCTGCTCAGCGCCTGGCAACACAGCTCCGAAGAAACGCCGCAGCTGTGGCAATCCTTTGACAACACTGTGTCCGATTTGACCGCCCCAAGAATTGAACTCCAGTCCTCCCTCGCCAATTGCGGTGTTTTTAACCACAAGCCAACCATAGCCGGTTAACTCACACTAATCAGCCGTAAACTGCTAATCTTTTTCGCCAGTGAATTATTTGTACTTTTTTTTTATATTTTTTGTGAGTAAAACTGTTCCTTCGATTGATAAGTAACAAAGCAGCGAAGATGGTGTCGTTTTTGAAACCGATTCCACTTGATGTAAGTAAAATAGTTTTGAAGAAACAATGCACCAGCCGTAAACACTGTTTCATACATTCAAGCCTCATCAGGGCGTCTCGATTTTTGATACGTGCGTACAGTGGCGGGATTCAGCTGGTTACGGTTCCAAAAAACCGTCTCAGGGAATTTTATTAGATCAACGAACTGAGCAGCATTGTTGTTTATACTTGTACCATTAGTTGAAACAGAACCGGTTAAAAATATAGCTTCTGTAATAGAACCAGCAGATCAAAAATTTTAACTCCATTGCTGCATACACTGATGAACCACCAGCTTATAAACCTACTAGTCTCATGAACCTGCCAGATCGTTTGTTACGAATTGTTCACAATTCAAGCCGTGGCATTCGCAGGCGCGTTTCTGCGCCCTCGTACCCCTTCAGTCTTCTTCAATTGTCTCCAATAGCGTTATCGTTCAAATTCTTACAGAAAAATTGTGTTTTTTTGAGATAAAACCCCTTTGAGCTTCCTCATCAGAAAATTTCTCCGCACGACCTTAAATGTAAGCAAAAATTGAGTAAAATGCAACGGTAACTGCAGATTGTCAGACTGATTTCTTCATTTTTATTCTCTTGTCACGAGAAAGCGACGGAAGCGCTATACTGCACAGAGGACGAATCCAGACTCGTTTAGGAGTTGTCTTTGTTTCCGAGTTTTCTGGTTGAGTCTTGCTTCTGACTTTTTGATTTGCTGCTTGTCAGATTCTATTAAGCAAAATTATCGCAAAACTATCATCAAGGAGATTGCGTAAACCAGCAATGGTAGACAATAAACCAAAATTTTACCCATGTTGTAGGTCAACCATCCCATTCAGTACAAGACAGCAGAAGGAGGAAGCAGCAAAGGGGGTGAGTCAAGTCAAATCTTCATTATACTCGCGGTATTACGCACACGCGTGTAACGAGTGGTGGGGTCCATTTTCACGGCTTATCCCCTAGGCCAGGGGTGAGCAAAGTGCGGCCCACGAGACCATTTTTGCGGCCCGCGGGCACACTTACAGAAATATAAACTCTTAACGTGAATCAAGCCAAAGACGATTTTTTACAGTTCCGCGCTGATTTTCAGTAAAAAAAAGGACATCTGCGGACGTGATGACCCTTTTTTTGCTCTTCACTTGAACTTGAGTGTAAAATTGGACATCTGCGGACTTGCGGCCCTCCGCTTCAAAATTTTTTGAAATTTTGCAAATGCGGCCCTTCGTGTGAACATAATTGCCTACCCCTGGCCTAGGCAAACTCCGGAAAAATATCGCAAAAGTAACGACCGGCACTTAAATCGAATCCCAGACCTCCCTCGCCGATAGCGATGTCTGAAGCAACTTCGCCCAACAGGCGGTGAAAAGGGGTGAGTGCTGGTAGAAGTAAGGCCCACTCGTGTGCGAAGTTGAATTTGGCAAAGAGATCAATGTCCTTCGTGAAGGAGTCAAGAATAAATACATCATCAATCATTTAAGGTCTTAGCGTCTTATGACTTCATATATTCCTCAACCTTTGGTAATTTTAGCCTTCAACATCGCTTGTTAATAACACAGCAGCATACTAAGCGGCAAAACATTCTGCATTATTCATAAGTCACGTGACAATGACTTCAGCTACAAGCGTCACAAACGTCTGAGTGGCTGGCCAGGCAGGAGTGGTTTTAATAGCTTCGATGGCCGAGTGCTAAGAGCGTTTGCCTCTGGAGCTGTAGACTCGGGTTTCAATCCCACTCGGGTCAAACCAATGACTGTAAAATTGCTTGACGTTCTGCGCTAAAGGGCAGTGTGGAGAACAAGCCAGCAAGTTTACTAGTTACGCGGCTGTGCCGTTGGGAAAGGCACTTAGCTGTATTCACCCATCTTGGTAGTGTTAGAGAGATGGCCGGCAACTCCTAAGGGAGCTTGTTACAGCGCTTTGATCGCTTTCTCGTAATAGGACGATAAATATGCAATTAATTGCAAATACAAAAAGGGAGAATGACGTCATTTATTGGTTTCATTGCAGAAGAAAGGAAACTTTTTGTCGGAATGTTGGGAAAGCGACAAACAGAAGATGATGTACGAGTTCTGTTCGAACGTTTCGGAGCCTTGGAAGAATGCACAATACTCAGGTGGTTCGATCTGTTAATGTCTTTGTATTAGTAAGACCGCATTAAAACTTTGGGAGCTAATTTTTGGGAAGGCCCCATGCTCTTTGCAGACCTAATTTTGACATTAGCAGCAGATCAATTTTTTTTCTTCTTAAGGGTATGAATTACCGGGAGGGGGGCGGAGCAATTGCCCCCTTATCTTTTTTCCTTGATCCGTCCATCCGGTCATGCGAGTCGTTAGCATTTGTGATCATAAATTATTAAAAGTTGTGGAGTAAGGAAAAAATGAATTAAAAATCCCTATAAATAAGAAAAAATGGAGTCAAATTATTCAATTTTTTGCAATAAATCATTGCTTTTAAGACCATCTGCAGAGCTATTGAGGGCCTGCTTAGGTTTTGAAATTAATTCAAGTTTGGACCCACATTTTCGGGTTCGAGTCTGATGTGGGCGGCCCGCTCACCACTCCGATGTAGCTGCACGGTTCTTACCAGGGGAGTAGATTGCTAAAACTTTATGGGTGTGGGGAGAGCTGATTTAGTCTCGTTTTTGCTAATTTAGTCTCCTTAGTTATCGATCTTCGAAGGTCATTATACATCAAAAGGGGGAAGGGCCGGTACCCCCTTGCCTTCTGGCTACAACCCTGGTTTTATCCCGTGACCTTCTTGTAAAATAAGATTGACCCTCAGCAATAAATCAAAAAAATCGATGCGATTTCGTTTATTCATACTCAATCATTTAATCAATAAAAAGATCATTTAATTTATTGATCCAATCCATAAACCCGTGTATTTAAGAACTCCGGAAGGACAAAGCAAAGGCTGCGCTTTTGTGAAAATGTCCAGTCACCAAGATGCGAAAGCTGCGATCGAATCCTTACATGGAAGCCAGACAATGCCGGTAAGTTTTGGAAATACTGATGAGTTCCATGAAGTTTTAGGATTAGTAGCGGCTGCATCTAAAAGATTTTACGACAATTATTAAATCCGTATAGCCAGGACAGTACTAAAACTTCGCAGAGCCCCTGGGCAAAGTTTTCGAAGGGCTTATTTTTTGTAGACTTGTTTGACATTAGCAGTATTTATTTAGGGCACGCTATTTATCTTCCTTTTTAAAATTAAGACGTTCCTGATGGGAAAGCCCATATCGCAGGAGGCTATGAGAGGCTCTAAACGCAATCAAACTGCCTTAGAATAGAAAATACTAACCCACACCTGAAGGGCGGTTCGGCAACTTTGGACCGCACGAGTGCCACGTAGGCTATTACTCGGGTTTTTCTCAAATATATAACGGCTCTGGCTGTGCTCGAATTGGAAATCGAGTCTGCGCCACAAACTTTCAGTTGCAAACTTGCCCGAATTCCGTTTACTTTGCAAAATATGGGCAGACGGTGCTGGAATCGAACCCATGTTTTTGAGTTATAGTCTGAATTTTGACCTAAATGCAGTCATTTGTCACTCTTACTTAGAACGCGACCGCGCGTTTGTCACGAATAGTAACACGTACATTTGGTGCCTGGCAATACCATCTGAGAATAAAGCAGTTGATAATTGGACCATTTGTGACAGCGTCGCCGTAGGTAAAACTATTCTAATTCAGCAAATAAGCGTAGGACTAATCACTCAACTGCTGTCATACCATTTGGTGCTAAAATTTGGAATTACTTCTAGCGGTTTTAGTTCTTGTGTTCTTGTGTCTCAATAATTTGAAAATTCGCCATCGCGGGAGAAGATATTTTGACTAGGTAGAAAAATCTCTCCAGTTCTATGAAGATTGTTGACGTCAAACTGTCAATTAACTCCCAATGACTTAATTGGGAAACGAATCCACAAATCTTTTACGAATGCTTCAGGGAAAGGGGCTAAAAAACTAAAAGTGCTTATTCTGATGTTTTGTATTTTTTTTGCAGTACTGATATACTAACAAGTTTAACTAATAGTGTAACGGGAAGGGAGGCTTGACCCCCTCAAGGTGCGTTTACCGATACGTGAGAATTTTTTATCGCTTCTTGTTGTTTTTTAACGTATCTTTAACCCGTTCCGCCAATGTTGATTATGACCGAAAACTTGTCACTTCAGGGTGCGTCTTCAAGCCTCGTTGTCAAATTGGCTGACAACGAAAAAGAGCGCGCTGTGCGTCGCATGCAGCAGATGGCTCAAACATACGGTGTCATTAGCCCAGTGCCTTTACAACTTGGTCCAACATATGGCTACACGCAGGTTTGTATCATTCGCTATTCAGCTGCTCTGTTACGCAAAAATCAATGTTTTGACGTTTTTACGCAGTGCGTGCTTACGTCATCATTACGTAACATGTCCGTACTTTAAAACAGCTATTTGCGCCATAATTTTTAACTTGGAAAAGCAAGTATTTATATGAAATGCGCAAATTGTCTCCCTACAAACAAATTATTTACGTCGAATAAACACAATAATTTGTAAATCATCAAGAAACCCTGACCATGCTCCTACAGACAGTTTCGTTTGCATGTCAGGAAAAGAAATGTTTTTAAGGTAATCAAACGTAGACCTTCGATAATCTCTGAAATGCGAGTTGGGACGTAAAGTAGATGGAATTCGACCAATGCAGAAACCAAAGGTTTATCGTAACACTGACAAATTTTGAAATATAATTATTCCTGACACCATGTGTAGTAATTTTAAGTCTATTGGTATTAAGGCCCGTTTCTTCATTGAAATCTAACATATAATTACTCGTTAAATGGCAAGTCATTAAAAATTGTACGCAGGGCAAACTATTTTTAGTTAAAGCACCTTCTGCACCACAATTCTTTAGCATTTAGCTGCATTTTCAGTTTTGATCCCGGCTGGTTGGCGGTGGTTTGCTCTCTGTGCGGGAGGTTCTGGGTTTGTTTCCGAGCCGGTCAATTCGGCACAGTGCCGCCAACGGCTCGCCTCCGTTATGGCATTTCTTCGGAGTCATGTTGCACAGGCGCTAAGCCGTGGAAATAGATCCTGCCGCTAGTTACAAGCTTTGGCGTTATACCGCGAGTATAAGAAAGATTTTTTGGTTTTGGGTTTTTTGCTTTATTTCTTATTTTCAGAACTTAATCTCTGCCCCTGCTTGGAATTCTATCGCAGCTCCCCAACCAACTGCTATCAATGGGCTCACCCCCACTCCTACGGTACTGCCCTCACCCGCAGGTAGAGTTTTTATGCCGATTAAGGAGGTTAGGTGTGTAAACTAACAAAACTCCCTCAATATACTGTATATTTATTTGATTCAATTCATGGTTCAATTTGCGGTTGGAGCTGGTCGCATTTAAAATATGACCAGCTGAGCGGTTACTGACTCGAAGAGCACAAACTCAAACTCATTTCGCAAACTCCTTTAAATATATAGCCTACTATCAATTGGATTCTCAGTGTATTTTATTTGCTTCAAAGCTTTTTGCAGCATAAATACCACCAAGTATCATAACTTTGTTTTAGTTGTTCATGCTGGTATCCCGGCCCAACATGCTACCCCTATTCCCGCCATTCCTAGTGCCCCCCACAGCCCGGTTGCGTCCCTCACATCTGTACCCCTACTGCAACCCAACACAAGCATTGGGGCTGCTGGAGGTTCAACGGAGACGATTTTTACCCAGCAAACTTACGCCCCACAAGAAACACAGCTGAATGCAGTGGTTCCCTACATAGGGGAGCGATCAGGTTTGCAAGATTTTGTTTAATATTCTTGTTTATAATGTTGTTGTTGTTAGTTTACCGTGTATCAGCTAAACATCATCAGCGTGTCCATTTTTTTTCATTGTCTCTTCATGTTTGCTTGATTTCTTACTTCGCAATGCGATTGTATCGTGCCCTATATTGACTGAATCAAACGACTCCAGTTCGGTTGTAGCGTCTCTTACCAGGACGGCAATCTCGAACTTGAACTTGGTCTTTATGCTGACCTTAAACTTAAACTCTAAAAGAAAAAATCCCTGAATTCAAAGATGAACTCGATCTGGAAAAAAGTAGACTGAGTTTTGAACTTACCTTAAACCAGCATAAACTCGATAAAAATTCTGAATTCGAACTTGAACTCGCTGAAAGTGAAGAAGTCGAACTCGGCTTCGAAATTTGTAGTGAACTCGAACTTGAACTCGATTAAAAAAAGTTGCGAGTGCGCGAACCTGGTCTCCATTCTGTGTCGCAACACTGCAAGCTTGCAGAAATCACTTTCCAATATTCAGATTATTGGGGTCGGCGTTGCACATAGAGTTGGCCGAGTGGTTGGTGCGCTGTGCTACGAAATTGGTTTCGCGGGTTCGATGCTCAACCAGGTCATCTTCCATGATCCATATACTTCACTAATAATGATATAAAATTAAGCTGCAATGATGTATCCTAAAAACAATAAAAAAATAAAATTAAAAGTATCCAGATTATTTTCTCACCATCTCAGAACTTGTTTCTTTTTTGCTTTCGTAGAAAATGCGTTGATTTTACGTGACTACTTAAAATTCGCGTAGAAGCAACTCACTTTGATTTAAATTGTTTTTAGCTCCAGCTACCCCATCAGCGGCTGTGGAAATACCTCAGACTTATATTCCTTCGCAGTCTTATGCAGGTGAGGACGAAAGTTTTTAAAAGCCGTATTCATCGAAGTGCAAGAGCAACAGATATAGTTCTAAGTTCGATACTTGGTTTGGTCATATTAAGTTTAAAAGAGCAAGCTAAGGCTCAACATAAGGCATTAGTGTGAAGATTGGAGATTCAAAATAATGGAAGTGTTTCATATAAATCAATCTCTGGCACCACATAGTCGTAGCCCACATGCAAAAAACACCAAAAAAAACTTGCTATTTTTTTATGTTTAGTGGTATATTTATCCTTCTATCATCAGAAAGCGATCAAAGCGCTGTAACGAACTCGCTAATTAGCAGTTGCCGGCCATCTGTCCACCACGCCCTGAGATGGGAAAATCCCGCCAAGTAGATATATCAAAGTCATTAGTTTGATCAGACTCGGAATCAAACCGGAATCTACAGCTCCAGAGGCAGACGTTCTATCTACTCGGCTATTTGACTTTTTGCTAAAAGCATTAAGAGGATTGTTATAGATTGAATTTATAGAAACGGCCTCCTGGAAAAGCTTCTTTAAGCTACAGCAGGATTTGTACTGTGATTGGCATTAAAAGAGCAATGACAATAATTCTCTTCTGTGAGAATTTATAGCGATTGTATAATATTTACACTACTCATAACCAACAAGTAATCACCAAGCTTGCAATTGAGCAAGCTAATCCTCACAGACTAATAGCATTTTCAGGCTGGTTGGATAGAAATAAATTGACTTTAATTGCAGGGTTGTAACTAAAAAAATACGAAGGGTAATTTTTTAGCAATGATTATATTCAGTAATTGCAGCGGCGTTGCCCGCCAAAGATCTCAAAGAAAGGTCTACGAGGGTCGATCCCTGAAAAATTGCCCATTGCTCCCTGGCAACGCACCAGGGTGAATCCCCCCGGCCCCTCCCCAAACGTGGCCTTACCTTATCGTATAGGTTTATTTTACTTACTGACTAAACTGAAGCTGTTTGTATAATATAGTGATTTACATGCCCACTCACTCGGCCTATGCCCCTCAGCAATACGCACACGCCCTACCCCAAGCTACCCCTCTTACTGCTGGTCAACTGCAGGCCGCTACAATCATCAATCAGCAGAGTCCCAATACTCCACAGAAAGAAGGTAGGCTGCAATTTGTAAGTAAAGGGTTTTTGGTTAAAATCCATCACTTGGTTAAAGTCTAAACATTTTAACCAGCCATTATTGGATCCAAGAGTTGGGGCTATAAGGAGATCCATTTCCTCTTTAAATTTTGGTTATTTTCTGACCACCTTGTGATTGGCGTATTAGTTATTTAGCTAGTTTAGTTGCACATTTATCCTCCTATCACGAGAAAGTGATCAAAGCGCTATGACGAGCTCGCTTATAAAAGTTGCCCGCCATTTGTTTGCCGCCCTTAAGATGGGGGAAAAATTGTAAATGGATTAAAGACACCCCTAAGACACCCCTACTGGTCTGGGATTTAAATTTCGGGCCTGCCAAGGCGGACACAGCGTCGCCAACGGCTAGCCGCCGTTACGACATTTCTGTAGAGCTGTGTTACCCAGGCGCTGAGTCGAGGAGATGGGCCCCACCACTTGTTACACGCTTAGGCGTGATGCCACGTGTATAATCAGGATTTGATTTTTCTCTTGTGTTTACATTTCAGGGCCTGAAGGTTGCAATTTGTTTATTTATCACCTTCCACAAACATTCACTGATGCTGATTTGGTGAGCATTTTCCAGTCGTTTGGAAATGTGATATCTGCAAAAGTTTTTATTGACAGAGCAACAAATCAAAGCAAATGCTTCGGTAAGAGCTTTATTAGTAACAGTCATTGTTTCGGCACTATATCAGCACACCGACAAAAAGACGAACCCCATATCCCCCTCCCCCAAAAAAATTTGTTGTATGCCTGCATTAAGCGCCAGAATCTAACAGTTTTGCGCTAAAGTCACTTGACCTAAGATTTAAACTCAATCTTTTCGAGGGGAGTACTTGTTGCTATCCGGTTGGTTGGCATTGTGGGTAAAGGCGTCGCTATTGATGCGGGGGGTTTTGGCTTCAATTTCCGGGTCGTTCGAATCTGACATAGTGTCGCCTACTGCTCGTCACCGCTGTGATTTTTCTTCGAAACTGTGTTGTCCTGACTCTAAGCCGCAGAGATGACCCCGCCATAATGAAAATTTAAATTTGTTTTGAAGCTGTACATTTCTCTACTTTACAGTAAGTCGGTCGAATGTTGATAACTTAAAAAGGACAAAGCGTCTTATCACAGCCATCCATTAGTAGCCTAATTCTTGAGCATTCAAAAAGTTTTGTTGAAGAAATTTTTTGATATTTCAGGCTTTGTGAGTTTTGACAACGGAGTCAGTGCTCAGGCGGCCATTCAAGGAATGAATGGTTACCAGATTGGGTGCAAAAGGCTTAAGGTGCAACTGAAGAGGCCCAAAGATCAAAGCCGACCTTACTAGGTTGAGACAGTTTTTCAAACGTAAGTTTAACAAAGTTTGGCTTTAATTAAATTTTTTCAAATTATTTTAATATTATTTTTGCTTTTAATAAAATAAACGCTTGAATCCTAGGTTCAGTCTCTGGACTCCCCCATCCCCTCTTTATAAAGTTGGATTTGAGAGGTTAAACAAATGTTTTGTGTTGTTTTCTGGTGTCGAAAAAATGTTGTCGTGATTTCGACGTTCGTAGTAAAATTCAGTATCTTTTAAAACAAATGATACAGTCTAAAAAAATAGAATAGCTAATTCGATAGTATCGTCAAAAATCAAATCTTCATTATACTCGCGTTATTACGGCGAAGCGTGTGACGAGTGCCGGGATCCATCTCCGCGGCTCAGCGCCTGGGCAACACAGCTCCGAAGAAATGTCGCAAGAAACGACCAACGGCTCGTTGGTGACACAGCGGCGGAGTAACATCGAATTCTCAAACCATAGCAGCTATTTGCTCAGCGCGTGGTATCTTAAGTTAGGTAAAAGATGAAATGAAGCGCTCTTGAAATCAAAATAATCGTGGCGCCGAAAGGCATTTATTGCCAGAAAGTGCCTTGCAAAAAGTGAAATGGAAATCAATTGTTAATTTGGATTCAGGCATCTGAGATGTTGATTTCTGCCTCAAATTTAGTCTTCAAAATTTTAGTACGTTTTCCAGAAAAGGTTTACTTTATAAATTTTTTCTCAACTCTACTGTAAATAGCATTTCGATTGCCATACTTTTACTTAAGAATATATTTTTTTAGTGTTCTAACCTTTAGGAATGTACTATTGTACCAACACTTTAAATATTATTAAAATTAAAGCAAGAAATTCTGATCTCCAGATGAAGTTATGGAACCAATAGTTTGGACGCATTGTTTTTGTGTAATTTAGTTGTTGTTCATGTTGTTCTTATTTTGTTATAATCAAAAAAGTTGTTTAATTTTGTCTTACATGTTATAGGTTCTGCCTATTTTTTCTGACTTTACTGTTCTACCCCAATTTTTTTCCCGAATAACCGTATTAAGAGCTCGAAAAAACCTCAATCCTGCAAGTTTTTTAAAAATGAAATTCTCTCCATTACATGTAGGGCAGTGGTTCTTAACCTTTTCACTTGCTGGCACCCCTTTTGCATCACCAACCAATTCTAGAGCCCCTATTAAGAATTGGAAAATATTGATGAAGACCAAAAAAAAGTCATCACGTCCGTAGAGGCATAATTTTCCATGCAAAATCAAGTGAAGACCGAAAAAAAGGTCATCACATCCGCATAGGTCCAATTTGTCACGCGAAATCAAGCATAGAGCAAAAAATTTTTCAGATGTCCTACAAAAGGGTAATGGTCATATCAACCCTGCACCTCGCACCCCTTTTGAACGTTTCTCGCACCCCCTGAGGGTGCGGGCACCCCTGGTTAAGAACCATTGATATAGGGTGTTGTTTGTACGATCAAGGTAAAACTTGTATCCTATTCTTTGACCAGCTATAGCTATATGGAAGCAAACTGCCTCTACCGGTAAGCGAAAAGCGGCAACGCGACTCGCGACAATTTTTCGCAATGTTTATTTTACTTTGCACACAACCCCGCCACGTCGACTTCTCGTGTATTGTGATCTCATGTCGCATGACGCTTTTCCTGTGTCGGTAAAGAGACAGCTCAGAAAACAAGCCGGCAAGTTTACTTGAGCCGTTCGAATAGACACTGAACGGGAGTCCCTCATTCTGAAGTGGTAGGCAGGTAGCCGGCAACTCCAAAGCGAGCTCCTTGTGGCGCTTTGATCACTGTTTCGTGATAACGGGAAGAATACGCAACTAAATGCAGAAATCAAATGCCCTAACTTCTGTTTTTCACATTCTTTTTTTTTGTAAATGTGCTGCATGAAGAATTTAAACGTTATTGTTTGACCGCGCAAATGTGAAATACGAGATTGCTTTTCGTATAGCGCTACTAGAGTTTCTTTTTTTGTCGTTATTCACCGAAGTCTAATGTCATGCAGGAAATTGCCTTTTGGAAAAGCTGCGAGCATTTAATGAAAAACAAAAAAATTTGATTTCTGACTGCTCCAAAGGAGGTGGTCATCTACATAATACAGTGCGCTGGCCCACTTTACTCTTTGTTCGTTGAAAGTATGATACACATTACCTGAAAAAGTGACATTTAGCTTTAAACTTGATTGATTATTCCAGTAGGCTACGGGCATTGGCGTATAAGTTGGGGGGCGCCGCCTGGGTACTGTCTTTCCTTTTTGGCGCATAAAGGTCCTTTTTTAGAGTTCAGTTACTAAAAGCGAATGAAAACGAGTTCTTTTAGTGTCTGAATCCGGTCTTGGCTCCGTGAATTTTTCTCCCGCATCGCCCCTGGCTACGAGTTTTGAGTTTATGTGTGATCATTTGAACTCTTAGTGTAGCAATGCATTAAAATTTCTTGACAACCCTATATCTTGTGATAATTATTTTCGATACACATTCTCCCTCGCACATCTTGCATAACCTGCTTCGCTCAAACTAGTCTGGAAATACCTCCCACCCCTACTTGATTTTTAATGTTTTTTTCTCTTTCAGAGACTCCTTGGGGATGACGTTGTATATTATCATCGCTGTATATAATGCTTTTAACAAATCAGTGTTTCCAAACGTTTTTGCCTCAAATTCCGCAAAATTGTTACTAAATATAACGTGGCTGTGAAAGAATTTCAACATTTTATTTAAGTTCCATCACCTAATCTTGTATTGTCAATGATATTGCAACATCATAAAGTAGGCCTACCGCTTCTCCGGAAAGTATCTTCATCGTTTTGAACCTCACAATCAGATCATTTATTTTTTTCGAATCTGCAACATCAACCGTTCATTTAAGGATATAGCGTAGTAGTTTAACGTGTTTATCTTATCTTGTAAATAAAAAAATTAAATCAATGTTTGCTCCAGCTCATCATTCATTGTGAGAAATTAGCAACTGTAAGGAACACCTATTCTTTGCCTCAAACAAGCTAAGTTTAAGCCTACCCTACTTAAAACTTTCCTTGTTTGGTGAATAACCTAATCACTCACGTCAAAATAATTCAAGTAGGAAAGCGGCAAGCTCAAATTCCTTTTCGGTATGAACGTCTTTAGAACCAGTGGTTCGTGCTTTGAAAGTCGGAGCCTTGGTCACTCTAACATGATGCAGACATAACGATTTCAAAAAATGAAATCTTCATTATATTAGCGGTATTACGCGGAATAGTGTTACCAGTGACGGGGCCTATTCTCCGCGGCTTAGTGCCTGGCTTACATACCTTCGCAAAAACGTTGCAGCGGTGGCAAGTCTTCGACAACCCGGTGTCTGATTTCACTGGCCGGGAATTAAACCCCAGACCTACGTTGTAACACTACGCAAACCAGACGGTTGACAGCGCAGCCATTTCGCTGCAACGATATTCGAAGTAATGAAACCCCCAAGAAAACACACACGAACTTTTGCGAAGATTTATTAAAAACTGCAGTCGAAAAAAAGAAACAAAAAACGCCGAGAACAGTTGAAATTGCTATACATACAATCAAAAAACTGCATGATTTCTATTAGTATCGTGAGAGTTTCACGAAAGTCGTGTTTTTTATTCACATCAAGGCACATAGCGACTCCTTGTCATAAAACTGTCAGGAAAATTTGACAGATGACAAAATAGACGATGAGCACCAAAGACTAAAGTTTAAATTGTACTCACAAATTCAACAAAAATTGTAGCACCATCGAAACCTTGCTTGGTGTATCGTCCGCAAGTCGGCATAATACTAACAGAATGCTGATCACTTTTTAGATAATTGACATTTATACCAAATGGGAAAGCCGTTTTACGCGTTTTTTTCCAGATATCTAAACTTGATCTTAAAAATTTCATCTTGGTTCTTAACATGATTTTTCTCCAAGTAAAAGACCCTCACAACAAAATGACACGTCAGGAGTTTTTTTTTATGCAAAACTTAGACTTATTGCTTTACTTTGCATCTGTCAACGATTATTCGTTTGGTTCAGCGGAAAAGTTGCATGCCAATGTAGCTATCATTCTAAACTTATAAGGTAGTAACACAATTACTTTTGAAAAATCTCCCAAGAAATTCAATACATATTAAACCACCTTCATGTGCATACAATGGTGGATTCAGCCAGTTCTATAGCACCGTCTCACGTAGTTTTATTAGATCAAGGAACTGGCCAGCATTGCTGTTTATACTTGTACCACTAGTTAAAACAGAACCAGCTGAAAGCCCAACTTTTGTAACAGAACCGGCAGACCGAAAAATTAGAATCCTATCACTATGCGTGTATGGTTCGTAATCGAAACTACACACCAACAATGAAGTTTTATAACATGATCACAACTTCAAAACTATAACTTCGATTTTCGTAAAAAATTTTCATTGTTTTTAAGTTCTGTTTCAACTGCAGGTAGATGAGTATTGAACCGATGACACAGGAAACACAAAAGCAGCACCCGACCACTATCAAAAAAACTGCGAGCACCACGCTTGATATTCATAAAAAAGAGGCATATTAATGTCATTTTTTTGACAAAACGCAGAAATTTTTAACGAGTTATTAATAAGGCATTTCATAAAATTCAATAAACATTCAGTCAACATCGATCAAGAGTTGAACTGCTGACAACGAAAGGCGATTTTTATGTCGAAACGTTTACACACTGTTGCAAAAGAAAATTTAAGTTGAAGTTTTTTCTTTATTGTAAAAATATGTTTTCTATTAACTGAAATTTTACAAAAATTATAAAAACGTCAGAAACTTTTGAAACAAACTTTACCAAAAATATCGTTGCATAAAAATTCGCAAAAAGGCACCATTGTGAGATGAAATTCAAAAAAATAACAAGCCCAGAAAAAATCGTACTCAGGCTAAGACGGTGGGCTGTGGCGCCCGAGACAGGGGCCAGACGTTTGAGCTCGATAACCCCCGGGTCATAACAGGGCTGCAAACTCGCCAGTTCTTTTAATCAAGTTGAAGAAGTTTTGATCGAGTTTAGACCAAGTTCAAACAATTTTTGTCAAGTTCAGGATAAGTTCAAAACTCAAAACAACTCTTTTCGAGATCGAATTTGAATTCGAATTTACGGATTCTTGTTTTTTGAAAGACAGAGTTCACCGAACTTGAATTCAAATTCACAGCCTTGGATCAGAAATCCTACGGACTGGCTATGATCTCCCTTCCAATGCTGAACTACTCAAGCGTGACCCACTGGATTGCACGTGACTCACGGAACCGACTTGGTTTCCAGGTGGGTTCAAGCCCATATGTAGGGGGGGAGGGAGGCCGTTGAAGTTTGGGAAGGGCATCAAACCTCCGAGTGGGGAGGGAGGTAAACCAGCTGCTGCTGCGAAGTAAGAAATGTTTGATAACAGAGGTGAATTAGGATGAGAATTGATGCTAGACGGAGATAGGAGTGGAGAATTAAATACTCGTTGAGATCCGCTACTGTTACTGTTCAATGAAGTGTCGGAGTTTGAACTTGAGCGGTTGATTCTAGCTTCCTGTACAGGATGAGAGAAACTGTTGGTCAATGATCGAAGGCCATCTTCCAATCCGGGATGGGCAGGAACCGATCCTGTATCCACTGGTTTGTGGACAGAGCTTGTCCAAGTGTTAGTGCTGGGAGGATGGGATTCCGGTTTCTGCAAAGCAAAAAGATCTTATCATTAATTTTTTTCAAGCAATTAATACCAAAGCAGCATTATCGGGTATTAACAAAACATACAGGTGCAAACAACAGGCCGAATTATGCTACTACGCGAGAATTTTACAATCCGCGAAACTGCGAACACACATAATTCTAGGTTTAAATGGAGATCTTTGAATTCAAAAATATACCTGAGCTGCTCTCTCCGTGCTGGGTCGTTCCGGTTCAGCGAACTGAGGAGGAGACTTCTCAACTTTCACCACCACTGCGCTTGATTGGTCGGATACTTGCGAGTCATGAGCTGCTTCTGCTCCTGATTGGCTGTCGTTGTGAGTACTGATTGACGACTGGTTTCCAGAAGACGTAGCTAGACTTGCACACAATGGAGAAGGCTAAAAAAGTTGAGGTTGAAAATGTGAGCAAAGTCTTTGCAGTTGATGAGAGTTCTCTGTAACGTTCTGAGAGGAAAATCATGAGTTTATAGCAGCTTATATTACTTCCAATACGATCCTCGGCTAACTAACTCGAAAATCAAATCTTCATCATACTCGCGGTGTTACGCCGAAGCGTGCAACGAGTGGCGAGGTCCATTTTCGCGTCGTAGCGTCTGGGCAACACAGCGACAAAGAAACGTCTGCGAACGTGATGACCTCTTTCTTCCAATCACTGCGGCCTTCGGCTTCAAAATTTTTTCCAATGTGATGAAAAGTTTGCCCACGCCTGCACTAACGTATTTTACAAGAGTGAACTTCTAAAAGATGCCAAACAGTAACAAAAGAGCGAGTGAAACAAAGTAGCGCCCACTACTGATAACATACCTGGCCCGGAGAAATGGACGAATCATCCGAGTCTGAATCATCTCCATCCTGATGGTATCGAATGCATTTCTTCTTCCGCCTGTCAAACACATTGAGACGTCATTATCAAAAAAATGCTGCAAGTTATCAGCATGAATTGATAAGGAGCTGAACCGAAGTAGCTAGATTACGACGCGGACGTTTTAACCCGCTGTTCCTAATTTTTTTAAATTACCAACACCCCTTATGAAGCACCAAAAGAGATCACGCATTCCTCTCAAAAATCAAATCTTCATTATACTCGCGGTATTACGCTGAAGCTTGTAACGAGCGGTGAACTGATTTCCGCGGCATAGTGCATGGGCAACACAGCTCCGAAGAAACATAGCAGCGGTGGCGAGTCGTGGGCGACATTGTGTCCGATTTGTCCGGCCCAGGAATTGAACCCCAGACCTTCCGCAGCAATAGCGATGTCTGTAACAGCTGCGCTAATTTGGTCGCATTCCTTTAGTTAATGATAACAAATTAATCCTTACACAAGCAAGAAATAACGTTGCGTGACATCTACTTATCCCAATACTTCAGCATGTGCACATTGTTGCACCCTCATGGAAGAGAGCCAGCATTTTCAAGCAGTAAAAGCACACCAGAATAACAATTCCTGCTCTAACCTATGCTCTGACTACACTGCATATGTCACTACCGGTTATTTTCAAATTATATTGAACTGAAAAATCAACAGTAGTTGAGGGAGACAGCGAAGTGAGCTTGCGCTCTTTGAGTCAGCAGCCATCCGGTATGTCAAATGTGATCGCCTCAAACCGTGAATCGAACCCACGCGCAGGTTCTGCAACCACCGTGCGGCACCGCTAGGCCATGTAGCAGCTACAAAGCTCTTCTGGGAAAATATTAGTGATTTTCCTCACCTGCAAGGAGCGCACCAGAGTTGCTGTTGTTCCAACCCGAAAACCGCTCTGCATTTTTTTGCGCTGGGACCTGGGTTTGATATACAGTTAAAATCACGACATAAACCAACATCAAATCAAATTTTTATTATACTCGCGAGATTACGCCGAGGAGTGTAACGAGTGGCGGAGCCCATCTCCGCGGTTTAGCTACTGGGCTACACAGTTCCGCAGAAACGTCGCAGCGGTGAAGAAGCGTTAGCAACCCTGCGTCCGACTTGACAAGCCCAGGAATCGAACCCAAGACTTCCCGCAGTGACAGCATTGTCTTGAACCACTATGCCAACCGGATAGTTGCGTATTATGATACGATACAAAATTCTTCACGTCGTCCGATATTTCTTACGAAAATACAAATGCGTCAAGTAGAAAGTGACAATGCAATAAGACATACCAGTGCAATCTTGCGCTTTTTCTTTCTTGCGTTTCTTCTTTTTACCCTAAAACAATTTTTAATAAGACCTGGAAAGTTTTCTACCAGCATGAAGCGATCCACTTACGTAATTATCCCTGGCGCTCCAGCTTGGATGTTTCTGCATGTGAAGTTGCCGTTCTTTCCTCGCAATATCATAATATTTTTGCTGCTCTTCCTTATCCAAGTTGTGCCACTAAAAAGCAATATGAGTAGTAAGGGTTGCAACTTAAAGCGACGCTCAATCTCTTCTGGCAGAGTGCTTAATGACTATTGCTAGCTAGAGCTTTAATTGTATTTATCTAATTAAACCACCATAAAACCACCACGCCCTGTTTCGCCGTTGTAGGCTCCTAAGGTGGTACAAAGGTTTCTTATTAAATTGAGTGGTAAATAATTACCCCGCCCACTTGCCCAATTCTTCTGGGCGCCCGCGGTTCTAGTTCCTATATCATAATTAATCAATTTTTTGATGTCATAATCACGTCTTTAACTATGACGTCAAGAAATTAATTATGATGCACAAACTAAAACCATGAACAGCGGGCCTAAAACCCACAAAAATTAGACATGTGGACAGGGGACAGGGAACATGTGGACAGGGAACATGTGGACTGGGGACATGTGGACAGGGAACATGTGGACAGGGGACATGTGGACAGGGGACATGTGGACAGGGAACATGTGGACAGGGAACATGTGGACAGGGAACATGTGGACAGGGTAATTAATAATTTAGACCATTTTCAAATTATTGAGTTGCGAATCTAAACTGAGAGACTGCGAAGCGAGTTGCACTTTTTGAGGATATAAGTCAAATGCGATCGGCTGCAGCCGTGAATCGAACTCGCCGCGTAGAATCTGCAATCAGTACCTCAGGGCCATGCTGTTGACAATCTGAGCGAACACCACAACAAAAGCCAAGCGGGAATCGAACTCAGACTTCTGCTTCAGAAACCATTTCAATTTGCTTACTTTTCTGCCTAGAATTTGGTTGATGGCTGCACTTTCTTTCAAAGTGCATTCAGCGACGACAGCAGCGCGTTGTTCTTTCATGTAGATCATGAACGCGTTCAGCGGTTTCTTCACGTAAGGCTGCTTGGCTTTATCTGAGCCTCTTTCGCGCTTGCCAGCATCCATGGTTCTGCACAAATCAAGTAATTAGTTTTGGACTACTGAAGACTAAATTTTTGAAACTATGGATTATTTAAAACAGTGTTTCAGACCCAGAGCTTTTTTATTCTGCGACCCCACTTTAAAAAAGATATATTTTATGCAAACCTAAAAAAAAACAAATCTTCATTACACTCTCAGTATTACACCGAAACGCGTAACGAGTGGCGGGGCCTAACTCCGCGGATTAGCGCCTGGGCAACACAGCTTCGAAGAAACGTCGCAGTGGTAGCAAGCAGCTATGGGCAGCGTGTGATTTGACAGGCCCGGGAAACGAATTTAAGACTTCTCGCGCCGATAGCATGTCTCAAACCATAACGCCGACCGACCTATATTACAGCAGCATACAGCTAGTAACTAAATTATCCAGCCAGAAAAAGAAAAATCGACGCAGTCAATTCGTGCTGGGAAGTGTCGAAATCATTTCCATTCATACTAAAAGTTTTACCAAAGTTCGCACAATCACACACAAAGCAGCTCGGTGGGAAGTTATTACTCAGCCGAGAAAAGCTTCCAGCAGAGATGCAAATTACAGAATCTAACAACGCAAACCAGCTAAGCTTTTCTCCGAAACACAAACTGGACTCCCATTTATAAAACGAAAAATCATAAACTAGTCACCGAAAGTGGAAAAAACGAACTTTGGCAGTAAAATTTTTTGGCAGCACTAGATACAACAGGCCCGGCCGGACGGCCTAGTGGTCAAAAACATCGTTATCAGCGCGACAATTCTGGGTTTGATTCCCGGCCCGGCCAAATCGGACACAGTGTCGTTAACAGCACGTCACCGCTGCGACGTTTTTTCGAAGCTACGTTGCCCAAACGCTAAACCGTGGAGACGGATGCCACCACTCATTGCACGTTCCGTCCTGATACCGAAAGAATAATAAAAATTTGACTTTTTTTTGATCAGTACAACAGACTCGTGTACAATTCGTTTTTTAAAGTAATTATACTTCAAGTACGATAATTCCTGATGAGTCGATTAGAATGAAGCAGTCTGTAGAGATACACATACACTGCATAGCGCACACTCCTTCAAAGAACTCATATAAAAATACGTAGATTTAGTTTATTTCTAATTACAATCAAAACTTTTTTCTAAACTAACATGACCTAGCGGTACCGGGCGCAAGTGACAGATCCTACGAGACGGGTTCGATTCGCGGCTGGAGGCGATCGCATTTGACATATTTAACGGGTGGCTGCTGATTCGAAGAGCGCAAGCTCACTTCGCAGCCTCCCTCAATTAACATTGAATTTTCTGTTTAATATAATTTGAAAATAACCTCAGATATTTATTTTTTTACTAACTTACTTCTTGTCGTTGCCTGGCTTTCCCACGTTATTGTGACCTTTGACCTGATGGGGTAAAGGAAAGTTTCCTGGATGTAACATATTGGAATGGAGACCATTTCCGTGCGGAGGAACGACAGGGAATGGAGACACATTTCTAACTCCGCCAGATGAGGAAAAACTATGAAACGGATAAGGATACCGAAGCATGCCAGCCATTGCACTGGCGGTACAGAGTGAGTTTAAGGGGGAAGGAGGCCTGAAACAATAATTTCGCAATAATACAAGCAATAAACATGCTAGGAACAAAAACAACCTCAAATACTAATCTATTTGTAAATGACGTACGCACAACTAGCACGCAAAGTTCTAGAGTTTTTACGAATCCTATATTTATATTTGCATAGCTACGACTCTCAGTCTAAAGATGGTGGAAACACAAAAGAGATTCAGAAAACTGTAATTTCACATTTAACAAGACGCTTTGTCCTTGACTAAGAACCTACATGGTCGGTTGCAAAATGAGAATAACTTAAAGCATTACAATAACCACAAACTGCTTTCAGTTTCAAACTGCCTTGCTTACACTGCTGATGATGACAGCTAAACCTAGTCGTGGAAACGACCAGTTTTAAGAATTACACACGTTTATTTTTCCTCCTTAAAACATTGCATAACCTTACCACGGTGACAAAGGATTGGGAATTTGACCAAGTTGTCCTGGAAGAGGATACATTACAGGTACGTCGGAGTATGGCAAACGAGGCATTGCTACACAACATAATGCAAATTACAAATCTATCAAATTAAAAATATTAAATTTTCTTCCTATTCGCGATATTACATCGAAGCGTGTAACGAGTAGCGGGATCATCTCCGCAGCTTGGCACATGGGCAACACAGCTCCAAATAACGTCGCAGCAGTGGCGAGCCGTTACATCTGGAAATCGAGACCAAACCTTCCGGACAGACTGCGGTGTCTGCATCCACTACACTAACTGGCCGACTTAATTAGCGCAAATGAAAAACTAAAAAAGTTAAGCGCAGTGTTTGATTTCAAATTAGGCTGAAGACAAAACCAGAAATAGTGAAACAAGAATGACGTCAACAATGTATCAAAGACCGAAGTGACATATGTTCCAGCACAAATAATAACTGTGTGATAATAATATTGCAATAGTTTGGTCATAAGCCAACATATTAACCTGATTTTCCTTCAATATCGAGAGGTCCTCCTCGAAAAAACGATCCCATGTAGGGAGGCATGTAGTGTGAATAAGGCACTTGACTCTGTGAAGAAAAACAAAGCAATGAAGCTGGTTAGATGAAAATCGTTTCAGAATACAATGAATGTGGGAGGGAAATGGCAAAACGAGGGAAAATAAAACAACGGTAATTCTTAAAACTTGACATTTCGACAATGAGATCCAGCTGTCATCATCAGCAGTGTAAGCAAGCCAGTACAAAACTGAAACCCACTTTCAGTTCTGCATTGCCTTGCTTACACTGCTAGTGATGATAGCTGGATCTATGCTGTCGCAAAGACCAGTTTTATGAATTGCTACGACTTCACTTCAGAACGTTTTGGGCAACTTTTTCAAAGTCATACACAATATTAAAAAAGATTGAAATGAACCAAATTATTTGTTACGCACAGAATCCATCAATTATGGCACAAAAAAATCAATTATTATTTTGAAGATAGCTCATAGAATTTGAACATAATTTTTCCTCGCAACTTCTGAGCTTATACCAATAAGATGACAGATTTGTAAACACCGCCCCCGTCAACGTAAATCGTTTGTTACGCTCGCCAAACATTTCCTGTCATAATGACTCATTGTTAATATTGCGTAATTTCACACTACAGGCGACCGGTCGGTCATTCAGCTAAGCTGGCTGGTATCTTTTTAGCTGGATACTGGCACAATAAGTTCACAGACAAGATTACCATTAAAATTGGGTGTTACAAAAAAAAATCAAATTTTCATTACACCCGCGGTATTACCCAGAAGCATGTAACGAGTTGTGGGACCCATCTCCGCTGAGCGCCAGCGCAACACAGCTGCGAAGAAACATCGCAGCGGTGGCCACACTGTGTCCAATTTGATCGACCAGGGAATCGAACTCAACCTCGCGCACCGTTAGCGATGTCTTTTTTTGAAATTAGAGCATTTTATTCTCGAGTTTGCACTACCGCATAAGGATTTGCAAAATGTAAAATTAAAATGCTCATAGAAATTTTCGACTTCACTGGGAATGAACATGAGTCTGCTGATCGACAGCGCAAGAACTAAAGCATATTAGCATTTAATGTAATTGTCAAATGCCTCTTTAAATCTTGTGGCCCACTAAGTGCTATTAAGCAACTGCATTGATGGCTTTCGAGTCTGTTCTTGAAAAGAAAAACAAATAAAAGAAGTAACAAGTTTTAAAGTACACAAAGTGAAGTCCTAAGTGTTTTCTTTTTCAATTAAACACAAAACTGAGCACAAAAGACAACACACTATATGATAGTGCCTAATAATTAAAGATTATAGTTGGCTAAGTTAACGAATTAAAATGTAAAAGAAAAAAAATCAAACTTTATTATACTCGCTGTAATGCGCTAAAGGGAGCAACGAGTGGCGGGGTCCATCTTCGTCGCTGAGCGCCTTGACAACACAGATCCGAAAAAACGTCGCAGCGGTGGCGAGCCGTAGACGACAATGTGATCGATTGACCGACCCGGAAATCGAACCTCAGACCTCATGCGCCAATAGCGACGTCTTAAACCAAAACCAAGAAAATCGAACGCAGTTCTTTTGTTTACACTAAACTTAAACTTTTCAGTTTTACATCAACACTTATTCATACATTTATTTGACGGTTTAACAGCCTGAGAGCAAAAAAACGCTGAAAGTATACTACTTCCGTCCCAAAATTACGTAAACTAAATTCGTAACGCATTTCCACGCTGGCATTACAATATATATCGATATCAGCTGGTAGGCGCAGTATCTCATCACATCGCTCTCGACGCGGAAGGGTCTGGGTTCATTTCTCGGGCAGATCAAACGGCTCGCCACCGCTGCGACGCTTCTTCGAAGCTGTGTCGCCCAGGTGTTAAATCGCGGAGTTGGACCCGCGACTCGTTACACGCTTCGGCGTATGACCGTTTGAGATATGATGTTCGATTTTGATCAATATCAGCGATTTCTACTGCGCACTAGGTGCAAATTTGCACGAGCTTGCGCAAACCATACGATTTGTGTTGGACAGAAATCGCCTAAAAAATGATTTACGATTTCAACAAACACGGTTTTAAATGCACAAAACCACGCAATTAAATCGCACAAAACCATCGTTTGTGTGTTCTGTATCAACGGTAGGTGCTGCTCCTTAAAAATTGTAAGCTGTGCAAACGCGGCTTAAAAATACAAAAAAAGTTTATAGTAGAGGTTCTCATACAAGCAACCGCGAGAAAGCTGTGGAATTCTGATGTGGTATTGATATAGTACAGCCTATGTCAAATGAAAGCCTAGCTGCATTGCACCCATCGCATTGAACTGTACATGTAAATTTGACAAAAGAATTTTGTTTCTTATGGGGCGCCGTTTGGAAAAAAACTATTCGTTTTGTGAACCATGTTTTTTGAGCTTATTTAGACCATAGCTTGTCCGATATGTGTATTGGGAATGTCCTACTTATATATCGGACAAAATGCACTCTAAGTCGGACCAAAATACACGCGCAAAATAAGTCGGACAAAATCGTTTTTTCCAAATTAATCAAGCTCAAAAAACATGGTTCACAAAACGAATAGTTTTTTTCCAAACGGCGCCCCATAGTTTCTTTTTTCTGCATGCGGCAGCTAGTCTAACACACTTAACATTATATGTTAAACATCATTACAGCTAGGCTAATTTTTTTTTTTTTTTAATTTGAGAGGGACCGTGAGCGATCGAAAAAATTGTAAAGGAATTGCAAAGCAAGTTCTTTACAAAGTTTGAGAAACGCTAGTTCAAAGAATACAGATTTGCGCGAAGTTTAATACATGCGATGAATACAGCATGAAGTACAGCGGTATCAAAAAGTACTGTAGTTGGTAAATTTCCTCTATTTCGTTCAAGAGATGATTATTGCCGGCGGCAGTTGCTAATTTTTCTGTCCACGTGTGATGAGCTGTTGATTATAATCATTAAGTTCGTATCAGTGTAAAAAAAGGGAAGAAACCCTTAATAAAAAAATTGATTGGTATTACCGCTGCAGAAGTGTCACAAAGGAAGTTTTGTTTGTCAATATCGCAACCTATAATCGAGCTATTTCGCGTTATCAAAGCTGCTCGGAAAAAGCTTTTGATTACATTTGACTAGATTAGCTAAGAACTGACGAAAAACATTGCAAATAAACAATGACGTTTTGACACAAAAAAGCAATACAGATTAACATAGCAAGCTGCAAAAGATAAAGACGTTATCGCGTATCTGATAACTCCATGTGACTTTCACCACTACATTTCAAGTTCAAACACTTCATAATGAAGGCATGCTGCCAAGTTTTGTCTACAGCACAGCGCACCAATTTTTCGAACTTAAGTTTTGATTATTTAGTAACACGTAATGTAAAAGTAAACGGAATAATGTATGAAAGTCCAAATATCTGCATAAAAAAAAGCAATGAAAAAATCATGAAGAAAGCAATTTTCTGTGCGAATTATACAGTCAAACAAAGACCACGCTTGTAGAAACGTACTTAAAAGCCATAAACCCCACAAGAAAACTCCAAAAAACAAAGAACCAAATCTTCATTACATTCACGGTATTACGCGGAAGCGTGTAACGGATGGCGGGACCCATCTCTACGGCTTAGCTATGGCGCGCCGTTTGGAAAAAATATTATGTAATTTGTAACACACGTTTTTTCAGTCAATTTAGAGCAAAAAATGTCCAACTTATATGTTGGAAATTTCCGACTTACATATCAGACAAATTGTACTTTAAGTTGAGCCAAAATACACGCGCAAAATAAGTCGGAAATTTCCAACTTATAGATCGAAAATTTCAGACTTGTTATATCAGACAAATTCATCTCTTTAGTGGGACAAAATTGATCTAAAAAACAAGTCGGAAATTTCCAACTTATATATTGGAAATTTATAAGTCATATCAGACAAATTGCACTCCAATTCGGACCAAAATACACGCGCAAAATAAGTCGGAAATTTCCAATAATTGGAAAGTGAGCCGTAGGTGATTGTGTCCGATTTGACTGGGCTGGGAATCGAACCTCAAGTTTGTGGCAAAGATAGCGATGGTTTTAAGTTTAACCATTACGCTAATCAGGCGTTAACTCAAATCGTCAAAATAAAACAATTTGCTGAAATAAAACGACTTTATTCATTCCATCGCATGCTAAAACAGTGTAGGTGCATTTATAGTAAAAACGCGTCGCTAAATGCCAAGTTGTGAATAAGTGGAGCCCCGCGTTGGCTAAATCAACATAAACAAACGAAACAATTAAATTCGTGACTAACATGAAGAATTCACATACAAGCGTAGCCATGTGTCAACTAACCAGCTCAGAAGAACTAAAATTCACAGATGTTACAAATATTAATCTACATTGGCAATATAAACGCCAATGACTATTTGCGCACAATATTCTCGGCTAAACATGAAATTAATTGGTGTTATTACATTTAATTTGTTTTTTTAAGCACAGACAATCGCATTGTCGCGCGCAATAGTCGCCAAAGCCGATATTTTAACAGGTTACATGGCCGAGTGGCCAGAGCGTCCGCCTCTGTAGCATGTAGACTCGGGCTTGATTACGAGGAGGGCCACACCAATGACTGTAAAATTGGTATTCACAGCTTCCCTGCTTGACGACGTTAAGTATTAATGGGATAGTGTGGAAAACAAGTCAGCAGTTTTACTTGTCGTGTCGCAGAAAAAGGCACTTCGCGGGATTCCCCCAACTTCTAGCGGCAGACAGATGGCCGGTAACTCCAAAGCAAGCTCGTTACATCGCATTGTTCCCTTTCTCAAGTTAAGAGGATAAATACGCAACTAAATACGAAAAATACAACACGATCTACACAAGTAGCGCATACGCTCGAATCGACCTCGATGGTATTCGAACTTGCGACTCAATAACGAAGTTTACGCAAGATTCAACTACACATGATATGGGAAATCAGATCTAAGCTGCCCGGTTAGTTTGTTCGCAAAAAAATTAGTCCAATGATGTTTATAGTGTAAGGCAGTGGAGTCAAATCGTGGGTCAGTGACATTCAATAGTGCAAAACGACCGTCTACTTAGCATGAAAAGTAACAGATGGTTTCAAAATTAACGAGCCAACATTTCCGGATTTTGCTAATATAAGCTTCTTATAAAAAGAATTTCAATTAATGATTTAACCTTGAATCTAACGCACTAGATCCTGGGCTGATTTTAAATATACAGCCAGAATTTTTTCTGATTACGGGAGGAATTCGAATCCACGCTCGCACCGACTAGTGACGTATCACCGGTCCTATGATTGCAGCGAGTCTACAGCGAAAATACGGCCGTAACCACTCGGCCATTGTAATCTGATGCCGGGAAGCCGAACCTTTCCGCCTTACTTAAAGAACTATCACATATCATGCCATTGCGAGTGAGACTCAAATACGATTCTTAAAAAATATTTAAACCCATCAACGCGAAGAGGTGCAAGCGCGAGAATTGCAGTAAAGGCAGCGAGTGGCGTAGATCAACTGCCAAGCTAAAGATAGGAAACTGTACCATGACGAACTGGCTCTGCAAAACTAAGCCATGAGTTCGGAACCCGGCCACATTGGATCTCAAACAGCAAGAACAACGGGTTTGTAGCCGACTGAAAACTCTAGGCTCCGGTTTGATTCCTAAACTTGGACGTGCGAAATTGTGTCGTCAGAAAAGAATATAAAGCCCATAGTCCTAACGAAGTCAAGCGAAAAACCGAGTAGTGGCGACCGCGTCTGATAAAAAAAAACAACAGAAATTTTTTTTATACTGGGGGTTCACCTCAGCAGCTTAGAGCTTGGGCAACACAGCTCCGAAAAACATAGCAGAGGTGGCGAGCCATTGGCGACAATGTCCGATTTGACCGGCCCGGAAATCGAACCAAAGACCTGCAGCGCCGACAGCGATGTCTTTAACCACTCCGAATCAAGTTTTTGCTCACGTTAGCAGATTCTTCCAAAGCGTATCAGTAATTTTTTGTATCAGCCAAAAGCAGTTAGACGTGCAGCGCGGTGCCATTTCAAATTCGGCTACATGAAAATCTAACTCTTTTTTGAAGGAATTACCTTTCTAAACGTGAAGTAGTAATTTCGTGAACAAGCTCTATTCAATTTGAAAAGCATCCTTTACAAGCCAATACTAGTCAAGTGGCTTCCTGATTAATCCAACCCTCTATTCACTCGCACACTTAATCGTAACAAGGAGATTAAACGAAATCACCAAGACTGGGACTAAAACTGATAGATGATGAAACAAAGACGGTGCTGAACAAATTTAGGTCTTTCTCAATAAATTAATCTGACAAACAGTTGAAATTTAATAACTTTATTAAATAGGGTAAAGCCAGTATATTTGTAATCATTTTACAAACGTTTCTGTAAAAACTTATACCATCACGAGTGTAAAGCTACATCAGTGTAAAGCTATATTCCAGCATAAAGCCTCAGTATTTTTACACTGCGAGATGATGGCACAAGTTTCTACCGAAACGTTTGCAAATGAACAGAAATATATATATACTGTCTATAATGTTTTAAAATAAATTTACTAAAATTGCACAATTATCTCGTCTGCTACGCAGTATTCTGCATCGAGGAATAAAATTTACATGGAAAATACCATCAAAAACCATAGCTACAATAAAATATTCGACAATAAGATTTGCTATATCAAGTTAAAAAGACTATCACAATCTCAAGTTCCAAGCAACTGGATAGCCGCATACCAGCATACAGGCTCAGATTTACAACTGGTAATAATTTGGTGACCACAAAAATGCAACACCCTAGCTGCGAATGGCTGGAAGCGGCTTTGAATGCGATAAAAAAATAACTCAACTGAGCTTACACGTAGGTCGATGCAATTTTTCAAAGAACAAAATCTACACATGCCGCGCAAAATATTAGCCAAACCAGAAGAAAATTGGATATTAATGGTCTGTGTTAACTGAACACATTATAAGATATTCAAGGGTTGGTAACACAAAACAATATAATTGCTACTTTGAACCAGCAGACAAACTAGAGGTATAAAAAATAGCGGTTCATCAATTTTTGGGGGAGTGAATAGAATAAAATCAAAGTTTCATTATACTCGCAGCATTACGCTGAAGCGCGTTACAAGTGGCGGGGCCCATTTCAGCAACTTAGCGCCCGGACAACACAGTTACGAAGAAACTTCGCATCGCTGATGAGCCGATGGCGACAGTGCGTCCAATTTGACCGGCCCGCGAATCGAACCCCATAGCACCAGCACCGATAACGATGTCGTTAACCGCTGCGCCAACAACCAATCCTTTATTGCATTTAATACCAACAAGGTAAAAACTTTTAGCGTTTCGGAAAATTACACATGCATAACCCTGCACACCAGAGACAAGGTCTTATCACTTGGCTATAACGATCAAGGCTTGTGACTATGGGCAACATTAGGACTGCGGACCAGGTTTTCGCAATAATGATTCAAGACCAAAAAAATTTGGGTTTTTCCACCGATGTATACTCAAGAGTGGACAAACATGCGAGTGATTTTATCGAAAGAAATGAGCGCTTCCACAATTAGGAACATATAATCGGCGCATGGTTTGTTTGATAAAGATAACACTGATATGTTTGCTTAGTTCGTATTGTTGAAAACACAGCTCATATGCGAACATGCTACGCTCCATTAAACAATACAGTACATTGACAAACACCACAAGCTATCTATTCACAAACCGTTTCTCTTTACCTACAATGTCAAATTAGAAAGAATATTCTTAAAATATTAACCTGTTTCTTGTACTAGCAAAATAGACCTCAAACTTGATACATCAATGCATTTTTGCTATGATTTGCTTCATTTTGTCCCTGCTCTACGTAATAACACATTAACACAACCAAATAACATCTCTGAGTTTTTAACCGTTACTTTATTACAACCATAACCAGTCTTGCAAACTCAAAATCAAATCTTCATTATATTTGGGGTATTACACCGAAGCGTGTAAGGAATGGCGGGGTCCATCTCCGCGGCATAGCGCCTGGACAACACAGAAACGTGGTAGGATTGACGAGCCGTCGGCGACAGGGTCTGATTTGACCGGCTCGGAAATCAAACCGAAAACCTTCCGCGCCTATAACAATTTCTTGCACCACTTCGCCAACTGGCTGGTCTTGTTACTCGATAATGTTTTTAAATAATAATCCGTAAATTATTGCGCGTTGAAAATAAAGCTAGAAGTGCGCAAACCTCTGCGCAATATCGCCGTGGTTTTTGTAAAAGGTTACGCTGATATAGATAGGCAGCTAAGCATGAAATCTCCTCCCAATACAAGGCATTGTAAGCACAGGAAAAGTAGAATAGCGAAAAAGCATGGATAGACACTTCATCGTTGAGCTTTAAAATCTCAATAATCTCGCTAAGTGCGACGGAAAATCTTTAACAGTTGCAACGTGATTTTGAAGTAACAAATGCAACCAATTTGCTGACAGTCGAAACCTCCGTACTGTTCTACACTATAATGCGAACAGCCCGTTTTGCTACCAAGAAAAATTCAAGTGTTAAGCATTAACTCCCATTTTAAACATTCAAGTTTGCAAGCCTTGTAAGCAACGCAAGCTAGACGTAAGCAAAGTTAACTGTTAAAAGATAGCAAAGAGGATTTTTTTACCGAATGAATTATTCGTGGTTTTTTATTCTTTTTATGCATTACTACTACTTCGACCACGAGCAACAAAACCTTTGCACCCACATATCGCCCTGATCACTCAAGTATTTGATTGACTGATTGTAGGAAATAACGTCCGTTTGGCGCAGTGGCTAAAGACTTCGCTCTCGACGCGAGAGGCTCTGGGGTTCAACTCTTGGCCGGGTCAAATTGGACACAGGCAGGCGAAGGTTCGCCACCTTTCATCGGGGCGGTGTTACCTAGCCACCGAGACGGGCCCCGTCACTCGTTACACGCTTTGGCGTAATACCCGTACTGCGGGAACTTTTCAAATTTTGGGAAAACAAATTGCAATGAAGTAACCCACAAAAAGCTTTCGCACTGTACATAACACGTAAAATCTTGTTAAAAACTTGTAACCCATAGATATGCAAAGCACTGGGAAGCACGCTGATCATTGTAAAATTACAAAATATCCTTGAAAAAGTGACTTTGTTTTATGATCAACAACACGTTGTGAAACTGTAAAAACATATGAGGCAATGAAAAAACAACAAAGCCTCTCCGTTTCTTCGCTCAAGAGATTTCAATCGCAGTCAAGTAAGCTAGTTAGCTTATGAATAGCTGCCGAATAATGCAGTCAGTTATTACAAGAAGTCAAGTACTTTCGCAAACTTTTTAACCACCGGTAGTGCTTATCACTACCTGCTTGGTGGTTGGACGTAAAGCAATTGAATGGCACTGATAAAGAAGCTGAGATCTGATTAATAAGCACCAATGCATGAAGGGTCTATTTTAACAGCCTGAGGCTTGGGGATGTAAAAAAAATATTAATAAGCGCCATTTATCGATCACTTAAAATTTCAAAAGTCGGAATGCAAAGTATCGGAAAATGTCGAAAAATCAAATTGTTATGATTTCGTTTGATTTAGCCTAAGCTCTAAGTGGGTTAGATTCTTGTTTAATTCAGTAATTGATTTCCTTAATAATCGGAGAATGCCGAAAATTTTCATCATTATGGTTCGCTTTTTTCCCAAGGTACAAAAATCTACAACCTCAAAAAATAAAAAGCCTTTCGTACATGCGTTAGATCACGTTTGTCTAATTATGTGTAACTTAAAGACTATTATACTGGTTTGTTATCAAAACTGCGAAGGAATCAACAATCACACAAACTGAATTGCATAACATAACACCTTTTATATTGGAGTTACTGGGAATAGAACGGCGTGCAATCGCAATTGAGTATCGGAACAGATTGCGAAAATGCACCGACAAACGCCACAGTAAAACTCATTTTTTGAGCTAACCAAAAATCAAATCTTCATGATGCTCACGGTATTTCGCCTAAGCATGTAACGAGTGGTGGGGCCCATCTCTGCGGCTTAGCGCCTGGACAGCACAGCTCCAAAGAAACGTTGCAGCGGCGGTGAGCGATACAGAGCCAATTTGATCGGCCCGGGAATCGATCCCTCGACCTCCCGCGCCCATAGCGATGTCTTTAATCATTCCGCCAACCGGCCAAGTCTTTTTAGGCTTACCTAAAGCTATTACAAAACTTTTATTTAATCCAAATGTATGGCGCAGATGAAGGACACATAATTGCATCAGGGCTGCAAATACTTCAATTTTTTGTCATTTCTCACTCGGCTAGTCTCAGCATGTGGCAAGATGTGACGAGCGATAACGAAGCCTGTGTGTGAAAATTCGCCAGCGAAAACTTTCAAGACAATTAAAAAACAAAAGAGCGATCGGCTACCGTCAGACCAGAGAAGTCGTGAGTAGCACGACAGCGGAAACCTCAAGAACTGCCGAACCAACACAAAATACGACCAAAAAAACGACATGCCAAAGGTAAAACAAAGCAGATGCACGATTCACAATTTATAAATCTTAACATAGCTGCTGATGATAACTCTCGAATTTTTCTCTGGCGAAACATCGAGCTACCGTAAAACTATGGATCATTGGTACGGGGGGTAACTTCGGTACAAAACCCGAAAAAAAATTTTGAACCTCTGTAAATTTGAGACAGTGACAATTACGTATTAACTTCAGGTGCACACTACAATGAATGTTGAAGGATACTTCTGATGTGCTTTTAGATTGTTTACTTATCTTTACAGAGAGCCAGTGAGGATTTTCTTGAGCACTCCCAAACTATCATTTTCGTAAAAGTGTCGGAACTTTTCTCAGATCCTGGAAAGCACTAGTGATGTGACCATGCACTCTGTATTAATTTAGAGTACATTTAATCATTAAGTTTTGTTGTTAATAGAAATAAATTTCCATGCAGTTTAGCTTACTTAAAATCAAGAAACTCAGTTTAGGCTAAAACCTCACATTTTTTGCAAAATCTTTGGTACGCTGATTAGTTACCACAGGATTCCAAGAAGTAAAAGTGCCAATACTATATTTAATTTTTGTGTTTTTTCGTCCATGGCCCCGCGAAAGTACAAAGCATTCCAGTCAGCAAACGTTCCAAAGAACAAGGGTATATAGAGTTCTCTTTGGACCAGGTGCTCTTTACTGTATAAACTAGTACAGAAAACTAACTGGACCTAAGTTATCTAAAATTGTGTTGTAACTTTGGCACACTTAAAGATGTTTTAAAAAAAAGATTTCATGGCCTGATAGACTCTTTTTCTGTTGATACTTAATAGTACCTTTGCTAAGTAGCTGCTAGGCCAAAAACATCCGACAAAAAGCAAGCAACCAAAATTTTAAGAATTGAAATTTCCTTAAATTGTACCAAAGTACCAGTATGTTACTTTTACGGTACAATAAAGACGATTTTTTCGGCCTACTGTATCTTTTTTTTTTCTTTTACCATGTTTTAAATATAATCAATTCCGATATTCGCCGAAAACATAATGTAAAAAATGCTACATAATGACGTTTCTCAACAACTTAGAGCACACCCTGTTCATTGGAAGTATGAAATTGCAGGAAAAGGTTGCGCAGCTATCACAGTTTTGGCATGGTTGAGCTGAATACAAGCACAAGTTTAGAATCAACCAAATTTTCACCGTCCGATGAGCGCAGAGGTTAAAGACACCCCCATTGGCGTGGGAGGTTTGCAGTTTGATTCCCAGCCCCGTCAAATCGGACACAGTGTTGCCAACGGCTAAATATCAATGTTTTTTCGGAGCTGTGCTGCCCAGGCGCTAAGCCGATAGACCCCGGCACTATTAACACGCTTCGGCATAATGCCGCGAGTAAAATGAAGATTGAATTCGAACGAAATCCAAACCAAACTGCCTCTCAAATATAAGGCAGGCTATATTGAAGACGCATATAATATTCAGTATATCACACAAATATTGTTCAAGCGTTGGAAATTAATTAGCAATATGAAATCGGTTGGTAAAAACTAAAACAAGCTCTTATCCTTTGAACAAATCTATAAAATATTGGAACAAAAGGGTCATCAAGCTTTCTTGACGGTGTAAAAATGTTGAGATTGTTTTTTTACAAGTTTAGTTTGATCTCATTCGTTGTTATATACGTTACAGGCATTGTTAGAAAGGCTTCAAGGGTTGTTAAGACGTCCCTAAACAAGCACATTACAAAAAAATCTCACAGCGAAAGAAAAGAGGCAGGCTAGAAAAGTTTAAAAAACCTTTTCGAAAGCGATATCATATTTCAATGGCTGTACGAAACGCACCGACGACGTAATAAAGGCTTCAGTAACGTGACACTTGAAAAGGTTGGTCTAAATATTTGCGTGAATACCACATCACCCCGCCTAAATCTGACCACAGCTAACTAGAAATTAACACAATTAAGTCAGAAACAGATTAATCTGTTAATAAATATTTAGGTTAGAGAAAACTAGAAACTCTTTCGATAACACAGATTAAGCCAAGTCGAAGGCAGCAAAAGCCGTAAAACGAGCAAATTCAATCGTTACTAATCGACAAAACAAAATGAAACAAGTGAACAAGTTAATCTACAAAACAAACATTGCGTTCCAACTAGAGAGTAGAAGACAATAAAAACAAGTTTCAGATTTCTCAGAGCCAATAAGAACTCACTCAGCACATACTTGGTTGCTAATATGTTAACGTGAATATCTCACCAGCCAATTCGTTTCTAATTCAAAATTTCATTTTCAAAAAGCTCTCAGTACCTCATTAACTGCCATTTTGCCACAAAATTATGTTCATATTCGCTAACAATTAAAACACACATTAACAATCGACATCATACAATAGCTACCTAGTACCTAAGTTACAAAGCTAGTACCTACAAAACTATCTGATGCAAAATTTATAAACCCGTTAGAATATTGAAGAATTATTCCGAAAATCAGCATCATACATTTATTCACATGTAAGTGTCATGATCTACAGAGCAGCGCAGTTTACGAAAAAAGGATCATGCGCTTTGAACGGTTAAATGATTTAAACAAACGTCACTTTTTCCAAACAGGATGTTGGATAAAATTAATGAATGCCAGTTTTTCATAACAGAAGAATACATGCCCAATAATGTCTGCAACAAGCCGCACCTACAACGGGACCTGTATAGATAGTTATATGCTCTATACTTTTGCCGCAGCAGCAATTTTAGCCAATTTTTTGAAGCAAAGCATAAATTGATACATTTTAAAATTTGCTGAAAACGATATCGGTAAATACTATTAACCAGGATTTAAACAAATTAATGAACAACTTACTGATGAAGGCAGAAATCCATTCTTAAAAAATGGACGTCCAAGACCTGAAACTAATGAATCCATTTCTTCAGATGAATAAGGGAAGTTGGTCCTGCCGCCGCCTATGTCGTGTGATTGTTCTGAAAAATTAATACAGCAAATTTGCAAAAGCATAGTCACAAAACCAAGTAAGTCTTGATAACACAGCATAACAAGTGCTTCTGCACAAAAACTTTTGATGCAAAATTAATAGCATGATAAAATGGCTAAATTTTTTTGCTGTTAGTTTTCTTTTTTTTATGTTTTGGTTGAAACTCACTAAAATATTTAATTCATTTCAAAATAATGAAACAAAAAGCATTTATTTCTTTTAGCAATTGTAAAAATACTTTTAAGAGAATTGATATTGACAAAAAATAAACTATCCTAAAGGATTCCAGCAAATACCAATTCACGACAATTTCTAACCAGCTGATGTCAGCACTGTAATCGAGAAAAACCAACAATTTTCCCCAAAATAGCAACACTCATCGATAAAACAAGCCATTGAAAATCATACAAAAAGACAAAATTAATACCAGTACCTCTTTCTAGATTGCATCGTTTTATATCTTCTATTCTATTAGATGAATTCTTACTCTGAATAAAAAGTTTTAGGCTACATAAAATTTTGGTACAAACACACAATTTGAATGCACACTAACATCTGCTCATAGGCTATATATTCCAAATTGGATGTGTCTGAATAGCACGTGGTTCATGCTGCATTATAATACAGAAACAATTTTTTAACTTTTTTAATATGGTACCAGTGCATTTTTTAACAAAGTCATAACTTCTACTACTTCATTAAGTTTTAGCACATATCATACTGATGCAACATCAATTTTGTTTTCAAGTTTAGACTTTGAAATAAAGTTTGCTTCACAAAAAACATAAAATACCACAAAATGTATTTGTAAACAGTCATCTACCCAGCTAGCATTCTTCAGCAACATTTTCTGTAATTTCCGATCTCCTTAACTTGCATTTTTTTCATATTTTAGTGGCAGATCTATCCAACATGAGAAAGCAATTAATGCGTTACAGCAAGCTTTCTTAGTACTTGCTGACCATATGTTACCACACCAAGATAAGTCCTGCCAAGTACCTTTCCTAACGTCACAACAAGTAAACTTGCTGGTTTGTTCTCCACTCTGTGTCTTTAATGCTGAGCGTCAAGCAAGGAAGCTGTGAATTCCAGTGCCAATTTTACTGTCATTGGTTTACCCCGACCTGAAATCAAGCCAGAGTTTACAGCTCCAGAGGAAGATGCATTTACACCTCAGTCCTCAGCCATCTGAGCTGCTACTGATCAGCTTATTGTATTGCTCACCTCAAAAGTTCTCTGCATGTGATCTCCATCATCTTCATCAACTAAATCACCTTTGATATCATTCAGATCATTACTTTCATATATATCCTCATCTTTATACGTTTTTGGTTCATCATTTGCGCCATCATCAGGGTTAAGCTGAGGCATTGTACCACAAAGTATTTCAGATACAAATCAGTACCGGTATCTTTTGGGATAGTAAATTAATCACTGGTGAACTCTTTAAAAAGGAACCACGTAGGCAAAAGTAAATCCAAATCAATTTTGGCAAAAATGCACTGACAAAAGTTTCAAAACATTTAAAAATCAGCAAACTTATTTCACATTTAGCAAACTAAGTCGCAAATGGCACGTAAAGCCTAATTACCTGTAACACACATGTCAATGTAAACGAAGTGAATTAATCCACTTGGTAGCAAACAAAACATGCCTATCAGCCTATCTTAATATAAGTTCAGTAATGGATAAATTATTTGAACACCAACATTCAGCCATATTTATTTATGTAAGCCAAGTGCATCAATACGACCGATATACAGATATACGGTACATAACACAAAACTGTATCGTACTGAGCAGCGAGTACATCAAAATTTACCCAAAATAATTCAACAAATTTCAGTACAGAGTATACGCTGAATTTCACTGTTTCACACTTTCTGGAGTATGGTAGTCTAGTCTATACTTGTAGACATCCTATTAGATCAAAAACTATTACGTACACTGGTACAAAAACAAAGATGTGTGAGCAGTGAGTACCGTACATCAAAATTTGCCCAAAATAATTTAACAATTTCAGTACAGAGCAGGGTTGGGTATTCTAGAATTTCGAATCTTTCAAATCCGAATCCTTAAAGATTCGAATCCAAAAAGTCAATTCATTTTGAATAGTTGGAACCGAAATGATAATTCTAATCAACTCAGATGGCCGAGTGGTATGGAGCGTCTGTCTCTTGAGCAGTAGACTCCGGTTTGATTCCGAGTCAGGTCGAACCAATGACTTTAAAATTGGTATTCACAGCTTCCCTGCTTGACGTTCAGCATTAAAGGGACAGTGTGGAGAACAAGCCGGCAAGTTTACTTGTTGTGCCGCTGGGAAAGGCACTTAGCGGGATTCCCCCATCTTGGTGTGGTAGACAGATGGCTGGCAACTCCTAAGCGAGCTCGTATAGCGCATTGATCGCTTTCTCGTGATAGGAGGATAAATATGCAACTAACTAACTAACTAACAACTACCGGTAAATTTTGCAAACAAAGCAGCCTTATCTCTTTTTTTCTAGTTTATTTTTATTTAGATGTAAAGTTGCTCTTTTTTGACTCGCACAAGCAGTGCTTTTATTAGTTTATCCTTCTTTCTACCGTATCTTTTTTATAGTGATGCGCCGTAAGCATCTTTTTTATAGTGATAGATTTATGTTTCCAAAATTTTGAAAAATTATTCTAGAATAGGATTCAAAATTCTAGATTCAGTTTAACTAGGAATATACGGTAGGTATGTACCGGTACCAAATTATTCTGAAATGCCCATCCCTAGTAGAGAGTACCGGACTACCAGTATACGCTGAATTTCACACTTTCCGGAGTACGGTAGTCTAGTCTATACCTGTAGACAGGTACACATCCTATTAGATCAAAAACTATTACGGTACAAAAACAGAGATGTGTTAGGCTACCATGTACTATGGCATGACATCATCTCATCCATACCAAAGTGACTATGACTGGAGGATCATTTGTGCAAGTACAGAGTATATTAGTAAACCATGCCTGAGATCATGACATACTGAAACCAAAGCTCCACTTAACTTCCATTTTCTTACTGTTTTTTTTTTTTTTTTTATATATATACCGGTACCAGTATATAACTTCTTTTCTACTAGCAGTACCTGTATGCTATAACCTTGATGGGTTTGCTGCCTCTTCCTTTTTCTTGTACGATGTTCGTGTTGACGGAGCAGAAATAAAAGATACTACTGCTGCTCTTGTCAGTCCTTCATTGCCTACTGCCTTATGCTTCAGTCTGCTGTAACTCACTTCACCTCGACCTATTCCAAATCCCATCTACGTTCCACCAAATAAAGAAAAACGTGAAAATGCATTCAGTTGGAATGGAAAAATAAAATAAAATACAATGAAAAAAATGAGTCATTTTTCGTATAGTTTTTCCGCAACAACTTTCAAATACACTCTACTGTTCTCAAGTTTATTGCATTAAAGGTTTGGGTGATTGCTTCATTACCTTTCAAAATATCTAACTACGATTGTAATTTTTGAAGACGTTTTCTGAGATATGGAGCCGAAAATATATGACGCCTATTTTCCGAAAAAAAAAAAAGTTTTGGTATTTTCTTGAAAGTAGGCCTTCCCGTACTTTACTCATTGATGCAACTATTTGCTTTTTGGCGAACGCAGAGCAAGCCCTATGCGCTCATCCTCATACAGACCTTCTTCAATACATTTTGAAAACCTTTAGCGATCAGATTCTCAATAAAAAGCGTACACTTTTGGTAATTCTCGATTAGCCTACCCCTCGAAAATTTCCACGAACGCGTCGGTGTTCACATATCATTAGCTTTTTTGCTTTAAACAATAAACATTTTTTGCTTAGGCTTCACATCATAAGCATAAAAACATTCTATCTTAATTCTTTTTCTCTCAGTTATGCAGGTTGCTTCTTTACTTCGATTTGTCAAGCGTTACGCTGCGCTTCAATTACATCTAGAGCAGTAACTGATAACCTAATTCTAATTCTCATTGTCTTACGGTTGAAATTTCCAAAAAAAAATATTCAAACATTTAACAAAAGAGGTGGTCTTCACACTTCCCATTTTCCTTTCCAATTAACCCGCCAATTTAAGACTCTCTTTGTACTTTTTTGATTATTTCCTGAAGGTAAACCAACTTCAAACAGCGTAATTTAATACGAACGCTTCATGTCAGCGCACGAAAAACAAAAGGGAAGGCTGAATGCAGCATTTAGCGAAATGCGATAGTAGTAAAAAACAGACCCGGACATTAGTTTGTCGTTATAACTTATTATACGAACAGAACAATGCATTAGATTTATTTGGTGGTTGGCTTGTAGGCTGAATCAAGAAACGTTTTTCCACAAGCTTTAGGTTTCTACACACATACACTGTTACACCATATGTGGCCGGACCTTTAGGCATATATTTTACCTATTGCTATGGAAAGGTATATGCCTGCCTAATCGAAACAAAGAAGAAAGTTGAAACATTTCTCGCCTTGGTGAAAAAGTTACGGGCGCCTGATCCCTGATGGTAGACATACAAAAATTTATGATGCAAGTTTAGGCCTACGTTATATTTCTTTTTTAGCCTACTGACGGTACAGAAAATGATACTCACTTAGGCAGGGTTGGGAAAAATCGATTGTAATCGATATTCGATATTCTTTACTTTTCGTTCATCGAATGCATTGGAGCCTTTACTTTTTTGAATGAGTATCGAATATGGCCTTGTCTTTACTTTTTTTCGGCTTAAATTGATATTCGATAATCGATTCTTTTCGACGCGATTATTTTATCTTACTTCAGTAAATTTAAAATGCTAGTCGGTATGTCATTCCTTTTTTGCTGATACAATTTTTTTGTGCCAACACCCCGACTAAAAATAAAAATAAAACAGAGTTGCTTGAACAAAGTTGTTTCGCATCTATGGTCGCACCGGCATGCAATGTCCGGTGCTTGTCATTAAGCTACTGCGTGACTGTGAGCAAATTTGAGAAAAGGCTTAGCGCATATGGCTAAATGCTCATTCGGTTAGGCTGTGGGTAGCTAGGCCTTGTAATGCGCTATGGAAGCAAAGTTAGCAGTTTAGTGGTAGTGCAGGCATAGCCTACCGATAATTTTACTGCTTTATTGGTGGCCTACTGAATTAGTGATTAGCTGGTAGCCTGCTGCAATTTGGTTTCTAGAAAAACAATCATAGGCCTACCCAGTACCGGTACGAGAAATAACGTAGACGAAAACTCAAGATTGATATGAGTTGCTACATAGTGCATAAAGCTCAGCAGTGAGACCGCTTGACTATTGAATTTATCAATAAAATTGCTTAACAAACTCCAGTTTTTGTTCTATCTGTCATTGTACCGGGGAGCCTGCGCTCTATAACTACTCAGTTCTTGAAGTTGAGCAAAAAGTAATAGCCGAAGCTGGTCTTGCAGGCATGCCCGAAATGTGGGAAGGGGGCTACAAAAAAGTTGTTGAGGGGAGTCCTCTTAAAACGTTGTTAAAAGACATCATCTAAAATACAGTCACACACACTCGGCGTGTACTGTTAATAGCAGACACCTACAGTCAAGTGCCAATGTATGGAAAACAAGTTAGTCCAACAACTTTGGGGAGCAAAATATTTTTGGGGCTTGTAGCCTTTGGGGACAGGTGTGCGGTGTGAAAGGATTATGGTATCACTACGAGCTTTGAGCCAGCTTGTAGAGCTCGTGACTTTTTCATTTGCAGCAAAGTCCAAAAATTGGTATTAAAAATAATAAAGCAGCATGAAAGTGCAAAATAGCATATAACGTCATACTCTGTACTCCTTCCTCGTTTGAATAAATGTTTTTTCTCGCCTAGTTTCTGCTTGTATAAACACAAGCTTATTTACCCTTCTAAAGATTTTAACGATCTCCAATAGCCTTAGAACTCCTAAGTCAGTTTTTATAAGCACATCAATCAGCAGATATACTATAGATACCCGACGTGTAGTTGCTGATATTGATAAATGTCGAAGACAATCAAGACGCGCAAAGGGCTAACCCGCTAAGCGCTAATCCAGTTCCAAACTAGTGCAATATTTAATGCGAAAGTGACGAATTGTAAGTAAGTTACTCGTATAGTAGAAACGTGTTTTACACAGCATGCAAGGCTTGCAAGCCCGGTAAACTACTGAGACCATAAGCAATAATTAAAAAGAATATAGCCCAGAAGAGCAGTGCACTCATAGGGCATGCGGCGAAGACCCGAAAAATTTTATCACTTAGCGTACCAAATTGCATTTAAATTAAAAGAAAACATTATCCGGGTCCATCATGTTCGATTTTAATTAAAGGCCAAAATGTCATTGCTGTGGTTTAAATGTTTAACCATCCGTTTGCTTAAAAGGTTTTATCAGCATCATTGCTTTTGTCATTTCAATTATTTGGCGCTAATGTTCGCAACAATTATTCCTTCCATAAACCTGTACCAGCAAAACTATTGTATTTTTCTTTTAATCTTAACTATGGACAAAAGCAAATTGCAAAGCCAAAATGGAAGAGTTGCCAGAGAGTTGAGAGACTAGCATCTGACAAAATTTGTGATTCTGGCAAGTACCAGTAACTTTACTTGCAAAAGTGCATTTGGTATAAGCGCTAGGTTTGCAGTATTTCAAAAAAAGCTGAAATCACTCAGTGGGCCTACGATATCGAATAGCGATTGCAATATATTTCATTCTTTACCTTTTTTAAACTACCATCGAAATCGATTATTTCTTTACTTTTTGGTGAACTATCAAATATCGATTATTTCTTTACTTTTTTGAGTATCGATTCCCAACACTGCACTTAGCTTTAGAAACGGGCATGAAAATATGTATACCTCTTTAACTCATGATGTTGACACAATTTTGTTAAATTACTTTAGGCCTATTCAAACATGGAAAAGGTAATATAGATATTTAGAACTCTCGCAACGCTGTTGAGCTTTGTTCGAACGTTTTCTTGGCTTCACTGGGCCAACGAGTTAAATTGCGCTCTTCTTAAGAAGGGGTGGAGTATCATCAGAAACGGGAAAGTCTGGCAAATTAAAGTTTTCTTCGTTTCTTTCTTCTTCTTCGTGACTGCTTCTTGCTTCTCTATTCCACATCCATTCTTTCCGCGGAGCATGAAGAGGAGGTAGAGGCTCCAAATCACGTAGAAAATGAGTTCTGGACAGGGTATGAAATTGTGATCGAGGGGTTTTGCAGTTTTCTTCAGGCGAAAACGACAGATTTACTCTGGGTACCGTAGCAAAAAGTGATGGATAAGTAGTGTCAGTACGCCTCTTGGGGGAGCAGTCTAGAGATTCATACTGAAATTTTTGGCCAAGATGACCATTCTCAGTTTTTTGAACGTGAGCCATTTTTGAAGGATCAATTACTTTAATTGAATTGTAACCTGGAATTCGGTCCACACTGATGACAGAGCTTTTTTCGCTTTGCAAATCGAGCTTATGTCTGAAAAATATCATGCGGTATCAGAGTGTCGCAATATTGTAAGTCAGCCAATCTGTAGGCCGATGTGTCAGAATTTTAGATAAACCAAGCCATAAGGAGAAATAAGATCAAAGATTATTTGCTCTTTTGTTTATCACCGCATCATGAACTAGGTTGCAAAGATGGTGCACCACGTCAAATCAAATCTTCATTTCAATCGCGGTATAGCCTATATTACGCCGAGGCATGTAACGAGTGGCGGGGCCAACCTCCGTGGCTCAGCGCCTGAGCCACGGCTCCGAAAAAACGTTGCAGGCAACGATGGCAAACTGTTGGCGAGACTGCGTCCGATTTAGCCGGCCCGGGAATCGAACCCCAAACCGCCCACACAGATAGTGATGTTTTAAAACCATTGCCTATTGTCAAAAATACGTCTAGCAAAAATAATCATCCCAAAGCGTCTTATCAAAAAAAGCATAAAGATCGAAGCAAGGGGATGAACCAAATAATCTCCAGATCTACAGTGGATAGTGTTTTTACGCATGATATCTCCCACTTCAAAATCGTTCTCGTAAACGAAAGTAGGCAAAAACAATGTTTCCCACGCAAATCGCCCATGAAATGTAGATTTGAGCAGGCTCTTAATGATTTTAAGAAATAGTAACTAGGCCAATCCTGCTGTTTAGCGTGCAGGAGTCAAAGACAACTCTTATCGGTTCGGGAGGTCTTGAGTTTAATTTCTGGGCCGGTCAAATCGGACGCAGTTTTGCCAACAGTTCGCCATCGCTGCGACGTTGCTTCGGAGCTGTGTTGCCAGGCGCTAAATAGCGGAGATGGATCCCGCCATACGTTACACCCGTTACACACTTCGGCGTAATATCGCTTATATAGTAAAAATTTGTTTTTTTGAACTATAGTGTTCCCATGAATAGTTGAATACCCAATATTTTTGCTGCTTTTAGTCTTCTTCATCGGCTTCGTGTTTTTCTTCGGGTTCTTAGCGGTTGTTGCATTCGGCTTTCTTCCGGTTCCACTTCTCATTACTGCCACCGTGCGGTTGTGCTTACTATGACACAAAAACAAACTCACTTCAAGAAATTTTGCTTGTCACGTAGGCCTACACTGACTGAAAAAAAATCTTCAAATGAAAAATTAAAAAAAACTTAATCTTAAGCTTAAAATGCTTGAAAGCTGGTTTATATTTTAATTCAAGCAAACTATAGCCTAGTTGCTTTGAAGTTAAGGCTGTATACGTTTTCGAATGTACAAGAGATGTGAAGGTCTTCTTAAGGCCTGCCATAGAATTCCTTTACTTTACCATTAAATTTAAAACATTAAGTGCAGCTAAAGTTGAAACTTGATGACCAGCAAGAAACAATCGCAAGATAGGGAACGTTGGAGCTTGCAGGAATGTGGCAGCAATTTTAAAGTAAAAATTTCGCGAACTGACTGGCTGGTTGGCGCAGTGGTGCAAGACATCGCTTCTGGCGCGGGAAGTGTGGGTTCGATTTCCAGACCGGCCAAATCGGAGACAGTGTCGCCAAAGGCTAGCCACCGCTGCGACGTTTCTTCAGAGCTGCGTTGCCTAGCGCTTAGCCGCAGAAATGAGCCTTGCCATTTGTTACACGCTGCGACGCGATACCACGAGTATGATGAAGATTTGATTTAAATTTTAGATACAGTAATCTCCCGGTTAAGTTCGCAACTTGAATCTGAACAGTTCGTGCAAACTTATGCGGTAGGTGCGAACATAACAATTAGGCTATGGTTAGTTAATACAATGTCGCCAACGACTCGCCACCGTTGCGACGTTTCTTCGGAGCTGTGTAGCCCAGGCGCTAAGCCGCGGAGATGGGCCCCGCAACTCGTTACACGCTTCGGCGTAATACGGCGAGTATAATGAAGATTTGATTTTGATTTTTTAGTTAGTACAAAGTGCATTATTACGTAACATAAGGCATGTGTCAGCGCTGACGGAGACTCCGACCATTGGGCTTAGGGCATAGAGCATGAACCTACTGTTTCGAGAAAAAAATAAGATCCTTGAACTAGAGGATCAGTTGTTGTGCCCCGACGTGCAAGATGATGCAGGAATTGATCATAACAAACTGAAAAATTCATTTGAATTTTTTCAGCGAAAATTGAGGCAGGTGGTCTTAGAAGCGAAGAACAAGTGAGAAAGCAGTATGCATCAGCTGATGGTTCATGACTTGTTGAAGCTGCTGACTTTTTCACGACCTGTTTGTTTTGCTGTAAACATCAATACCTTTCTGTCAAAAGTTGAATCTTGATTTTTCGACAATTTTTTGCGAACTTAAACGGTTGCGAACTTAACCTGGAGGTTACTGCACTGCTTACTCGGCGTTGCATGGCTGTTCTTCCGCTAATTCATCTACATGACTGTTTAACTCTGTGGCAGGATTTGGCGCATAAGGATTGGAGTTGACCTCGGAAATCTAGAAAGAAATAGTTTCTGCTTTATTACATTGTAATTTGAATTGTTTATTTTATGAGCGAAGAAAACTTCATATCTCGCTAAATTTGTTAAGTCACGGAAATGCCCACGAAAAATACGCTGCCGTCATTTTGCAAAACCTAACAACTGCAATTTTTCCGCTTTTCTAGTTTTCAAGAAAAGCACTTTTTGTCTTTTATAATTTTAAAGGACCTTGATCTTTCAAGAGTGAGGTTTCTAGCAATGACATAGTATCACACTCTAGATCAGTGGTTCTCAAACTGGGGTCCGCGGTCCTTTTGGGGTCCGCGAGACAAATTTTCTGGGACCGCGAAGCACCTTCCAAAAAAATTAAAACGACGATCCTGAAGAAAAAATTTTGTGTAAAACTAAGTTTTCAGGCAACTTTTCTTCCAATCAACTTAACAAACACAATTTGTCATGAAACCTTACAGGCTACATAGGCATTTATGATATCACAAGAAGCAATTTGATGTCACATTAGTGCAATGGCTCCTTTAGCGTGAAGTCTGCGAATGATGGAGAACGTGCAGTAGCAAAAAGGATCAAGTTTTTTTGCGGATGGCTTAAAAGTAAAAACCTGGTGGGTGGCGGCAGCAGTATTGGTTTCAGAGAAGGATACTGCAATGTGTGATTTTAGTCTAACTCTAGTAAATTGTTCATTTTCCTTAAATAAGTTTGCAAAGAAGCAAGTGCCCTCGTCACATTGATACAATAAAAAATCAACGTGTTGTTTTGTGTTTATTTGTGTTAATTTTTCAAGGGGACCGTGAGCCATTAAAAAAATTGCTAGGGGACCGTTGCGTAATTTTTTTAAAAAAGTTTGAGAACCACTGCTCTAGATTGAAGTGTTTTGTATTAGATTTTGGGAAATACTCTTTGTTTGTTTTTTATACGCTCTTGTTAGGTTTTGCTCAATGAATCTCTCAATAATTTTTTGTGTTTCATTTCCTAACAGAAGTTATTTTTCTCATTTTCTCGTCGTAGCTCGGTGATGTTGTAGGCTACAAATGAACAAATTTCGAGTTAAAAATTTTTTTCTTTTGTCTTCAAATTTCGCTTGTTTAGTTTTGCATCATGAAGAAGTCATAGAGTAGATTTTAATTCTAGTTTTAAGAGCATTATTTTCCTAACCAATTCATTTCGCGTTAGCAGGTTAAGAAAAATGTTTTCCAAAACTTTATCAACAAGTTATCTTTTGCAAACCCTACTAACTCAGAAACGGCCCGGTTAAAACTTTTGCAATTTTTACCAGGGACGGAGAATTATAAAACAAAAAAAATATGCAAAAAAATATTTTTGCAAACAAACGACTTGTTTAGTTTTACAAAATGACGGCAGCAGGAGCCTTGAAAGGTAGTAATTTTCAATGTTTTGGAAGTTTTTTGTTTATTCCTGATCTACCTTTGTTTTCTTTTCTGGGTTTATTGATTTTCTTTTGACGTAATTCACAGTGATTTCACATACAGCTGTCAAACAAGCAATCATCAAACCTCCGACCAGTAACAAAAAAATCCCGGTGAAATTCTGAAAAAGAAACATCTGTTTATCAAACACCTAAAGGCATTTAACAGAAGATGCTTGATGATGACATTACGCAAACAGTCGAATCAAATCTTCATTATACTCGCTGCATTGCGTCGAAGCGAGTAGCGGCGCCCGTCTTATCGCGGTTGAGCGCCTGGGCAGCACAGCTCCGAAGAGACACCTCAGCGATGGCGAGCCACTGGCGACATTGAGTCTGATTTGACCGCGCCGGGAACCAAACCCCACATCAGGGGAGAAGCAAATTCGACAATAGCCCCCCCCCCCCCCCCCCCCGAAATATTTTCAGTGACCACTAGGCTACAAACAAAGATACTAATGCTATAACGTAAATCTACTAACAACGCAAGCAGGGGCAAATTAAGACCACTCGGGGGTCTGTAATTCTACTAACAACGCAAGCAGGGGCGGATTAAGACCACTTTTCGACAAAAAAAACTACGCTAAAATGAGTATTTTTCTTGCAAAAACCGTAAAAATCCGTGGCGGCTGGGGGCTCTGCCACTTGGGGGCGGGGGCAAAAATTAAGATGGAAACACTTGGATTAGCTCCGCCCCCAGACCCCCTTAGTCTCTGGCAGCTGGGGGCGAACATCCTCTTTGCCGAATCCTGGGTGCGCCACTGGAAAAGCCTATGAAGTTTTGCCCCCCCCCCCCGAAAATTTGGGCTGGCTACGCCACTTTCCCTTATCTACCGTACCGTCAGTGATTCAGCAGTGTCTCAAACCGCTACGCCAGTCGCACACAATATGCGAGCATTTATATACGTCAGCCCATTACGTCATTGTCTATCATTCAAAAATGATTGAATGTTGTACAGAAAAAATAGAAAAGACAGACAACCTGAAAAAATTGCATGGCATGGGTCACGCAGCAAGATTGTTTAAAAAAAAAAACACTGATGCTAGTTTTTTACTCGGTTCAAATTCAAATGTACACTACAATCAAGGGCGTAGCGAGAAGTTTTCAAAGGGGAGGGAGAGCTTACTGTACACTGCTAAAGCCATCAAAACAATCTGACATGTTTCAGTCAATTAGCAACGTTTGTTTTTTTCACTAAAAAGCAAATTCAAAAGGGGGGCATGGCAAAATGCCCCCCAAATACGCTTCTGACTGCAATTGTCTGAGTGACAAATCAAAATAGCCTACTTCTAGTGTTCTTCCTGTTGCTGTAGTTTTTGCTTCTTCTTGGTTTAAATTGCATCCGGACTTGGGCCAGTATTTTTGTCGAAGAGCTTCTATTTCGCCATTTTCTTGTAAAGCCAAAATTCTGAACGCATTGTTTTGTATTGTCAATAAATAAGAAGACGATTTCGCTGTCCACTAGACCAGAGGTCGGCAACCCCTGGTACGCTGTCCACTAGACCAGAGCTTCCCAAACTGGGGGTCGCGACCCCGCGAGGGGTCGCGTAACAAACTTCAGGGGTCGCAGGAAGTACACATTTGTACAAATTTTCGGCAAAGTATTTGCGTATTCAGTGTTACGCAATTGCGTAGCATGCTGTAGTGATTTTTAAAACTTTTAAAACTGGTGCAATTGCGCAAACAGCATTCTTAACTTAGGCCTAGCTGTAGATTTTGGCCTATCTCTAAGCTAAATACGAAATGGTGAGGTAGCGGTTGAATGTTGTAGTTCTCTGTATAACTATGAACTGTTTTGTTTCGTCACTTTGGTATCAAGTGACAAAGCTGAATGTATCTTTTTGTTTCTTCTCTTTGGTTGGCGACGCCATGTAGAACTCTGCTGGCAAGAGGCTATAGTACCGGTAACTAAAAACTATTTAAACAATGGATAGCTGGTTAATCAATGGTTAGCATGAAAGCCGAATATCCATCATCATCGGCCTCGGCAGTAACCGCACTCCGGCCGTTTGTCTCGACGTGTCTGTGCGAGTCTGCATGTTCAACGTTGACGGCAAAACATCGTTCCTGCATAAGCAACATTGAAACCGCCGTGAGACCGGCATTAACAAATATTGAGCCGCGGCTGGATTAGGCTTGTAGGAGAAAGCAATTGCACCCATCACATTACATAAATGTGTTTGCTTTTTTTGTTTCTAATAAGCTATTTAAGCATAAACCAGTAGGCATTGTAGGCATCCACAGCTCAGATGGCCGAGAGGTGAGAACGTCTGCCTCTGAATCTGTGGACTTGGGTTTAATTCCAAGTCGGGTCAAACCAATGACTTTAAAATTAGTATTCACAGCTTCCCTGCTTGACGCTCAGCAATAAAGGGACAGTGTGAAGAACAAGCCGGCAAGTTTACTTGTTGTGTCGGTGGGACAGGCACTTAGCGGGATTACCCCATGTTGGTGTGGTAAACAGATGGCTGGCAACTCCTGAGCGAGCTCGTATAGCGCATTGATTGCTTTCTCGTGATAGGAGGATAAATATGCCACAAAAATAAAATAAATAAATAATTGAGTAGCGGTAACTTGTTTTTAGTTTTCGCCTTTCAATAATTATCACAAATGCATATTTCGCACTGTTTGTGATTTTTGTTGTAAAGGGTCGCGAAAAATTTTGGAAGATTAAAAGGGGTCGCGAGCGAAAAAGTTTGGGAAGTCCTGCACTAGACCACATGGCCAATTTTTGTGAGCTTCAAGCCCGCGGTTTTTGGTTGTAGATTCTGCATCATAATCAATTTATGACGTCATAATCATTATAATGCCTAAATCCCACGAATAGCCTATAGCAATGTGGACAAGGCGTCAGGGTACATAAAGCATTAAAACTCTGTGGTTTTTAAGCTGCTACGCACACTTAGTATGTCCTTTTCGTTTCCTTTAGGAAAGAAATGTATAATAGAAAGCGTCAAAACAAAATCTTTCAAGTTGGATCGTGAACTTGCTAGAAACAAATTAATGTTTCGACTGTAACAAAAGTCTCGTCAGCCTTGCTACGCACAGTCAATTCAGGCCAGACTCATTCCAGACTGTAAAGACTTTTTTTATGCATTGCTCATCCTACACGCATCGACTTCATTTCTTTTCTACGTCGTTCTCTCCTTTAGCAGACGACTGGCTATAAACAACGATGCCCAGTGAAAAAGCCTATAGCCCAACCTCTAACCCACAACAATTAAGTTGCCGGTAGCTGAAGTAGCCTACATCCTCCTGCCACGAATCCATTCAGGTTTTACGAAATATGGGTCGTGAACAACATTAGTAAAAGCAGAGCCGACTAGTTTGGTACGTTTAGAACTCCAACTGATTTATTTACCCCCATTCAAATCGCAATATCGACACCACATATTAAAATCATTTTCAGAACTTGGGAGCATAATGCTTAGATCATCTTATTAGCTTCAGTAAAAAATATGCACCCAGAATAATTGAAAACATTAATTTTTTTTAACTATTTAACGTTTCACGATGTTACCCATCCCATCGTCATTTTGACAATTTTGTTATTGTCATTTTGCTGGGATTGTCATTTTGACAATAAGATGAGTAACATTTTGAAACGTCAAGTAAATAAAAAATGCTTTCCATTATTCTGGCTGTATATTTTCAAAACATTTAAAACCAACCGAATTTTGTGCTGTACTTGATATTTTACGTTGTAAGCACGTTGGTATATCTTACCCGTGCGTCAATGTATCCCTGTATGGACTCCCATACTGCAGAGCGAATCCGTATCCCTTGTCATAAATCGAATCTCCCACCATGATAATGGAACACGTTTCGTGTTTCAAAACTTCGTATTCTGAAACGCGAAACCCATTAAAACATAGTTAACACGAGTTAAGCTGCTCAAAGAATGTATGAAATTTCTATTTCCAGCTACTCGCCTATCACAGCCACATCCCACAGAAAAGCAAGGTTTTCCATCTCCGCACGATGGAATCCAGCTCGGACACTTGAAACACGATTCCGCGTCGAGTTAATGACATAAGACATTTTTTTAAACTGAGAATTCTGGTCACTTGCTTCCTGTCCTTTTGCCTAAAAAATTTTTTTTAACTTTAAAGAAAAACACAAGGTTTAGTAACATCTACTGTAATAAAATTCAAAGCAAACTCAAGAGTGCATCAGTTCTTTCGGAAACTGAGTTTAAAAGTTTAAGGTCTAAGCATTGTCTTTACTGCGAAAACAACTGAAGATAAATAACTGGCGCTGGGCAGAACAAATCAAATCTTCATTATACTCGCGGTATTACGCCGAAGCGTGTAACCAGTGGAAGGGCCCATCTTCGCAGCTTAGCGCCTAGGCAACACACTCCGTAGAAATTTCGCAGCAGCGGCAAACGGTGCGACACTGCGTAAGACCTAACCGGCCCAGCAATTAAACCCATGACGTCCCACGCCAATAGCGATGTCTTAAACCACTACGCCAACTGGCCTTAAAATTTGACCGCACAAAGCAGTCACCAACAAATAAAAATTTGCAATAAGAGAGACTGATAAAAGAGCATGCGTTCTTTTTTTCATACATTTCTTTTTATATATTTTGTTGCATATACATATTTATCCTCCTACAATTACGGGAAATGGTTGCTTCCAGTAGCAAAAGGGCTCAATGACCAAGGTCAGAGCATATATTAATTTATTTAAAAACACAAAGTAAAAACCTCTACAGACTGTTTCACCTCAGCGGATCATCAGGAAGTATCTTATAAGATAATTGAATAAGAACTATAGAACCGGCCGTTAGCTCAGTTGCAAAGCGCACGCTATCGGTGCGGGAGGTCTGGGGTTCGATTCCCGGGCCGGTCAAATCGGCACAGTGTCGCCAACGACTCGCCACCGTTGTGACGTTTCTTCGGAGCTGTGTAGCCCAGGCGCTAAGCCGCGGAGATGGGCCCCGCAACTCGTTACATGCTTCGGCGTAATGCGGCGAGTATAATGAAGATTTGATTTTTGATTTGAATAAGAACTATTTGAATAAGATACCTCCCGATGATCCGCTGAGGTGAAACAGTCTGTAGAAGTTTTTACTTTTTTTCTTGGTGTTTTTAAATAAATATTTATCCTCCTATCTCGAGAAAGCGATCAATGCGCTATAACGAGCTCGCTCAGGAGTTGCCGGCCATCTGTCTACCACACCAAGATGGGGGAATCCCGCTAAGTGCCTTTTCCAACGACACAACAAGTAAACTTGCCGGCTTGTTGTTCACACTGTCCCTTTAATGCTGAGTGTCAAGCAGGGAAGCTGTGAATACCAATTTCTTTGACGATCTTTGAAGTTTTTGATGTTTAGCCTTTGATCTTTGTTTAGCCTACGATCTTTGAAGTTTAGCCGCTTATAGCCAAGGAATATTGCTGGCAGTCAACACAAGCAGCAGTTACATTGTAGAGGAAATATAGAGCCGCAGTAATTCCTAAAACTGATCCTTTCGACAACGTAAATTGAGCTGTCATCATGAGCAGTGTAAGCAAGCTTAAGCTATTTCCGTCCAATATTGGTTGTGGTATTCAGCAGTTACAATCTTTTTACAGTAAAACACCGTAAAAAAAGTGAGATAGTTTATTTACATTCCTAAAAGTGGATCAGTTTTTCTGGCTTTTTGCAGCAGATGACTTACCATTATGTAATCAAAAATACTGGTGTGTGGGACGGTGCCATAAGCAATTTCATTTTGTTGGACAAGATCTTTGAATGAGCGAATAGGAAGATCTAGGCGCTGAACAGTCAAAAATGCAGCGAGGTTCGCTGTGTAAGATGAAACTATGATGAGAGTGAAAAGCCACCAAAACCCAACGGCAACACGGGAAGGAAACGATGTGGTGCACAACTCCGTACCTGAAAAGAAGAGGTTTTATTGATTTATGGTGGAAATTTGAAGAATAAGGCTACAAATCATCAGAAAAAAATATCACATCTTTACTATGCTTGCTGTATTACGTCGAAGAGTGTAACTTTAGTGGCGGGGTCCATCTGCGCGTCTTAGAGGGCAACGTAGAAACTCTTGGGCGGTGGCGAGCTATTGGCGTCACTTTGTCCAATTTGACCGACCAGAGATTCAAACTTAAGACCTCCCGCGCCAATAGCGATGTTTTTAACCACTACGATGGCCCTTCAGTACATTAACTGTTGAAATACCCAACATTTCATGCTTTAAAGTGGACTTAGTTTTTAACGGGGAGCCAAGGGAACAAATTTAAGGAATGCTAGGAGGAATGCCAAACTGTATTCTTTTAATCCTCTCTAATGGCTCAAGAAGGTAGGACCAAGGTTCGCATATCTTAAAAAACATGACTTTTGGAGTTTGAAAAGGTAAGGAATTTCTGCATTTGGGACAGGGCAGGATTTAGAGAATGAGAGGCCCTATTTAGGTAATTTGATCAACGAGGCCCTGGTGACCAATGTCAGACTCATCTCTACGCATACGGTATGAAGGTCATGATAGTCGATTTCCAAAAGAAAAAAAGGTCTTCGTTGTTCGTGACGAGGCTCCTTATTTTTTCGAGACCCTTAGCTTCAGTCGGCCCAGCCTATTGGTAAATTCGGCCTTGGCTTGAGACTCAAATTTTGAAAACAACAGAAGCAAAACAAAAAAGGAAGAAAATGAGATTAAACGATTATAAAAATGGAGATACTCAAGGGCGAGCCCAGAAATTTGAAAAAGAGGGGGCCGCAATTTCCTGTTTTCCTTTCCTCTGAAAATATCGGTGAAGACCAAAAAAAAAGGTCTGCACGTCTTTCGACGTCCAATTTACCTCCCAAAATCAAGTGAAGATCAAAAAAAGGTCATCGCGTCTTCAGATGTTCTGTTTCCGCTGTTCGGTTGACTGGAAATATATATCAGCTTATATTTCAGCGGGGGAGGGGGGCCGCAGCGGCCCCCCCTTCCTCCCTTTGGCTACGCCCCTGATACTGAAACTATGGAGCAAAACTATCTGCAGAGAAAAAATAAAACCCCACTAATTCTTAAAGCTGGACTTTTGGACAACATCGATTCAGCTGTCATCGGTTAAAAGTTTTCAGTTTTGTACCACCTTGCATATGCCGCTGATGATGACAGCTGAATTCATGTTGTTGAAACTTCCAGTTTCACAAATTAGTTTGCGTTTATTTTTCTTCCTTAAACGATTATAAAAAGTTTTTGTACTTACCTTGCTGCATCAAAGAGCTGTAAGCATACCAAAAAACTGAATCGAATTCACTTCTTCCATCTCTTCTGTTGTAGTTCATAGTTCTGCTGGGACTTATCTAATGCAAAATCACACGCTTCATTTTCTGGTATCAGTTAAGCAAGAAATTTGTCAAAGCATTCAATTTTTTTGTTCTCCTTTTACCTGGTTCAAGAAATACACGATAACTACGACCAACACGAGACAGAGAGCGATGCAAAACCTGAAAACAATTGTGTTACACATTCAGTGCTCTGTTTTTTGCGTTATATTATTATAGAAACAAGAAAGCAGGGATGACCACAGATTTATTTCCATCCGAGTATTACGTGAATTTAAATCGAAAATCAAATCCTTCATTGTACTCGTGGCATTACGCCGAAACGTGTAGTGAGTGGCGGGGCCCATCTCCGCAGCTGAGCACCTGGGCAACACAGCTCCGAAGAAACATCGCAACGGTGGCGAGTCGTTTGCGATACCGCGTCCGATTTCACCGGACCAGAAATTGAACCCAGGACCTTGAGTGCTAATACTATTGTCTTTATCCACTTCGCTCTCCCGCCAGAATAAGTGAATTTATCCAGTTTGTCAGGGACATGGCCAAGCGGTACCGCGCGCAGGTGACAGATCCTACATGAAAGGTTCGATTCGCGGCTGGGACGATCACATTTGACATATATAACGGGTGGCTGCTGACTCAAAGAGCGCAAGCTCACTTCGCAGTCTTCCTCAATTACTGTTGAATTTTCAGTTCAATATTTCTGATTTTATTTTTATCCTCCTGTCACGAGAAAGCGACAGAGGCGCTATGCATAGGACGAATCCAGACTCGCTTAGAAGTTGTCCTTGTTTCCGAATTTTCCGCTTGAATTTTGCTTCTGACTTCTTCAATTTGCTGCTTGTTAGATTCCACCACGCAGAGATAATTATCGTGAAGCATCTTATCCTAGGACACAGCAACGAGACTTGGGTGGGAGTTGAACCATCAACCTTGCGATCGTGGCCGTCGTAAAAACGACGCTCCGAACCACTCGGCCACGCTAACGACAAATAAAAGAATATTGTAATAATATACTGTAATTGAAAATCACCTCAGTTGTTTATTTTATTTAAACGTGTAAACTACATGATGATTCAACCCACTTTTCACTGCCCGGTTGTGTGTCCTATACCCTGAGTTGTGATTAAATTAATGTGGACATAGCGAAAGCAGAGAAAATCTAAGCGCTGCGATTGGTGAAAAAACAGCTCTCGACCAACCAATTATAAAAGAGGTCTGACAATATTTACTTTATGATTATTCTTAGACCCGGTTATTCTTAGGGGACATCTTCTGCGACGAAGGGTAGATGCTTCGGTGAAATGCCCAGGCGAGATCAACCAAGATCTTCTACGTAATCTTGCCATCGAGTTCTAGAAAAGTCTCAAGGCGTTCGAACAACGGGTGTTTAACACAGCAATTTTGGTCCGGTAGTTGGTTGGTTTAATTAAGGTTTTATGCTTACCAAACGCTGCTGTGAAATGGTTTTACGAACGAAAAGAGACTTGACGAAGGGAACGGGCGCCGAATGACGATCCCCACCGAATAATCCATGTAGCGCTTGGCGAAATCAACAACTCTTTCCCGATCTGCTGTGATGGTCAGTGCAGCAACCGCTATATCAGCGTCCTTCAATAAAACACTGTCTTGCTAGAAAAACTTTTTTCAAAAATTACAGCAGCTCAGACATATATCCAGAAAAACAATTGTTGATGGAAAGAAACAAGATGTATTACTGTAGTTGCATATTTATCCTTCTATCACGAGAAAGCGATTAAAGCGCTATAACGAGCTCCCTTAGAAGTTGTTGGCCACCAGTTCTGTCTACCGCACCAAGATGAGCAATTCTGCCAAGTACCTTTCCCAACGGCGCAACAAGTAGACTTGCCAGCTTGTTCTCCACACTTTCCCCATAATGCTGAGCGCCAATCAGGGAAGCTGTGAATATCAATTTTAAAGTCACTGCATGGCTTGACTCAACTCTGAATCGAACCCAACTCAGCAGTTCCAGACATTAGGCCATCGGAGCTATTATCATACCCAAGTGGGATTACTCCCACGCAAAATCTTAAAAATTGGAAGTGGAAACTCAATTCTGCATCTTGTCTCCTTCTCTGAACCAACAAATGGGCCTTTACAAGGTCAGAATACAATAATGTTTATAGACCACAAAAGGGATCGACCTGGAAACGAACTCAGATTTTATTTTGTACTTCAAATTATTTTTCAAAAACTTTGCTTATTTATTTACTAGTGTTTTACTTTAGTTTACGATCTATAGCAGTAAACCGCATTACACTTGCTGAGATGTAAATCAAAAATTAGGCTATTCCGTGTTTTACATTATGTTTACGAACCTATAACTTGAAATTGAACCTAGTTAGGTAGCCTACCTGTACGCAAACTTTTTAACTGATTATTTTTAATCTAGTCATTGCTTACCCGTCGAACCAATTCCCCAATCATTCCGTTCCACGAATGGTTTTTCAACTTCGAACCATAGTTCTGGTCTGGTACTTGGTAGATGGTGTACTGGAAGCCATATTTTTGGGCAAGTTTTTGAAATATTTCAATCGAAAATCCGGTGAAGTTTTTCCCGTTTCTGTCCAACATAACAAACGGCGCTTCCTGGACAAATGATATTTATAACAATAACATCATTTTCAAAAATTACATTTCAAAAAATTGTTCAAACGCCACCAAAGTTTGTTTCCGAATGCACAACAACGTCTTAAAACAATTGAAAACAATTTCCAGAATCAACATTTCCAAGTCCTAATCCAATCCTTATCTGAGTCCGAAACCAAAGTTTTTATTAGAATCGAAACCAAATCTTAAATAAACAATTAAGATTATTTTCAAATTATATTGAACTGAAAAATTAACAGTAATTGAGGGAGACTGCGAAGTAAGCTTGCGCGAGTCAGCAGCCACCCGTATGTCAATGCGATCGGCTCCAGCCGCGAATCGAACCCGTCACGTAGGATTAGTCACCTACACGCGATACCGCTACGTTACGTCGCTGGCAAAATTATCCGGTAAAATTTGCATTTTTTTTCAAAATTCGAATAATGGTCATGTATCATCCCAAACTGGATTGGTAAAAAACCTGATCCGGTCCGAGTCAGGTAATATTCCTAAATCCAGCCCAATTAAACTCTAATCTAATTCCGAGGACATCTCTGCTGTCACTCCTTTATAGAAAAATTTAATAGCATTGCGAGGAAAACGTTCATTTCATGTAGGCCTATGAGTTTTGTTTTGCGCTCATTGGAGTTTCTCTGATGCATGGCTGCGAGGTAACAAAGAAATCTATTGTATGTATCGTCTATCTTTCTTTTAGAGGAATTACAGTAAAATGTTGATAACAGAATTGAATTTAAAACTCACCAACATGGTAACGACTCGAAAATTGACTTTTTGAATTTCATTGGCATTTTTAGCGTTCAACTCTTGCGACAAATTGACATTCCACCGAAGCTCCTAAATAATATAATATTACAGGTGTAACAATCGTAATTATGGAAGTTTGAGTAGAAGAGTATAAAGATAATGGCAAGTAAAATGAGAACTTCTCTTTATTTTGTTTACGCGCAAATGACCTCTGTAGACTCAGTTTTCAGCTGTAGACTCGGTTTTGAGTGCGAGTCGGGTCGAACCAATGACTGTAAAATTGGTAGGCCTATTCACGGCTTTCCTGCCGGCATCAAAGGAACAGTCAGAAAAATAAGCCCAAATGTTTACTTGCTGTGCCGTTAGTAAACAAAATGATAAGTTGGGAAAAGCAGTTGGAAAAGGTGTGCTGTTTTGCAGTAGCGGGATTCCTCCATTTTAGAGTGGTAGACAGTTGACGGGCTATGCCTAAGTGAGCAGTGAGGTCGTAATTGCGCTTTGATCGCCTTCTCGTTACAGGAGGATATGCAACTAAATACAAAAATAATGATGAAATACAACTCACCGTTGTGAAATTACTCTTTGTTCCAGGTGGCTTTGTAATAAATTCAAGTGTGCTTAAGTCATTGTAGCCTTCCTTGTTCAGCCCAAAGTTAGCGAGCATTCCGGTGGTGTCAGTCTAGAACAAGATCAAAAAACTAACGTTCTCATGACCATATTCTCGAAAACCAGACGGTTAGCTCGTATGTCAAGCCGCTAGTGGTGTAAAAGATTATTGATTCGACTCCCGGACCAGTGAATTATTCTGGCAAATAACTATTGTATAATCTTTGCGTTCAAATCCTAACGCAATTAATTCTTTTTGTGGTTTTGGACGTAAACTCACGAGATCAAGGCGAAACCCGTCATTTTCAATTCAAAAATTTTTACGTTTTTCCGACCTGCTTCATCCATTTCATGACTTTTTTTCCTCCTCGCCAACTTGATCCACTTTTGCAATTGAGTCGAGTCGCAGCCACGGAGTCCCGTTCATCTTGCATGCGAGTTAACGTGTTGCTGAGATGCTGGATACCATCAGCAATTAGGTAGGCTTGAAGCTAAATGCAAATGACTGACTGTCTACTGCAAACTAAACATTAGTCGGCAGCGTGGCGTAGTGGTTCAGAACGTCGTTTTTACGTCGGCCATGATCGCATAGTTGATGGTTCGCCACCCAAGCCTCGCTTTTGCGTCCTTGGATGAGATGCTTCATAATAATAATCTTTGCTTGGTGGAATCTAACAAGCAGCATATTAAAGAAGTCAGAAGCGAAACTCAACCGAAAAACTCGGAAACAAAGACAACTCTTAAGCGAGTCTGGTTTCTTTCTATGTATAGCGCCTCCGTAGGAGGATACAAGTAAAGAGATCAATCATTTTCTACTAGTTCTTATTACCGGAATATCGTGAGCTTCAACTTTTGATTTTTTCGAGTCGCTCCAGCTTTCGGTAAAGCTAAACAAATAAAGATATGATAGTTAATGCTGTGGTTGAAGACATTGTTTTAGACGCGGGAGGTTCTGGGCTCGATTCTTGGCCGGTCAAATAGGAGACTGTATCGCCAACGACTCGCCACAGCTGCAACCTCTCTTCGCAACTGTGTTGTCCAATGCCCAGGCGCTAAGTCGCAGAGAAGGCCCCAGACACTCGTTCAAGCTTCGGTGTAATACCGTGAGTATAAGAATTTGATGACGGAGTCAGAGCGAATGTATCAGTAAAAATATGCCACGTTTTCCGATAAAATGCATTAAAAATGTAAAATCCAACTGTTTCACCCGAAACCGGGTCATAAAGGTTGTCTTATTCAAATACAATGATATTAATCATGCCGTGAAAAAATGTCAGTCTAACTTAAAAAAGATCGTACTTTTTCACCATTGGGTTCGACGTGTTGAGATATTGTCTTACAATCGTAATTGTGCACAATCCGAACCGCTTCATGAAATCCAAATCCTCCGCAACCAAATCCCCACCAGCCAGTATCCACCGAATGTGTTGGAAGTCAGATCGACTGGAATAAGCCTTAAAACATATTCATGATGAAACTTCTGGCGACAAGGAGCATAGCAGGTTATAGCTCCTTCGTGACGGGTTTGATTCACAGCTGGAGCCTATGACAATTGATGAGAAATGCTCAGCAGCAAAAGAAGACACCTGCTAAAAAAAATCACTTAACTAGGCATGGACCCATAGCCCCGCGCAAACCTCAGGGCCATCGCCTTGCGGCTGGGCAACACAGCACCGAAGAAACGTCGCGAAGGTGACGAGCCGTTGGCCACACATTGCCAATTTGACCGGCCCAGGAATAGAACCCCAGACGTTCCGCACCAAAAGAGTGAACTCAATAACTGAGCTAGCGGGCCGGTCTAATCCAATGCTTAAATATTTTGCTAATAAATTTTACATACAGTAAAAATGGGAAGAAAATAGTTTAAGGAGCAAAAACAAAGCCTCAGTAAATCTTGAAACCGAACATTTCGACAACATAGATTCAGCTGTCATCATCATCAGTGTAAGCATGGTTTTGTACTGCCTAGCTTGCATTGCTGATCATGACGACTGAATTCATGGTCTAGAAACGCACAGTTTTATGATTCATCGTGGTTTTATTTTTCCTCCTTGACGCTTACATAGTTCATCAGCTTTCGTGTGACGTTTGATGATGTAAACGCAATAATAGACTGAAATGTGATGAAGTCATTTTGTTCAATCAAGCTCTGCATTTTTGACGCAACGTTGCTGATGGTGACGTCATCCACTGAGCCATCAACTCTTGATTCTATTTTGACCATAATTGTTTTGCAAAAAGATTGGTGATTCCCCGCAACATCAGAAAGTTGGTAGCTCAGACGCTGAGCTGTGTCGGCCACTGAAAAAGCAATTTTGTCGTGTTTTTTTAAGAAGAGTAACATCTAGGCTTGATTCCCGCGTCGGTCAAATTTAGCAATAATAATAACAATAACGCGTTTGTACAGCGCGTTTCTTGGCGGAAATTCAGATCAAAATCTCTCAACAAAAACGTAATAGTAGAATCAGCATAGACAGTAGCGTAGGTCAGAGGTCGGCAACCCTGGCACGCGTGCCAAAAGTGGCACGCCGGAAGGTTTTGCGTGGCACGCGAAGCGATTCCATGCGCAAGCAAATTTTAAGTATTAAGATTTAACAAATTTACTTTTGAATCAATGAGCGAGTTTCAGTGTTCTGGGTTCAAAAGTCACTCAATTATTGAGGTATTTCTTAGTAGATAGGACATCAACCGACGTGAAGACCCTTTTTGTGTTTTTGGTTTGCACTGATATTTTCAGAGAAAAATAGGGCAACCGTTTGGCATGCGGAGAAGTTTCTATCTTGACACTATCAAAAAATGGCACGCTGCGCTGAAAAGGTTGCCGACCCCTGGCGTAGGTGGTGGGGAGGCATTGTGCCATAGCCCCCTCTTTTGACAATGGCTTTTAGTAAAAAAAACAAATGTTGTTATGTGATTGAAATATGCCTGACTCTTTTGATGGATTTTGAAGTTTATGGCTCCTCCCTTTCAAAATTCCTCCATACATCACAGAGCATGGAGAAAGTCTAGCTAATATCTGAAGATTGCGGTTCTTGGTCAAGCGTGTTGCACAGAGTTAAGCGTTGTGGTTTTTAGTAGACAGAGATGCCTGTGATTTTTAAAACGTAGAAACAAGGCTTATTCTTGAAGTTCACTTTGCGCTGCGATACCAGGGTGGAATAATCAAGAATGAGTAAAGGCATGTTTTATCGAAAGATAATTATGTGAAACATTTTTAAATGGAAAGTATAAAGTGTCTTATGGTAAGAGATTACTAGGCAAATGTTTTTCCAAAGCACTCATAAGCTATTTACTCGAACAAATTTTTTAAATGTAGCCTATATTAATTATCCTGTCACGAAAAAGCGATTGAAACGTTACGAAAAACTTGCCGGCCACATTGCCATTTAAAGATGGGAGAAGCCTGTTACGTAGGCTGAGAGCCTTAGAAAAGAGCCTACAAGGAATCAAACCCGAGTCTACGGCTTCACAAACATGCGCTTTATCCAGTCCGCGATAACAGCGGTACACAAATCAAAAAACTATACTTACAATCTCCATTCATCTCAAACACGATGATACGATTGTGGATGCCAAGTTGTTTCTTAAAGTGGATGATCGCTTCAAGCAATAGAGATTGTGAAGGAAGAGCAGAGAACATATAATCATTCATGAAGCGGATAGATTGCGAAGGTCGAATCTATAAAGTGCAACAATCCAGGTCCGATTGACGCAGTTGTTGAAGACACCGCTAACGGTGCAGGAGGTCTGGGGTTCGATTTCCGGGCAGGTCAAATCGGACGCAGTGGTGCCAACGGCTCACAATCGTCGCGGCTTTTCTTTGGAGCTGCGTTGCCCAGGCACTAAGCCGCGAAGATAGGCCCCGGCACTCGTTACAGGCTTCGGCGTAATACCTGAGTAGGCTTGCAATGGAGATTCGATTTTTTTGTTTGTTTTTGAGCAAGGTCAGGAAATTGCAAATAGACGTATTTTTTTGTTATGACATACCGTAACTATCTGGCTAGGCAAGCTTGCCTTACGCAATGCAATGAAATATCAAAACCGGCTGGCTGGAATAGAGATTAAATTTGTCGCCATCAATTACGTAGGTCTGTAGCGGAATTCCCGGCCAGGACAGATCGGACACAGTGGACGGAAAACGTTTAAACAATATAGGTATGAACAAGATTTTGCGGCAAAATTAGAACCAATTTGGCGGTATTTAGCCCACTCAAAAGTTTTTGCATTTACTTCCAAACCATTACGGTAGGTCAAGAACTTATTGATATTTCTTGGAACAACGCGAAGCTAGATGTAGGAACTTCTTAGTTATATCAAATTAACCTACTTGTAACAGTGGTAGATGGAGTTCATAGGTAGTAAAACGCAGCGCAAAATCCGTGGTTGCATCCGTCACTACTCCTATCATAGACGTGACAGCTGTCTCAGCGAGAACACAACCTAAAGAATCAAATCTAGCGATATTGCTCCGAAGCGAGGTTCGATTCGCAAGTCGTTCAAGTTGGACGAAGTCACTAGACCAATCCGAGGATTGAAATGCAGACTTCCGGAGCGCATATTTCGGAATAGTTCTACAGAATATTTTTTCGACTATAACAAAAGTCTCGTCAGCCTTGCTACGCACAGCCAATCCAGGCTAAACTCAACTCAATTCAACTCAAACTCAATTCAACTCAAACTCAACTCAACTCAAACTCAACTAAACTCAACTCAATCCAGGCTAAACTAAACTCTTTACAGTCTGGAATGAGTTTAGCCTGGATTGGCTGTGCGTAGCAAGGCTGACGAGAATATTTTTTGTTTGTTCTATTACCACCACTCTATACTCCATCCCAAATTGCACATCGGAAAGCAAGTGCGTAGAGAACAAAATCAAAACCTAGAGCAGAATCGAACCTAGACCATGATGTCGCTATTGCCATGTCGCTATTGTCAATTTTAACACCATGTCGCTATTGCCAATTTTAAGTACCGGTACAATTTTTCTACTTACAGCCATTTCGATCGAGCCCTATCTTTTTCTGTAGAACCATTTCGAAATATTCAAAGAAAGGGCGCTGTGAGGCGCGAGACAGCTCATCCGTCTGTCCCAGGGGCGAGCTAGATTATGAAATCATAAGGAAAAGGAAGTCAACCCTGACAATTCAACATTCATCACACGCATACTCAGCATGTAATTCACGTAAAAATTAAAATAAAATAAAATAAAATGAAAATGACACAATTCTCACCGAGACCTCTCCTCGTGACAGCTGTTTCGCTCAATGGAGCTCATCAGACGAGTCACGAGGCCGCGGTGAGGGAAACAAAATTTAACGAGCGCCACGTACAGTAAATTCAATTCCAAACTCAATTTTAGAATATGCGACACAAAATATTGAAAGTTCTGTCCGAAGATATGCTACCATCAGGATCAAAAGCCAAATAAACCTGGACAAAGGGGAGCGTCGGACTCAACGAGAGGGGAAACACTCGAACCCTCAAACTTTCAATATTTTGTGTCGCATATTCTAAAATTGAGTTTGGAATTGAATTTACTGTACGTGGCGCTCGTTAAATTTTGTTTCCCTCACCGCGGCCTCGTGACTCGTCTGATGAGCTCCATTGAGCGAAACAGCTGTCACGAGGAGAGGTCTCGGTGAGAATTGTGTCATTTTCATTTTATTTTATTTTATTTTAATTTTTACGTGAATTACATGCTGAGTATGCGTGTGATGAATGTTGAATTGTCAGGGTTGACTTCCTTTTCCTTATGATTTCGAAATATGCTTCCCGTGCCAATAGCGGTGTATTTAATCATTGCGCTAATCTTTACTCCATCAGAATACAACTAATGTCGAAAATAATGACGAAGTGATACGTCATTGTAAAATCAGTTCTAACGGGAACGAATCCTGAAAATTTCTAATTTGATTATTTAATCTTATTTCGCTTTTACATTTACGGCACCGGTTATAGTATATGATTCTTAGCGTTTTCAAACCATCTTACTTTTCATCTGGACATCAGTGGTAATATTACGCTCACGGAGTTGGAATGTCATCTTTGTATTTTCTGCGTTGATTCGTGCGACTGCAAGTTTCACAGCTTTTCGTTCTGCTCTTGCCTCTCCCTGATATAGAACTCCTACAACAGTGAGATGTTTTTTACGACATAAAGTTTAAGGTAAGGCAAAATTCAATATTTTGCAACGAAAAACTCCAAAAAATAACCGCTCGGTTGTCATAGTGAGTAAGTATATCGTTATTGGTGCGGTAGGTCGGGGTTCGATTTTCGAGCTGGTCACATTGAAATTAGAGTCGCCAACGGCCGCCACCTCTGCGATATTATTTTTGGCGCTAAGCCGGGGAGATAGGCTGCACATCTCGTTCTTCGGCGTAATACCACCAGAGATGGGCATTTATCGCGACAATTTATCGGCGATAATTTTTTATCGATTATCGTTATCGCTCAAAATAATTTTGATTTATCGATCACCGTTATCGCTTTTGTTATATATTTTGTTATCGCCGATGAATTATCGCGATACACGATTCTTTATGCACGCAGTGTTTAACCTTTAAAGTTAGTGAGTTGGCGCTATAAAAAAACTCACGGTGTCCATTAAGACTTGTTGTAATTTTAAAAATTATTTGTTTGTCTTGTTTAATTTCACGACAGAGACCGTGAACTGCTCTCTTTTCTTAAAAAATCTAGAAAAATCATTTTTGCAATTCGACTTACAAAAAAAACTTTGTCAAACACATTGAAAATTTACCGCAACATTTATCGGAAAAGTTTATCGGCGATAATTTATCGATTACCGATATCGCTTTAAGAAATTGAGATTTATCGATTATCGGTATCGCCCAGGGCTTTTTAGAAGTTATCGATTATCGTTATCGCTTTAGTACAGAAAGGTTTATCGTGCCCATCACTGAATACCACGAGTGTAACGAAGGTTTAATTTCTTGAACTGTAGTAAATTGACTGTACATAGTAGTCGGGTAAAGAAAATTCTACACGGAGTCTCCGCAATCGGAAACAAGCTGACAAATATATATCGCAGCAAATACAAAAGCGTGTAACGAGTGGTGGGGTCTATCTCCGCGACTTAGCGTCTGGGCAACGCAGCTCCGAAGAAACGTCACAGCGGAGGCGAACCGTTGGCAACACACTGTCGATTTGACCGGTTCAGATTCGAACACTCCACCTTCCGCACCGTAAGCGATGTTTTTAATCACAATCCCAACTGATCGGTTAATAACTTATCATTTTTGCACAACTACATTTTTGAACAGAAAAGCCATAAAGGCAGGACAAAGTGGATTACTCTAGGGGTAATAAATCTCACCAATATAAACAGTAGTTTTCGGTGATTGAGCTTCAATGCCATGCAATCCAACGTTGAGAAGCAAAAACAAACCGACGCAACAGAAATGCTTCATAATAGCAAGAAGTTTTCAACGAAAGTGTGACAAGCTTATCAGGAGTTACTCAAAAAGCTGCTGCAGCAAAATGTTCTTTATCTCGAAATTCAAACATCAAAAAAGCTTTTAGTTTCTTTGGTAAATTTATATTTTTATCAATACATTTTTAATTACATTAGCACAACAAAATTCATAAGTTTTTTCTAAGAGGGCTAAACAATCGCGAAAATTCGAGCTAGAAACCTTAAACCAAAAAAAAAAGAAAAATACCCGACACATAAATACGGAACGACATAGTTTTAGGATGAAAAATAAAACCACAGTAAATCTTAACACTGGACGTTTTGACAGCATAGATTCAGCTATCATCATCAACAGAGTAAGCAAGGCATTACAAAGCTCAGCATACTTTTTCTATAACTTTTGAAGTGCCTTGCTTACACTGCCGATGGTAACATCATTCTAAAGGCCTAATGTAGAAACGCCCGGTTCTAAAAATTATTGCGGTTTTACAAATGAAAATGCGCAAGTATGTAATAATTAACGTTATTTCTTTCCTTAAAAATTTTGGTAGTTTGACGCAAGCGAATGCTGCAAACTATCTGGGCGGTTGAGTTTTTGTATTTGACCTCAGACTTCGTATTGGTAGACTAATATTTACAGTACCAGTAAATCGGTCTTTTCTAAAAATAACGACGCTCCTGCGGTTCCATTATCAACACTCTTCGATCGAATTTATCTTACACTCGATTGGTTGAAATAAAGCTAAAGAGCTGAAAAGCGTGCTTCGATGATGCAAATTTATTGGCCTAATCGATCGTTCTTCCTTAACTTAATAAACTTTTTGTATAATTTCTATTTCCTTGAAGTCCTTTTTTTGTATTTACGTACTCAGTAAATCTTTACAGATTCTTCATTTTTGGAAATTTTTGAACAAGCTTTAATTTTTTACAAAATAGATCCGTCGGATTGAAAATTTTTCCTTGAGCAAAACACAACGAATTTATAAAACACATTTTCTATACTCGGACACTGCAACCTTATGTAGCTAATTAAGCCGCTAATACCAAAGTAAATGAACTTTTTATATCGGTTCGTTTGCAAGATATGCCCAATAATAGTATTGAGTCTAGGTCCTCTGGGACTGAACTGACTGTATTATTTGGCTGACAGCTACAAGAATTTTATTCGATCTTGGGATTTCAATTGTCAATTATTTCTTGTATTGTATAAAATAATGTTTTTGTAAAGTATTCCCAGTAGTCCCCTTCAATTTTATATTGTTTTGACCCACAATAAACTTTACGCAAAGACAACCACAAACGTACGTTGTGCTCGCAAGGCAAATTTCTTTGAATTAAAGCAAGAGCACCAGCTACTACGAAGATTCTGTTCGTTAATGACGTTTTTTAGTTTTATCATGTATTGATTTTATATTAAGATCTGTTTTTGCTCAGCTTAATACGCTGGAACCAAAAAACGAGGTTTTTAATTGGATAAAAGGTTTTTCTCATTATAATATGTTCTTTCAAATCGTAATTTTCAAAACTTTTTTGTCAAAACTACGATTTTTACATCAACATTTTTAATGTGACTTTAACTTACTCTGAAAATAATCTGCCTTTTCTTTTTAGAACCTACAGACCCCTTTGGTACTCAACCACTGAACGCCAATGCCGATACAACTTTTGCTTTGCGCTGAAAGCTGTGCAACCATTTCAACGTAGAACTTTCAAACATAAATTTTCTCTTTTTCTGATGTTTTGTTTAGTACACCACGGCTTAACATTTTTAGATGAAACTATGTACCGGTACAATACTTGTTTCCATAGGCGCAACCAGGGGGTGAAGGGGCTAAGAGAGCTAAAGCCCCCCACCCATCCCTTAGCCTTATGAACGGCAGTAGATAAAACAGCTGTAAAAAAACTTTTAAGTACCAGTATTTGCAATTTTGTCAATACTCAACAGACAACAGAGACGGATCCAGGGGGAGGTGGGGGATGCATCCCCCCACCATCCCATTTTCAAAAATGTTTTAGGTAAATACAATTTTTTTCATAATTTCGAACCTATTCGATGACAATAAGCCTTACGCCTTAAGCACGCATAATCGAAACTGTATGCCAACAAAATGCATCTTATTTGGTGAGGTACTCAACTCTGAAAACCGCGAGGTTCTTTCGGGTCCCCCTTCGACCTTACAATTATCTTCTCAATTTGTGCGTGAATTGTTTACTGTTTATATCATATGCATCGTCGAAAAATAAACTATGCTACTACTACTACTCAAAATTAGGGGCAAAAAATTTAAACAAAATGTGCCTGAAAATTGTAAAAACACTAAAATGGCCATTACAGTATGCATATTTTCAAAAATTTTGCGGGGTAGCATGCCCTCGGACACCTTAAAGCCTTTTTTGTTCCTCAATTTGCTTCACATTAATTGTGTCGGAAAAAATAGCCTACGCTTAAAAATGTCGAAAAATTGATGCCTCTGTCCCTAAAAATTTTCTGAATACGCCCCTGACATGAAACATTTTCAAAGGGCTTATTTATGCCTTTTTCCGGATCTAAACGTCTAACGCCTTCAATAAACATTCAATCTAATTCAAAATTGCACTTTCCCGCCAAAGTTTTGTCGACTCACTCCAGGCAGACATAATAATTTAAGTTTTACTGTGGCATTTTTAACAATTAATGTATTTGTATGTCCGATAATATCGTTAATTGCGGTCATGAGCGAGGTTAAAACCACAGAAATGCAGTCCCCTAGGTTGGTACCGGTATTAGTATATTAAAATCTTTTGTAAATTAAAATCGTTAACCGATCAGAAAAACGGTTAACCGGTGTCGCTTTGCTACCGATAGTTGAACTAGTTTCGGATGTAACGCTAAGCTTTCTTCTGTTTTAATCCACAGATGTTAAACCGAGCAAAAAAAACTAGCCGTGGCTTTTCCATGTTGAAATAGACGAGACCTACGTCATCTTGCGAGCCAGGCAGACATAATACCAGAAAATCACCAGCTGGAATGAACTAATCGTAATCACAAAAATATATTAGCTCCTCCCCTTACGAAAATCCTGTTTACGTCACTGCTTGGTTTTACGATGTTTGGTTGCGATGTTTTACGATGCTTGGTTTCCCAAATCGTGACACCAACCCCCCCACCGTTTTCCAAGCTGCCGACCCCTGCTCCACTTCACACGCTTCGCGTCAAATCGTCTTCGCGGCAAATCGTCCTCGCGTTAAGTTTGTTCGCGTCAAATTGTCATCCACCCGAAAATTGGTGCCCCTTCTCTGAAGAAAATTCCGAATACGCCCCTGACATGAAACATTTTCAAAAGGCTTATTTACGCTCGTTTCCGGGTCTAAACGTCTTTGCATTTAGTTAACATTCAACCTAATTTAAAATTACATTACCCCCACTAAAACTTTCTGAATCCGCTCCTGTATACAACGTGTGATCAAATCTCACGTAATTCTCAACCTCTTCCATTGCAAAATCCTGGTTACGCTAGGGGCTAAAGCGACTACTTCTGACATGGTAGATTCGTATGTAATCCGCTTCCGCGTCTGGCCAAAACAATCATGCTTGACTCGAAGACCTTCCATGGTCACTTCGCAGTCTCCCGTCTCGGCAATGTTGTACCAACTTATTGTTTGTTCATTTGTTAAATTTTAAGTTAAATTGTTTTCTTTCAATTTGTGTAACTTGTGTTCTGATTTTTATGAGCCTGGTAAATAAATTATTGCTCTCTCATGTAAAAAATTTTGAGACCGATTTCAAACCGAAATAAAGTAGGGCCTTTCCTGGTCTCCGGCAAGACATGTGATTGAAATGACGTCCAGACTAAGTAGTTCTTGTAAATTAAACTTGCTCAGATGGCCGAGTGGTATAGAGCGTCTGTCTCTTGAGCTGTAGACTCGGGTTTGATTCCGAGTCGGGTCAAAGCAATGACTTTAAAATTAGTATTCACAGCTTCCCTGTTTGACGCTCAGCATTAAAGGGACAGTGTGGAGAAGTCCGTAGAACTCACGTATAAGTTGAGCAAATCATTCGTTCCATTGTTAAGCGACAATGGACAAAACAATGAGTCCAGAAAAATGATTAGCGCGCATCTTTTTCTATGTAAAATGGTCATGACTTGTTACAATAAATGGTATAACTCAGTCATTTTTCCATATTTTTTTACAAAATAAGTTTTATTACAAAGCTATTGATGTAACCTGTCATATAAACCAGTTTTAATGTTCAAAAAGCGATTATTAGACGCTTAATTTTGACTTAGTTAACGCTTGAAGAAAACAAAAATGTGTCCTTATTGTAAAAGCATTCAGCAGACCAAAAGCCACGAATTGGTTACGGTAGTAAGGAAGCGAAAATGGTTACCTCTGGTTTGAGAGGTCAGAGTTCAGACCGTCAGTGATTACGATTAAGTGACGACGCTCTGCTGACGAAGTTGAAGTCTTTACTTAGCCGCGTTTTTAATCTAAATTACAGTATAGCAACTTGACGAAAAATTGAGTGAGAATACTAGTTTAGTCTATCATGACATGAGTACATTATAAAAAGCATTTTGATGATGCAAAAGCAAGTAATGGAAATATGGCTGTAGCCTGCAATTATAGCATAGGGGATCGATAACTGGCCAAAAATATCGAGCAGAAACATTTCTTACGCGAATTGAAATGTTAAGCGTACACCAACAACAAAAACCATCAATAAAGATATGCCAGCAGTCAAGCGACATTCAATTGTATGCTAGGCCCATAGGCTTGCTGCGTTGCGCCGATGACAGACTACAAAACGTAATGACAATCCTAGGCCCCTAGCTCTTCATAAACTAGTGCTTTGGATAACTTCGGACTCTCATGTCATTTATTATTAGTCGATCATGTTTAACATTACCTGTAATTTACTGATCACTTATATCTTTTTCTGCCGACCCAAAACATGGTTCGAATGGTCTTCATTTAAGGGAAAACGCAATTCATTCAACACTGTTACTCTTTTAAAAAGATCAAATCTTCAATGTACTCGCGGTATTGTAGACTGGGCCCAATCGTGTAACGAGTGGCGGGGCCCTTCTTCGAGGCTTAACGTATGGGCAACAAAGCTCCGAAAAAACGTTGCGGCTGCGGCGAGCTGCGTGATTTGACCCGCCCGGATCCCCAAACCGAAAGCGACGTTTTTGCAACTGACCTATCCGACAGGATCACAGTTACTTTTTGACCAAGTTAAATTGATTTTGAAGAGAAAACGCAAAAATTTATTTTTAAGTCATGCGTGGTTGTCGCTGCCTTGCCTTGGGTATATCCTTCATATAAGCTGGCTTCTGCAATCTAAATCGGTTTGTCGTAGCCTAATTAAAAGTCCAACGTGCGCATCCTCTGCCACTAGGATACGCGCACTCCAAGTGCTTCCCTGCTAACAGAAGATCCTAACGCTGAACTGCGGTCAAACCGGCAAATGAACAATAAAAGGTAATACTATTGCAATTATTTTATTTTCAATTTGACAAGGCTTCTGTTAAACCAATAGTGCACAATTAGGCATCTAACGACCAAGTACAGAATCACTTTAATCACATAAACATTTCTGGAATAAATATTTAAGCCGACATTATCTCCCCTCTACAAATCTGAGGCGAAGTTGAAATCTTCATTTTCATATTTAATATAAGCCATACCGCAAAGCTAAGCTTACTTTTGCAGCTAAACTGACATTATATGTTCCATAACTACCTAACTACTACTTTTTATGAATTAATTTTCAACAGCTTTAGTCTAAACCTGTCTATTAGCCCCAAACACCTACAAACTAGGCTTTAGTACAATGCTCAACCTGTTTTTTTTGGACACATTTTCACCCACAGTGTTTCCCGCCAAAACCTGTCTGTTCAACTTATACGTGAGTTCTACGGACATTGTGGAGAACAAGCCGGCAAGTTTACTTGTTGTGCCGCTGGGAAAGGCACTTAGCGGGATTTCCCCATCTTGGTGTGGTAGACAGATGGCCGGCAACACCTAAGCGAGCTCGTATAGCGCATTGATCGCTTTTTCGTGATAGGAGGATAAATATGCAACTAAATATGCAACTGTTTTGTTCATAAGGTTAAGTGCTAAGTAGTTCGCTGCCGGTTAGTTCAGTTTTTATGACATTACTATCGGTGCGAGAGGTCTGGGGTTCGATTCCCGAGTCGGTCATATCGAACACACTGTTGCCAACGTTGCGACGTTTCTTCGGAGTTGTTACACGCTTCGGCGTAGTAAACTAATATCGCCAGTACGACGAAGATTTGATCTGTAAAGCTAAGGCTCCATCCAGTGCCGGTGCTAGACCAACTGAGGCCCCTTACCCGAAAACTTCACGTGGGGCCCCCTTTATCCTCAAACAAAATGGAAGGTAAAGGTGATTTTACACAGAATGCGATTTTCATCTGATTTTGCATTTCACGCATATTCGTACGATTTGTGATGAAAGAACCTGACGGATGTGTATTTACACAAAATGCGATTGTGTACGATCAGGGGCGTAGCCAGGGGGGGGACCAAATTCGGCAATTGTCCCCCCCCGAAATATTTTCAGTGACCACTAGCCTACAAACAAAGATACTAATGCTATAACGTAAATCTACTAACAACGCAAGCAGGGGCGGATTAAGACCCCTCGGGGGTCCGTAAATCTACTAACAACGCAAGCAGGGGCGGATTAAGACCACTTTTCGACAAAAAAACTACGCTAAAATGAGTATTTTTCTTGCAAAAACCGTAAAAATCCGTGGCGGCTGGGGGCTCTGCCCCCAGACCCCCTTAGCCTTTGGCAGCTGGGGGCTTCGCCCTCACACTCCCGGTTGGGGCACCCTCTTTGATCAAAGCCTATGAAGTTTTGCCCTTCCCCGAAATTTTGGGCTGGCTACGCCACTGCGTACGATATTGCATGTACGTACCCTAGCTTGAAATCTACGTACGTATTTTGATACATCTTCGTACGTAATTTACTTACGTAAATTACTGACGTAAATTGCATCGTATTCTGTGTAAAGCCTCCATAAGGAATTACTGGTCGATGAAGAAACTGAGTCCTCTTAATGCAAACAAATTTCTATGCAATTGATTCCTAACAGTAATCCACAAAACAAAGAAACGATCAATTAAATATTTAACACAGGTTTCAAAATGTTTTCCGGCGAGCCTTCATATATAGCGGCAGCACCATAACTCATAAAAACTAATTTCAGTTGGCTTCTAAAACTAGCTGACCGTCTGACGTATGACCACGGGTTCCATCGATCTGGAACCTAAAATATGGACGACTGGAAAAATAATTAAACTGCCTGGGTATTATTGAGCTAAAGATACAACACGAACACCTTCCCATCATGCCTATATGACTAATAGAACGGCTGTTGGTTTCGTGAGTAGCTTTCCTCATAGGAATTTTTTGGGACCGCTATACTCTCCCTTAGAGGTTCATAAAGATTCTCTATAGGATTCGCTTGATTGGTCAATGACGCAGTTACATATGCTCAAGATATTGCAGTCTGTTTGTTCTACCTACACAGAGGGGTCTATAGCTTTCGAAAAATAAACGTACAGGACTAAAGTTTGTTTATATTTGAGGATTATTTCGTTACGCGTACGGTATAAACCAACAGCATTAATCAAAGTCCATTCATAAACAGAAGCAACCCTGTAACTGGTTTCCAATGATAGGCCTACCGGTACAATCACAAACATGTTTTCTTTTAATTGCACCGTATGCTTTTAGATTATCGGCACTATAATTACCGTAGAATGATCGAATTTACTATTTGGAGCAGGTTTTCGGTCAAACATTAGTTGTAGCAGTGGTAGTATCTGCACCTGTAAGTTAGTAGTGGTAAGCCTAATAGTTGAACAGACGTTTGGTGGTACAGAATTTGAAGATGGCTTGAAGCAGAAGATTCATTTTTCCCAAAGCTTTTCATTTGACACTTTTCAGGGTAAATCGTCAGAATAAAGAATAAGTGAACCAACCTGATTCATAAAGGGAAAAAAAGAGTTCTGATTGGATAGAAACAGAGAGCTCTGATTGGTTAGTTAATTAGAAGTAGCCAACAGAAATCTTCAGACGGAAGAGCTCTGATTGGCTAGAAAGTCAAGGGAAGGAGAGTTAAGATTCTTTTTGTTTGCAGATAGGTTTGAGAGATTTAATAAAAGTAGCTTCTAAAGCGGAAAGATGAAGATACAAGAATTCTTGCCCGAGGTCGTTCTCTGACTTCTCTCTTTCATCTTTCCTCCTTAGAAGCTATTTTTGTTAAATCTCTCAAACCTATCCTCTGCAAACAAAAAGAATTCGTTTATTCTTTTAAACTATCTTAACTCTCATTCCTTTGACTTTCTAGCCAATCAGAGCTCTTCCGTCTGAAGATTTCTATTGGCTTCTTCTAACTAGCCAATCAGAGCTCTCTATTTCTAACCAATTAAAACTCTTTCTTTCCCTATATAAACCAGTTCGGTTCACTTATTCTTCATTCTTACGATTTACCCTGAAAAGTGTCAGATGAAAAGCTATGGGAAAACTTGACTCTTCTGCTTCAAGCCTAATAGTGTTTCTTTATTTTTGCACCATCTGCGTCGACACAATGAAGAATAAGATAAGATCAAAGATGAAGGAAATACAGCAATGGTACAAGTCACAACAAAAGAGAAGAGGCAACAAAACGATAAACGTTATGACATGCGATGCAGGCAGCGGGTAGGAGAAGAGGAGTTAAAAAACAAGATTAGGCGTGATTGCAAACACTCAGAAAAATTTAAGAAAGTAACGAAAAAATAAGATTCCTCTTGTTAGACCAGCATAGCGCTCCGGGCAAGGTCAGGGACGCCTTGTAGAGATGACTCGGGCTGATTTTTTGGAGGCCCGGACCGTCCAAGGCCCGGAACTTATAGCCCAGTAACCGTAACCTACCCGGCAATTAACTCATACCAAAAATAAAGCACAGCCCGCCCAAAGCCCATTCTTTTTATGAACTTTTAATCACGTTAATCATTTTATTGCATGGGTGTAAGTGGCTTGACGAGCATAGGCTCTTTCACTTTCTCCTGTGTATGTGCTGTGCATGTATGCAAATAAATGTTGAAGTTGAAGTTAATCGAATTTCAAGAGATTTCAGAAATTGTTAGTGTCTCGATAGCGGCCCATTAGGAAACAGCAAATAGAACTTGGTTGCTAGCGGACCAGTAAAAAGACCGGTTAACGGCTCGTCAGCGGGTCTTTTAGTTAGCGGCCCATGCTATCTCTAACGCCTTGGTTTGGGAACAGAAAAGAATCCGCGGCATGATCATCTGATCAGTCATGCGTGTCATGTGATCAGTCATGCCTGATACGTAATGAAATGATGGATTGATGGACCTGGAGCATGGATGGACAGTGTGTCAAGTCAAGTCAATGTATTCACCAAAAGCGCAGCAAAAAGACGACGTTCAGGTAAGTGATAGCGAAAGACACAGAAGTCACCAAAGTCAGCTACACTTTGAACATTAGATTGTGCGTGATTAGCGGCAGATACAAGACGTGTTCGATTGGAAATTTAAAAGCAAAAAATACTATTAACAGATTAAAGTAAAGTTTGACTGTTGACACGGTTACTCTCAAACAAAATTATTGCTGTAAAATTAATATAACCAGCGACAGACCAGCATATTGCAATAGCCTTAACATTGAACTAATTCTGAAAAAGTTTGGTCATAAGCACGTAAGACCTTTGTGAAAAAAGACAAAATAGGCATGGGCAAAAAGGGAGGAGGAGGTATTGAAACTTAAGTATGTTGCTAAATGTGGATTGAGATGAGATTGAGTCAGTATTTTGTTATTTTGGCATACGCAAAAAGGGGCGCATAAAGATACTTGCAATGTACTGTACCATATGAAACCACAATTTGATGTACACTGTGCATGAAGCGAAAGAGCAGAGCTCACCAGGTCAGCTTCACCCACAATTTTACCTCCCACTTGATACATAAAAGAAAGAAACAAACAAAGCAGCAGTATACTGTACAAAGCACAAATTAGCAAGAAAAAAATAATAATAATTATGCAAGCTGCATGAGCAGCAAAAGTTTTGCATAATTTAAAGTTAACTTGTTGGCATTTAGCCATGTTTCTACTTTTAGCAATTCCGAATTAACCTTGTTGTTTAGGGCTATTAAATTTTCATCAGATAGAAGCAGCGCTGTGTCGTCAGCAAATAGTCGTGTTTCAAAATTTGATGCATTTGGCAGATCATTAACATATATGTAGAACAATAATAGTCCCAAGGTAGAGCCTTATGGTACTCCACATGCTATACTTTTCTGTTCTTAAAAAACGTTGTTGACGCTAACAACTTGTTTTCTATTGGTCAAATAGTCATTAATTAGTTTTAGAGAATTTCCTCTCACTCCATATTTTTCCAGTTTGTTAAACAGAATTTGATGGTTTACGGTATCGAATTCTTTTGATAAGTCTAGCAGGATAAGACAAGTAAAGTTCCGGTTTCTATTTTCACAAAAATTTTGCAATTTGTTTGTAACATCAGTGATTACATGACTAGTTGAATGCTTAACCCTAAAACCAAATTGTTCACTTGTTAAAATATTGTGGTTACTGAGGTAATGGTTTAGTCTGTGGTAGATAAGTTTTTCATATGTTTTAGAAAAGGGTGATAAAACTGACATGGGACGATAGTTTGAAGGGTTGCCAGTAACTTCGCCACATGGTAATTTCGGTTGCCAGTAACTTTGCCACATGGTAATTTCGCCACAGTAACTTCGCCACATGGTAACTTCGCCACACTTTCATACATCGAAAATTTACATTGCCTACACCGAAACAAGACTTTAAATTCCCGGTTGCCGTAAAAAATTCTATCGGGCTTTTCGAGTTTTTCGAGCCACACTTTCATACATCGAAAATTTACATTGCCTACACCGAAACAAGACTTTAAATTCCCGGTTGCCGTAAAAAATTTTATCGGGCTTTTCGAGTTAAATTCGTTTAAGGTAACATCGTCACATGGTAACTTTGCCACATAATCGAAACTGTGGGGTAAGATGTGGGGAGAGTGCATGGGGTGAATAAGGAAGTGTGTTGGGGTGTAGAAGGAGGTCAGGGGAGCTGTGGGAAGAGATGTATGGGGGGAGATGTAGGGAAATGTGTTGGGGTGTGGGGGGAGGTAAGGAAAGATGTGTGGGGAGGGTGTGGGAGAGTGTATGGGGTGAGTGAGAAAGTATGTTGGCATGTGGGGAGGAGAATGGGGGAGATGTAGGGAAATGTGTTGAGGTGTGGGGCCCCAACACACTTTTAATTCCCCACATCTCCTCCCTACCCTCACCTTTCCCTACATCTCCCCTTACTTCCCCCACACCCCATCACACTTTCCTACACCTCCTCTCATACGTCTTACCATATCTCCCCTTCCTCCCCCACACCCCAACACATTTTCCTGCTATCCCCACATCTCCCTTCACCTTCTCAAAGTGTGGCGAAGTTACCATGTGACGAAGTTTCTGTGGCGAAGTTACTGTGGCGAAGTTACCATGTGGCGAAGTTACTGGCAACCGGCCGAAATTACGGTTGCCAACCGAAATTATGGTTGCCAGTAACTTCGCCACATGGTAACTTTGCCACAGTAACTTCGCCACAGAAACTTCGTCACATGGTAACTTCGCCACACTTTGAGAAGGTGAAGGGAGATGTAGGGATAGTAGGAAAATGTATTAGGGTGTGGGGGGAGGAAGGGGAGATGTGGGAAGAGGTATGAGAGGAGATGTAGGAAAGTGTGATGGGGTGTGGGGGAGGTAAAGGGAGATGCAGCGAAAGGTGAGGGTAGGGAGGAGATGTGGGGAATTTAAAATGTGTTGGGGCCCCACACCTCAACACATTTCCCTACATCTTCCCCATTCCCCTCCCCACATCCTTTCCCCACACGCCTACACACTTCCCCACTCACCCCATACACTCTCCCACACCCTCCCCACACATCTTTCCTTACCTCCCCCCACACCCCAACACATTTCCCTATATCTCCCCCCACACCCCCCATATTTTTTCCCATATCTCCCCTGACCTCCCCCTACACCCCAACACACTTCCTTATTTACTCCATGCACTCTCCCCACAACTTACCCCACGTTTCGATTATGTGGCAAAGTTACCATGTGACGATGTTACCTTAATGAATTTAACTCGAAAAGCCCGATAAAATTTTTACGGCAACCGGGAATTTACAGTCTTGTTTCGGTGTAGGCAATGTAAATTTTCGGCGAAGTTATCAAGTAATTCGAAAAGCCCGATAGAATTTTTTACGGCAACCGGGAATTTAAAGTCTTGTTTCGGTGTAGGCAATGTAAATTTTTGATGTATGAAAGTGTGGCGAAGTTACCATGTGGCGAAGTTACTGTGGCGAAGTTACCATGTGGCGAAGTTACTGGCAACCATTTCGCCACAGTAACTTCGCCACATGGTAACTTCGCCACACTTTCATACATCGAAAATTTACATTGCCTACACCGAAACAAGACTTTAAATTCCCGGTCGTCGTAAAAAATTTTATCGGGCTTTTCGAGTTAAATTCGTTTAAGGTAACATCGTCACATGGTAACTTCGCCACATAATCGAAACTGTGGGGTAAGATGTGGGGAGAGGTGTGGGAAAGTGCATGGGGTGAATAAGGAAGTATGTTGGGGTGTAGAGGGAGGTCAGGGGAGCTGTGGGAAGAGATGTATGGGGGGAGATGTAGGGAAATGTGCTGGGGTGTGGGGGGAGGTAAGGAAAGATGTGTGGGGAGTGGAGAAGTGTGGGGAGGGTGTGGGAGAGTGTATGGGGTGAGTGAGAAAGTATGTTGGCATGTGGGGAAGAGAATGAGGGAGATGTAGGGAAATGTGTTGAGGTGTGGGGCCCCAACACACTTTTAATTCCCCACATCTCCTCCCTACCCTCACCTTTCCCTACATCTCCCCTTACTTCCCCCACACCCCATCACACTTTCCTACACCTCCTCTCATACGTCTTACCACATCTCCCCCCACACCCCAACACATTTTCCTGCTATCCCCACATCTCCCTTCACCTTCTCAAAGTGTGGCGAAGTTTCTGTGGCGAAGTTACTGTGGCGAAGTTACCATGTGGCGAAGTTACTGGCGACCGTTTGAAGCTGCGTAGGTACATCCATTCTTATAAATTGGGGTTACTTTGGCAATTTTTAGTTTTGAGGGGAATACACCAATTTGCATGCATTTGTTGTAGATGCTTGTTAATACAGGTGAAATATATTCAGCTGACATTTTGATAAATTTTATGGGAATATTTTCAATACCAGCTGACTTCTTTTCATTTAAATGCATTATTTCTTGAAAGACCTCACTTTCAGTGCAAGGCTCACAGAAGAATGAATTTAATGATGACGAAATGGTGTTCAATGCTTTAGTGTTAGGTATTTTGGATGCCATTCTCAGGCTAATTTCTGCGAAGTAGGAGTTTAATTCGTTACAAATTTCCACATTGTTAATTAGAGATTCATTTTTTTCATTGATTAATTTGGTTATTGTAGCCTTTTGTTTGTTGTTTCTTTCTAGAATTTGATTTATTAATTTCCATTGTTTAGATAGATCATTTTTATTTGGCTGGATAATTTTAGCATAATAGTTTTGTTTAGCTATTCTTTTGATGGTGGTCAATTTGTTCCAGTATTTCTGTTATTTTTCAATCAAAACTGGATCATTTTTCTTGTAACATTTTGTAAATAGTGCATTTTTAGTTTGAATAGATTTTAAAATTCCTTTACTAAGCCAAGGCTTTGTATTTACTCAGTTTACATTCTTTTCTTGTTTGAGGTCTGAGAGGCGCATGCTGATTTACTATATCAGAAAGTCCATTTAAGAATTGACTCATGGTCTCATCTAAACAATAGTCCTAGTCACATGAAATCAGAGAATCAGTTTTCAGAGCTAGTTTGTTTATGTCATCCAGAAAATTATCTATGTTAAACATTTTCAGGTCTCTTATCATAGTTTTGTCATAAGTGTAATAAAGATTTTTTGCTAATGTGCAAAATGTTGGCAAATGATCCGAAATGTCAAATGTCAGGATTCCCCTGTTAGTTATGCTGTTAGTTAAGTTGGTATACATGTGATCTAATATTGTTGCAGTAGATTTCTCAATACGAGTAGGTTTGTTAATAACATTGTTACATCCTTCAGAATACAATGCATTAAGGCATTTACCTATATTTTTGGTACTTTCATATTTTAGAAGATCCACATTAAAGTCTCCACAAAGAAAATATTCTTGCTTTTCATAATTCATTTTCTTTAGTGTTTGCATTAATAGATTTTGAAATTCACAGAAAGAGGTGGATGGATGTCTGTATATTACACCAATAATAATTTTTTTGTGAGCAGTTAAATTTAATTCAATAAATACATTTTCACAATCAGCTGATTGAAACTCTAGGTCATGCCTTCTGGAATAATTTAGGTTGCTTAGCACGTATATTTAGGTTTGCTTAGCACGTAAAGATTTCTGGTTGATCTTCTCAAAAATTTTATTATAATGGGAATATTGCCATTTCGAGCTGCTGGTAGAGGGTGGGCTATGTCCACGCAATTTATGTCCAGTCTCAGATTTAGGTGATGATTCAAAGTGTTAATCACTTTGTGCAAAAATTCATCGTAGTTACTGTGAGCATTGGGAAATTTATCTAGTCCAGAGGTGACGAACATGCAGCTCGCGGGCCGCATGCGGCCCGTGAAAGAGTTTCCTGCGGCTCGCGAACATTTTGGCGAGACCAGTACTTTTAAACATTTTTTCCCCGTCTAATCTTTGCGATGCGATACCAAAAGCTGAGCCCCTGATTTTAATCAAGCGCGTATCACACAGTAGTTATATAAACGCTCAATACAAGTCATCTGTTTCAGGATTCAGCAGTTCATCCATTGTTATAAAATAATACTAACATAAAGCGAGTCCGTTGCAACTTCAGCATAGTGCACCAGTATACGAGTAACTATTCGAGTGAGAGCTTAGCTTGCCTTACAGTAGTAGGAATTATGTGAGTTTGCGGAAATCAATTGGTGAGGTGGTCTTACCATTTATCATATGCAAATTTTACTGCTTTCTTAAGGTATTTGTTATTCTTTTTTTTAATCAATATTTAATTAGCCGCTTGTCTTCAGCGAAAAAACGAAATATTGTAGATGAAAAAAGAGTATTTCAAAAAGATTGGACCGATATCCGATATGTTTATGACCTGGAGCGTATTCAGAGGGAGGCCATTGTGCCATCCTTCCCCCTTTTGGACTCCGCCTTTTAGTAAAAAAAGAACAAAACTAATGGTGCCAAGTGACTGAAACATGCCAGACTCCTTTGATGGTTTCTGTAGCTTATGGCCAGTGGCTAATCCAAGGGTTAGGATGAGAGGTATGCATCCTCCCACCAGCCATTTTCAAAATAGTTTTTGATGTATACAATTTTTCCATAACTTCGAACCTCTTCGAGAGCGGTAAGCCTTACGCCTTGAGCACGCATAATCGAAAATGTACGCGCCAAATGCATCATATTTGGCAAAGCACTCAGAATCAGGGTCAAAAAATTTAAACAAAATTAGCCTGAGGATTATTCAAAAAGCACTACAAATAGCCATTACAGCATGTAAATTTTCAAAAATTTTCCGAGAGAGCATGCCACCGGACCCTCCAAGAGCATTACTTGTTTCTCAATCATTTTCAAATTTGTTCTGCCCAAAAAAAAAAAACGCTTTAAAGAAATATGGAAATTATGGCTTCGCCCTTATAAAATTTCTCGCTACGCCACTGTTTATGACTAAAAAGTTATGCGGCCCGCTTGCTTATTGGTAAGTAACAAAGTGGCCCGCGACAGCAAATAGGTTCGTCACCCCTGATCTAGTCCATGCAAAATGATACAATTTCTACGGCCATATTGCTCCAATTCATTAATTGAAAATTCAAGTTTTGCTGCTGCAGCTAAAATTAGATTGAATTTGATGTAAAGTTCCTCAATATGTTGACTCAGCTTCGCAATTTCCAAATTCAAATTATAGTTGTTTATCTCAGTTTCATTCAAGTTGGGCTTAATATCTTTTGTTTGAAGGTTTTGGTAAACTTGATTGTTGTTTGGTGAAGAGCAGCTTTTATGATCTTCCTTGTTTGACTTACGGCTATCAGGAAAAACGTTGCTGGCTTTTTCAGAAATGGCAGATGCAGAATTATTTTTTAGAGAATTTTGTTGCAAAATAATTTTCTTTTGGTAGTTTTAACATCTTGCATCTCAGATTTCATTGATTGTATGGCTTTCATCAAAGATTCCATTTTTCAGTATATCCACACTTCAAGATTATAGATGATTGTTCAAGTAATATAATGTTAGGCTAATTTTAGCAAATGTATATCCTAGTTTAACATCCTTATCAACCTTATTCATTGACTTATTCAAATAGAATGAGTTGCAAACGAGCGCTGTCTCTGGCGCTGCAAGCGTACAGTACCGGTGGTTGGTGCAGAACATGTTTTTGTTTTTTTGTTACACATTTTCCAAAAAATACACTTCTAACCAGCACAAGTAACAATTTCGCAGCAGGCAGCCGCAAAGGGACCTAGGCCTAGTGATCTTCTAGTCAAACAGCAATGTAAATTTTCTATTTATGAAAGTGTGGCGAAGTTACTATGGCAATGTTACCAAGGGGCGAAGTTACTGGCAACCTACGCATAACTGTTCAGAAAATCTTTTTTTTTAATTTTTGATTTGAAACCGAAAATGTGCCTCGTAATACCGGTACTGGTATGACGTCATGGGTCCTACTAAACACCTCCATGAAACATCGCAAAGGAGCAACAAAGGACTTGCTAAACACCGCAAAGTACGGCAAAGGACCTGATAGCCTTGATTTAACTCTAACTGCCTCAGGGCTGCGAACTCGATCGATTTTAAACAAGTTCGAGAGATATTTGCAAGTTCAAGTCGAGTTCTAAGAATTTTATTTTTCGAGTTCAAGTTCGAGTTTGGAGCCCTGGATTTTATACGGTACGTAGGTCGCAATAGCATGAACAAATAAACAACATGCAGCTTTTCTTTTGATAAAATCATGACTTTAAATTACTTAAATTGTGACTACTTAACAACAAACTATATTTCGTAGTGATGTTTTACTTCTTTTCAACAGTCTAATTATATACCGGTATCTTTCTAATGAACTCCAGCAGTTTTATGCGAGTTCAAGTTTGAGGTCAGAAAAAATATTATTTTGAGTTCGAGTTTGGCAAAATAATCGAGTTCTTTCGAGTTCGAGTTCACAGCCTGAACTGCCTAACCTAACCCAGAACCCTAACCTTAATTTAAAGTTCTTTGTTTTAAGCTAGTATGATTTCAAGTCCAGAGTCCTTTTTCGTTTTTTGCGGTGTTTTGTAGATCAATTTGATGCCCTTGGTCGTACTTTGTGGTGTTTAGTAAGTCCTTTGTCGTCCTTTGTCCAGTGTTACCATTAACAACAAACTAGACACTTCCTTTTGTAATTGTAAACTAGACTTATGTAGACCTGGGAGCATCACGTTTGTAACTTTTCACAGTTCACAAGGATTTGCAATGCATATCTACACTATCCGGGATCGATGTACTGCCAACGAAATAAACCTAGAAACTGTTTTTTCATATGCGAAATAGACTCTGTCTTCTAAAAATTAACTGACCAAGCAAAAAGTTCCTATCTTACAGTCTCACCAATGACAGAATGAATAGCGGTACCGGTACTTCTAGCAAGTGGATAAATTACCGGTACTCTGATTTGCTGATGGTAAAGCACTACCGGTACTATACCTGTATACTATAGCGTACCGGTATAGCTGTATAGGGTCATGCAGCCATGGCTAGTCTTCTTGATGTGCATGCTTCAACAATTATCGGTACCCGTTTTGCTGCATGTGCCCTTTTCCGTTCTCGGCCAATATTTATTGAACTGATATGGATGAGTGTGTCTAACATTTTGAAGTGCGAAAATAAAATGAATTGATTGATACTATACTATAGGACTAGGCCTAATTCCAAGGAGCACTATGAAATACTTAATTTTGCTGCTTGGATTGGTAAGTTCAAGCTTGGCTGCTTCTTGTCCAGCCATTACAACTCCAGTGCAACTTCCATCTCTTGACCCTGTGGAGTTTGGCTATCTTGTCCAAATTTCAGTTGAAGGTAAAAAAGATGTGTAAATTTAGGCTTATTTTGGTGTGTGGACTGTGTAGTGTGTGGTAGGCTGTGCTACTACAATTTGTCCAATCATAGAGAGAATCTAACATCTAGTCTACTGGTAATGTCTTCGGCTATAAAAAACAAAGTTAACATTTTTTGGTGCAGTGTTTTCGAAATTTAAACTGGTCTGACGCTGCAGACACTACTTTTTCTGTTGGTAGTATCCAGTGTTCCTTCTAGAGTGAGAAATTTGAGAAAAATGCAAAATTTTTGGGCAAATTTTACTGATATTCAACCAGAAATTTATAGTATAAACTGCAAAAGTGAAAAACCTAAACAAAAAACTTGAATATTTTAATGCAAGACTGTAGCTGTTAACGGCAAAATAGCTTTAAGAACTATTTTGTTATAAGTGACATCGTGGGTTTTTGAGCGCCATTTTATGCTAGATTGCCACGACTTCTCGATAGCTCAGTGGATAGAGCGCAGCATATAATGGGAAGCACTGCACTAATTTTGGGTTCAATTTTCGTTGCGGCTTCGGTTCGGATTCGTGTGACCTAGGGTTAACAATCGGGTTCGTGAAGTCAGTAAAATAGAATAAGATGTACTAAGATGTAATATTTGTGTGACATGGGGTTATGTAGCTGCGGCAAATAGACCTACAAGCTATTATGGTGTTAACGGCAAAATAGACACTGCCTTTTCTGTTTTGGTAGTTGTTCGTTACCTAGACTACAGCTGTGATTTTCGCAAAATTGTATAAAGTTTGCATTGTCTCTGAAGAAAATACCAAATGAAAATATAATTTGTCCACGTCATGCCACAGTTCAATCACCACAATCCTTGTTTTTTTTAGATAAGAATTTAACTTTGGATGCCTTTGAGTATTATGATATCCAAAATGACACATTTTATCGAGGCATTGGTGAAGCGCTTGATGTCAATGGAACCAGTATTGATCGCAAAATGATTGTATATGACTACCCATATAATCAGACATTTGTTTTGGAAGGTGGGTGATGTTTTATGAAAAATAACTAGAGTAGGTAACAAACCATCTTGTTGGTGATGTGGTTAAAGACATCACTTTTGGTGCAAGAGGTCTTGGTTGGATTCTCGGGCTGGGCAAATCAGATGCGGTGTCAGTAAGGGTTTTTTATTGCTGTGATGTTTCTTCAAAGCTGCGTTGCCCAGATGTGGAAATGGGCCCCGCCACTCGTTCATACTTCGGCATGATAGTATAATGAAGTTATGTTTTTTAATCATAGCAATATGGAAAGTGTAACAGTAACAACCCAAATTTTGAAATTAAAACAATTGATTAATTTGTATTCACCTTAATACTATCTCTTTATCATGAATCCGACAAAATTTATGTAAAACTGAAGAAACAAAAATTTTTTAGTTGCAAATGGTTCTGCATCTTGCATGGTTCAAGATTTGAATTCTAGTTTGCCGCACCCACCAAGCATATTTGGTGTTGGAGTTGAAATTGACCCTCTAATGGTTCAACAAGCTTTTCACTGGAATGGATCTTACAATGCGACTTTGGTTGTAAGTACAAACTGTCATTGCAAAGTTTTGCATTTTATTTAATTGTTATGATTTTGAAACAGTTTCTTTTAACCACTTACAGCAAAGGATCAAGATGCTTAGAGGCTCCAACTCGAGCAACTGCCCCCGCAACCCCCCAAAGATAAATAGGTCTGGAAAAATTAGTTCTAATCGCTGCTTTGTCAAACACATGTGCATGGTTGCAAATGTGCTTGCCGTATTGACAAGCCACTAACTGGAGCAAGACGATTAAATTACTGCCGAAAGCAACGTAGATTTATCACTAAATCATAAGAGTGTTTTACTATTCATTTGGATATAATTATTTCTTCATAACTAAACCATATCACTAATATGCAGATTATATACAGTACTACAGTAGAAAAAAAAAGCTCTAAAAAATTCAGCACTGTTAACAGTAAGATTAACGTTGATTTTGTGAGGCGAAATCTCCAAATTGCTTCTGAAGATGTTTTGCAATTTCGTTTGGTGTTAGGTTGTTTCTCGCTAGTTCATAGCCACAAACGGTGTGTTTTTTGTCGTATTATGTATACCGCTTACACATTTTGAACGCATTTTCTCTGGTTTTAGGGGCCTGAAGAAATGAACGGAATTCAGACCAATCATTACAACACTTGCATTGATTTTGATGATAGCAATTTGACCTATTTTATTGACGTATATTACAGTCAGGATACCTGGACTATGCCTGCAGGACAGAACGTTCCTGTGCTTCTTCGATTAAATGTAAGTTATTGATATTGTAATGTGCTTGCTGCTGAGACTTTGCATTTTGTAGACGTATTTTAATATAGAAAGGTGTCTGATTGTATTCGTGTCACAATCAAGCAACTGTTTTTTGTAAAATTGTAATAGCTTTGCTCTTCGTAGCAGGGATGGGGAACCGGCAAAGCACAGCGGGCCACATTTACTTCTAATTTGTAAATTTCGTTTTGAAAACATGCAATATTACATGGCAACTTTATCAAACATTCATGGATAGTAAAGCCTCATGAAGACCTTTTTTTATTTGGGGATCGACTATCAAGACCTTTATGCGCGTACAAATGAGTTTGTGTAAAGGCTTGGTGGTCGCTTTCCAAAAAAAGGTCTTAGTTGCTCGTAACGAGGCCCCAGTGTCAACCTAGTACTTCTCATTGCCTACATCCAGCCCTGGTAGTTGAATGTGCAACAGTTTTTAAGAAGTCTTAGTTGTGCGCTTGGCAAAGTTGTTATGCGGGCCGCAGGTTCCCCACCTCTGCTTTATCGTAACCAGTCAGTTGGTGTAGTGATTGAAGACACTGCTAAAGGTGCCGGAGATATGAGGTTCGATTTCCGGGCCAGTCAAATCGGATGCAGTGTCGCTAAGGGATCACCTCCGCTACAATGTATCGTAAGAGTCGTATTGCCCAGCAGCAGAGATTAGCCCCATCACTTGTTATATGCTTCGGCATTGTGCGCCGAGTATAATAATGAAGATGTTGCTGTTCATAGTTTTATGGGAAGCTGCAGAAATGCAGCTAAATTCCTGATGTTTTCATAAAAACCACCATGATGTAGTTGCTCTACAACCTGTTTTGTGATCGCCTTGCGGCCTTACAAGTGCAAGCAAAATGCATAACTTGGCATTAATGCAGTATGCTTGTAGTGCCAGCGTTCCGTCTGCACTTTTTAAAGTACCGTTAGGAGTCGTACATAAAAAATGCTTACAAAGCTAATTTCAGTTTTTCAACATTACTTGCATTTTTTTAAGCAAAAAACTGCTTGTGTTAAGGTTCGAATAATGGTGTTAAAGACTGAGTAATTTTTTGGGATGGTTATTCAAAGCTGTGTTGCTAGTTGGGCTGAAGCAAAGCGTACAAATAGAATAATTGCTTGTATTTATGTAATGCTTAAGCCATATGTTTGATGATAGGCGGCACGTGTAGTTGAAACCGCTACTGCGTGTCCGGTGGATTTAATTGACTGATAACAATATTTGTGCTAGTTTCTGACTTATTTGTTCAAAAATTTGACTGAGAATAGTATTTATGCTAATTTTAATGCTAATCGTATTGAAATTAGCATAAATACTATTCTCAGTCAAATTTTTGTATCTTAGTATTGTATCTTAGTATTGTATCCTAGTATTATGCTAATCGTATTGAAAAACAATACGAGTGTAGTTTTCTCAATTGCTAAGAACCAATAGGTTGATTAAAAGCAACGCTGTTTGTTTTCAAATCATTGACTGATACTATTTTCTGAATTCTGGAGCGCGAAACCTAAGCAGTAGTTTGCGTATGAGAAAGTCCTGTTGAAAAATTGTTTTGAGTGAGTACCATACAAAGTAGTATATACGGCAAATGCAACCGTTGTAGGCGGAAAATTCGTGTTTTTGTTTTAATTTCGAACTCAGCGCTTTCGATACGGCAAATGCAATCGTTGTAGGCGGAAAATTCTTGTTTTTGTTTTAATTTTGAACTCAGCGCTTTCATTAGGATTTTTTTCGTGACTTGCTTTAGGCGGGTGCTGTTGCTTGATTTGATTGATTGGCGCCGCAAGCCACGTCACGCATAGTCATGTGCTTTTAGTTTGAGAAAAAAGGAATCCAACCAATTGCCAAATTGTCAGGGTTTGTAATGTGTCTGATCAACATTTGCTAAGGCGTTTATTACACCCGTGGTATTTTCGCGTTACAAACGTTTGCTGCTCGTTTCATGCTTGCTGGGGATCTGCAAGTGTCCATGTTATTTGTGCATGCATTGCTGTGTATGTAAGCAGTTTTAGACGCTCTTGTAACTCAGTACTGTAGATAAGCGAAACTTAAATTTGGCTCATTGCATCGGTGGAACACGCATGGTGGCTAAATGCTAGTCAATATTTTGGTAACAAACTTTAGCGAGCTATGCATGCAGCACACAATTTTTACGGATTCTGGTAATACCGGTATGTCAATAATGAAAATTATTCCAAAAATATTTGACATAAAAGTTTTGAATGTCCTTGGCAATGCTCTTATAATCTCTTCTAACATTTTTTTTTTTTTTATTGTTCCGATGACTACAATAATGACATCTAGCCGGCTGGTTTCAGTATTTGGTTTTAAATCTTCCGACCAACTAGTGCCGAGACTTGGCATTGCCTTCTGAATCGACCGAGACTAACATAACCCTGACTATTTAGCGCCCAGGCTTTTCCAGGTGCGAGGTATGTTAGAAATTGCGGATTTCTTAGTTTTGGTCTAGATTGGAACAATAATTCTCAAACTGAAGTCGCGATAGACATTGGGTATTTAGTGTTCAAAACCTAAGTTTTCAATTTTTTTTGTGAGGCACGGTGCATGAATACTTTTCCACCGATCAAATTTGCTTACAATGTAGTTTATTAGCAAATGTTGCGGCTGTTTTAAGAAGTTGGGAAGCCCTTGGTCTCTACAAACCGGTTGTACTACATTGTTATTTTCTTCATCTTTTCACGGCTGCTCTCGTTCTGGCGGTTTTGCTCACGTGGTACTACACTGAAAAATCCGTTTGTTTTTTACAAGTAATATTACGCGCAAGTTTGTGTATTTTGTTGCCTATTTATTTTTCTTTTGCGAGAAAGCGATCAAAGCGCTATAACGAGCTCGCGTAGGAGTTGCCGGTCACCCGTCTATCACTCCTGCCTTTTCCAACGGCACAAGTGAACTTGCCAGCTTGGTTGCCACATTGTCCCTTTAGTGTTAAGCGTCGAGCAGAGAAGCTGTGAATACCAAGTTTTAGACATGTACCGTAATTCCGTTCGCTATTTTGCAAATTATTTCCGGTAGAAACTTGCAAGAAGCTGGCAAAATTCCGTCCAAGCGTTCAGGCATCCATAAGCATGTTTGTAGCACTACTTTTTTCTAAGCTATTTTAAACTTATTTTTCTTTTTGCTGAAATAGTAGTATGCCATAACAACGATATTACTGCGGAGAATTCATTTGTATGTTGTACTTGTAACATGCGTCTCGTCAGAATATTTGATGTCAAACCTGATGTCAAAATATTTTTTGTCATCAAAATATTAACTTGGCTACATTAATCGTAGGCCTACTGATAAAAATGCAAAACTTCTTTAACATTCAAATGCCAGTTCCGGTGCATCCCTACCAATTTTACACTCATTGGTTTGACCCGACTCATAAACAAATCCAAGTGTGCAGCTCCGTAGGCAGACGCTCTTAGCACTCGCTATAGATCTGTTGAAACACATTATGTTGCAAATCTTTTATGACGGGTTCGATTCACCGCTGGAGCCGATCGCATTTGACATATATACCGGGTGGCTGCTGACTCGAAGAGCGCAAGCTCAATTCGCAGTCTCCCTCAATCTGTTGAATTCTCTGTTCAATATTTCTCCATCGCTGTGAAATCAATAAAGTTTTGTTCAAGAAAGGTCCAAAAAGCAAACGTCAACGATGTAGCTACTAGTTAATTACCGCTGAATCATATCTTTGATCTTATCAAGTTTGCAGGCTTCGTTGTAGTTGTTTATGGAATATGCTTGTGTGCAGTTGCCTGAGCGTCTTTCCGTATGTCTCTAATACTAATCAGATTTTGAATTTTTTGTGCCTAAGGGTTTGTGATGTTATAATACAAACATTCGTTAAAAGTGCTTGTTAGTAACGCTTTGCAAGCTTTAGATGGAGGCCTGATATGCGAATTTCATTTTTACAGTTCATTAATTTTTTGTAACATCGCTATCTGCGCGAAAGGTTCTGGGTTAGGTTCTCGGGTCGATCAAATTGATACGCTGTCGTCATCAATTCGCCACCGCTGCGACGTTTCTTCGGAGCTGTGTGGCCCTGGCGGCAAGTCGCGGAGATGAGCCCCACCACTCTTACATGCGTAATACTGCGAGTATAATAGAAATTTGATTGTTGTGATTTTGATTAAATTTTGATACATGTATCTAATCGGAATTAAAATCTCCATTATACTCGCGGTATTACGCCGAAGCGTGTAACCAATGGAGGGTGCCATCTCCGCGTCTTAGCGCCTGTACATTTTCATCTCTGACATTAATCAAAATAGATTCAGATTATTTTCCTTGTCCGCAAACACGAATGAAAATAATGCAGCAGCGAGATAAATATTATAAGGTACAGAGCAATGTGGACCAAGAAGCAGCGAAGAACCTGCGAGGTTGTCTAGTCGACTTGCTTCCTGGGGCCATCTCAATAACAGCAATGACAAAAAGATAAGACACGAAAAACAGATAACATAACATTTTAAACATGTAATTAAGGAATGGTAAATCAAGTGAAAATTCAATAAGTTAAATATTGCAATTTGCGTTTATAAGCTTCAAACAGTCTCTTTTTTAAAAGTTTTTTGAAACACGGCAAAGTTAATTGTTTCAGATCATTTCCTAGTTTAGACCAAAAGTTTTGTGCCTTGAAATGCCAGTTGGCTTCGAGCAAATTGGAGAAAAAACATTGAATTTTTGGTTTGTCTTACAGTGCCGTGCTCATCTTTTATAGCGGTAAAATCTTCAGTTAAATTTAGTGAGATTTCTTGATTAACTAGTTCGTACATTAGCTTCCCTAGTTACGTTTATAATTGTCTTTCATGTGGAGCCAAAAATTCAATTGGATATCTCGTTTGTCTTTCATGTTATTGGCATCAAAGCATCAACGTATTTCCCATTAACGTTGATTTTGTACTACAGTATGTCCGTAATTTGACATTAGTGTTCGAAGAGATTGGAGTTTTGATGTAATTTTTGTATTTAAACATGGAACCAATGCCGAAATATTGACTTGCGTGCGTCGTGCCATTAGTTTAGCTCTAGTTAGTAACTGCAATGATAACGACCAACATAATGTACTAATTGCGATGTTTTGTTGTTTGGTCCGCGAACATTTTTGTTAAGATTTTACCGGTCCGCTGATATAAAAAGGTTGGGAACCAATGCTGTAACGAAAATACTTGCGGATGCTGCGGTCATTAATCCAATACGGTTATCAACATTATTTCGTTGTGGTTTGTTTGGTTTTGTATTACCTGGCTGGTTAAACCTTCTTTGCATAAACAAAAAAATCAAATCTGCATTATATATACTCGCTGCATTGCGCGTAAGCACGTTACGAGTGGCGGGGCCGATCTCTGCGGCTTAACACCTGGGCAGCGCAGCTCCGAACTTCTGAAAAAACGTTGCAGCGGTGGCGAACCGATGGCGACACTGTGTCCAGCTTGAACTGCAGGGGAATCGAACAAAGATCTTCCGCACCGGTAGTGATGTTTTTATTCACTGCACCAACTGACCGGTTATAATGTAAACAAATTTAAAGCAAAGTTTGTTTCCTTGCAGGCTGTGGATAATAACAATGTTTCTCGAGTATATACTTACAATTTTTTTGACTACCGGCCTTCCACTTCACACATGGGGCCACATCCATACCGGAAGTCGGGATTCATGAAACCTCATAAGCCGGGAGAAATCATATGTCGCGGTAAGCTAGTAGTGAATATTTATTTATGGCTTGTGAATTATAGCTATATCAGTTGCTACATCCGTTTGAAATTAATTCTATTTCTACGCATATTCTAATTAATATAATTTGAGCAATTGATTGACCATACTGAACTAAAGAATAGCGTAGTTATGACAAATGCTGTTTTCACATTAGACTTGAAAAACGTTCAGTCACGAAGCCTCACGCGAAAACAACTTTTTTCAAAGCTATTATTGTTATAATTATTCGTGCTACCCACTGAAAATTAAAAAAATTTGCATTCCCCTGCATTTGCAGCAGCTCTTTACTATAAAAAAACTAACATGGCCCATGACCTTAACCATTTTGAAGAAAAAAAATGAGACCCAATATTTTCATATTTTTCTATATATGACTTTGTAATATGAAATTACTAGTTTTCCGTCATTTTGTGTTAGCAATTTTGCGCTATCTTCTCGTGTAATCATTGAAATTTGTGTTTAATGAGGAATACTACGGCAAATTTGAAGCGGTTATTTTTTAATTATTTTTTGTAACGTTAGGTGTTCGATGTTAATCTTACCTTGCTTCACTGGTCAATATTATTTCCATTTATTCGAAAACTAATTAATTACATTTTTTCTACGTTTTATTAAAGCTCTTATAGCAACCGATCGATTAGCGTATAGTTAGAGATGCCGCTATCAATCCGGGAAGTGTGGGCTCGATTCCTACTGCCCGGTTACATCGGACAGTGTCGCCAGCATTGCGACGTTTCGTCACAGCTGTGTTGCACAGGTGCTAAGCCGTGGAGGTGGGCTTCGCTACTCGTTACATGCTTCGACATAGTACCACCAGTATAATGAAGATTTTTTTTTTAATGCTTTTATCATGTTACAACATTGACGTTGTTTGAGTAAAACTGTTCTTACTAGTCCTCTAATTTTTTGTTTGTGCACAGGTCGAAAAGACGTTCCCCCTCTACCTTACGGAAATGTCACTAAACTTCAGTTCAAGACGCAAATTCGATTTGATGTTAATGGTAGCAATGTCATATTTGATGCTGCTACTTTTTTCGATTACGACAATAATCTCACTAAAGTTGAATCAGCTCGAACAACACGGTAATGCATTGTAGTGGTAGTGAATTTTAAACACCGACCGTGTGGCTTACTGGTATCGACATTGATATCGGTGCGGTAGGTCTGAAGTTTGATTCCTTGGCCGGTCAAATCGGACGCAGTGTTGCCATCGGCTCACCACCCCTACAGCTTCTTCGATGCTGTGTTGCCTTGGTGTTAAGCCGCGGAGATGGACCCCGCCACTCGTTTCACGCTTCGGCGTAATACCGCGAGTATAATGAAGATTTGATTTTTTTTTTCAGCATTGATGATTTTAATCAAGGCTTAACTTACATAATCAATGGTACGACTGGTCAATGCTCTGTGACTCCGATCCCATTGCAAAGTTCTTACATTGTTGACGTTCATAATACCACGGTAATATGTTTATTTAATTGTAAATAATGGTACTGACGCTCCGAGATTGTATTAGGTTGGTTTAATTACAGCAGATCAAATGGCCGAGTGGTTAGAGCCTCTGGAGCTGTAGACTTAAAATTATTTTTCAGTCAGGTCAAACCAATGACTTAAAAATTGGCATTTACTGTTTCTCCGCTTGACGTTTAGCATTAAAGGTGCAGTGTGAGAACAAGCCGGCAAGTTTACATGTTGTGCCGTTGAGAAAGGCACTCAGCGGAATTTTTCCATTTTAGGTTGATAGACAGATGGCTGGCAACTCCTTAGCGAGCTCGTTATGGCGCTTTGTTCGCTTTCTCGTAATATGAGGATGATATGCTACTAAATGCAAATACGAAAAAGGTTAGAAGCTTGACTATGGAAGATGTTTGGTAAAAGTTGCTTAATATTTAGTTAATATTTTAGTGATTTGATTGTATATCGTGTATTGGTTGTTGTGTTAATCTGCTAGTTGTTTTAGGTTTCTTTGCGCAAATTCGAAAACCCTAGAACCCAGTTTAACCTTACATATGGAGGACAAGCTTATTACAAAAACATTTTATGCGACGTTTGGATTGCTCAAACTCCAATAAGCGTAAGTGATTCATCATCTCATTTCATCACTTTTCTTGACTCGTTTATCCTTCAGGGGTCGCGGGGACAGCTGCTCGAGTTGAGTCTTTGAGCATCTAAATCCTCTGCGACAAAGGGTAGATGCTCTGGTTGGATGCGAAGGCAAGACCAACTAAGATCTCCAACGTAATCTTGCCATCGAGTTCTGAGACGGCCTTTAGGCTTTCGACCAAAAGTTGTTGGACTTAGCAATTTTTGTTGAAAATCCTGTTCCAAAAAGCGAAGTTAACCGCTTATAATTGGATTGTCTAGTTTGTCGATGTGTAAAGAATATTTTGCACTGCGGTAATTGTTGCGCAGCATTTCATCGGAAAGTGCTTCGGTGGTATTTTGAACCCATGAACTTGCGATCACGCTGATATTGATTGATTGCACTCCTAACCACTACGCCAGCTTACGGTAGAGTATGCAAGTCAGCAGTGCTATATCACCAAGTTGAGAGGCTGCTCTTTTTCATGCGAATTTTAGGTGTTGTATGATTTTTCTAAATGCCTAATGCAATCGGGAAGTGCAATAGTTCATAATGGCAGTTGACACCGGTTTCAACTAGTTATCGTATTCCGTTTTTCAATTAGAAAAATCCTTCCTCAAAATTGTTCAGCCTCGAACAATTTAAAATCGTTATTGAAATAATATCAATTCAAACTTCCAAGCTTTATGACGTGTGACTGCGACCGTTTTCGGGCTGAAAAGTTAAAAGACCCTGCTATGCAATGTAAAGTGAGCCTGCTGGCGTGGTGATTGTAGACATCGCCATCGCGGCTTGACATTTTGGGTCCGATTCCCGGGCCGGTCAAATTGGACACTGTGGTTGCTACCAGCTCGCCACCGCTGCGACGTTTATGCGGAACTCTGTTGCTAAACTGCGGAGATTGTATGGTGAAGATTTGATTTACTATAAAATGTTGGTTTGCAATCATTACCGCTCGGTATACATTGTCAGAAATTTACAATTTTGTTTTTGCAGCATTTTTACGATCGGCTTCATCATACAGACAACGCTTCGTTTTATCTCAATTACTACTTCACTGCTGATAAGTGGAATAAATACAATCCATTGGTTGGAATGAAAGATATTGTCGTTACAAATGTAGGCAGTAGTTTAGTTTCTATCACGAGAAAGCGATCAAAGCGCTATAACGAGCGTGCTTAGGAGTTATCGGCCATCTGTCTTCCACTCCAAGAAGGAGGAATCCCGCTAAGTGCCTTTCCCAACGGCATAGCAAGTAAACTTTCCGGCTTGTTCTCCACACTGTTTTATAAATGGTGAGCGTCAGGCAGGGAAAGTGTGAATATCAATTTTATTTTAAAGTCAAAGTCAACGTTTATTTAAAACTCGGAATCCAACCCGAGTCTACCGCTCCAAAGCGGACGCTCTTACTAGTCGGCCATCTAAGCTGTGATTGAAGTAGATGCTGCGAACTCGAAGCATTTTAGTTCGAGTTATTCATTTTTAATTTTTCGAGTTAAGTCATGACGTATTGCGCGTGGGTGGGAGGTCTCTCGAGATGAGTTCGATTCTTAAATGAATGCATTTACGTAAATAACTGTATATTTGACTTGCTCGTGATTAAATTAATTATTATTTAATGAGTAAAGTTACTCTGATGGATGCGAACAGTTTGACTTGGAAGCTGTGCATGGGCGTGGGAGATTTTTATATTTTTTGCTTCAAGGAACAGAGGGATTTTTGGCATAATGGTTCAAAACGTCGCTATTGGCGCCGAAGGTCTGTGGTCCCATTCCCGGGCCGGTCAAATCGGACTTAATGTTGCAATGGCTCGCTACCACTTCAACGTTTCTTTAGAACTGTGATGCCCAGGCGCTAAGCCGTGAAGATAGACCCCGCCACTCGTCACACGCTTCCGCGTAATATCGCGAATGTAATGAAGGTTTGATTTTTGTTTTTTACGGGGTTTATTTGTTGGTGATGAAGTGATTTTTAGAATATTGTTGGGAAAATAGTCTTCATTTTCAGGTGAGCGGCACTGAATATCGCTCGGAATTTTACTCTGATGTGTACGAGGAAACGTTTGAAGTTTACGCTGAAGAATTTGATATCAGCAATTGTTTCGACCAGACAATGCAACAAACAGTCATCATTCAATTTAATTCCCAAGATAGTTCCGAGATTCAATCTCATCTTCTTCAATTTCAACGTAAGTTTGCTTCTACTAAACCTCAGTCTAATGCTAAGAAAAAAAACTCATCAAATGTAATCGGCTTCTGTCTGAAATGGAACCTACCTTTTAATGCTTAATCTATGTGCTACAGTACGCGCTAGTCTACACCATGATGCATTATTGCACTACCCTTAATTGCGAAGTCGCTCTTTTTTATTTGTTTGAAACTGTCATTAGATATTTTCCGTACCACCGATTAGCGTCATGGTTCGAGACCGCGCTACCAGCGCAGAAAGTCTTAAGTTCGCTTCCCGGGCCGTCCAAATCGGACACTGTCGTCAACGGCTCGCCACTGCTCCCACGTTTCAGAAAACAAAAATCAAATCTTCATTATACTCGCGTTATTATGCCGAAGTGTGTAGCGAGTGGCGGCTTGGCGAGGCCCTTGGCCGCGGCTTAGCGCGTGGACAACACAGCTTCGAAGAAACGTCGCAGCATTGGCGAACCGTTGGCAACAGTTACCCGGTCCACATGTCCAAATAAAATAGGCCAAAAGACCACGTGCTTTCTACGTCATCATAAAATAATTGATGTCATAATCACATTTTTCAATTATGTCGTCAAAAATTTGCAGGGTAATTGTCCGATTTCGCCGGCCCTGGAATCGAATCATAAACTCCCGCACCGAAAGCGATGTTTTTGTGTGCAAACCGGCTAGTTCATGGAGGAAATAGCTTTTTTACATTTTCAATTTTTCAATTTCTACTTCAGGCGTCTACCTTTAAAAGAACTGGTTAAGCGCTGTCGATAAGAAAAACTTTCACGATTTTTTTGCATTATAGGAGCATTAGTTGCAGCTGTTGCTGACAAAGCTGGAATTCCTACGCTTCGTGTTAAATACGCTGGAATGAGTCACAACTCTTCAATGTATGTCTGGGTGACGCTCTTTGATGTTGCCAATGTAACAGGTATGTAGTTGTTTGATTGAGAAATAGGCGACAACATGACTGATCGTGATTGAGCCAAAAATGGCAATAAACAAGGCGATTGTCAGAAATCAAATCTTCATTATACTCGCGATAGTGTAACGAGTGGCGGGTCCATCTCCGCGGCTTGGCGCATAGGCTGCACAGTTTCGAAGAAACGTCGCAGTGGTGGCGAGCGGTTGGCGACACTATGCCGATTTGACCGACCCGGGATGTGAACCCCAGACCTCCCGCACCGATAGCGTGTCCGCTTAGCAACTGAGCTAACGGCAAAATCTGTCGTTTTTGCTGAGCTAACGGCAATGGTTAAAGACCTCCTTGTCGGCGGGGTAGGTCTGGGGTTCAGTTTCCGGGCCGGTCAGATCGGACACACTGTCGCCAACGGCTCGCCACCGCTGCGACGTTTCTTCGGAGCTGTGCCAGGGCTAACCCGCGGAGATTGCCTCATTGCACGATTCGGTGTAATACCGCGAGTATAGTGAAGATTTGATTTTAAATATTGTTAAGCTGACTTTCTAACTTTTTGATAGGTGATGTCTCTGAAATAATTCCCCAAGCCGATCTCTCCACCGCGCTCACGAGTCTTCAAACTGTCGTCGCATCCAATGAGTTTACATTCCAATTTATGGGCTCTAAGGTAAGTTTTCTCTCAGGTGTGGTGTTTTTTTGTTTGAAGTAAAAACATCCTTAATCTCTTTGTTGATTTGTTGTTAAAAATTGAAAAAGAGGGAGTGCGTAGTAACGATGTTTTATTGTTGTATCTTGTTCGTTATACTGCTATTGGCCGTTTTCAAGCACATGAAGTATGCATACTCTGCAAATCACTGTTTTTTCTTTTCGAACGGTTGGCATAGTGATTAAAGGCTACGCTATCGGTGCGGGAGGTCGTGGGTTCGATTTCCGGGTTTGTCAGTTCGAACACAGAGTGTCGCCAATGACTCGCCACCCCAGCAATGTGTTTTCTGATGTGTGTTGTCCACGCGCTAGGTTGCAGAGATTTGCCCCTCCGCTCGTTACACGCTTCGGCGTAATACCGCGAGTATAATGAAGATATGATTTTTTAGATGAACGAATTGACCGCATATCCCAGCTACTGGGAGCTAGCTTCTGATGTCGTGGTGCCCAAACAGCCACCTTCACCTCAACCAGGTCCAGGTCCGGCTCCAGCTTCTTCTGGTTATAGCGGAGGCATTTTGGCGGGAGTAGCAGTGGCAATGTTAGTAGCTGGAATAGGAATCGGATTTATAGTGTACCATTGCCGTTACGGTCGAACGAGATCCCAATATGCTTACACCATGCAAACTTGAGTTCGAAACCCTGTCATCTTGTACAAAAATTGTAAATGATTTTTTTCACCATTTTTCACTAATGTCGTTTGAACTGATCAGTTTCCGTTTTTCATGCTTTGTATTGATGAAGTTACTCTGTGTGTAGTAGAAAGCAATATTGCATTCATACCATCATGTGTTCATCCATGTTCCAAGTATCATGCTGTGTTTTAGCTTTGTAGCAGGGCTGCGCACTCCATCTTTTTCGCCCAACTCAGAACTTGATTGAGTTTTGAACTTGGGCTAAACTTGACAAAAATCGCTTGAACTTGGCCTAAAACTCGGTAGAAATTTTGAACTTAACTCGAAAAATTAGAAATGAAGAACTTGAACGCGAATTTAGCTTGCAGATTTTTAATGAAATCGGTCACAAATAGCTGTCCTGCTACATCTATTTCCAAGCATTATGCTGTGTTTTAACTTTATAGTATTTTCGTTGCACTGCTCGCTTTCGTAACTGCCATAGTGTTTTTAGAAGTTTGGTGAGAAAACGTATCTAGTCGGGGAACAGGGATTTCCCCCGAATACTTTTCTTTGCTTTTAGCCTACTGCATATTTTTACTGCAACAGCCAGATATCTACGTACTATTGCCTCTACCGCTTTTTTTAGCTAGCTCCTAATTTAATTTTTAACTGACTTGCCGTTTTATCATGTTTTTATTCTCTGCCTTATTTTGTCACATCGGAATATCGCCAAATTTATTTTGCTATCTTTGCTTAGCGATTCAGATTTCAATCAATAAACGAAATATCAATCATGTAATTGAAGTTGTTTTACCAATACGACTAGAAATTTATGATTTAAAGCTAGTCTGGTACCAATATCAATTTTCCGATGCAAGAGGAACTAAAAAATCTTAAGTTTTCATTATACTAGCGGAATTGCGCTGAAGCTTGTAACGAATGGCGGTGCCCGTAATTATGGCAACACAGCTTCGAAGAAACGTCGCAGCGATGGCAAGCCGTTGGCGACACTTTCCTCGTGTGGCCTTTCCGGGAAGCATATTTATGTATTGTACCCAGGGATGGCAATCGAACGTTTTTTTTTCAAAAATATCGCATGCAAGAATCGCATCGATACACATAAAAAAAATCACGTCAGTAATCGCCTCGCATACATTGATGAAAAAAATTTGCGAGTTTTGTAGGTCGCAAAATGCTTCCCATTGTTCTCGGCTCCATTTCTTTGAAAAAGTGAAGTAACTATTTTGTCATTTTGTGGCAGTGAAATTTAATCGACTTCATCACTAAAGCAAGCTGCCCATCAAATAAAATATTTTGTTTTAAAACCTACATGGCGGCGTCCTACGGCTTCTGGTAAAAGAATCTTCACGCTTCGGATATTTTGCTAAATTAGTTTCATCAGGACGGCGATTTTCATTTTACACCATTGTGTTGATATTGCTTTGATTTTAATTGAGGGTAGATTTAATGCGAACTAGTACTTTTGAAGTGCAAACTCACGTAACGCGAAGAGATGGACAAAAAGCCAGCAGAGCAAATAATCGCAGCTGTTTTGATTTTTTTTTTCACGACTCCGGTTTTCATTTTCAAGTGAAAGTACTGTAAAACCATTTTCCAACATGTAATGCACAAAAGCTTGGTTGGGATCGCATAGTTCAGGGGTGGGCAAACTTTTCGCACGAAGGGCCGCATTGCAAAAAATTTTGAAGCCGAGGGCCGCACTGATTGGTAGAGTATAATAAAAAGGGTCGTCACGACCGCACATGTCCTAATTTGCACTCTAAATCAAGTGAAGAGCAAAAAAGATCTTCACGTTCGCAGATGTCCTAATTTTCTCTCAAACGTTCGCAGATGTCCTAATATTCCACTCAATAGGCCTATCAGCAAGGTAGAATCGTAGAGATGGCACGGGCTGAATTTTTTGCCTCCCAGACCCCCCCATGGCCCGGAACCTCTTGCCCAGTAGCGGTAACCGACCCGGAAACTCATCCCAAAAATAAAACTCGGCCCGCCCAAGGCCCATTCTTTTATGAACGTTTAACCACATTTAACAGAAAAATGAAAGTTAAAAAGGATTTCAAAAATTGGTAGCGGCTCGTTAGCGGCTCAATTAGAAACAAAAGATAGAACTGGGCCGTTAGCGGACCACTAAAAAGACCGGTTAACGGCTTGTTAGCGGGTCTCTTAGCGGCCTATGCCATCTCTATAGAAAGATCTAAGGAGCAAGGTTTATATTTTTGTAAGTGCCCGCTGGCCGCATAAAATAATCTCGCGGGCCGTAGTTTGCCCATCCCTGGCATAGTTGATAGCTATTCACTATAGACATGAGCAAGTGACTTATTTCAAATTTTGGGGGGTTTTGCAATCTGCACATTTACAGAAATGTGTCAACTAAACTAAGAATTTTTTCCGCGAGCAATGGGTTTTAGGCTTGAATAAAATTTGAAAGAATGATTCTCAAAACGTAAAAAAGATAAAATGACCGGGTTAGCGTCAAGTCGGAAGGCAATCGGTAAGCCTAGTCCTTAAAAAAAGTTGTGGTTCAGCAAGACGATCAATTGAAATTAAAAAAACATCTCCCTACATCAGCTAACTTAAGATGCACAATTTGCACATCATAGCTTGGAAGGTTTGCTATGCGTGGCGGATACTGCGGTCTCATTCTACGTAGGTACAGTCCCTGGCGACTTTTATCGAATAGGTTAGTGTTAGCGGGCACGGACGAGAACCTCGACAAGATTGCTCGAATAGCGGTGCAATTGCCAGTGACACAAATTTCTGTCGACTGCGTCTTTTCGGGCTTGAAATATGTGCTAAATGATTTATGGATGCTTTTTGAGGTTGATATAGTTGATGGCATTCTGGTTCTTCGTGCTAATAATTAAGATAGCATAACTTGTGTCTTGTGCATGTACTCTTTATGTTTTACGTTGTTTCACAAAACTTGCGGGATGATACTGACCATTTGTAAAAAAAAATTCGTCACGTTTGTGCAAAAACTGCGTGAGCCATTTTTTTGTGTTTTGAAAAAAACGCATGTGATTGTTTGTGCCATTTTTTTGTGTTTTGAAAAAAACGCATGTGATTGTTTGTATGTACTATTGTGTCACAACAAAATAACAATGAACGAAAGACTGAATGGTTTCATCGTATGCATTGTGTTATTTTATGATTTATTGTCAATTTATGCCATTTTTTTTGTGTTTTGAAAAAAACGCTTGTCATTGTTTGTATTTACTATTGTGTCACAACAAAATAACAATAGACGAAAGACTGGATGGTTTCATCGTATGTATTGTGTTATTTTATGATTTTTAGTCAATTTAATGCGCTGACTTACGCAATTTAGAAACTGGAGCATAACTCGCGAAAACGTCGATATATTTCTCCAAAAAATGTGTCAGGCGTTAGCGGCTAGCGCTGACCCAGCAGAACAACTTAGTGCTAAAAACTCAATTTCACCAAAAAATGACTTACGCAGTTTTTGCTCTAACGCAACGATTTGTAAAATATGAGAATTCAAAATTGCTCGAAAAATCGAAATAATCGAAAATTGCATGAATAATCGCAAATGCCAGCACAAAAAATCACATCGAAAAAATTTAGACAATCGCAACAAAAATCGCATCCGTAGTTTAAGGGAAGTATCACATCGCACATCGCATCGCAGTGTGGCAGTCGTTACAAATATCGCAGAAGCTCTTCGATGCGTTTGCCATCCCTGATTGTACCTAACACCAACAGAATCAACATTCTTAGTTTATTATCTTGACGAACCGGATTGTTGAAAATATGCCACAAGCGAAGCCGCGACGAGAAGCGAACCCAAAACTAGTGCAGCGCTATCCTCTTTACGCGGCACTCCAAGCCACTGCACCATACAAAAGTTGTTGCAATGTTGCACAACGCTTTGTCACAAAAAAGCAAGGTTCTGCTGGTGCAGGGTACATTACATAAAAATGCTACCCTCGAACTCCAAACCTTCTGCACCCACAGCGATGGTTTAACCACTACTTTGATTGGCAGGCATGCTAGCAACCACAAGTAATAAATGTTTTTCGTACTTCAAAACCACTGCTGATGTGCGTCTTGCGAAAGCCATGTGCTTATGCTGTGAAATAGTTAACATTGCACCGACTTACCAACTAGTGGTGGGTGATTCGCTTCTTGGCAGGATAGGACCGTAGGAGCTCAAATGCAGGAAAGACTATGTGGAAGTACGAAGTGACGCTTAGGTCTGCGTATATCGTCGATTGCATGCAGTGGTACCACGCCTTGTGATTTTCCACAAGATCTTGTGAATGTTGGGCAAAGTCTTGTGATTTTTCATTGAAACAATGTTTGGTCGGTATTTCAAGAAAAAATGCTTAAATCGGATGTTTTAATACATAAAAAGTTTTCCAACTCCGCATGAAAATAGTTTTCTGTTTAACATGGCAACATCTTTTCATCACGGATCTCGGGCCATCGGCACTGGGCAGTTTCAGCTCATCGAATTCGGAATGCGTATTGCGGAACCATAAAAGCAAAATAGTGCTCGGTAACACACATGAGGCTTGTGCACTTGTCACAGTGTCACTTGTTAGGTTGGTGTCAGGTGTCATGACTCATGATTTTCATCCGTGCAAATATACCGATTAACTTACCCAATGAAATTACTACATAGGCCACCATTAGCATGGTCATAGATGCCTGCACTGTTCCCTAGATAAGTTTTTAGTAAGTGCGAATTTGGCCAAACATAAATTTTAGCAAAAAATTTGCCGAAAATTTAGGGGGGTCAAAGAAAGTTGAGTCAATTTTGGCCTCAAATTGTATGAGACTTTTGTTTCACATCAAAGTATTGAACACCTTGATTCTAATTCCAACAAAAAATCACCATTCCATTGTCCAGTTAGCAAGCTTAGAAAAATACAGCAAAATTTTGCCCGAAATTTCTCATTTTTCTCAAATTTCGCACCTTAGAGGAAACAAACAGTGGATGACTGGCACTCAGTGCTAGCAGATCTGCTAATTATAGTCCAGCTTAGTATCTACAGTAGATCGACTCAAGAATGTGTGGTGCGGATACTGGTGCAGGGTAACCTGTTAGAGTACTGGAAGGTTTTTTGTCTGTAAAGTGAACTAGATAATGAAGAAAACTGTTAGTGTTGTTAGCCAGTAGCTGTGGGCATTGGCGTAGCCCAGAGCCACGGGAGGAGTTTTGGGGGTTACAACCCCCCATTGAGTCTCAAATGACGTCATACATAATCGAAGCTGTGCGAACAAAATGCATCATTGGTGAAGCGCTCAAAGTTAGGGGCCAAAAATATGACAAATTTTCCTTAAAAATTGTTCAGAAAGCACTAAAAAGCACTATAATTGCAGTATGCTAATTTTTAAGATTTTTTCCTGGGGAGCATGCTACCGGACCCCCCTAGAGTCGTTTTTGGCTCTTAAATTTTTTAAAATCAACTCTGCTGGAAAAATACGTTTGAAAAAAGTGACAAAAATTGATGCCCCCTCCCTGAAAAAAATTCTAAATAGGCCTACGCCCTTGACATGAAACATTTTCAAAAGGCTTATTTACGCCCGTTTCCGAGTTTGAATGTCTTTGCATTTAGTTAACATTCTACCTAATTCAAAATTACATGCACCCTACCAAAACTTTCGGGATGCGCTCCTGTATACAACGTATGGTCAAAAATGGTGTCATTTTTAACCCCCTCCCCTATTGCAAAATCCTGACTCTGGGCTACGATAGTGGCTGTGGGCTTAGTGTGTAAGTGAAGTTAGTGTTCAATCTGAATTTTGAGGTGGAGTTTTGGTAAAAAGTCATCAAAGGTGGAGTTTTGGTATGCGGTACAATGATTTTATCCAAGTGGCATTACTTTTTGCTATGCCATTAAAGTTGTGTTCAATCTGAATTTTGAGCTGTGCTTTCTACAAGTTTGTGTTGATTTTCACTATTGTTGAGCGTGATGGCAATTTTATCTGAAATTATCGTATAGTTTGCTTGTTTTTTCTTTGATATTGTGCATTGTGGTTTGTGTTTTTTGAAGCTTTTGAAATTGTTTTATCTGTTAATTTCCATGCCTCACGCTTTCATCAACCTGAAATTACTAAGCTTACATGAAGTTAGTAGTTTAAGTTCTTGGTAGTATTCGCTCTTGAGGCTAATCACATCTCATAAACGAAAATGTTGTGACTTTCAGTAATCATTTGATTTTTTTCGGAGTTTAAAATTAGAAACAAACAAATTATAGTTTCTTTTACGAAAATCTATGCAGTTCAAAAGTCATGACTGTTGATTCAGATGTGATAACTGACTTCAATTTGGCATAAAAAGTTATCAAAAGTTTGATTTTGTAAACTTGTGATTTTGAGTACAAATCTTGTGATTTTTTTTCAAAAATCTTGTGATTTTTGAAAATTTGCTGGGGCAGCATTGATTGCATGCATCGTATAGAAACATCGCTGACGTTTCCTGCTAATTTAGCAAAAGGGGAAGTGTCTGCAGCAATCACTGACCATTGCGAAATTACACTCCAGTTGGAATAATTCTTGCCGAACCTGCAGACTCAAACAAAAGCCTTAGTTTCCGAAACCAACGTTTTTGTCTTTGAGGATAATTCACCAGCGTGGCGACTAGCAACCGCGAATTGCCCGATTCTATTATAAATCTGTAAACCATACACTAGAAACAGACAATGTTTGTAATCGAACTACTGGCTTAAAATTTGTCCTTTCAATGTTTTTCGCATGTAATTTGCAGATTTATCTTCCTCGCACGAAGGAGAAATTTACGATGGAAGAATTCAGGTAAATGTCAAACCGGATTCAATAAGTAAACTTGCCGTCTTGTTCTTCGTACTGTACTGTCCCTTTAATGCTGCAGTGTATTTGGAGGACATTGTGCCACGCACCCTTTTTTGATTTTGCCTGTTAGTAACAAAAGAACAAACATTGCTAATGACTGAAATGTGTCAGACTCTTTTGATGGTTTTCATGGTTTACATTCTCCCCCCTTTCAAAATTTCTCGCTACGCCATTAGCTGAGCGTCGAGCAGGAAAGCTGTGTCTTGCAATTTTATAGCCATTGGTTTGACTCGACTTGGAATCAAACCGGAGTCTGCAGCCAGGGCTGAAGAGAGGGGGGTCAGGGGGGTACAAAGTACCGGGGCCCGTCATGTTTTGAGGAGCCCGTCGAGGGGTCCCGCTTTTATAAAATTTTTCTTTAGGGACACACGGGAAGAAATGCTGGAGAAATTACGCCTTCGCTATGTTAGAACCTACGTCCAGTGTGCGAAGTAGGGGGGAATATGTCTCCCCACGTAAAAATAGTCGTCCCCCCAGCAAAAAAGAAAATTTGTCTTTGGGAGGGGATGCTAAAACGTCCCCCCCCAGTGGTAAATACCGCAAGAAATTAAATGTTTTTTACACGTGTTGCTTGTGGGTACGGACTGCGGCGATTCTTTCCAGCATATCTTCTAACCATTGTGGTTTCCTTCGCAAACTAATCAAGAACAACCTTTTCTGGGCGCCTATTACAGAACAGTTTATTTTTCATCAACATTGCAACACGTCAGCAGTTTTTTATAAGCGCTAGTGAAAGCATTAAGACTATGTTAAAGTATAGCGGTTCCCCAACTTTTTTCATATCATATTTGAGGTTGAGAGTATGAATTAAGAAAATGCTAGCCTATACTTTCTGGGACTCCGCCCCGAATCCCGCTGGGGTAGCTTACTGCTTTTCCTCTAAACCCTTTGCTTCATTTATAATACAAAAACCTGCCTAAAACCAAGCTTATAAAGTTTTCGAAATTCTACCGTTGATAATTTTTGTTCATCATGCTGGTAGTATGCAAACACGCAGTACGCCCTCCACCACTGTTTTAATTTGGTCACTGACCAATGACATCGCCCCAGAAGCGTATTTAGGGGGGCATTTGCCATGGTCCCTCCCCTTTTGATTTTGCCTTTTAGTAAAAAACAACAAATGGTGTCAAGTGACTGAAATACGCGAGACTCTTTTGATGGCTTTTGTAGCTTATGGCTAGGGGCCGATCTAGGGGGGTGGGTAGAATGAGGGATATGCATTCACCTCACCAGCCTTTTTCAACTATGTTTTTGATAAATACAAATTTTGCATAATTTCAAACCTCTTTGACTACAATAAGCCTTACGCCTTAGACTCGCACAATTGAAAATGTGCGAACAAAATGCACCATATTTGGTGAAGTACTCAGATTTAGGGTTAAAAAATTTAAACAAAGCTTGCCTGAAAAATGTTGAAAAAGCACTGAAATTGCCATTGCAACATGTAATATTTCAAAAATTTCCCATGTAGCATACCCCCGGACCCCCCAAAGTTTTTGTTTTTTAATCTGCTTCAATTAGCGCTGCTAAAAAAAACTGCGTTTAAAAAAATTGGTGAAATTATGCTTCCCCTCCTTTTAAGGTTTCTTGCTACGCCCCTGCGTCACCCCATGAACAATAAATACCATTTTCGCAACATTAGTCTTGTTATTTGAGTTCAGAATTCAGGCAAAATTGTAGACAAAAACATCCCCCCAGTAAAAATTTTCTACTTCGCACACTGCCTACGTCTGCGCGATGTCAAGACCTTTTCTTTTGTAGAGAGTCAAATTTTGGTACCGAGGGGGCCCGCATCATATCTCTGCCCCGGGCCCGGATTTTCTCTCGACGGCCCTGTTTGCAGCTCCAGAAGCGGATGCTCTTACCACTCAGTCATCTGAGCTACTGTTTATACTAACGATAGCAATTTTTCCTTAGGGAATAACAGCCAGAATGAATTGCATTAGCAAAATTAATGAGCTCTACAATGCAGTCGTGTTTCTGTCAAACAAGGTTGCAACTGAGAAGCGAGCTGAGAGGTTAAACGAGTTTTATCGCTGAGCAAAATATCTGAGTGCTGTAGGATGCGACGCAATCATAATTTTGGTCGTAAAGCAATATGAGGCATAACCAGGGAATAGGGATGCAAGCGCGCATGCATTTTGATCGAGCTCTCAAAAATTTGCAAGTCGAGTGTTCTTCATTTTTAACTTTTAGAATTCATTTTTACCGAATTTATGCTTAATTTAAGAAGTTTTTATCGGGTTTAGGCTGAGTTCAAAACTCAATCGGCTATTTGCAAGATCGAGTTTGAGTTGAGTAATTTTTGTTTTTTTAGTTCAAACTCGGCAAAAAATATCGAGTTCAGCACACTCGCATTCGCAATCCCGAGGATAGCCTAGGCTCGAAACTTAGTCAAGTTAGCGAAACTCAAGTATACCGAGTAGATTTATTGGGCTTAACGGTTAGCATTATGCCCATTTTTTGGGTATGTAATGGGTAACTGAACCTTGTCATTTCAATTTAATACGACTTTTTAATGTTTCGTGAAAATTCTTACCGCTGTGTGGCAAGCTGGGGTAAGTTGCCAGCATAAATTCAAAACGTGAATAGCTGCAGGCGTTTGATGTAGCAAAGCGGTGACAGACTTGCTGTGCTCATAACAAAGGAAGCTTGTCAGCGATGTATGAGGTGTAAAACGTATAAAAGAGATTTACGGCAATTTTGTAGCAAGCAGCAAATTTATAGATTATGGCAACCAATGCTGTAAAGCAGTTTGAAAGTCAAGAGACTGAGAATTGCTGCTTGAACAATTCAGAACTGAATATGCACAATCAATCTCAAAGTGAAAAGACCAAAAATTTGGAGTGTTCTGGCGGCCCAGACCCTGGCACTTGTGAAAACTGCGGTCAAAAAGTTTCTGCTGATGGCGATACACCCTCCATTGTGTCAACCACAACCACTCAGTTCATTAAAAACACTTCGCCAACGGTAAGTACAGTGACCGCCCGTGATGTATCACATGTTTACATGCGTAAATGCCGCGTGTTCGCTTTCATAAACAAACTTTACGTAAACAGCTAGTAACAGATTCAAGACAAAGGTGTAATGACAGAAACGCTTTTGTCTATTTTCACATCTGCTGTTGCCTCATTTAAGTTAATTTATTGAGAGATTTTCTACGTCCTGACAAACAACCCCCTCTTAAACAGCTTCAGTGGCTGAGTGGAAGAGCGTCCGCCTATGGAGTTGTAGATTCGGGTTTGATTCCGAGTCGGGTCAAACGGTACTCAAACCAACGACTTTTGATTGCAATACACAGCTTTCTGCTTGACGCTCAGCATTAAAGGGACAACGTAGGGAACAAGCCGGCAAGTTTATACTTGTTCTGCCGTAGGGAAAGGCCTTTGGTGGGATTCTTCTATCTTGGTGTGGTGGACGGATGGCCAGTAACTCTCAACCGAGCTCGTTATAGCGCTTTAATCGCTTTCTCGTGATTGGAAGATAAATATGCAACTAACAACAAAAAAATTTTAGCACAATAATATCGGTATTATTAAAAATCATGCTTATCGTTGGTGCAGCTAGTTGGGATGTACCCCTCTCCCAAAACTTTTGAACAGGTCAACTTGCTTTTCAAAATTTGTGGTTCTCCAATAGTTCTACATTTACGCACTGGTCCTTTTAGTTAAAACTTTACCTGCTATATGGATTAAAACTACTTTGGTGGAACACGGGGTGGCCCAGCTTTGCTTCCAAGTCACTTCGGGAGGAAGTATTTCGCGCTAAATTACACTGGTGTTGGTGTTTAACAAACAAATACTGATGTAACCCCCTTGATAGGTAGCACAACTTGTGAGGTGCGAAAAAAAACGAACCACTGTCTGTTTCTGTAGGCATGATCGTATTGAGGCTTGTGGGGGCAAGCTTTTTGCAGAATTTTGACGTTAGCAGCTAAACTTTTAGCGGGGGGACCTTGGGGCGATAGTCCCCCTTCATCTAGCTCTGCCTTAGGCACTTGACATCATTCAGGCACTAGGCACCAGAGTTGTCCGGAACGAAGAATTTTGTTCCCAATTCCATTCCAAACCTAAAGCCTTTGTTCCTATTCCTAAATGTTCCTAATCTACAACAATAGCAAAAGGTGTCATCAGTGGCGCAGCCAGCCCAAAATTTCGGGGGTGGAGCAAAACTTTATAGGCTTGTCCATTGGTGCACATAGGATTCGGCAAGAGGGGGGGGAACAACCGGGGGTGTGGGTGCGAAACTCCCAGCCGCCGGAGACTAAGGGGAGCCGCCATGAATTTTTAGGGCTTTTACAAGAAAAACACTCATTTTAGCGTAGTTTTTTTTGTCGAAAAAGTACACACACGTAACCTACCCCCCGAGTGGTCTTAATCCGCCCCTGCTTGTGTTGTTCGTAGATTTAAGTTATAGCATTAGTATTTTTGCTTGTAGGCTGGTGGGAGCTGAAAATATTTTTGTTGTCCGCCCCTAGGTATCATCATTCAGTTCATGATATTTTTAGTGCCCGACTGCCGGTAAATACCGATTATATATGTCAATGCCAATATGAAAAATTACCATACCCACAGTTACTGTGCTCTCCAAGTCTCCAGTAGGCCTATTGGTTTAACAAGCACAAAAGTTCAAGCTAAAATAGTTAAAAGCATTCATCATGAGATTTAGCCTGTCACTTAATTTCAAAACGAGCCCTCAAATCAAAACAATGAAATTAATGTCTATTACAATGAAAGAACAATTTCGGGTATGTTGCACTCTTCTGGCATAATATGGGAAAAATTTAAGCTATTTTTACTTTTATAATAGAGTATCGATACTTTGAAATTCTGCCGGTTTAGTTTTGTCAGGTCGCCAAATTGAAATGATCTTTATCAGGAATCATGACTTCTGCAGAGACACTGCGGGTCACCTTCCCTAACTGTGATCAAAAGTCAATGAAGAACCTATAGGCCACCTAGTTAACCAACTTTTTTCGCAAAACGGTGAAAATTGAAACAAACAATCCAAGGCATGAGTTCTGCAACATTTTCAAAACCGTCAACCGGAATTCCTGTTTCAGTAAGCCACTAAAAAGTTCCATTCCAGCTCCTGTTCCTAAAAAATTAATGTATTCCTGCCGGAACAAATTCCTATTCCGGTCCATGGACAACTCTGCTAGGCACGTAGCGAAATCGCGGCTGTGTTGCCACGTCATGTCATACGAAGCTTGCAATCACTTTATTTCAGAGCATATTTTAACGCGTTGATAATTCAATCAATTGTATCAGTTTGACGAACGTTAAAGTACAGTACAATAGCGTGTTTTAGTGAGGAAGCAGTCATGCATTATGACGTTTCATAGTTTGGATGAATCGCTGCGAGCATGTTGGCAGGCAATTTTTTATTGAGCTTCACGCAAAATGCAACATTTTACCGAAGGTTTTACAAAAACAATTTTGTTGTTTTGTTTATGCTAACAATTGGCATTGTATGTGATAAACATGTTATTTGGACTATACCATTTAGGTCTATAATGTTGGGTAAATTACCCCAGCAGATAGCATAGTTGTTAAAGACATCGGCACGGGAAGTTGTGGGTGCCGATTCCCGAGGCGGTGAAATTGGACATAGTGTCACCAATGGCTTGCCACCGCTGCGGCATTTCTTCGGAATTCTGTGGCTCAGGCGCTAAGTCGTGGAGACCTCGCCACATGTTACACGCTTCAATGACATAGCAAGTATAGAGTAATGAAGATTGGATTTTTTAATACTGAGTAATTTATCTGTAATATGGGGTATATTCTACAACATTATATCCCTTGTTGTCTCATTGTATTCTCCAAAGCATTAATTTTTAGTAAAGTGTTGGTTTCTGTTGATGCTTTGTTTAAAATGAAAAGAAAGTGGGAGCAGGTGGTCGTTTATCTCCATGGCAACTACCTCTTTCTAGAGCAAGTTTTTGTGACGTCAGTATTTGCATATCAATTAGATGCGTACCGTAATAATAAAAGAACCTCTGAAGCGCTCTGAAGTTCTAAAATAACATACAGCGATTTATACTCGCGGTATTACGTCGAATCGTGTAACGAGTAGCAGGGTCCATCTCACAGCTTAGTGCCTGGGCAATACAACTCTGTAGAAACATTGCAGCGGTGGCGAGTCATTGGCGACCCTGTGCCGATTTGAACGGCCCGGAAAACGACCCAAAACCTCCCGCGCCAATAACGATGTCTTTAGTACTTCGCCAACTGGCCGCTAACATGTGCCCGTTTTGACAAATATTATTTTAGATGCGACTGTAGCAAAAAAATTTCGTTTTTCGCTTTTTTGCAGAAGCGTTTTTCTCCATTGTCATGATTTTGTTATTGTTTCGTATTGTTTTCGACCATTTTTTGCGAGCAAAAATCACCGAGCCTTACTTGCCGGCAATATTTTCCCGCAATCTTGTAACTACTTTTAACTGAATGTGCAAAAAATATTTTTTTCCCCCTAAAAATTGCTTCCCTGCTGTAAAAATTTTGGTTACGGCTCTGCAAACGATGAAACAAACAATTATTCGATCTAAGATTGCAGTTATTTGAACAAATTTGCATAAGCGGAAGGCTAGTCTTGGTTAAAATAGGAAGACCAAAGCACAAAATGTACTTGCAGTGGTCGACGTTAACTGAAATTTGAAAGCATTAAGCCTTCATTTCAACACTTCAGTTTGTCCTGGATATTCTGCAAATTGTTATAGTTTGCAGTTTGCTGGCGTTTACTGAAGTGGTAAAGAATGGGAACGACATTGCCTGTTAAGGGCGAAGCCAGTAAAATCTAGGGGTAACAGGTGCGGATTTAGATTATGAGAGGCCCAGTTTTCAATCGCCATAGTGAACGATCTCTATAAAAGAGTCATTTATTAAAATGGGAAGACGATTTCCTAGAAAAATTAAAAATTTATTAAACGATCGCCATAAAAGAGTCATTTATTAAAAAGTATAGTGCACCGATGTCCTAGGCCTATAGTTGCTGTGATTTCGCTGAATTGCTGTTGGAAATTTGCCTTTCAAAGCCTCCCTTGTTGGAGGTTTCGACGGTTAACAATTGTTTTAAAAAATATGTGTTTGCACATACCTGCCGGTTTAAGACATCGCTAACTGTGCAGGAGGTCCTGGGTTCTATTCTTGGGCCGGTCAAATCGTGCACAGTGCAGTCGCCGCTGCAACGTTTTTTCGGAACTGTGTTGCCCAGCAGGCGCTAAGCCGCCGAGATTGTCCCCGCCACTCGTTACACGCTTCGGCGTAATACCGCGAGTATAATGAAGAATTTTTGAGTTACCATCTTGCTTTTAGCACTATACCTTGGTTAGTAGTTGACATTTTATGTTATTTCAGGTCGACGTGTGCCGCATATGCCACTGTGAATCCGAAAATAAATCTGACCTATTAATAACTCCCTGCCGGTGCAAAGGCTCGATGGCTTTCGTCCATCACTCCTGCCTACAGCAGTGGATCAAAAGCTCTGGTATGTACTATTGCAAAATGAACTGGCTTTAAAAAGATTCGTCAGCAACATAGCCTAGCGATACCGCGCACAAGATGCAGACCCTATGCGACGAGTTCGATTCACGGCATGAGCCGATCGCATTTGACATACAGTATATACAGGGTGGCTGCTGACTCGAATATGCCACTAGTACTGATGCAGAACTGACTTATAAAGTAAACTTTATGTAGAATAGTGCTAAATACAAGGCTAGGTGACTCGACCAAACTCTTTTGTCTTAAATCAAGCAGTTATCCGTAAAATGTACAGTAGTAAAGACAAAATTGTAATTCACCCGAATTTTCTGAAAAAATGCAGAAAACTTTTAAAAAATTCGAAGTTAATTAAATATCGATTCATAAGCGATGAATGGGGTTTCGCTCCGAGGTCAAACAAATCGCTCTTGATGCGGAAGGTCTGGAGCTCCATTTTCTGGCCAGTCAAATCGGACACACAGCACCAACGGCTCGCTACCGCTGCGACGTTTCTTCGCAGTTGTGTTGCCCAGGTCTTAAGCCACGGAGATGAGATCCGTACACGCTTCGACGTAATAGCGCGAGTATACTGTAACGAAGATTGGATTTCTGTAAAGGCTAATTTCTAAATGCTTCACGTGCTCGTTGCGTGTATAGTTGCAATTCGAAATGGTCACGAAAATTTTTTGTTTCGATTGCAAGATTCTCTACGAATGACCTTTCATTAACAACTAGCTCTCGATGCAAATTTTGACGCCTTTTTCACACTCAAGATAATTTGGGTTGTTTCAAGCTATTTGGGGTTTTTAGGCCTGTTCGCACAAATCTATGTAGGCTCTGTTATCGTTTATTTTGACTTATTCAAAAACTATAGTCAGTAGCTTTCGAAGTGTTGTGTATGTTCCTGTTTCTTATCCTTTTTTGCACAAGGGATTTTTTTATAGAACGTAAACCATCTATTGTGCAACTGTTTTTACCATATTTGCATCAAATTTAGCCTTTAAGGTTTTACAAATAACCCGCATTTTGAAAATCTAACCAAATCATCATACTCAAGGTATTACGCCCAAACGTGTAGTGAGTGGCGGGGCCCATATCTTCGCGACTTAGCGCCTGGGCAACATAGCTTCGAAGAAACGTATTAGCGGTGGCAAGCCGTTGGCGATCTGTCCTGGAATCGAACTTTAAACCTTTTGCACCTATATCGATGTCTTTGAGGACTACGCCAATTGACCGGTATGATAGGAACCACAAGCAAAAAATGTTTTTCGTACGTCAAACCTACTGCAAATGTGGGAAATCTGCGGATAAGATCAATTATAGTCTCGCCAGGTAAAGTTCGTGGACTGAAAGAAGCAATAACCGAAGCAAAAGTGAACCAGTAAATGGGTTGTGGTGAAATTTTTGGTACTCTTGCTACAAAGAACACGACAAGGCGTTGCGTGGAGTTCAAATCTGCGCATATCGTCTGATGGAATTCATTGATCGATGTCGGCGACCTAGGGCTGGTCAACACATCTCCGAAGAAACGTCGCAGCGGTGGCAAGTTGTTAGCGACACTGTGCCGAATTTAGCCGGTCCGGGAATCGAACTCCTGCACCGATATCGTTAATCTATGCGCCAACTGGCCAGTCATGATAAATGAATGACAAATTAATCAAGCTCAAAAGTTATACAAATGTGAAAAGTTTCGAAGTGCAATAAATATGGGACAAAAATAACTTAAGAGAGGAAAAATAAAACCGCTGTAGTTCTTAAAACTAGACGTTTCTACAGCGAAGATTCAGCTGTCATCATCAGCAGTGTAAACAAGGCGGTACATGGAAAACTGAAAGTTTATTTTTTTAGGTCACAAGCATTGCGAGTTGTGCGGGTTTAATTTTGTGATGGAATCCAAGCTAAAACCGTTCACAAAGGCAAGTTAAAGTATTATTCACGCTCGACTGGCTCGTGAGAGTTGAAAGGCGTCTGTCTTTTGTCATTCTGCGAAAATGGATTTTGCTCGGCTTATTATAAAAAATGTGATAATTCTTTGTTGTGGTTGTCAATATTGTAGTGCGTGGTAGCAAAGAATGCCTTAGAAATTGAGTGTTTTTGCCTTGTTGATATTTTTAAAGCAATATTTACGCGCTTATGATTAATAGTCTAGAAATTTTAAAATATTTATTTAGTTCTTATCGAATAAATACCATTATCCTATCACTCAAGGTTTAAATTAATTTTTTTGTCATGTTCCATCCACAAGAATTCTGGAACAAGTGATAAATAACAGTTAGACAACTAGGGGCTATTTTCTTTAATGGACCTAGTTATTTTCGCAGTTTAATAATGTATTTTCCTGAAAGTTACTACACTTACCTATTGGCTTCTGCGAAAAAATAACCGCCGCTCTGTTCCTCGTCATTCAAAACAATCAAATCTTCATTATACTGGCTGCATTACGTCGAAACGAATAACGATTGGCGAGGCCCATCTCTGCAGCTTAGCGACTGGGCAGCATAGCTCTGAAGAAACATAAGAGAGGTGGCGAGCCGTTGGCGACGCTGTGTTCGATTTGACCGGCCCGGGAAATGAACCCAGAACTCCCCACACTGATGGCGATGTCTTTAACCAGTACGCCAAAAGTCTAGTTGTTGTTTCTCTTCATTTTTAAAATGGTTCCTCATCAGAGTTTACCACTACTGCAATAGCTTATTGCGGATTGAGCGAATTTCGCATTCTACATTTAGTCCACCAAAATTATTTACCAATTTTTGAACAACACCAAGCATAATAATAATTGAGAGACACAGTGAGACAAGCTTGTACACTTGAAGTCTGCCAGATTAAGTGGCAAATACTTTATGTACCAACCACGAATCGAACCCGTTACGCAGAATCTTTTGCCCATTGCTGAAAGCTTATGTCGCAACTAATTGACTCGTAAAACTTTGCAGTGGGAGAAATTAAAAATGAGCAAGTCAGAAAAACGTCGGGTTTGGTGTTCAGTGATGTTTCATTTCATTGCCATTATTTGTGTTGTGTGGTCGCTCTATGTTCTCATCGAAAGAACCACTCAAGAAGTAGGAAAAGGTAAGAAGAACGGTTATATTCTGAAGGAAAATTAAAGCCACAGTAATTCTTGAAAATGGACGTTTTGATATCCTAGGTCAGCTGTCATCATCAGCAGAGTAAGCAAGGCCACAACTATTATGACGCCTTGCTTACGCTTCTAATGACGGCAGCTTAATCTATGCTGTGGAAACGTTCATTTTAAAAATTACTGTGTACGTTTATATCGGATTCCTATTCACTACAGTCAGGGGCGGGCCTATAGGAGCGTTATCAACGATCCCTCTTCCCTAAGGCGTCTAGAACTGCAAACATGAAGTGCTATTGAGTATTGATATTACAAAAATGTTCAATGTCCATTTCAATAACGTGTGGAAATAAATCGCCCTCCTGAACAAGAATGGTAGTTTTTTGTTTTTTTGTAGCATATTTATCTTTATATCTTGAGAAAGCGATCAAAGCGCTGTAACGAGCTTGCTTACGAGTTGCCGGCCATCTGTCTACCACATTAAGATGGGACAATCTTGCTGAACGCCTCTTTACCAAAGGCACCACAAGTAAACTTGCCGGCTTGTTCTCCACACTGCCCATTTAATGCTGAGCGTCAAGCAGGGAAGCTGTGAATCAGAGTTGTCAGCCCGAAGATGTTGAGTTCGACTCGTCTCGAACTCGACTCTGAACTCGAATCCTAATTTATCGGCCAGTCTGAGCCCGATTTAAACCCGAAATTAAAAACATCACTTTAAATTTTGAAGAAATTTTCATTACCAGTAACGAACAGCAATATCTACACTGTCAAGCAAATGGAATTAACCAGTACGCACTGCATAACATTCTTTACTTTTTTGTACTTTAAAGATAAATAAACGAAATTAATAAATAAACGAAAATCAATTCAGCAAACTTGAAACAATAACAATCATTTTGCTGAATTGATGATTTCTATCGCTTCCAGTCTGTCCAGTTGCTTCGGCGTCCGGCCCAATTGAAGCCCGACAATTTTTCAAAATCCAAGCCCTACCCGAACCCGACCCGAAAAGCCCGAGCCCGATTGTCAACTCTGCTGTGAATACCAATGCTAGAATCATTGGTTTGACCCGACTCAGAATCAAAGCCGAGTCAAGAGCTCCAGAGGCGGTCTTTCTAACTCGGCCATCTGGATTTGCACCCCCCTGACTGCAATACCAGTAAAATAGTTATGAAAACTCGAAGTTTTTTCAGTAAATGCGATTTGCTGCAGCCAGAGCCAGGAATGGACCTGCCACGGCCGATTTTCAGCCGGTTGCTTAAAAATAAATTAAAGTTAAATCTTCATTATACTCGCGATATTACACCGAATCGTGTAACGAGTGGCGGGGCTCACTTTAGGGACTTAGCGCCTGGGTACCACTGCAGCTTCGAGGAAACACCCCGGTGGCGACACCGTGTTTGATTGACCGGCCCGGGAATCGAACCCCAAACTTCCGACGTCAACATAGATACGTTTAACCACTGCGCCAATCGGCCGGTTGTAGCTTGATCATGTCAATCTCAAAGAAAATTTGCGACACCTTTTCAAAATTAGTTTTTTTTTTTTAATCTGTTGAAAATGCTAAATTTAACTTTGCAACCGAGTTGTTTTTGCTTTTATCGAGAAAGTTGTAATTTGCCACATTCGCCCAAGGCTATAAAAAAGCTTTTCTATGTCTTTTGTTTATTAGCAGCAAAGAGGTTATCAATGAAATTTGAAGCGCAAATTAAAAATTTGAAGAACTTGAATGAATTTTGCCAAAATGAACAAAATAAAAATGCGTTTGCATAAAATTTGCGAAAATTTCGCCACGAAATATTTCAAACATTTTTCAGCAGCTCAAATGGCTAAGTGGTAAGAGCGTGAGCGTCTGGAGCTGAGGATTTTGGTTTAATTCCTAGTTGGGTCAAACCTACGACTATAAAATTGGTTTTCACAGCTTCCCTGCTGCTTGACGCTCAGCATTGAAGGGACAGTGTGGAGGACAAGCCGGTAGGTTTTCTTGTAGTGCCGTTGGGAAAGGTACTTAGCGGTAATCCCCCGTCTTGGTGTGGTAGACAGCGGCAACTTCTAAGCGAGCTCGTCATAGCGCATTGATCGCTTTCTCGTGATAGGAATGAATATGCAACTAAATGCGAAAAGAAAAACAAGTAAATACTAAATACGACCTTACGTTGCTAGTAGGTATTGTCACAGAAAAATTTAAAGAATATTGATTTTTGATGACACTAAAGTTTGGGACTGCTGTTACGAGCTCAAAGATTCCGACCTAGTCAGCCACATGGCTTTGCGGTACCGCGCGCAGGTGACTAATCCTACGTGACGGGTTCGATTCACGTTTAGAGCCAATCGCATTTGACATATTTGTCGGGTAGCAGCTAACTCGAAAAACGCAAGCTCACTTCGCAATCTCCCTCAGTTACTGTTGAATTTGCAGTTCAATATGTTTTTCTGTTTACTGTGAAATCTGAAGGCAATCGCCCTTTTGCTCCTGGGAACTGCCTTGCGCTGAAACTCCATTGTAAGATAGGTGACAACATCGTGATGAAAGTGGCGAAAATTACGAAAATACCGCGCCAGTAATCACATACGTACTCAATGTAAATCAACGACACGATATAACACAGCAAAAACACTCTCAATTTGCGAGGTGTTTCGTCCTTATGGGGCTCAATGGACGAAACGCGTTGAATAAGCGTATGCTTACTTGTGCTGCTAACTTCATTGTTTGCAAACTTTTTGACGTTGTGATAAACTAACTTCATGAAATTATGAAAAATCAAGTTAAGTCAACAACACTTATCCGAGCATCCGTACTCTGTGTTTTTAACACAGTCGAAGAGATTTAAAATGCCACACTCAGGTGAATCAATGTAATGAATGTAGTTGGAATTAAACATAAATACCGGCTGGTTAACTCAGTTCTAAAGCGCACGCTATCGGTGCGGGAGGTCTGAGTTTCGATTCCCGGGACGTTCAAATCGGCACAGTTTCGCCAACGACTCGCCACCGTTGGGACGTTTCTTCGGAGCTGTGTTGCCGAGGCGCAAGCATCGGAGATGAGCCCCTCCACTCGTTACACGCCTAGTAGGCTACGGCGAGTGCAATGACGATTTGATTTCTTTAGTCATAATGCTTTTAATTTACGATTTTCAGTGGCTGTTGATTCTTTCTTGATTTGCGATGAAGACGTAAATCGTTGTTATTTTTAGTAATGACGTAAGCAAAGGTTTGTTGTTGAATATTTAGTGATAATTTATTCATGACAAAAGCAATATTTACATATCAAGATTTTGTCCGCATCTTCAGTAATAAGCAAGTGGAAAAATGATGAAAATTGTTAATTTAACCCGTTTTGGAGCACTGGCGTAGTGGTACAGATATTCTTGGGTTTGATTTAACGGGCTAGTTATAGAGAACGCACTGCGCAGTTTCCCACTCCACATGTCTAATTTTAAAAGGCTTTAGCCCCACGATTCTTGATTGTAGTTTCTGCATCATAATCAATTAGTTGATATAATTAAAAACAGTGATTATGACACGAAGAAATTCATTATGATGCAGAAACTAGAGTCAAGAACGGTGGGACTAACGCCCACAAAAACTTAAGATGTGTACAGGGTAATTGTCGCCAACGGCTCGCCACCGCTGCGATGTTTCTTCGGAGCTGTGTTGCCCACACGCTAAGTCGCGGAGATTGACCTCGCCACTCGTTACACGCTTCGGCGTAATACTGCAAGTAGGCCTACAATGAAGATTCGGTTTTTTATTTTGATTTTTATTTGTGGTTGCAAGGAATTTCTTTCCACGTTGCGCAATGCGCAGGCGATGTCAAAGCTTTCACTATATGTAAAAGATTAAACAAAACATCAAACACCACCCTCAATATTAGATGACGCTACGGAGATTCGAACTCATATTTGGTGATTACCGTAAAACCTCTATTTCACCGCCATGGCGTTCTATTTTTCGACTAGCTGGTCAGAATTTTTATCCCCACAATGAAATCCTGAATCTTAAACGCTAGCTGTCACGCATAAGGTCGTGATGTTGAAAAAAAGGCTTTTAAAGTCTATTGTAGTGTGTCACGCGGGCGAGAGTTCGTATATCGGTAAAAGAAAAATTCTTTCTTCTGTTTGGTCATAGCTGGTTTAGAAGGCGCAAGGGAGACTGCTATTGTTTTAAGCTTTCCTTTGTTCAATTTAAATTGTTTGCTTACCGCATTACTGCTGCTTGTCGTAACGTGATACTGCATTGTTACTACCGGTATGTTGGTTGGTATCTTTTAAATGGCTGCATTAACTGCTAGATTGTGAAAACTTAATCAATTGTACAATTACCAGTAGAGACCTGCTAATGCAATTCCGCCGCTCATTATCGAAAGACAATGGCGTCTGAATCTTACACGTCTAGCTCAAATTGCAGTATACGATATATAGAGCAATGGTTCATTATTATTACCGTATGTTTTTGGTGTTCTTTTCGAGTGCAGTCATTTTGACCAGCTTACCGGTAACTTCCGTTTTCTGAACGAAATTATAGTATGAAGATTTTGTTGTAGTTGATAATTCATCAAAGTGGCGTTTAATTAGAGGAAGGCGCTCTATTTTTCAACCCTTCCTTAAAAGTGGCGTTCCATTAGAGGTGGCGCTCAAATAGAGGTTTTACGGTACTTTGCTTTCGGCTATATCCGCTACGGAATATTGCCTGCAGCTGTATTTTGTTGTTACCTAAAGTAAACAAATACGTTTGGTGCTGTTTGCACCTTCAGCACGACCTGGCAACGTCCGGTCGTTTCCTCGCGACAGAAAGATAAAATATCAATCAATCCACAATTTTTGTGGAAATCTGCGGACTTTCACCGATCCACTACCTTGAGTTGAGTTAATAACCGCCTGCTTTGAATAAAACATGAGTTTGCGGTTCATAGGTTTTAATTTTGGAGAAGAGGATAATCTGTTGGCTTTTGAAATTGCTGTACGGAAACTGAAATGCATAGGATAGAAAATTGATGTACAGAATAGGATAGAAAAGATTAAACGTAGTCGAAATTTTTTTAAAACTTTTATCCAAGTCAAAAAGCATCGCTCGTTAGAGAGTTTTGCATTTTAAAAAATATCAACTTCAATTTCTTTACGTACTGGCAAGCAATATTGTCGATATGCATATACAACTTACTGATGATCAGATGTCGATGAACAAAAGGATACACCTTTGGAGTGGTAGGCTGGAGGTTCGATTCCGGGTCAGGTCAAAACAAAGACTTTAAAATTGATATTTGCACAGCTTCCTTATGTTTTGCATTAAAGGACAGTGTGCAAAAAAAAAAAAAACGGTTGCTAAGTTTATTTGTTGTGCTGTTCGGAAAGACACTTAACGGATTAACCCCATCCAAGTGTGGTAGACAACATTGAAAATTGCGATGAGGCTACATCTTAAAAAACAAATAGCCTTACGTGACCGAAATTTTCCACCTAAACATCTTTTCTTTTCAGCGCATCTACAGTGGCCGTTTTGGACGAAGTTGGCTGTGGTGGTGATCGGGTTAATTGGAGGGCTGGCTTTCATGTATATACAATGCAAGGTAGGAAGATAAGTTTATCCTTCGGTTCGTCTTTAACACTGTATTATCACAAGCTGGAAAAAAAGCTTCCACGTAACGGTAGGGTGACCAGACGTCTCGTATTTGCACCTGATTTTAAGCGTCCCGACTTTTTCTCGAATGTCCCGTTTTTTATTATTTTCGCTCTTAGCTTGAGGACATAATTATGTGAGAATTAAAGAAAAGAATTCTTTTGTTAAAGAGACAACAAACCCTGACTTTTCACTCTGGCTTAAAAAATAGCAAAAAAATCATGGTTTCTGGTGGCGTTGGGTTTAAATCCTAAAACGCTTTCGTTCAAAAGTTGTTGAAGCTTTTTAACACCATGGAGTGGAGGTCCACTTTGTCGGATTTTCGTTGGCAGCCCATTTTTACGGATTCGCTTTGTCCGTGTCTTAAAAAATGTGGATTTGCTGCAAAAGATCGCTTCATCGGAAAAATATAATTGACGTACTTGATTAGCAATAGAAATAGAAACTTTTAAAATGAAACAGTTTTGGGTTATTAAAAATACGAGGTAAAATTGGTAAGGGGGTCCCTCTTTGTTACTGTATCGTTGTTGATAAGTCGCACTTTGCTGCTAAAAATTGATTTTTCATATCAGCGCTATGATTTTTCTGATTAACTTATACCGGTATAACGATTAACCAATTATAGAGTTAACACTGCAGTGCCCTTTTTATATTTCAGACCAATTTTTAAATATATATAGAAGCGCACTTAGGGGGCATTGTGCCATGGTCCCTCCCTTTTGACTCTGCTTTTTAGTGAAAAAAACGAAAGCAATGGTGCCAAGTGACTGAAATATGCCAGACTTTTTTGATGGTTTCTGTAGCTTATGGCCAGGGGGGTAGGATCAAGGGTATGCATCCTCCCACCAGCCATTTTCAAAAATGTTTTTGATGTGTACAGTTTTTTGATTGAAAAAGATGTGAAAATTATAACCCCCCTTTAAAAATTTCTCGTTACGCCATTGAATATATCCTTCTATTTTTAATCGATAGCATTGCACTTTTAAGCGATGGGCTGGGACGATGTTGTACTGTAACTTGTAGGCTAATCATACACTCTTTGCTCAACTCTTTCCGCTTTCGACGTTTCGTACGGTAAGGGGTGGTTGATCATGGTTTCTTCACTTCTGCGCTTGTTTTGTTTTTTTCTCTTAAAACTTCCCGTTTTCTCTTTTAAAACGTCCCGTTTTCGTCATAATTTAATCTGGTCAATGCCGGTCGTATTAAATATAAACATTAGCAATACCAGCACATTCAAAAAGGTACCGGTAGGCGGTAATCAAGCTAATCTTTTAATGGTGTACAATCGTCCAAGACACAGTTGTGGACCATCTGGTTAGCCTACGTAACGGTGGGTATTAAATTAATTATTCAAGCTTTCAATTACTTCATCTACTACTCAATTCACGCTTATATCGGTTAGTGCTGGAGCTAGTGGCGAACCCAGAGTTGTCAATCGGGCTCGAGCCTTTCTGGTCTGGTTGGATTCGGGCCGGGCACGGGCTTGGATTTTGAAGAATTTTCGGGCTGCGGAGCAAAAATCGAGATTTTCATTGAGTGATAGGGTTTTCGCGATTGCTGGAATAAAGCAAAGAGAACACCTTGTATAAATATTGCTGTTCGTTACTGGATGGGTAAAACTCATTTTCTTGTCAAAATTTCTTCAAAATTCAAGTGATGTTTTTGACTTCGGGTTTAAATCGAGCTCAGGCTGGCTAATAAATTAGGATTTGGGTTCAGACTTTGGTTTGATTCCAAGTCTGGTCAAACCAATAACTTTGAAATTGGTATTCACAGCTTCCCTGCTTGACGCTCAACGTTAGAGGGACAGTGTGGAGAATAAGCTGGAAAGTAATAGCATGAAAATGATGTAATTGTAATCATATTTTACAGACTTACTACAGACTCTGGGACCGGTTGATGACATTCAATAAAGTTGTGTATGTGCAAAATCGTCCATTGTCAACTGAGGGTAAGTCCTTCGACGGTTAAATTTTACCTGTATGTGATTTGTTTTATGACTACTGCGAGTAAGAGTTGGTGCCGAAATAAACGTGGATTTTCACGAAAACAAGCACTGTCCGACGTCATCCCAGCTGGTTTCCACACAGCGTTCTCACGTACGCTTTTTTTGAAAAATGACCAAAATTCCCATCAATGTCTGTCGGTGCCATGCTGTACGGTCTGCAACTGTGTCTTGGATGATTGTGCACCATTAAAAGATTAGCTTGATTACCACCTACTGGTACTGTTTTAATTTGCTGGTATTGATAATGTTCATATTTAAAATGACCGGCATTGATAGTATTTAAATTTACCCGACTATTAAATTGACCAATATTAAAATTGTGAATGTTAGTATTTAAATGCGATGCAGAATAAGCCAACATTTGACGCCATTTTTACGGAAGTGATTTTAAGTGATAAATTTTAAAGAATATTTTTTACCCCTACAATAAACTGAATAGTCAAAGCCAGGCTATAGACTCTCGCATATTTTGGTTCGATATAACTTGACAGTAAACCGCCCCGTTGACCAAGTGGTTAGACATATTGCTATCGGCGTAGGGGGTCTATGGTTCAATTCCCTTGTCTGTCAAATTTGACACAATGCCGCCAACGGCTCGCCACTGCTGCGACGTTTCTTCGGAGCTGTGTTGCTCAGGCGCTATGCCGCCGAGACGGACCCCGCCACTCGTTCCACGCTGGCGCAAGTATAGTGAAGATTTGAATTTTTTACTTGTGGTTAGTGCTCTGCACCCTGGAACTGGTTTCGCGGGTTCGATGCGTAACTAAGCTAGCTTCCATGATGAATTGCATATACTTCACAACATAAAAACCTAAGCTACAAACAATTATGTAGCTTGGAAAAAAGACAGTAAAGCATGACAGCAGCTCACCTATATAAAGTGATGTTAAAGTCCGGTTTTGTTTATCTACTCACTTCCTGATGATGTCACGTCGCCGGTCACGAAGCGTCATATGAGCGATGATGTTACCTTTTCACTGCGTCACGATTTACTTTCGGTATGACTAGAGCACCTCTGACGAGCCCAAGTTGAACGCAAGGGTGTAACCAGCGAAATTTAGAGGAGGGCTAAGGTCAGGTGTAGGCAATGTCAGACCTCGTTTCATTTGTCTTCTGACGAAAAAAAACTCTTTGTGCGTCAAAGAAAGGGGTCATTACCTCGATGCTCCTTTTGCCCGGCTATGCTACTGGTACTGGTAGAACAAAAGTCAAGCGAATGCTTCCTGGCTCGTTCAAACTGGGTCAGCCATGAACTGTTGGCTGTTTCACTTTCTACTTTTTAACACCAGCCCGCTTTCGAGCGCTAGGTATAATTTTTAGATTTTTGTGAAACAAAAGAATTTCAAAAATGGAAAGTCTTTCGGGTGAACTCTTTTAGTGTGATTAACGTAATACATTGCTAAAGATTGTAATACTGTAATCTTGTTTAGCTCCATCACGAAGTTCACAAGTTGAAATTCCAATCGGAGTCGCAAGAGGAATGGAGCAAAATTGTCCGGACAAAAACCAATGCAGCAGTGCCGTGTAGCAAATCAGAAATTCTAAGCTTTGCACCTAAAGAAATTTTGAGGCAGCGAAATCGAGGCGGACTAAAAATTGAGAACTCTTGGGACAATGAAATATTGTGAAAAAGTTCTTATCTCGTGAATGAACATTAGTAGATTAGCCTATGCTGTTGTTTGCTTTTTTTTTTAACTAAGCTTTTTTTAGCTTGTAATCTACATTCCTTATGAAATTTTCAGGCAAGATCGGATTAAGGGGCTTGCTGCACAAAAGCCGTTAATCGCATCCTCTTGCAAGAAAAGCTGTCGGCCCTGCGAAAAATTATTCCCGAAGGCCCCAAAGACTTAACGGACTTGTGTACACTGTACAGATATAAAAGATTGGGGCTTCTCGCAGTTCAGCGCATTGCTAGTTTTGGGAATCGTTCATCTGTTGGAACATTCGATTTCGCACTGAGATTGGTAAATTTATTTTAGTGTATGATTTTTCTTGTCTTTTTCCGTAGGCTACTTAATTATTTTAAGATCAAAAACTTACACTGTGTTGAATGCTTGATTTTTGTACATCATGATTCGCATGTGACGATTTTCCGTTAGGCCTAAACGTTAATGACAAAACGTATAAATCGCAGTAACAAAGTACTTCACCATATCTGCATGACGTAAGCGGTTTTAGGATGGGTCATTTTTGTTGATACAGTACTGTAACTTTCTTTTTTCAATTGTCCTTGGTAATTATTTTGAAAGATATAGCAAATGGTAATTTGAATTTAATACTGCTCAGATCATCTTTTAATTATCAAACCTCAACAGCCTGTTTCTCGCTCATCGCGGTCTTTAGGAGTTGTCTTATTTAAATAGAATTCTATTATATACCTTCAGAAGGTATGTTAGGTTTTATAATTGGAAGTTGATGTTAACAATTTTGATTGCTGGCTCTGGCTTAGCCATGGAGCTATCTGCTGTTCATACTGCAAATCACCGATACAGTAATTTGAATTTAACTAATTTAAATTTTTGCCCGAAGAAAATCTGACCTTCAAGATTTTGTCCTTCAAACAAAAATCGCTTGATTTTTTGAATAGATAATTAACCTGTAGGATCGTAGAATTACTAGCTGGTATTTTTGAAAGCTGAACATTAAGATGGATTAATGATTTGAATTTTGAACTGGAATGATCTTCAAATTGTTGTTTTAAGTGAGTTATTCACGCAATTTCTTGTCCACTCTGGCGAAACCAGCAAGAGGCAGACTTGGACCCACAAACCGTGACTCTTACCAATGCTAAATGATTCTGCCAGCTGGCGTAGTATTTAACGGCATCGCTATCGACACGGTATGTCAGGGGTCGATTCCCGGGCCGGTCAAAGCCGACACAGCGTCGCCAACGGCTTGCCACCGATGCGACGTTTCTTCGGAGCTGTGTTGCCCAGACACTAAGCCGCGAAGATGGACCCCACCACTCGTTACACGCTTCGGCGTAATATCGCGAGTAAGCTATAGTGATTTGATTTTGAAATCCTTTGAAAAATATATTCTAAACGATAAATGCAAAAAAACATCGTCTCCACGCGTGTCGCACTTGTTTCCCGCCACTAGTAAACCAGCAAAACTAGTGTGAAACTTATGTCACACAAAACCCAGTTTGGACAAGAACATCCTGGTAAAGTTAATTTATTCTAAGAAATATAACATTGGTAAAAAAATAGCGAAATATGCTTGTGCAAAAACTCGAATATATACAACAAATGCACCTTTGATGAACAATCTACGTACCACAGTGCTGGGCGTGCATATAACAAATGGCTTGCTTACAAATAATTCAGTAAGTTCATTTGAAAATGGCTTTTGAATTTTGATGACAATGAAAAGCAATATGGCTTGCATAATAACACAGACCGTTATGAAATGAGGAAATAACATGGCGACAATGATAATCTAGTGTTCTGGATGGCTTTGAAATGCATATTATGACTAATTGTTTTTCGTATATGCTAAGGAATGCTGCAATCAAAATTTTGGATTTAAATTGCCAAAACTATCAGTTATTCGTCAATAGACTGGTGCGAGACTATTAGTAGTCTGGCCATAGCTTGCTGGGCTAATTTTTGTGAAGCATTAAAAATTGTAATTTGAAATTTGGTTGTGTAGAAAAAATTCTAAAACTTTTAACCGCGAAAAAAATTGAAACTTTGTGGATTTCGATAAAAAAATCAAAAACTTTTCGACGTTACTCACAAAGAAAAAACATTTTAAAACTGGGAAAACCTTATTTTGACTGCATAGCCCCGTCTTTTTACAGCAAATTTTGACGACATTGACGTGATCATCATTTTATGATATTTGTTAATGAATATGTCCCCAATGACGTCACACAATATGCCGAAGTGCTTATGTGATTGATAACGTCACAGCTACGTCACAAAAGTTTTGAATGAAATCAGTTCTTGCTGTAAACGGAGGGAAAATTCCCATCAATATTGGGGTTCGTGTTCACTGGGGATGGGCTCTGAAATAAAAAAGAAATTCTAGGAATCAAATGTGCAAATCATACCGAGCGGCTGCCGCAGTGGTATAAGACATCGCTATCTGGGCGGCAGTTCGGGTTTGGATTCCAGGGCGGGTCAAATCGGACATTACGTCACCACATTTCTTCGGAGCTGTGCTGCCCAAGCGAGAAGAAGTGGATATGAACCATTGAACCCCGCCACTCGCTGGACGCTTCGATCGGCCGAATGACGATTTGATTATTTTAAGGAAGCTACACATTACACAACGTATGATCGAGCGTGTTCGGGCCAACACACGGAGAAAAAATGTTTTTATTTCTGAACAATCTCTACTTACTCGACTGCTGCGTCTGTGTGGCGTCATGTTGGCGACATCTAGCGTTGGAACACCAGCAAGTGACTTGTTTTTGCTTTTTTTCGTTTTGTTTCCTACAACTAAAAAAATTGATTAATTTTAACATCAATTTATTCGTGGTCGGGCGGCCGACTTGCCGCATCACATAAGACCGCGGGCCTCGCAATGGTGCACTGGTCAGGTCATACCAATCGTAATTAAATGGTATTTAAATCAGCTAAACAGTTTGCAATCGCAAGCTTACAAAACGTTCGATGAAGAAATAAAAAATCTGTCCACAAAAGTGCGCAAAAAAACAAAAAAATCAAACCTTCCAAAGCGCGTAACGAGTGGCGGGGCCCATCTAAGCGGCTTAGCGCCTGGGCAACACAGCTCCGAAGAAATGTCACAACGGTGGCGGGCCGTTGGTGACAGTGCTTCTGATTTGACCAGCCCAAGATTCGAACCCAAGACCTCCCGTGCCAATAGCGACGTTTTTAACCTCTACGACAATTGGCCCGTTGAGCGCAATGCTGTAAGCAAATATGAAACAAACCATCTAGAATTCCGAAATTGACTGGAGAATAATCTTGAGCATTTGACGTTTTTCGGCCTAAATCGGGAAGTCTGGTAACTTGAGATTCTGGTTTGCTGTCCCTGAAATAAATTGATATTTTTGATAAACTTAATGTCGGTCATACCCTTCGCGGTCGCTGTATTAAAATACCCTTTCAAAAAATTTTGGTTGGCGATCCTCTTGGAATTTTTTCGATTACTCACGGTCCCCGCAAATTTAAATATTAATTCTGGTTCAGCAGCAGAAGTTAGCGTAGCTGCAACGACGTTAGAATGCTTTGTGCAGCAAATCAACTGCCGCATGTAGAAAAAACAAGCAAAATTTACTTATCAAATTTACATGCACAGTTCAATTCGATGGGTGGATTTGCTTGGCTTTAATTTGACGTAGGTTACATCAATACCAAATCAAAATTCCACAACTTCTTCTCGATCCCAAGGGGGCTGCGCTCCTTAGTTTGAGAACCACTGGTTTAATCAGTCCTTATTATGAATTGGGCGATAAATTTTTCCACACAACGTGAAGAAATTGACAAGCCGAAAAGCTAACATAAAAATTTGAATTCACTTACCTGTGCTTCTCTTCATTGCTTTGACGATACTGTAACAAGAACATATTTGGGTTACAGAAGTTTTACACAGCAGTTTATGATCTATTTTAGCACAATGGTATTATAGCTAAAGTGATCGCTAACGGCGTGGGAGGTCATGGGCTCGTTTTTCCAGATCGGTCAAATCGGAGGCAAAGCCGCCAACGGCTCGCTACCGCTGCGATGTTTCTTCAGAGTTGTGTTTCACGAAGATGCAGAGCTGTGGTTCAAGAAGAATCCACGGAGATGGATTCCGCCACTCGTTACACGCTTCAGCGTAATACCGCAAAAAGATTTGATTTAGTGACGATGCGTTTTTAAACTATTCGATATATAGGCGAATGCAGGCTGCGAGATAGTACCACATACCAGCAGTACACTAAGCTGTTTTTTCCACAGCCCCATCTCGATATCAAGAGGATAGTTTATACCTATCAACCGCTTTCTAACTAGCTGTCAATTTAGGATAACAATAAATTTTGCAAAGCGTTACTAGTTTCACAAAAGCATATTTAGGAAGGCATCGCCCCCTTGTTTTGACTTTGCCTTTCAGTAAAAAAGAACAAACGTTGTCACGTGACAAAAATATGCCTAGATCTTTTGATGGCTTTTGTGGTTTATAAAATTTTTCGCTACGCCACTGCAGTTTCAGCAATGAAGAACATAGCAGACTTTTCATTTAAACGCTCAGCGCTAATATCATAAAATAGCAGGAAAATCACGACCAACTATAGACCACGGTACTACTCCAGAACATGCGAAAATTTACGGACAGTTTTGTCATCCGTTTTCAAACAAAGTTACGGATACTTTGTGCCTCAAAAAACGCAAAAAATGATACGTTTACGTATGACGTCAAAACGCATCAAAAACGGACGATTACGTATTTTGTAAATCCACCATAACTCAGCTTAAACCGAGTAAAGCAAGCTAGGAGTCGGACTCATGACAGCCACAATCGTAAGCACTGGGGCAAACGTAACAGCAAGTCGAGTTTCTCACCTTGCTTTCTTTTTTGCTTTGTTTCACTGATTTTTCTCTTGGTTTTGTGTAATCGTCTGAGGTTTTGTGTATCTTCGAGTCAGATCTGGAAACAGCGACGCTAAAACGCTGTTTTACGTACATGCTATTTGCATATATAGCCTACTGGCTCGTGCGTATTGAACTAAACTTTTCTGCAACGAAACGTAGCACTCTACATTATGAATTCTTTTCTGATGAATGCTGATTATGCATTCGAACGGATTCGAACCCAGCTTTTGTGTTTCAATCCAGCACATACACATAACACCCTGTGTTAGTTGATAAAATTGTTTCAAAGGAACAGCAGACGAATATTTTCTCAATTGTTCTGATAAACACAATTTTTTTGAATTACAAGATCACGGTTTGAAGCTAAGATTGTTACATCTACAACAACTTGTTTTAGACGCGTTTTAAGAGCAACAGTAACGTTACACAACTACCCTTTGGAAGCCAACTAACTAGCTAACTTTTCTAGACTCGCTATTCTTGAGGGTTGCCAGGATAGTTGCTCAAGTTGGAGCTTCTAAGCATCTCGATCCTTTACGACGAGGGGTAGATGCTCTAGTGGGATGCCAAGGCGAAACCAACTAAGATCTTACGCGTGAAAGCCGTCAGCGAAAAAAGCCCAGCTCGTGACACTAACGTTTGTTACAGACTTACGATTTGTAAGAACTCTCCAAAGAAGAATGTAAACTTGCAGATTTCTCATCAATAGCTATCGTAGACCATAGTGGGAGGTTGGTAAGCTTATTTTCATCTCGAAAATGACGATGGTATTGCATTCCACTCGACCCTAGAAGACAAAGTTGATCGAAATTTCAAATTCATGGGAAACTAGTACATCGCTATTGTCAGGCGAGTTCGATTCCCAGCCAGGTCAAACAAGACAAGTGTCGCCAACGGTTCGCCACCGCTACGACGTGTCTTTGGAGCTGTGTTGTCCAGGCGCTAAGAGGCGGAGATGGGCCCGGCTAGTCGTTGCACGCGACGGCCCAGTACTGCAAGCATAGTGAAAATTTCATATAAAACTAGGTCAATGGAATACATCCAGTGTGAGAGTATTAAATGCCGTAAGAAAATCCTGGAAATCGTAGAATAATGTTGTCAAAAACTTTCATAGAAAACCAAGCGCATTAAAAGCTGCGTTAAATTCATCGGCCAACCATTTGGAGCCATGTAAAGAACGCATACTTTTCTACACTAGAGCAAAACGGACAAGAAAAATCATATCGCAAATGACAATTCAGATCCTTCGTTACCGGGACAAATACGGGATGTAATAAAGGTACAAGAAAAACGACTGTTTAGGCCAGGAGTGAGCAACCTTTTTAACACAAGGGCCATTTCGGAAAATGCATTCTTTACTTGGGGCCGCACTGCAAATAAACAAAGGTTCATATTTCAGGTTTTAACAAAACATCACACCAAGTGCTAGCCTTTTCTGTCTCCTTAAGCACTTGTGCAATCGATTGCTCTACCAGAGTTGCCAGGTAATATGATTGCGTTTACGCAGGAAATTAAAAAAGCAAAAATTCCATCATGATGAATAGTGAACACTCACATAACTACAAGAGAAAATAGCTAGAAGAGGAAGGGCCAAACAAAAAGTGGCATAGGACCGAACGTTGCCCCTCTGGGGAGGCCAAGGTAAAGCAACATAACAACCTTTTGGGCAAAGCGTTTACTTGGCAATTAGGATTTAGAAAAGCCAGAAAAACTAGTTTGTAACGTTAACATAGTAAACAGCCTTTTCAATTTCTTACCAGTGATTCCAGCATTGATTGGAACCATATGAGATTGCGACATTGGAACAGGATGAGATTTCTTGAGTGCAGGATGAGATATGGAAGTTGTACTGGACATTGACATCATCATTTTTTCAAAGTGGGATGTTTTATCGGGATACATGGCCCGGTCGAATGAAGACTGCTGCTGAAACATCAAAAAAATGTTTTCGTTAATGAAAAAACAATCCATACTGTAAAATACTAAATTATGACGAAGTATTTTCAGCTCACAAAATTACAATTTTAAATATTTGTGCTCGAATAGATGTGGCCAACGTTAGTCTCTCCAAAGAAACTTTCTGTGCACACAATTAAGCAAACATTAAACCTTGTATCTCAACTTACTTGTGACGATGCTTCCGGTTTCTTAATTAAAACATTCTTTTTTCCTTTTTCGGTTCTGATAAAATTATCAAAAAATGAATCAGTTACTGGAATCAGAAGATTTGAAACACAACCGATCGGTCGGTGTAGTGGTTCGAAACATCGCTATCGGCGCGGGAGGTATGGGTTCGATTCCCATGCTGGCCAAATTGGAACAGAGTGTCGCCAACGTCTCGCCACTGCTGCGGCTTTACTTCGGAGCTGTGATGCCTAGCAGTTAAGAAACGCAGATGGACCTAGCCACTAGATTCACGCTTCGTCGTAATACCAAGAGTAAGATGAAGATTTGATTTGAAAGTGATCAACTTCGAATAATAATTAAGGTTCTCAAAATTAAAAAACAGAGAAAAATCATCTAAGGGTTGAAGAAAAAAATATTAAGTCATTACACAAATATGCAACACTCAAATTACACATGGTACCATGCTTACTTTGTCCCCGGAGTGTTCATTAATTGGATAGGTTTTGACTGGCCCAGGTTAGGGGAGGATGATGGGGAAGTCCCTAACAAATCGGGGGAAGGAATTTTTGAAATTTGGCTTGCAATTGGAGGAATACTGTGTCTAGTTGGGCTTTCGGAAAGTTTCGGTGATTTTCGGAAAGCCTCTTTTCGGTGATGCTTGTAATCGGGAGGCGGGACACTTTTGGAATTGTACATTATGTCAACGTTAAATGATGTTTCGACTTCCCGATCCACCTGGGTTATTGTTTTTTCTTTCGAGACGATTGTATCGGATGAAATTTTACCCAGATTGACGTTTTTCGATTTTACGTTCCGCACTTCGGAACTTTTGGGTTGCCGCGGTTCACTTAAGTCCGAGATCAAATCGCGTTTCGTCGACGATTTTCGCGACTTTTCCGTCTTTATTTTCTCGCTGTTTGTCGGAATGGATCCGTCTCTGGGAATGGATTTGGAATAGATATCCTCAGAACTTCGCTTTTTCATAATTTGAGGCATGTTTGTTTTGTCTTTGGGGAGATTTTTGAAAGCCGGTCTCGGTGTATTAACCGAAACATCGACAATTGATACCTGTTTTGTTGATTCAACATTAGGGAGGTGCTTTGAAACTATGGAAGAATCACTAAAAGGCTTTGCTTCCTAAAAAACATCAATAAAATCTAAGTTTGTTTTACAGGACTCTCATGTTTCAATTTATGACATTCAAAAAAAAACTCAGTTGAATAACTAACTCTTCTAAAAAACCTGTCGGAGGCAGCACAATTCCAACTTAATGCTCCTTGATTTTCACATTTGCGTTGTCAACTTGAGTTGTTTTAGCAATCATAGTTAACGTCATTAACTGGCCGGCTGACGTCGTGGTTAAAGACATTGCTCTGGGCGCTGGAAGTCATGGGTTTGATTCCTGGGATGTTTCGTCGAAACTGTGTTACCCAGACGCTACGCCGCGGAGGTGCGTCCCGCTACCAGCCGCACGCTTCGGCGTAATACTGTAAGTGTAATGAAGAATAGTTTTTTTCAATTTTCCTATGAATACACGGACGCAGTAGCATCAGTTTCTTTTCAGTTGCTTCCATCGATTTCTGTTTGGCGCAACGTAGATACTATTTAACGGATGCAATAGCGATTCTGGTGATTTCAAGCCTCGGTTCCAGCTTCATCATGGCTGCTATTTAAAGGTCTCCGGCACTGCTTGAATTTAAATCGAAACTGAAAAGCACGAAAAACACAGACCTGATTTTTTTCACTCCCCTTTCGCTGGAGTTTCACTTCCGTTCCAGGGGTGTTTGGACCGGAAGAAGTCTTCAATATTGACTTGGGAAGATTTTCTTTTTTCGGGGAAGAAGTGTCTTGTTTTTTGGGTGAATTGCTTGCATCCTGTTTTTTAGGTGAATTGCTAGTGTCCTGTTTTTTGGGTGAATTGCTTGCATCCTGTTTTTTGGGTGAATTGCCAGTGTCCTGTTTTTTGGGTGAATTGCTTGCATCCTGTTTTTTGGGTGAATTGCCAGTGTCCTGTTTTTTGGGTGAATTGCTTGCATCCTGTTTTTTTGGTGAATTGCTCTGCAAAATCAATTTTTTTTTCATCTAATCTAAATTAGTCAGAAATCACTAGGTGAAAACGGCTAAAATAAGCCTCGCGCGGGTAGCGCAAAAATTTTTTGCGCGGAGTTCGATCCGAGATAAGAACTTATCGCAGATTTTGGATGACAAAATGCAATTAAATCTTCATCATACTCGCGGCGTTATGCCGAAACGTGTAACGAGTGGCGAGGCCCATCTCCGCGGCATAACGCCTGAGCAACACAGCTCCGAAGAAACGTCGCAGCGGTGGCAAACCATAGGCGACACCGTGTCCACTTTGCCGGCCTGGGAATCGAACCTAGAACCTCCCGCACAAATAACGATGTTTTTAACCACTATACCAACCGGTCGGTCTTATTTTCGAAAGCTGCAGACTCGAAGAGCCCAGCTCACAGTTTCCTTCCGTACAAAGTTTGATCTACACATTAAAATTAACCCCATTTATTTATTTCTAACAGCACGAGCGGTATCATTGTGTAAATTGCCCAAAGCTATATAGGGTAATTCCGGGAGAGATGGCCATCAGCCGTTATTTTCTCAGTTTTACATGCTACGCAAGATTGACTTTGTCAGTTTCAAATCAGCACATGGTGCAGCAACACGTCTGAAATTGCTGTAAAAATTTGCTAAATTTTGTGAGATAAAGCTAAAATAATTTTTAAGATGGGGTGAAAATTTTCAGTAGGATATAGATAGCAAGCAGTAATATTTTCTGTGGGCGTGTTTTCACTCTACAGTCTTCAGATTAGAGAATTTAAAGTTCCAAGAATGCAATCACAAAGCAGGTACCTCCTGAAAGCTAGTTATTGTATAATCACGTGGGACGTGGGTGGCCATCTCTCCTTAAGCTGTGTGACAGATGGACACCCACTTATGAAGGTTAGATGGCCATACTTTCCAGCATATGCTTCTGTGTGCAAACTTCACATATGACATCATGGCAAGAAGTAAACAAGTTTGATGTTACAATAAAGCGTCAGCAAGCCTATAGGACTAGCTTGACTGACTAATACAAGCTTTTCGAGATAACCGAAATTTCTGCTCAATTCAGATTCCACTTGCAGCTGCGCAAGAATAAAACAGCGTTATGACAGACTGAGCGTTGCATACATGTCCATTTTCGTTTGTTTTACGATAAATTTTTCTCATTTCGTGAAGCAACCATACTGGCCATCTCACCTACACTTCTAAGGTGAGATGGCCAACAACGTCATTTTTAAAATGTGAAACATCTATTTTGTGTGAGACAAATTTAAACAGATGAGACACAGGAATGCAACTCTGGTCCTTAACCGCATCAACCCACCTTTTTAAGTACGTTTAAAGCAAGTAGGAAGCTAACCACGGAGATTTATGAAAAGCATGGCCATCTCACCCGGAATTACCCTAATGGTAAAAATCTTACTTGCATGCTTTTCTGATCAGGTGATTTCTTGTTAATGTTGACAGAATTTTCCGAAGCTTGGTTTTCAAGGCCAGTGTTGGACAGGATTTCCTAAACAAAAACTATTACTCAAATCCACCAATACTACATTTCATCATGCCACTATAAGCAGTCAGCCCATACGGCTACCAAGACCGTGGCAACTGGTAATTATTCAACATTAATGAGATTAAAATATGAACGCTTTACCGAAGTCTATCCAGTCTAACTATATGGCTAAGAGAAGTCTCTAAGAAAGCTGAGAGTCTCTCTTAGCTAAGTCTTTATCCAGCTAGGCTCTATCTAGCCTGGCTATATGGCTAAGAGAACTCTCTATGAGAGCTGAGAGTCTCTCTTAGCTAAGTAGCTAGACTGGATAAACTTCGGTAAATCCTTCAATGGGTCGCATAATCCCGTCACCTTGCTTTTCTTTTTCTTTCTCTCTCTGTCTTGTTCCTTGTTCGAATCTTTTCGCGCCAACATATTGTTCGCAGCGTCTTTTAAAATTCTAGCCCGAAGTTCAGGAATAACCTGAGTACACAAAACAAACTGTTTCGACCGGTAGCAAGTTATCAGTACAACAAAATATTTACGCCGGTATAAATCAGGTGGTACCAAAAGCCGCATACCTTGCAATTAGTCTTAATTACGAAGCACATATGAATAACAATTTATCATAATAAATGCTCAAATTGTTTGCCCTCTGCATAGATACATGCATCAATGCAGAGGGTGAACAATTTGAGCATCTGTTATGATAAATTACCCTGTCCACGTGTCTAATTTAAGTGGGTCAGAAGCTCTCAGACTTCTGCATCACAATTAAATTTTTGACGTCATCATCACTTTTTTCAATTATGACATCAAAAGTTTGATTATGATGCAGAAACCCAGTGGGCTTTCGACCCATTTAAACTGGACAGTGGACATGTGTTCAGGGTACGGTAATTGCTATTGATATGTAATTAAAAAAATTGCATGGCGCGCGACTTCTGGGACACGCTGTATAAATTCTATAAAGTAAACGAACGCCTGGTTGGTGGAGTAGTAAGACACCAACATCGGCGGGGGAGGTCTGGGGTTCGATACTCATGCCGATCACATCAGAGACTGTCACCAACGGCTCGCCACCTCTTTGACGTTTCTTCGGAGCTGTGCTGCTTAGGCGCTAAGTCACGGACTCGTTGAGAACTTTGAATTGGAAACATCGGTAAATTTCTACCCAAAAAAATTTTGGCCCACAAATGCAATGACACAATTTCAACCTGGACTGCCACCAAGGCTACAGACTTGTAACAACCAGCTCAAGTTTTCGCAGCACTCGGAGAAAGCTTTGAGCCTTCAATAAGCGACTTTCACAAAGGCCTTGCATTTGCCTAAAACCGTTTGAAATAAACATGAAATTTACGCAGCTTGATTTTCACTGGACGCGCTTTTATTTTGGGAAAAAGTTGAGTGAGCTAAAGACTGAAACTCGCTCTCTACCCTATAGGGACCTGGATTCGTCGCAATATGAGTGTTTTACACAGCTACACGCAAACACTTACCTTTTCTTCGAAGTTGTCTTTACGAAAAAATTCATGTCTCAGCAACATAGATGAGGATGGCCGGTCGTTCGGGTCAAGACGAAGACATTGCTGAAATATTGTGTTGTTAAAAACACCGCTAGCAGTGCGATTCGACTCCCCGGGGCGGTCAAATCAAACGCAGTGTCACCAACGGCCTGCCACCGCTGCAACGTTTCTTCGGAGCTGCGTTGGCCATCCTCTAAGCCGCGGATATGGACCCTGACAGTGACACTCGTTACATGCTTCGGCGTAATACCGCGAGTATAATGAAGATTTGATAATTTTGAAGTGGCCAGAAAGAATCATTAACAGCTTTGATATCTTTTCATCTAAGATTTATAATATATCTTTTGTTACTCAAGTTCTGTTACGAAATTTTGTTTAATGCTATCTGAAAAGCAAAAAAGTTTCTCTAGTTTCAATTAACGACTAAAATCATTTTTGATTGATTTGATTTCTTTATTTTTATCCTCCTATGACGAGAAAGCGACGAAGGCGCTATGCATCGGACAATTCCAGACTCGCTTATGGCACATGGAGTTGGACGAGTGGTTGGTGCATTAGGCTACGAAGCTGGCTTCGCGGGTTCGATGCTCAACTAGGTCAGCTCCATGATGCATGTTCTTCACTACCACAAAAATCCTAAGCTGCAATTAAGTAGCTTAAAAAAAAAGTGTCTTCGTTTTCGGGTTTTCCGGTTGAGTTTTGCTTTTGACTTCTATAATTTGCTGCTTGTCAGATTCCACTAAGCAGGAATATTGTCGTAAAGCATCTTATCCAAGGACGCAACAACGAAGCAGAGTGAAAGTTGAAGCATCAACCTTGCGGTCATGGCCGTCGTAAAAATGACGCCACAAACCACCACGACTAATTAGCATTCAGCAGAATCAGCACCCTAAAATAGTTTTCCGAAGCAGCTTCTTCCAAACGTTTTTACCTTCATTAAATCTAAGACTTCTGATGAGAATTTCGGAAATTTTTTCTCCAGTGGTTCCACGTCTCTGACGTCAGGGAGGCGCATTCCAGCAAAAAGTGGATTTCTTTGAAATATTTCTCGATGTCGAGGACACAAATTTCCTGCGTCACATAAATTGATCATATATTTCGAGATGTCAGAGTAAAAGACATCGCCATCGGCGCGAGATGTCTAGGGTTCGATTCCTGGGCCGGTCAAATCGGACACTCTCACCAACTGCTCGCCACCGCTGCGACGTTTCTTTGTTGCCCTGTCAGTAGCCACACGCTTAGGCGTAATACCGCTAGTATAATCAAAGATTTGATTTTTGATTTGGATTTTCAAAGTGTTGCATAACACACTTTGCAAGAAGTAGCTCGCCGTGGTTTAAATAACACGTGCCAAAGAGTTATCGGTGAGCGGCACAATCTCACTATAATTACTGAACAGGGCAGATCAGCTACAAAAACAAGGTTACCGCAATCTACCAAAATAAAGCAGGACGACACCAAACCGCAAGTGGTATTAAAGCATGTTTTTAAAGTGCAACGACTAAAAACATCAAGTTTTTCCTTGGAATATGGTCGACCCTGAAAAATGTTGACGTAAGATCTAGTAAAATTTGGTGAGGTTTTGCTTACATTTGCAATAAGCGCTTTGCTGGGCAAGTGCCACAGAACCGAATTCATTTTTTGCACGATTTGTTTTACAAAATGACTGTTATTTTATTCCATGACCTGTAGGACTTTCGCAACCACCAAGTTGATAATACTTATAACTCAGCATCGGCACACAACAACACAAGCAATGTACTGTGGTTTCGACAAATGCTAAAGCAGCTTTAAATGGTTTTATTATGTAAAATGTAGAAAAGCAGTAGTTTCAAAGAAGCTTAGTAAACACATAAAATATTTTAGTCGAACAATGGGATTTACGACCGCGGTGCCAAACAAATATCAATGAAAAGGTTGCAAAAAGACCAAGGACAAATGTTGAAAAATCTAACTGAGCCAAACAACAAGCAAGCATTGCTAAATACAAAATTGTGCTGATGGAAACAGTACCCAGCTATGTGGGAAACACTCTGCGCTCATCTGGGGGCGAAGCGAGAAATTTTTGAGGAAGGGTGGGGAAATTACAAAAACCATCAACAGAATCTGCCATATTTCAGTCACGTAGCAACATTTGTTCTTTTTTACGAAAAGGCAGAGTCGAAGGGGGGGGGGAGGCAGAATATCCCCCAAAACACGTTAATGACATACAAAATATTTTTGGGATGCAGAATTTCTCAATTAAGGTTGAATCACTTCTCGTAATATAAATAACGAATAGATAACTAGAATTATTTACCACCCGGCATATATATATATTTTTTTTATATGCGATCGGCTCCAGCCGCGAATCGAACCCGTCAAATAAGATCTGTAAAAGCGCGCGGTACGGCAAAACCATTTCCTTGACAACTTACAAAACACAAATTTTCACTCTTAGTTTAAAGCATGTCAGCGCTGAGCCTGGGGATTCGATTCCAGGTCGGGTTAATTACGACACAAAGTCGTCAACGGCTTGCCACCGCTACGGCCTTTCTTTGTAGCGGTGTTGCTCAGGAGCCGAGCCGCGGAGATGGGCCCCGTCACTTGTCCCACGTGCTTCGGCGTAATACAAAGAGTATAACGAAGATTTTAGTTCAAAGCTACTTCAGAGCATTTCAGTTTTTTCTCTGATAAAAGAAATGCACATTAATAACTCCTTTACAAAAAGATTTAGCCAGTATATTAGTAATCATTGTACAAACGTTTCGGTAAAAACTTAAACCATCGTCAGTGAAAAACTGCAGAGGCACTACTTTACACTGATGATGGTATAAGTCTTTACCGAAACCTTTGTAAAATGATTACTAATATATTGGCTATTGTATTTTGAGTTCCAAAACCCATTTTAATTCTCCCCAAAACTACTTCATCGGAAACACCACAGCTTTGTTTTAAGTGTGGTAGAAAAAAAAACGGCCATCAAGAACATTATACTCATTCAAACTTAGGCCATGTTTGATACACAAGAACATGACAGTTTAGCACGCCCAACTCATGACGTCAAAACTACAGTGGCTGAAGAAATACAATGTCGAAAACAATTGGCAAAACAAAAGTACGAAAAAAGGGTTTAACTGTCGATTTCCATGCTAAAAGATCAAGAGTATTTCACCCGCTAAAGAAGAGAAAGTGTAGCAAACAAAAGCAATTTCAAAACGGTATTTTATTCTCAATGAAATGTATTTATCAATTACAAGGTGTATTGATGTTAGTTACCAAGTATGCCACAATTTCACTACCGAAGTAAGAGCCTTTGGAAAGCCAGACTGGGTATTAAGTTACACGGTATAACAGAAAACAATGCGAGCCTGTATGACGAAGAAACCCAAATTCAAAAGAATGTTAATTACTCAACACAATATCTTTCAGGTATATCCGACATATGTTAAAGTATAAACTGAACTTTTTTTCTACTAACACACTCATTTTAAGTTACAGTAAAAACAATCTCCACAGTTGGTTACAGAATCAAGATTTTCGATTGTTGACGCTTCCGTCGAAGAACAAAAGTATCAAATTTCAACCAAATGACTCGTTACGTTAGCTAGTCATCTAAACGATTGTAAACAATGCTATTGTGCGGCCACCGATCGCTCACTTAGCATGAGAGCGCAGTGTTCCTATCTGTACGACATCATCAGCAGTAATACAAGTTATGCCCACACTGTACAAAATGCTAACCAGTGATACAGTTAATGGGTTGGTTGTCATTTCTCAGAAAAACAAACAATGGCAGATTCAAGATTGCCGCACCATTAGCCTGTCTTTAAAACGCTTAAACTCGCTGTAGGGGACAAATGAAGGCTTTTTTCTACCTCAACTTAGGACCGTGAGCCTACAACACTTCATCCTGCTTTAGCCCACTTTTAATTTGTTCAAGATGCAAGTCTGTACAGTAATTTCTACCAGTTACTTCATCAATCGCTTTCGTTAAGTTATGATTTCCACACTAAAAATGTTTTTAAATTTTCAACAGCGATAAATCAAAGTGGCCGACTTTCGATAAAATTTCGAACCCAAGTAATTGTTTACCAAAAAGCCTCGATACCACACCCCAAGCGTTTTGCCAACTAGATACGAAAATTTCATCTTACAGAAAAGGAAAAATAGTCAAAACTTATGACATAACACCAACTAATCTTTCATGCATTAAATTTCAATCTAAATAACACAAAACCAACCACGCAAGGCTAACCGAAAAAAAAAACAACAAAAATTAAAAACGAATGAAAAACAAACAACTTACCGAAACATCGGATTATATGATATAATTGATCAATATCGGAATCACCCGGGAACAATGGATCTCCGGTTAGCATTTCAGTAATCAAGCAGCCAACCGCCCAAATATCCACAGGTCTACAGCAATAAAGCATGCAAAAATAAAATAAAAACGTGCAAAAAAAAAAATTAAACTGGATACCGTACACACACTTCACTAACCAAAAGATCGTAATATTCTGCTCAGCTGATCGATATCGGACTTTCCCGGAAATATTGGGTCTCCTTGTAACATTTCTCCAACTAGACAGCCTATCGCCCAAATATCAACTGGTCTGCTCAAAACAGTTTTTGAATTTACATCTAACTAATGCCTCTGCTATCAGCCTAGCTAGCGAAATTTCAAGCTTTTTTACGCCTGTTTTACATATCTATTCATTCGTGACACTACTTGCCTCGGCTACGAATTGTTTATGATAATCTCACTCTTCTAAAGTTCGGTAAAACTACAGCTCATATTTTTATGCTACGTTGCGGCTTAAAGCCATCTACAAATGTCAGAACACAGTTACTATGGGACGAAATAGCTCAAGAAGGAACAAATAAACTGGACGTTTCGACAACATAAACTCAGCTTTCATCATCAGCAGTGAAAGCAAGGCAATGCAAAACTACTACATTACACTGCTGATGATGACAGCTGAATCTATGTTGACGAAACGTCCAGTTTTACGATTTCTTGTGGTATTATTTTACCTTCTTTAGGTATTTTCTCTCCATATTTACTGTATTGCAACAGTAAATGCTTTTATAAAAAACTCAAATTTTTCGCGAGCTCACACTGCTCGACGTAAATTCTCACTCTAAGAGAAGCACACATTTAGGGTCGATTATCAATGTGGCTTAGCATTTATCAGACAACTGAAACTGCAAGCTAAAAGAAAAACAAAGGAGACAAGTTTTGCGCAAATTAGTACCGGAACTTCCGAAAATTTGGTAAGAGAGCCGGATTTCCCAACAGGCTTTGCAAGCCGAAGCCAAGGGGACTGTTCACGAACAAAAAGGGCTCGATGCGACTAGGAAAGACTTGTTTTAGAGATTGACCATGGAGACCTTTATTCAGTTATTTAGAGATGAGTCGGACCACCTATCTATGATCACTACTGGTATACGTGAAATCAAAATATCCTCGGACCTCTCATCGTCGAAATCTGGCCCAGTTTGGAAGCATTCAAAAGAGGTACGTTTGCCCAGTTAGTAACGAAACATGGAGTTCGATATGTATTTCAAAACACATTCATAAAATTGATTATTTTGGTTACCTTCCATATTTGGTGTCGCCAACCAGCAGTTCGGGGGCTCGATACCATCTCGTAGCAACATAGTCAGTGTAAACTTCCCCAGGGGCGGCGAGGGTTCTTGCAAATCCAAAATCACACAATTTAATAACTCCTGATCTTGAGTTGAGGATGTTTTCAGGCTTAATATCTCGGTGAATTATCTGCACAGAAATCTCAATCACACGTGGAGTTACCGCCTGGCATGGCAAGTTTTGACTTAAATATTATTGTTTTTATGTATTTTTGACGAAATATTCACCACTTGCCCAAAACTAGCTGCTAACAATATGTGCCAAATTTCAATTGTAACAAAAACTAACTTATTAAGTTATTACTAGGGCGATTCACGGTCAATAAAGTCAATTTTTTTTTGGAAGTAGAAAAGAACTCTAACAACGTGGAAACAAAATTTCACGGTCGTAGGATCAGTATTGATGAAGTTATAAAGTCAATAAATGTCAATTTTTTGTTTTTTAGATCAATATTTTCTTCGGTGTTTTTTTTTTCTTTTGGACTGGTTCTTTTATTTCATTGTTTCGTTAGGTCAATAAAGTCAATTTTTTGATAAAATAAAGTCAATTTTTTGAGATTTTTAGGTCAATAAAAAATCGTCCTAGTTATTACGTATGAGTTATTTTTGATTAAATACAGAGTCGACACTTTTTTTGCAAAACCGTATATATTCAATTAGTTATCATAAGGCCGATTAGAGTAGTGGTTAAAGACACTGCTATCGGCGCAGGAGGTCTTGGGTTTGATTCCCAGGCCGATCAAATCGGGAATAATCACCAACGGCTCGCCACCGCTGCGACGTTTCTGTGTTGCCCACGTGCTCAGCCGTGGAGACAGGCCACGCCACTGGTAACACGCTTTGGTGTAATACCGCGAGTATCGAGATTTGATTTGAAGGCACAGAGATACACAGCCCATGCCAATACTAATTAAATGGAATAAATCATACACAGAACTGCAGCTTTTCTTACGTTGTGCCCATGACAAAATTCCAAACCACGTAAAACCTGCCACAATATTTTTCGAACAGTCATTTCATTTAAACCGTTTGGATATTTTTCAAGGTCGTCTAATACTGTGTGGTCGACAAATTCAAAGACGAGGTAGAGTCGCTTCCGACGACGAAAAACTTCAATCAAATTGACAAGGTTTTCGTGGCGAAGTTTCTGCAAAAAAATATTCAAAATGCAGTTTGTAATTAGAGAAGTTAGTAACAGCTCAGACGGCCGAATGGTAAGAGATTAAACATTTGAGGCACGTAGCAAGTTAATGGTTACACATTTTCGCAGTTGGTCTACATTATTTACACTTAAGGGGTTTTCATATTTCAATATAGATATTCTTTTACTTAAATTAACAACACCTCAGCATCAAACAGCGATTTCGCGCAAAACAATCAACACATGAAGTCCGTGAATTACAGCAAAATATGCATAGAATAAATGAGGTGTATTAACAATAAACCTTAAACATGGGACATTGCAATGCAAGGTATATATGCTGAAAAGAGTTTAGGCTTTTTCAAGCATAACCCAATCAAAGCGCGCTTGCAAAACTTGCTACAATTACCAGGCGTGAATCCAACTTGTTTTAAAAGATATCTAACTTAATGGCACACATAGTAATGCTGAGCTTTGCAGTAAATATAAAGTGGATTCAAAAACAAACCATGGATATACAACCATATAAGAAAAATGCAAAAGCGTAAGTTTGTACACATAGCTGCCGGCAGTAACCACTGTATCAACCTTTCAGGTCTCATCAGTGCAGCTGGTGTGACCGATATTCACGCCAGGTAATTTTATGCCTGAGAAGGATTTTTTGTCAGTGGTTTGTAACTATACCAGTTACATAAACCTGCAAAAACCCTCTCTGCCAAACCCGTTCGCATGTGAAAAAGCTGGGGCCATGGCAGGCACTATGAGCTAAGGTAGCAGTTAGGTAACTCACCCTTAGCATTCGCACTTCTCTCATTGCAATTTTTTTCACCATTTTATCATCTTCACTTTCTAAGAACTTTTTAATTGCAACAACTTGACCAGTTTCTTTATGCTTGCACTTCATAACCATTCCATATGAACCTTCTCCCACCATCCCCAAGTTGTCATACTTTTCCATGTCTGTAGAAAGTTCAAGCTAATATGATGGTAATTACCATTGTTGCCTCGTTTAACAGCTCAGAGTGACAGGAGTGTCTGCCTCTGGAGCTGTACACTCTGGTTTGATTCCAATTCTGGTCAAAGGAATAACTTCAAAATTGGTATTCACAGCTTCCCTGCTTGATGCTCAGCATTAAAGGGACTGTGTGAAGAACAAGTCGGCAAGTTTATTTGTTGTGCCGATGGGAAAAGTACTTAGCAAGACTTCCTAATATTACAGTGATAGGCAGAGGGCTGATAATTCCAAAGCAACCTCATTATCTAGTACTTTGATCACTTTCTTGTGATAGGAGGATAAAAATGCAACTACTTAATGAGTAAATGGCATAAAAATACGGCACTTTAATTTCATAATTTACAGCTCAAACAAAAATTAATTTACATATGCATTCATGTATTAAACATACATACCTATAATATCAATAATTTTCGCTTCATTTCAAGTCATTGCTTTCCTACTTGAAGCAGCATTGTTTAAAATTGACGAAGCAAATAAATAATTCTTAAATCCATCGACCAGATTAAAACTGTTTCGACATCGTTATGCTAAATTATCAGTTTCAAATTTTTTACAAGTTTGGAAAAAGTAAAGAAGCGAAAATTTAATTAAATACAGATTATTTAAAATGTATTCTATGATAGTAAGGTTGCACAGATTGCCAAGTGATGATATCATAGTGATTAGTTGCATTTATTTGTTGTTTTAAAAGCTCAGATGGCCAAGTGGATAGAGCGTCTGCTTCTGGAGCAATAGACTTGGGTTGGATTTCAAGTTGGGTCAAACAAATGTCCTTAAAATTGGTGATCACAGCTTCCCTGCTTGACTCTCAGCTTTAAGGGTGAGTGTGGAGAATCAGAGAACAAGCCATCAAGTTTACTTGTTGTGCAGTCAAGAAAGGCACTAAGCAGGATTCCCTCATCTTAGAGAGGTAGTCAGCAACTCCCAAAGGGAGCTCGTTTTAAGCTCTGGTTGTTTTCTCATGATAGCGTATGAGGATAACTATGAAACTAAATACAAAAATTACATACTGAGCTTTGAGCAAGCTTACTCGGGTAGGCCTATATCATCAAAATTCTGTCACCAATTTAAACTGAATTGTATTTACACTGAAGCATGGATTGGAATGTCGCACATGTTCTATACTGACAATTGGGAGACACCTGATAAGGTGGTAAGGTTTACCAAGCAGGATTTAGCAGTATAGATCAGCTGATTGGATTAATATTAATAAGCTACAGATATGTTTGTAAAAACTCGGGTAAGTTGAAAAAGCAAAAACATACAATTCCACATATCGCTGGCAATATGCAAGACACTATAAGTCAACTAAAAAATTTAGCGACTGGTGAAATATGTTAGACTACCGGTACTGGTACAGCTGTGCTGATGGAACAGCACCAGTAGCACCATAAACCAGATGACTCTTGTGATCTCATGCTAAAATGCATTTTATCATGCCAATAGCTATTTGTGCAGGCCTGCAAAAATAACCACTTTGTTTTATCAATTGCTTATGCTGGTAAATGCTTCCAAATTTTATGTACCCTTACCTATGACTATCCTAGGCCGATAGCTACGGGTAAGTACCGGTAGTCTCTCAAAACAATCCCTATCGACCACACATCCAAAGTAGAGCTGCAAATTGACTAGAAAATATTTAGTTCGCCAAAATTTAATTCAAATGGTGCATGGACAGTCTAGGTCAAGGATATACCAGCAACTGTAAATAATTTCAAAATAGGCTTGTTATTTTTACATTAGCCAAGTCTAGCTGTTTAGCATATTTAACAAAAACACAAACGTGCTTTTGCTAAAATAAGTTCAGCATTGTACTATGACTAACAATACAAACTACGATGACTGTTACATTTGCAGCTGATCTAAGTTAGGCTAAGTTACAAAGATTTACCGGCAGACTGGCCTACCCGCACCTTCACAATCATTAGATTCTTGCTTGATTTGCTTCACTTGATTCGTTAGCAACCGCCACCTAATGGATGGGATAAAAATACAATGTATGCTGTAAAATATTTACTCCGTGACGGATTCTTAGTGACAATCTATTTTACCAACATTAAGCCATTGACCTGAGTTTATGGAAGTAAAACTGAAAACCAAACCAAATCTAAATCCAATCATAACCCCAAAATAATTTCTTCTTGTCAACAAAACTGAACTTGTTGTGAGTTCTTATTTCGATGTCATAAAGCGCTGAGAATTGCGAGTCTCAATCTCAAGGTCAGGACATCTCGAAAGCAGAAGCAGAAGAGCTTTATTTCAGCGAGAGCATGCATATTTAAACGATCACACAAAAAAGGCACAAATTAGGTTTAGGCGACACCAATTCATGGAATCCAAGCAGAATTTAGCTCAATTTGGTTCTCATGTGAAACATAACAAATAATTCAATAACTGCGAGATTTCTAGCAAGCGAAGGAAGATAGCGTTTCTAATAAGCGCAAGTAGGTAAAATAAGCAAACATAGAATTGCAATGTTGGGAACAGGAAATATTATGGGAACACAGAAATTAAGATTGTTGGTAATAATTTGGCTAGACACGATTGAAAACTGCAAGGCGTTCTGCAATATTGCCTGACTTAGAAATTTAGCTGCAAAGTAAACGGAAAGGAACAGAAATTTATCACGTAATCGCCACAAACTCAAGCCACCTCTTGAATTTTCAATGAGGTGAATGTAAGGTAGTAGTAGTAGTAGTAGTAGGCCTTGTAGGATTTTTTATTTTAACCATAAAATAACGCCTTCATCAACACAAAAAACAGCTGGGTTAAAAATAAGGAAACAGCAACAAAACGTTATACGTTAAACATGCTCAAGATGAAAATACAGAACTAAAGCGCTTAAAAAAATTAGCACGGTCGCGGCACCTAAAAAACAAAACACAAAAACAGGAAATAAAAAACAAAACATACATTACACAAGCAGTACAACCTAGAGATTTTCATGCCATTAAACCTAGAACCTTCTGTATTAATAATACTACTAGTATGCAAATTCTTATTCAAAATAAATCATTCTAAATTATCCCTCCCGTTCGGTAGATACCAGCCGATTCCCGTTTGGTAATATTTGACGGATCGTTAGTTTTGAAAGATAAGACAGCCGTCTTAGCTATGATCAAACAAATGCATTCAGTCTATTTTACCAACGTGAACGCGAGGTCATCGAACCGAAGCAAAAAAATTACCTTCAGAACAAACGGAGTACCGATAGCCCACTGTTTGCTTGCTGTTGAATCACCGATTGAATCGATAATTTGTTGTCTCGCATTTTGTTTTCTAACACGGCATCGAACAGCTTGAAATATCGCTCCGGTTTAGGTTCAGATTGCGCAAAACATATTTTTAGCGGCTCAAGTATTTCATTGTTTGATTTCGTAGGATTAGTCAGGGGTACCTCGGTAAAATTCAAACTAGGGGGGCTCTGAACAATGCCAAAAAATCTATTATTTCATGATGCCAAATGTTCTTAAACTTTTTCTGTCACGCGGTTTCTATGGCGTTAGTAATTTTTGCCCACGCCCTACCACCAATGCCGTTTGAAGACTGTTAATTGCCCCTCCCCCTAAAAAAGCTCCATATGGGACCCTTTGATTACGATATCTACAAGCATTAGGGCAGTTTTGCGCTTTTTCGACTCGGTTAGACCACTTGACTAACTTTCCTCATTAGCTGCATTATTTCAAGGGACGTATCCAGAAATTTCCTCAGGATGGGCGCCCCAAACTTTCGTACGCGCAATTTCTTTCGGTGTGTCGCAAAATCAGAACAAATTTGAAGCAGAATATAGATCAATGATGACTCTTGGGGAGTCCGGGGGCTTGCTACCCCTGAAAATTTTTGAAAATGTAGGGGAAAGTGAGGACCCTTGAGCCACTTTTTGTACAATCGTTTCTACGTTGAGTTTTGAACGAGCTATAAAGTTGGAATTTTAAAGGAATATGCTCTTTTGCACTCCGATGATACCATGTGTTGGTTAAAGTGATAACTTTAACACGTTGGCTGATATTGATCCTCAAATGGATGTGGCTCAAGGGTCCACACAGAAAAAAAAGTAAGAACCCTTGAGCCACTACACTTGCTCCCATAAACCACAATAAAGATGAAGCATAAAACGTCGTTTACTCGCTGTTAGCACGAATTTTGTCAAAAATACTGTAAAAGAATAAAAACACATTAGTGATTCTACGATCAAATTTGGACTAAAAAAAAAATTAAAAAATATCCAGCTTGATCTTTTAGTGATGAACATTAGCCAAGATGTAGACCTATTTGGCTGCAAAAAATGATGTCTGGTGTCACACGATTCACTGAACTTGTTGAAGGCCTAGCTGTAACAGTTGCTGAAGACGCAGACGCAAAAACAACTAAATATTTATCTTGCAAGGGCTCATGAGCCATGGCTCAAAGGTCGACACTTTTGGTGGCTCATGGCTTCACACTGCAACCTGTCTGTATAAAATTTCATTCTCTTCAATATGGTTACAGAAAAATTTGATCTCAGTGCTTAGATATATACCCTAATATGACTCATTACTACTGCTAAATGCACAAGAATTTACCAATGTTATTTTATGCTCAAAGATCGACAAATTTATACTCCTAAAAGTTACTTTTTTGTAGCAAAAACAAACCAACCAACGCAACTCCTCCAAACGTGTTTACTTCTCACTTATCGTTTCTGATCATGCGTAACCAACCTAGTGTTGCCAAAAAAAGTTGATAAAAAATCTAAAACACTTTTCTACGGAAAGCTGGAGGGGGTGGTTCATGGGACCAACATGATCATGGGTCCGCACTTTCCCCTAATTGTAATTTAGCCTATGTCATGTAGCCTAATTGTTATCACCGGTATAGTGCTTTTTCAACAACTTTTTGACGATATATTCTTTAAAATTTATTGCCTCTAATTCTGAGTCTAATACAACAATATTGTGGCACCCCTACTCCCATTTTCATTGTCATGTTACCATGCTGTTTAAGGTGCAGTAGACTAGGTGACCACTTATCGTCTTATCAATGCTACCCACCTGCGTAATTTTTTTGCGTTGTGGCGAACTTGATGATTGATTGATTGATTTCTTCATCTTTATCCTCCTATCACGAGAAAGCGACTGAGGCGCTATGCGTAGGACGAATCCAGACTCGCTTAGGAGTTGCCTTTGTTTCCAAGTTTTCCGCTTGAATTTTCTTCTGACTTCTTTAATTTGCTGCTTGCCAGATTCCACCAAGCAGAGATAATCATCGTGAAGCATCTTATCCTTGGACACAACAACGAGACTAGGTTGGGAGGTGAACCATCAACCTTGCGATCATGGTCGTCGTAAAAACGACGCTCCGAACCACTACGCCACGCTGCCGACTATGAACTTACTAACTTGAATTACAGTTATAACCTACTGGCTCAGAGCATCAGGTCTGAATTAAAATAATAACTGATTGAACTATTAATACAAATTCTACATTAACCAGAGGTGTAAAAAGTAGTTAGAAACAGTCAAATCAAAACCAAATCTTCATTATACTCACCGTATTACGCCGAAGCGTGTAACGAGTTGCGGGGCCCATCTTTGCGGCTTAGCGCCTGCTGGGCAACACAGCTCCGAAGAAACGTCGCAACGGTGGCGAGTCGACGACACAGTGCGACTCATCGTCGCACAGTGCGACTCATCGTCGCACTTGTAGATTTGACCGGTCCGGGAATCGAACCCCAGACCTCCCGCACCGATAGCGTGCGCTTAGCAACTGAGCTAACGGCCGGTCCCGTTAAAAACAGTATTCAAGTAAAAGTATTGTTAGGCTTACTGACAAGCAAATGTAGTGCAAGTCGAGTAAAAACTAAACGACTTTATCACGCAAGTAGGAGTGCGAAGTAAACAGGCTTTAAATCTACTCTAGTTCCTAAGCAGAATTTTTTGAAAACCTATTTTTATCAGAGAAACACTTCAAACGTGGGGTGAGAGCAGAAAAAAATTTTGATGAAAAATACTAATTAATCATCCTAACGTACCGGTCTGTCCTTGCCAGTGTTGACAGTCGACACAGCGCCCATGTTCATTTCTCAACAGGGACGTAACTGGGATTAGCTAAGACCCTGGGCATTGCCCAACTGGGGCGTGCTCAGGAATTTAAAGGGGGGCAATTTAAAGCCATGCCAGCAGGGCCGAATATATTTTTACTGTGCAAAAGGTGGACAGTTCCTTCGAAGGTCATCACGTCCGTTTTCCGTCCAAAATCTAGAGAAACGCAAAAAAAAGGTCATCACTTCCGCCGATGTTCATTTTTCTGCCCACAGTCAAGTGAAGAGCAAACAAAAGTCGCGGCTTCAGCGGCCTCGGCCTCCCCCCTGGGCACGCCCCTGAACACCTGGAAAAAGAGTCTAAAGACCCTGGGCATTTGCCTCCCAAAAAAGACCTAGCTAAGCCACTGTTTCTCACCGCGGTTTGTATACAAACCGCCAATTCAAATAGACTAAACAAGCCCTATCAAGCGCAAAAAATACTTTTAATGTAAAAAGTAAGTAGCGTTGCATTACGTTAATGTTAATCAAGTGATAGTAGAAAGTATCTAAAAATAAAATTACTTAATAAGAGCTCGTTACTGACAAATTCTACTCGAGTAGGCTACTTAAGTCGGAGCTACTTTCGTTTCTTTACACCTCGACATTAACTGATTTAGCGATTTAACATTTCAGCATATTTCTAGCAGGGCTGGAAAAAACCCGGGTTTTTTTAAAAAAACCCAACCCACCTGGGTTTTTTTTAGATTTATAAAAATTAAAAATGCTAATGTTATATTAATATAATTTTGTTGTAAATTAATTTTTATCTGCATTTAGCACATGCAGGAGCACTTATTATAAGTTATAGTGTAAAAAGTTTTATAAGTTATCAAGATATTTAGACATTTTTTTGTTGTTAAAAGGTGCTAAGACAGATTCTGCAGTACTGCTGACTTTTTGTTTTCGTGTAAAACTTTGCAGCTTCATTTGTTCTTATTATTACTTGAGTTTGTTTATTTCATCCGAAACTGCATGTTTGTGTTTATTTTCAAAGCAAAATAAACCAGCATATTGTAACTAAAATATTTTGCTTTTGAGTTTGACAGGAAAAAGAAATTTGTTGCTTCAGGAAAACAAGACTTGTCACAAAGGGTACTTCAGTGACTGGCTTATACACGATGCACATATACCCACTTTACATGTCCATGAAAGAACCAGACTTCTACAAGCCACAGCTTTTTTTCTTCCAATCAGGAATCACAAACACCTCCTCGCTGAGTGGTGATTGGTAAAAACGGGCCACTTCTAATAAAAGCCCCATTCTTTTGTGGACCTTTGAAGTGGGTAATAGTGTCAATTTTGCTCTACCGTCTGAAAGCCTAGTGTCAATTTTGTGTTTAATGACTTTCACATACATAATAGATATATATTACTGGCCCTGACTTGTTTATTACATGTGAGATCTATTGTATATTAAAAAACCCAAAAAAACCCACCAACAAGTGGCTTTTTTTGGGTAGGTTTTTTAATTGCCAGCCCTGATTTCTAGGCACATTCGCCTGTCTTTTGATTATTTCGCAAAGTCGTTGCCGTTTATTTCTTCAAGTAGCAAAAAAAATCAGCTAATTGCAGATTATGTTTGTATTTTAAAATAAGACAGAGGTAAAAAAACGGGCATCATAATAAAAAAAATACTGATGCACTAGCAAAAGCAGTAATAACATAGGCCTAGACACAGTGAGAAAAGTTGCCGCGAGAATAAGTCACATTTCAGACTGGAATGGAATGACTTGGTCTTGAATCATTTCCCAAATCGTTCTAAATTACATGAAAAACGAATCAATGAAGTATAAAAGTAACAAATGCATGTAACATGAATACAAACTTTTTGTGATACACCATAAAAAAGTCATTAAAACAAAATTTGTAAGATGAGAGTCCACAGTTTCATTCAGCTTACCAGAGAACGGGACAGAGCTATTACCGGCTAATAACCCTCATAAGCTGCAATCCGTTTTTTCTTTTTTTTTTTGTTTTTAAGCCACATAATCGCAGCTTGGGTGTGTATACGGGTGAAATATACGCATCATGGAAGATGACCTAGCTGAGCGTCGAACCAGCGAAACCAGCTTCAGAGCTCTACGCACCAACCACTCGTCCAACTCCATGTGTACTGTGCAGTACATTCATACTTTAGCATGATCGACTTAAAGCAGCACAATCATCCCTTAGGATTGTATGAGCCCAAGAGAACTTAGCCGTTGTGGTACTTCGAGAGCTACGTCACGCTTCAATCAAATCTATTCCAAGGATAGGAAAAGGCACAAAGATACGTCTTTCCTTAATGGAAAAATAGGGTTTTTCACATACCGTATGCATTTAGATAAACCTACCAGGCAATTCGTAGTTCTAAAGCAGGGATGACGAACCACTGATTCGCGGGTCACTAAGTGATCCACTTGCACATTTCAGTAACCCACTTGTAGTTTGGAAAACTTTACCCACGGACGCGATGACCCTTTTTTTTTGCTCTTCACCCAATTTTGGGCAAAAATTGGACATCTTCGGACGTGATGACCTTTTTTTCACATCCATGACCCACGTTTTCCCTTTTTGCGGTCTACGACCTTAAATTTGACCCACCACTTAAAAAGTTCGCCACCCCTGTTCTAGAGCAATATTTCAGCGTAACGGTTATCGAATCGCACGAGTTAACGCACTTAGTTCGTAAAAAAGTTGCGCAAAGATTCAGCAGCAAAGCTTGGATGAAAGTTGAACCAGGGCTTTGCAATCAGGAAGTCTCAAAATTAGGCTCAGTCTCAAAAATTCAAAAGCCAAATACTTACTTTAAGTCCTGTTGTTCTACGCCGTCAACCAAAAACGCTTGACGTAACACATCAGTTAAATCCTACAAAAAAAAAACTGTTTTTAGACCTCAATCACATACAGGCTGAGTAACTGTGATTTACCACAAACTCAAATCTTCAAAAATTTAATAATTTTGTCAGCGACATGGCCAAGCGCAGGTACAGATCCTACGTGACGGGTTCGATACACGGCTGGAGCCGATCGCATCGGACATTATTACTGGGTGGCTGCTGAATCGAAGCGCGCAAGCTCACCTCACAGTTTCCCTCAATCAGCCTACTGTTTCATTTTTAATTCAAAATAATTTCAAAATAACCTCAGTCATTTATTTTAGATTTATTTTTATGTTTTTGGTCACAAGACCTCTTTATGCTGAGTCAGGAACGCATGTTGCTGACGTAGTTTCTGAATTTCAAGTTCCAAATCTTTGACAGCGTGAAGAATATTTCGATGCAAAGTCTTAGGAACGTATTCATCTCTAAACACAAAAATATTGTCCTAAAATGTTAATTTCTTTTGACCAACAACAACCAATTTGTTGCTTAAGCCACAGAATATCCTCAAAATATATCAAATGCGTGTTTAAACCGACTGAACTAGTCCACATTGGAAAAATTTGATCCAAAAACATTTTCATTATACCAGCGGTATTACGCCGAAGCGGGAAACAAGTGGCAGGGCCCATCACGGCTGTTGAGCGCCTGGGCAACACATTTCCTAAGAATCGTCGCAGCGGTGGCGAGCCGCTGCTGACACTGGGTCCCATCTAACTGGCCCAGGAATCGATCGAAGATCTCTCGCACCAATAGCGATGTCTTCAACTATTACACCAACTGGCTGTTTTCCAAGAATAGTTGTAAAACTTCAATTTAACCTTTAACTCCAAGTGTAACCCAAAATCCATAAGTTTCTAAAATTTATCAGCACATTCACCAAATTCAAATAACTAGTCTCACTTTAACTGGCGTTTAATTTCTCGGATGCCATCAATCTCCTTCCAAATATCAGCTCGATAAGTCTAGACAAAAATAAACACTTGACCTAGATGTACTGTTCATAAATCGTGCAATTAAACAACAGAGCACGAACAGCAAGCGTAATTATCGAAATTCCAAAAACTAAAAATTATTAGGCATTTTCGACAGCCAGAGGAAATTCGTTGCAACTACGTTTAAAAACGTATTGGCAACAACTTTAACATAGAAAACAGTGAATTTATCATCTACTGGGTCTTACGCGAGACCAACAGTCATCAAAAAAAATTGTCTTAAAAGGCGTTTAACCTACCACAAGTATTCGAAATGTCGTCCACACCTGTACAAATCCGGTGCACTTTCGGTGCTCAATAAGGCAGCGATTTTTTTCTTTTTTTATTGATAATAACGAACGAAAACCACAATTTAAATCACAATATCATCATAAGATAGGCACAGTGTACACTGTGCACGTACTCCTACACCTTAAAATAATTCAGGGCAAGACAATCAATTATACAAAAAATAGGTGTACTGTTTTTACAAATGCAGCGGACGTCTTTTATCAAACTTGACCATATTATTTTTTTGTTTGCCTTAATTTCTTGTTCGCTGCGTGTCCTTATTTGAAAAAAGGTAGCGATTATTTTGGAATAGTGTTTGTTTATGCTGCTTTGCCACCTAACGGACAACGTGAGTCAAATCACGGCCCTACTATTAAACTTCCAGGCCGCGTGGTTGGGTTTAAAACAAGAGATTTCGAAACGATTATACTTGTTTAATGAATCTGCTTGACAGTGAGATGAGAAAAGGTTAAGCCCAAAAACTAATCAGCATCATGGATTATTCAAATTGCGTCTTAGAAAAGTTCAAATACTGCTGAAAATAAATATTACTGTTCCAAACAGGGCCGTGCCGTATTACTCTTTGGGGGGAATTTAATTTTTAGGGGGACATGCTTTTGTTACAGACCTGATTTTGGCATCAGAAGCAGTTCCGTTTTCAGAGGACGAGATTTAATGTTTTTTTTAGAGTTACGCGCTCATGTAAAGGTGGGGGGGAGGGGCTGGGGTTATAGCCCTCCTGATCCTCCTTTAATTCGGCCCTGGATCCAGAGCTGAGGCAGCATTTAGAAAGTCAAACTTTGTACGTGCTATTTATTTTTCCGTAGCTTTCTCGTGAAAACACAAAAAAATAAAAACTGTTCCACTTACTTTTATCTGCTTGTCTTTGTGCGCTTTTATTCCTTTTGACATTTTGGTAACAGCCACAGCGGCTAGTGATGACGCGTACAAACCTTTTCTTCTTCGGGGTAAAACGCTGAAAAAGAAATTTTACTACAACAGCGAAATCATTAAGTACCAAAAGTTCTTGTCCCAAACTTGTAGTTCAATGCATTTATATCAAAAAATCAAACTTTCATTATACCCGCCGTATTACGCCGAAGCATGTAACGAGTGACGGGGCCCATCTCCGCGGCTTAGCATCTGGGCACCACAGCTCCGAGAAAACATCGCAACGGTGGCGAGCCGTTGGCAACAATGTTTTCGATTTTACTGGCCAAATAATCGAATCCCTAACCTCCCGCACCGAGAGCGATGTACTAGTACCTACGGGTAACTACTTCACCAACCGGCCGATTTATCTTGTTTAACCTATTTAAACATAATGTGAAACTAAATCGATTCATTAAACATTTTTTCTTCGACTTTCGAAATTTAGAACGACAGTCGACAAGCTCCTTTTCTTAAAAACTTGTATGGCAAAAAGTTTCAAAATCCTGGAAATAATCTTTAAGCACCCCGAGCGCGGGAACGACATACCGCTTTGCAGAGTCTTCTTTTGCTTCTTTCTTCAATCTTTTTTCTTCTTCGTTTCTTCTCAAAGCACTTTTAATGCTTTGGTTGAGAGAGTAATTTCTGCAAACATGCCGATTGATCAATTCTGTACAACCAAAGTCTGGTATCATCACTACCAACTTTTTTGTGGACGATATTGGCCAGATGACATAGTGGCTAAAGACATCGCTATTGGCCGAGAAGTCAGGGGATCCATTCCTAGGCTGGTCAAATCGGACACATGTCGTCAACGGCTCATCACCGCAGCGATGTTTTTTCGGAGCTGTGTTGCCCAGGCACGAAGCCCCGTAGATGGGTTCCGCCACTCGTTACACGCTTCGTCGTAATACCACCAGTATAATGAAGATTTGATTCGATATGCGGTGGCTGCAAAAAATTGCATTTGACTACGAACACTTCTTCATTGGACGCATGCTTTTTGATACGCTTTTTAGTAGATAAGAGTTCGCCATTGAGGATTGCTTAGCATTTATGTGTGGCATGTAACACAGTGCAGTGCATGTAAATTAGCGTAGAATACATTTTACTTGCTCACCGCTTTGATTATTAGAACATTGAACTCTTTCTGAGACAAAGACAATTTGTTTTAACTTGCAATTGTAACTTTATATGTGTGGAAACCAAAAAATGCTGCTGCCACTGCTGATTTTCTTTCTCGTCAACATGATATTTTTTAACAGCTGATTCACTTAAACAGCTTAGACGAACGAGTGGTAAGAGCGTTCGCCCATAGCGCTGTGGATTCGGGTTTGATTCCAAGTCGGGTCAAACCAATCACTTTAACAATGGTACTCACAGCTTCGATGTTTGACGCCCCAGTATTAAAGGGACGATGTGGAGAAACGGCAAGTTTACTTTTGTGGTGCCGCTAAGAAAGGCACTTGGCGAGATTTTCCATTTTTGAGTGGTAGACTATTGGCCAGCAGCTCCCACGCAAGCTCGTTATATCGCTTTCTCGTGATAGGAGGATAAATATGCATCTAAATACAAAAATTTTTGCTTCTGAATTTAAGGATGGAGTGGTTTAATAATTACCATTCCTAACGTAGTGCTTGGCATGCTTGGTTAAAGTCAGTTTTTCCATTGCATGCAAACGCTAATTGTCAGAATTCGACTAAAATTGTGCTCACCTCAACAACGCATCTCGACATTTCACTTCAAGATCATCAACTTCTTCGAAAAGAATTTCTACTTTTTTTGATCGTGACAAAGAAGATACGTCATCCATGACGCGTTGAGACTTAATAACGTCATCATGACCGTTGTATTTCATCATGTCCAACAAATGAGAAAGATAATCGTCATACTCCTGTTTTATTTCACCAAGTATTGCCCCGAACATGCTCGAATCCAGAATTAAATCGCCCCAAATTTCAGAATAAACCTGAAAATAAACAGGTAAGCCTCCCTTAAAGACGGCCCAAAATTCACTTCAGTGAAACAGCATTTATACTCTGCGCCTAACAGCACGTTACTCAAGTAACTTTAACAAAGAGATATTCGAAGGAAGAAAAGTAAAGCCACAATAAAGAAGTTTTGTACTATCTTGCTTACACTGCTGATGACGACAGCTTAATCTATAGTATGTTGTTGTCGAAACTAACAGCTGAATTACTGCGGCTTTATCTTTCCTCTTAAAGCTATTTTCCTTCCATATTTATTGCATTCCAAAAGATATAGCAAATTCACCGACCGGTTGGCGTTGCGGTTAAGAACATCGCTATTGGTGAAGGACTTTAAGGTTCGATTTACCGGGTCGGTCAAATCAGAAACTGTGCTGCCCAGGTGCTAAGCCGCGGAGATCAGCTCCGCCACTCGCTACGCGTTAGGCCGTAGTACTGCCAGTACAACGAGGATTTGATTTTTTTTTTTGATATTGATAAATATCAACGCATAATCTTTTTAAAAGAAATTTTGACACCGTAGTTTTGTTACTGTCAAAAACACACCTGCAGTCTCTCGAAACTAGGCCCTGACGGTAATTGTTTCATTTGTAACAAGAGAAGTTTTCCGACAAGTTTATTTTCTAGATGAGCAACAGCTTTGTGGCCATCATACACGTTTCTATCGAGTAGTTTTGATCTGCAAACCAAAAAAATACCTGCTGCTAGTATGCCAAGTCCTTTTCCGAGAATCAGCCAGTTGGTGTAGTCGGCGCGGAAAGTCCTGGGTTCGATTTCTTGGCCGGTAAAATGGGACACAGCGTCGCCAACTACTTGCCACTGCAGCGACGTTTCTTTGGAGCAGTGCTGCCAAGACGCTGTGCCGCGGCAACGGGCCCCGCCATTCCTTACTTGCTTCAGCGTAATACCGCGGGTATGATGAAAATTTGTTTATTTTGCGTAAAAATTTTAGTATTGTTTCCTTGGATAAGATGGATTCTTTCCTCGGGGCGGAGGTTTTTACACATGGGTCCATGAGCCCTAAGAGGCCCGCGAGGCGCTTCAAAGTGTCTGTCAACCCAAACACAAAAACGGTTGGAATATCTAATTGCATACTTTTTGCAAAAAATTTCATAGGTTGCAATAGACTAATTTAGAGGAGTGTGCCTCTGAAACGTCACCAAACAATGCTTAAGATGACTGTCTTTGTTCCACGAATTTTATCAAGCTTCACATTAAACGAATTTTTACTCTGAATTCAAAAATTTAATAAAACTAAACATTACTTTTGCAAAATGTTTTCGTCAAAATCAATCATTTTTTGGAACTGGTCCTTGCGAGTGATTCCAGCTAGGTGAGTGGTGATAAACTTCTTTCTCTCGTATCTGAGCGGTTTTGAGTCTTTAACAGCTTTAAGCGACGGAGGCAGATCACCAACACTACTGAGTGGTGACAGCATCAACTCAGGAAGTTTCAATTCTTCAACACATATCTGTAGTTTAAGCGATAAATTTTAGTAAGTCATGCGCGGAAGTGCATTGGGAGCACCGCATGAAGGATTAGCCAGCCTGTTATGCTCGCAGACTTGCAGCAAACAACTGTGAAGATACATTAATTTTATTATATATCTAGCTGCACATTTATCCTCCTATCATGAGAGAAAGCGGGTTCTACTAAACACCGTAAAGAACGACAAAGGACTTGATAACCCTAATCTAAGCCTAACCTAACCCTAATTTAAAGTCCTTCGTCGTTCTTTGCAGTGTTTAGTAGATCAATTTAAAGTCCTTTGTCGTTCTTTTGTGGTGTTTGGTAAGTCCTTTGTCGTCCTTTGCGGTGTTTAGTAGGACCACGAGAAAGCGATTAAAGCGCTATAACGAGCTTGTTTAGGAGTTGCCAGCCACCTCTCTACCCACTCTAAAATGGGGGAATCCCGCTAAGCGCCTTTCCTCACGGCATAACAAGTAAGCTTGCCGGCTTGTTCTCCACACTGTCTCTTTAATACTGAGGGTTAAGCAGGGAAGCTGTAAATACCGATTTAAAGGCCATTGATTCGATTCTAATCGGAATCAGACCCGAGTCTACAACTCCAAAAGCAGATCGACATTTTATCCACTCGGCCATTTGAGCTGTTTAAGAAATGGAAGAGTTTGGATGACCGGCCGTTAGCTCAGTTACTAAGAGCACGCTTTCGGTGCGGGAGGTCTGGGATTCGATTCCCGGACCGGTCAAATCGGCACAGTGTCGCTCGCCAACGGCTCGCCACCGCTGCGACGTTTCTTCGGAGCTGTGTGGCCCAGGCGCTTAGCCGAGGAGATGGGCCCCGCCACTCGTTACACGCTTCGGCGTAATAGCGCGAGTATAATGAAGATTTGATTTGAGAGTTTGGATGACTTCAACATATGAAAACACTTAATCGGAAAATTGTATATTTTTTTGCTTAAAAAAAGTTGGCGGGCTACAAATTCAATTCAAAACCATGATTATCTCTGTAAGAAACATATCCAGCAAAAACCAAAATACACGGTTTTAAAATCGCCTTGAACCTTTCGTGAAAATTCACAATTTCATTTAAAATGAGCTTACTTTTGGTGGAAACTGAGGTTTCATGAACGACAGGACTTTTTTGCCAGTTGCGGGCGGAGCTGGAGCACTCTGTATCTGCGTCACTTCACTGTCAGCGAATGGCAATCTGATCCCTTTGGCAAGCATCTCCTCTTCTAGTTTTGCTAAAACTGAATTTTCCAAATCTTTTTGTGATCGAGTGGGCTGAAGCTATAGACAAAAAGTATTATTTTAGATATCTAACCGTTTATTTAGCAAACATAGGTGAGACCTTAATATTACTTTCATCTCAAAGCTTTTGCCAAAGCTGCGGACTGTTCGTTACACTTCAGTTTTAATGTTTTTTGCAAATGAAGTAAATAGCTCTAATTCTTATCAATGCTGACACAAATTAATGAAATGAGCGGCAACAGCAGCAATTTTTGAAGCACACTTTGCCCACGTTATCCACTTTACTTATTTTCTGCTGAAACTTTTGAAACACGGTACCGCAGATTTTTAAAAGTGAAGACAAAATTATTTTAAGACTAGCACTTGAATCAGGTGGTGCAAGAGCCTTTCTACTGTTGAATTTTCAGTGCAATATAATTTGAAAATAACTTCAGTTATTTATCTATTTCTACATTACAGTTGTGAAATAGTATACTATTGTTATTGTATATTATAGTTATAATTATTTCTATATTGCATTGTGAAAAGTTGTTTGTAAGGAATCTCGTTACTATGTTGAGATTGGCAATGCAGTATTCTGTTCAAGATATTTTAATCTCTTCATCTTGCTCTTTTAAATCTTTATTTCTTGTTATGGTGCTAATCGGTTGAATTTTATAGGCATCTCAGGATAATTTTATTCATTTTCAGCAGACAGCACATCGATTCTAAAAAAGATTTGTTTTATCTTATTCAGTTCGTTTGGGCATCGCTTTGATTGCATCCAAAATGCCATCAGTTGCTATTGCAGCCATCTGATATTTCCTACCTGGTACCATTCATCCATTTCTTCTGTTTTTCTTCACTATGTTTTTGTATCTTTTTGCTCAACTTTCTATTAGCTGTATTCACCTGACGAGCACATAATGAGAGCGAAACCGGTCGTGGATTGTTATTTCTATCCGCAGCAACATAATTTGTTATGTTGTCTTTGTTTTTCTTGAAAATAATCTAGCAAACTCCATTTGTCTGTTCTTTATTTTTTCTCTTTTGCATCTGCTATCCCTTTCACTGTATTGAATGCCTCAACGCCAGATTGAGCAATCTTGTTGTGTGTTTTTCGATATGGTCCTCCCTGATTGTTATCACTGATGAGGGACGTAATCGTGAAACAGGATGGCTCAGGTCTTATCCTGTATTTCTATATTATATATATTTGTTTTAAAGATGTAACTTGCTGGTTGTGGGAGCACTTTCCAGGGTACTTTCCCCTAAATCAAAGTCTTTCGAAAAATGGAGCTAAAATTGGAGAGTACCGGTATTGCAACTAGTACAGAGCTTTGTTAGAATTTTTCATAGAGTTTGAATTAGTTCAATTATACATCAAATTACAGAGGCATTTAGATAGAGATATTTTCTAAGCCTCAGGTTAAACATTTTTCATTTCTTAGGTTGGGTAAAATTTCAACAAACGCTCACCTAATCTCAACAAGTAACATTGAAATCAAGTAAAATAAAAACACAACAAACAGTCTTGAGTGGAAAGAAATGCTAATGCAAAGTAATACAAGCTAACAAACACCAGTATTGTAAATCTTGTGAAGATTTTCATTAAGTATTTTTGACCACAATCAACTTGACCAGTAACACAATCAGTTTAGTTGGTCAGTTTACTGGCATACTTATCCTCCTATCATGAGAAAGCTAGTGAGCTCGCTTAGAAGCTGCCAGCCACCTGTTTAACACGCCAAGATGGGGAAATCCTGCCAAGTGCTTTTCAATGGCACGACAAGTAAACTTGCCAGCTTGCTCTCCACACGGTGCGGCAAGCTGAACCTTCAACAGGGAGGCAGTGGATACCAACTTTACATTCATTGGTTTGACCTGACTCGGAATCAAATCTGAGTCTGCAGTTACAGAAGTGGATGCACTTACCACTCAGCCATCTGAGCGGTTGATTCTTAGATTTATGCTAGTACAAATTACTTACTGGAGTAATGACACTAGGATCAGATAAAAGCGACTTGTGTGCTGGAATGATGCCTGATGATCCGATACTGAATTCAAACAAAGCATCCGACATCATTTGAAGCTTTTCGCTCTCAGTTACTGGTGATTTAGAAGGCTGTTTAGGTTGTGGCTTGGTCGTGTTACTCCATTTCTGTGCATAATCATCTTTATCTGCTTGCTTCGTAAATCTAGAAAACAAAATAGTAATTTTCATTAATAACAACAAAACAAATCAAATCTCATTATACTCGCAGCATCACGCCGAAATGTTTAACGGACCCTTCTCCAGAGCTCAGCGCCTGGGCAATATAGTTTCAAAGAAACGTTGCAGCGGTGGCAAGCCGTTGGCGACACACTGTCCAATTTGACGGACCCAAGATTTGAACCTTTGTCCTCCCACACCGACAGGAATGTTTCAGCAACTGAGTTATAGGCATTCATATTAAACAAAAAATATTATAACAAAAATGCATTGCTGGTCTATCCTTCTATTTTTTATACCAAGCTCATGTTACTGGCAACTGCAATTTACAGTTACTGGACCAAAATATACTGAATTTTTTCAAAATATTCAATACAATGATACAATAAAGTTTATTGCAGATGTCAGTACATTACAAAAAAATAAGACAAAGACGCAAAAAAAACAGTAAGGTTACAAGCCATTCACTGACACCTACAGGGAGCTGTAAAGTGACCACGCAATTGAGTCAACAGTCTCTTGTTATACTTACATTGCTCATTATTTTTTATAATTTTTTTTCATTTGACAATAACCCCAACAAACCTAAAAACGAAAGATTTACTTTTGTTTTATTTCTGTCCCAGCAACCTTTTAGACTATCAAATAAAGTTTCAGTTAACAAATCAATGCAGTATGTATGTATTATACCTGTTAAAGTTTAAATGACCAGTGGTATAGCGCTTTATGTCTTTTTTGTGAGCTTCAAGCGAAGTATCTATGAGTTTTCGAAGACTTGATGGCTTTTTTAATCCATTTGCAGGTTTTTGCAGGATCGAATTCGATTTACATGTTGACATCGTGGCTACAATACATTACAAATTACAGTGACCTGGTCATGTATGCTTGAAACATATCGTATTCTACAAGTAGCAAAAACGTTGATTATTTTTCAAATTGAAAAATTCTGCTTCGCAGTGTCAAACTTACAGATAGTGTCGGTAAGCAGTAATACCAGCATAATTATTTGATCTTAATGCAAGAAGAAAAACATACACTAGTCTACCAAGCAATTGCACAAGCACCAGTATGCACTGATTCAGAGCACCCTTTCACCTGTGCACTAAGACCTCAAAGTCTTTTGCATCACAAGCACCTACATTAGTCTGTTAGTCATAATTAGGTAATGTTTTAACCATGTCATCAAGCTACAACATAAATTTCCACAGTCCACCAGCACACAAAAAACTGGCATTCAAATACTCTTGCCCAGCACACTGGTGCAGATCAGCAGGTAGGCTACCAGATCAGCAGGTAGGCTACCGACAGCTCAGCAGGTAGGCACAGATCAGCAGGCATAGATCAGCAGGTAGGCTACCGACACCGTACCAAAAACTCTACCATTGAAATTGGAGAAATACATAATTTTTGATTTGCATCATAATCTAATCTGTATTTACCAGTACTCCTGTACTAGAAGACTAGACTACCACTGACCAGTAGGTTACTGGCATAAGGTACCGGTAATGATCACTAGTCCACTGTTCCGATACCTGTTTCAGGCTGTACTGCTGTAGGGTTACTACCGGTAATTCATGACCAGAGGACCGATAACTGTACCAGTACTTGCCAGCTTGGTATTAACGCCTAGGAGAGTACTAATTGTCTACGCCTGCATCACCAATCAAATACAGAAAGGCAAAAATAACAGTCTTTTCTTCGAGTTTCTCTTTTTTTCTCAGTTCTAAAGGCTAGCCTAATTTGTGTATAAGACTAGATCAGCTTATACCAGTAGCCTACATAAAAAGTAACTACTGGTAATCTTGGAGTAAATTGCGGTATGCCACGCTTCTTCTGATTTATATTGGTGTAAAGTAACGAAGTAGTTCTACTTAAGTAGACTTCTTCAGTATTATTGCTTGGTAATTAGTACTTACTTAAGTAATTTAAATTTTGACTACTTCTACTTTTACTTACGTAGTTCAATCAGAAAGTAACGCTACTTACGTGGCTTTAAAAATGATAAGTAGTTAATATTAGCAATGTATCACGCAAATAATACATAATCCTGCTTGATAATAAAATTGGCAATATTAGTATTACGTGTATTGTTTTATTGTACATATGTAAGTTTAACAATTTCGTGATATAAAGTGGTCTTTTGTTGTTTGTGTTTGACGTAGACAATGAGGTTGCATTTTGCAGATCATGACACACTTCACTTTTTTAGTTTGTCAAATAATTGTGCTAATTATCCTAAATATACTTAAGCATCGGCAAAATATATGTCAAGTTTGTAAGTGAGCAAATTATCTTTTGTCAAAGCTCAGCTTTATGGCCTTGGTTGTGCAAACGCTACTTTTTACTTAAGCAGCTTCAAATTGCTGGAATTTTTAACCTTTGCTGGGTTACTTTTTACATTCTCTACTTTCTACTCTAATTCAAGTAATTTCCGCCATCAGTAACAATACTTTTATTTAAGTAGATTTCTGGACTACTTTTTACACCACTGCTGATTTAGACCAAATGTGCAAGCCCAATTTAAAAACTATACCAGCATTTTCACCATAAACTTTTGGTACGATTGTTTACCAAAACATGCGTACGGTACCCAGCAAAACATAGATATACCACAGTATCTAATCTACATACTGGTAGATTAGTACACGTTGTACCTTGTACGGTGGATATGGACTTCTGTGGCGTAACATCTCCAAGCAACTTCAGAGTTTCCATTTATTTCGAAAACATTTTTACGTCCAAAACAGATTTTAATGATGAGTCGGGACGAATAGCCGGTTTTCCAGTGCAGTAAATGGTCAAGCGTTCCCAAAAATACATTCACATACATTAAAAAAAAAAATAGTTTCATTTTAATTTATGAAGTTTTGCTACGGTTGGACTGTAGATCACAAGTACAATTTCAGCAAAGTTTTGACAGTATTAGGCCTCTAGAAATTGGGACTGCAACACAAAATGTAAATCCGGGTGCTGTATCGACTTGATGAGGGTTTTGGTCCTGCTGTAAGGTGTCATAAATTCATTACGGCCGTTTTAGAAGAAGTCTTCTCTTTTTTGTGAGCGCGTTGCTGTGGCTACATTAATTCACCAAGGTATGTTAAGCCATTAGCTCTAGCAAAGGCGTATAGCCCAAACATGTGTTTATACAGAATACGACACAATTTTTCGTTCGTTAGGTGACGTAGGCTGCGAAAAATTAAAAGGTTTTGACGTAAATCTACGTCATTTTGCGTGGCATTCTAGAAAACAGCCGCCAGGTGCTCTACAAAACCATTAAAATGTTGTAGCGACCAATGCCTCGGAATGTCACTACATATACGTTAGAAGTTCTGCTAGTGACTAAACAAATAGATAACACAAATTGTACTCACTTAAAAAGCTTATAATTTAAATTCAAAATTCGGTTCCAAAAAGCACGTGGTAGATTCGCCTTTTAAATCATCGTCACTCTCTCCGATCACCACAAACAAAAGAGAAAGGCAAAAAAAAGGAACGAAAACTAGTTCGTCGCTGCTTATATAGGCCTACAGTCGAGCATCGGTTATTACGTAACAATGCATGCAATAGTAGTGCTGCCACAATGTCAGCTACGTGACCTAGCGGTACCGCGCGCAGGTGACAGATCCTACGTGACGGGTTCGATTCGCGGCTGGAGCTGATCGCATTTGACATATTTACCGGGTAGGTGCTGACTCGAAGAGCGCAAGCTAACTTTGCAGTCTCCTTCAATTACTGTTGAATTTTCGTTCAATAAAATTTAAAAATAACCTCAGTTATTTATTTATTTATCAAAACAACCCGATATACATTGACTGCAGCTTACCTCAAAAATATTGCATCATTAAGTTTCGTGCGACAAAAATTGGGTCAAAATCGCATTTAGGGTAAACAGACCTTAATGTGACAAATACATGTAACTGCCCTGTGTTTATAGGTTCATTCCGCGCTACTACATCCCATAAAGATGAGCAACTCCAAGTGGTATCGCTTCCAGCAAACAAAGCGCTCGATGACATAGATCAGAGCATGGACCGAGTTTAAGGGGGAGACGGGGAGGACATGCCCCCCCCCACTTTTTGAAGTTGGGGGGACAAAATATTTTTTGTCCCCCACTTTTTCTTGCCAAAATCCATAGCATTTGTCGATATACAATCACACGTATAACATGTCACACCGTTACTAGAGGCGTTAAAAGTTTCCAAACCAAAGTTTGGCCAACAAGCCGGTTCGTATGTATTGATGTCAGTGACACGGCAAAGGTCATGGTCTAAGACAGGAGTAGTCAAACTTTTCGTGCGGAGAGCTGCATTTGAAAAAAATGTTGCAGCCGCGGGCCGCACACTTTCATTACAAAAAAGGAAGTTTACTTGAAATGGAATAAACACGTATTCCTATTCAACACAATTTTTGTATTTCACTCTCAGCAGGTACGTTTAATGATATTTTGATTTCGAGTTGTTTCCAACTACCGTATTTTTTGGACCATGGGGGTGCCTGCCTATAAAGTGTAGTATCAATAACCGTGTTCTCAGGCGTTTTTTTTTATAAATAAGGCTCTCCGGACTGCAAGATGTAAAAACTCATCGCATTTTTCTCGTGTGGTATATGATCAAACAATGGATCAAACAGCGCGTGAAAAGCGTATACGCTGCAAATTTATGGGCGACGGACGTGTTCGTTTACGCATCGAACGTGAAGAGAAAAACATACTCGTAAAAGAGCAACGAACAAGAGTAGGTAGGCAGTTAAAAACATGCGCCACACTTTCTTTTTTGCGACTGATTAGTTGACCGCAAGAACCAGGAGAAGTGGGTGCTAATGCATTGAACATGCTTGTTGGGCCGAACCAGGAGAAGTGGGTGCTAATGCGTTGAACATGCTTGTTGGGCCGCATGCGGCCCGTGGGCCGTAGCTAGCCCAGCCCTGGTCTGAGACCATTTTTTAAGGTGTATCGAGATATAGACAGTGATGGGCGCGATAAACCTTTTTGAACTAAAGCGATAACGATAATTTCAAAAATGCCCTGGGCGATACCGATAATCTATAAGTTAAATCTCAATTTCTTAAAGCGATATCGGTAATCGATAAATCATCGCCGATAAATTTTTTCCGAGAAATGTTGCGGTAAATTTTTAATGTTATAGACGAAGTTTTTTTCGTAAGTCAAATTGCAAAAATGCTTTTCTAGATTTATCAAGAAAAGAGAGCATTTCCCGGACTCTGCCGTGGCATTAAACAAAACAAAGAGAGAATTTTTTAACATTGCGACTAGTTTTAATGGACACCGTGTATTTTTTCCGTAGCGCCAGCTCACTAACTTTAATGTTTAAACCCTGGGTGCATAAAAATTTGTTTACCGCGATAATCTATCGACGATAACAAAATATATTACAAAAGCGATATCGATAATCGATAAATCAAAACCATTTTGAGCGATAACGATAATCGGTGATAAATTATCGCCGATAAATCATCTCGATAAACGCCCATCTCTGGATATAGGCCTATTGATGAAAATATCTATAGTCAAGATATAGCCGAAGAATTTGTGAGAGCCAATGATGTTAGATGTAGTGTGTTTGGCAAATTTTAGACACCAGCAGAAGTTTGTTTGTAGCTCAAAAGTTTGCATAATTGCTAATGAATGATGACTACTTCCTTGGGCCTACCCATTTTTATAATTCATACTTGATAATTTCATGTTTCATTGATTATATTAATATCAGAATGTACCAGTAGTCTGGTACTCCATCAATTGTGGTAACTTTCAGTGGGCCTTCAATTCACGCAATGGGTTATGTTCATATGTATAGCATTTTCTTTTGATATTCGTTGTTTTTTGCTGAATAAATACTGTAATTTATATTCATCTAAGTACTGGTACCTCAACTTTTTCTGTACTCTAAAAGTGGCCATAAAAGCACATTTTATTTGGTAATTTATTGACCCCATACCGTGAAGTTGTTATAAAGAAAAAAAGACCATATATCCAGCTCACTCTTACCTCATCGGCTTTTCTTTTTTCGGAAATATTGTATTTTTAGTTTTTACTCATCTTTGATTTGGTTTGCCAAATTGACGTAAAAGCACAACAGTGATTGTTTAGTATTTTGTTGCATATTTATCTTCCTATCACGAGAAAGCGATCTAAGCGAGCTCGCTTAGGAGTTACCAGCCATTTGTCCACCACACCAAGATGAGATAATCCCGCTAAGTACCTTTCCCAACGGCACAACAAGTAAACTTGCCAGCTTGTCCTCCATACTGTCCCTTTAATGCTGAGCGTCAAGCAGGAAAGCTGTGAATACCAACTTTGAAGTCATTGGTTTGACCAGACTCGGAATCAAACTCAAATCTACAGCTCCCGCGGCGGATGCTCTTACCACTTGGACATTTGAGCTGCTAAAATTTGTAATGTCACTCAAGATAAAAGTTGCTGTCGCGCTTTCTAGTTGAGGCGAATAAAACGCGCTACAGCTAAGACCTCGAGTGGCGTCACAATCGCCGATGCTTGTTGCGCTTTTGAAAGTTCATGTAGACCTATGTCAACGCGGCTAACGAAATCGAAAACATGAGTAAAAATACAATAATTTCCGAAAAATGGAAAGCCGATGAGGTAGAAATCAGATGGACATGTCTTTTTCACAACAAACTCAAGATGTAGGATCAATGGACTTATAAAATGTAAAATTGTCTTTGCAGGCATGTAAACTTGGGACTACATAATCAACGTCGGTGTTTTATAGTACCAATAATATTCAAGTGACATACTTCTGTCAAGACCATGTACGATATAGCTTATCACTCAAAATTTGTTTCGCCCAATTATTAAAACCAAACTCGGTCCATGCATCATAAGCATAGCGTATGTATATGTTTTTATTGTAAAAACACGAAAGTCACATAAAGATGATAAAGTGCAGTAAGCCAAGAATAAAAGTTTGTACAAAATTCAAATCTTGCAGCATAAACGTGCAGAGCAAGTGCACCATGCACTACCTACATTTTTTACGACCATATTTTCATTACACTTACAGAATTGCAGATTTCAAATGAGTTGCGTGATGAGAAATGAGGAAATATACGAGAGACAGCTAGTGATAGGCTATTTTGTTGCTGATTACTCTCTATCTGCCAACTTAAATAAAACTTCAAACGACTGGTTCTGTAGCATTTTTAACAGAATTAAATGCATTTAGCCAACACTTGTTAGCGAGTAGACTTATCCTGTTTTAAAGACTTCAGTACCGTAGTTTGTATTCCGGTAACAGCAAAAGATGGGCAAGCGTAACAATTCGAAATAAATTTTGCTGTTAGTAGACTATTGTTTTATAGCAGATTTTTGTTTTGCAAATTAATTGTGATTTGCAGGCGTTCAGATTTGTTTAGCAGATTTACATGAACAAAAAGCTTATTTGCGAAGGTGTGCGTTCGTAAAACTTTATATTAGGTACAGTAGTGGATGAAGGAGGCTGGGGTCCCAGATTCGATTCCGCAGCCTATCAAATCGGAAACATTATCGCTAATGGCTTGCCACCGGTGTGACGTTTTTTCGGAGCTGCGTAATTCTAATTTTCGCACTAAGCCGCGGAGATGGGCTCCGTCACTCGTTACACGCTTTGACGCAATACCGCGAGTAGCGGTATAACGAAGAATTGATTTGAGTTTGTTGAGAAAAAGCTGCAAGCATCGGCACCAAATAAACGTTACAAGTTCGATACTTGCTTAGACTGCTTCAAAAATAGAAATAGCCCACTGAAGTAAAATTTAAATTAGTCATACAAAACATAATCCTGGCGCTAGAACAAAACCTTTACAATTAAAAAGCCGTTGAAAACAACCTAGTAGCCTATTTCATTTTAATTCTATGGTGCTTGTATTTACCGCCATAAAACCAAAGCTGCAGTGAAGTCAACCTAAAAAAGACATTTTAAATTTGATTGCCCCAAAGAAAAAAGTGCTTTGTCAGTTAAATGACTAAAAATGAGAGATTCTTGTCGTCAAAATCATCTAAAAAACCGGCGTTTTTGCATAGTTCCGGTTTGCAAAAACGTCAAATTTGCGATTGCTTTAATGTCATCACAAATTACGAGACCCAAACCTATATTTTTTCCTCGAAAAAGTCATGATTAAAAAATGTCAATCCGGAAATGGAGTATTGGTTTCGCCAAATTGGTGGGAAACACCGCTTTCAGATGTGAAATTAGCAACAATATTGAAAGCTTGACTTCATCTAAGCAGCAGACAATTATATGAGTATGCGTGAAAGATTAAATATAGGTCAATTCAAAAATTTGCAATACAGCAAGTTTTTAATCAGCGAAGCAAGAGCTTATTCATATCACGAATTAAAGTTTATTTCTATTATTTATTTTTTTCAATTTTTATTCGCTTTTGCGGTAGCAGGCCTACCAGTATGATTTACAACACGATTGTAATTCGTCACTTTGAGCACAGGTTTGATGTGTGAACACTTAGTAATCAAGGCAATCTCAAGTCTTGATAAAAATGTGGTAATTTTAGTAAGGGCAAAAGTTAGGCTAAGTTAAGAGATTTTGCAGAGCAAACAGACCTCTACCAGTTTTGAAAGATCATTATGTTTAGAAAAACAGTTCTTGGGAAACGCTTATTTTTTAATGAATCTGTTCTGTTATTTGCACTGCAGGTTTGCTTTAAGAGAAGCGTACTTGCTCGACTTGATGACTTAGTGGCTGTTGCAACCCCCATTATTGCTGTCTATTTGTCGCTAAGTTGTCATTTTATTGTAGCTAGCACCAAATAAAGAAATTTCAATCTGAGCCAAATTATATTTTAGCATCTTACTAAGCAATTTTGGTAGGTGTCATTACTGCAGGCCTATGACTATAGCAGAGCCGGCGCCAGAGCAGTCGACTTTTAAGGGGGTCAAGCGTTTATCAGAGGGGGGCCAAAGTTTGAAATTAAGCTCAAAAGGGGCTTTCTTCAATAGAGAAAGCTTGTTAATTAGGGTCGCCAAGCATGTCGATCGGACTAGGCCTATAGCATGGCACTACACTCTAACATGCCCGCGACGGCCTGGCGGTAACGTGCACAGGCTGCAGATCTTACGTGAGGGTCCGATTCACTCCTTGAGCCAATCGTACTTGACATGTGGGTGGTTGCCGACTCGATGAACGCAAACTCAATTTGGATCTCCCTCAATCTCTTGAATTTTCAGTGTGTTAAGATTGTACTTTTTTTGTGTTAAGCTTAGTGGCATATTTATCCTCCTGTCACGAGAAAGCGAGCGATGCGCTGGGACGAGCTCGCTTTAGGAGTTACTGGCCATGTGTTTACCACATCAAGGTGGGAAATCCCTCTAAGTGCTTTTTCCAACGGCACAACAAGTAAACTTGCCCAACCCTGGCTTTAATACTGAGCGTCAAAACATGAAAGCTGTATGTGTAGCCTACATACCAATTTCGCAATGATTGGTTTGACCAGATACAAAATCAAGCCCTAGTCTACAGCTCTACAGGCGGGCCTTCGTACCCCTCGGCTATACCTGAGCTACTGAGATAAAGTAGGTTAATTATTGATACTTCAAAGTGAGGTACCGGTAACAGTAACACTTAAAGCCATTCTTAATACCGTTTCTTTAATGTCAAGGGCCACGCTCCCTTTCCACCATTTTTTAATTCTATTTTGACGCCAAAGAGTTAGGCTGTAGATATAGTTGAAGTTATAAGGAAGCAATAGGTTTACATGCTCTGAGTGCTGCTAGGGGGCAACCTACCATTTTTTGGTTGTTATCTAAACACAACTGTTTGTCTAGCAGGGAAAACTATTTTCCAAGTTCAAAAAATTCACAGAACGTACTTACAGAACAAAATATGGCTTGAATTGTGCTCATTTAGTTAAGAGGGGTGTAATGGTTAAATACATCGCTATCGGCACGGGAGGTCTGGTGTTCAGTTCCTGGGCCGCTCAAATCGAACACAATGTCGCTACCGCTAAGGCGGGTTTTTTCGAACTGTTTGCCCGGGTGTGAAGCCGTGGAGATGAGCTCCACCACTCGTTAAAGCCTGGTCACACCAGCGAGTAAATCGCGCCACTCCAGTAATTACTCGCAAAAAGCGGTCACACGAGCGAGCTACTTGCGCGAGTTTTCAGCTGCGAGTAACGTTACCGCCCTAAAGTTACCTGGCAACCGTTCGCGCCAATATTATGCTTCCTGAGAATCTGATTAATTTTGACACGGCGGTAGCTATTGTTATGTTAAGATTATAATGTACAGCGGTATGCCACGAGTTAAGCGCCAAGTTGCTAAGCGTTTAATTCGGTTAGCTTGCGCCGAAATATCGCAAGATTGCTTGAGCACGCTTGAACTCAAAAAAAAAAAATAAAGAAAGTGAGTGAAAAGATGGGTGTCTAGAAGGGAAAAATTCGGGGCTTCTGATAATAGCTTGAGGGAGTCAGCTGTGGAAGACCCAGTTGGTTACATGAATGTGCTGCAAATGAATACTGTATAAATAAGTTAGAGGAATTGCTGGCATTTCTATTGCAGTAATTTTGATTGCTCGTGTTCCACAAACCCTCAAAATTGCGAAAAATGTCCAAGAAAATCACAATTTCAAAACTCGACCACTTCATGATGAGCTCTTGCCAACGGAAGCTTCCGATTTGCTTTTTCATGCCAGGTCTTCTTTCGAACAATTGCAACTATTACATCATAATCAAATTTTCTCTTTTTCAAACAATTACAACTGTTACGTAATAGTTCAGATTTCTGTTTTTGAATAACTGTAACTATTACGTCATGAATTTAGGTAGCAAACGGGGATTTTCCTTGCTGCTCGCGCGAGTAAAGTTGAACATGTTCAACTTACTCTGCTCGCGCGAGTATATTTCCACTCGCGCGAGTGATTTTTGGCTGCAAGCAGTGTTGCCAACTGGTATATTTATATACCAGATTTCACAAATCTGGTATATTTTTTGGACCGTTTGGTAGGTAAAATTATGGTTTGGTATATGTCCTTAAATTTGGTATATTTTTATGCCTTTTGGTAGTGTTTTTTTGCGTTTGGTATATTTCAAAAATTTGATATAACTGATATGTTGAAGATTACTAGAAAGCTTTTTAATTGCCGGATTACCTAATAAATCCTTTCTACTGATTTGAGCAATGCAGTTTTACATAATTGGCAACAGAACAGTGGCGTATTTAGAATTTACAAAAGGGGGAGCCAACTTTTGACAAGTTAAAAAGTTGCCATAAAGCTGAATCACTAACTGAGATTTTAGTTGGAGTACGGATGATTTTTTAACGTGAAAGTCAGGATCTGGGACTAATTATTGTCTGTCGATTGTCGTAGTGCAAAAAATGCGTAAGTCATTTTTTGTGGTTTGAGAAAAACGCAAAAAACGTGTGATTGAATCTCTTGCGTCACAAGCAAAATAACAATAGAAAACAGAATAAATGGTTTCATGGTATACTATGTGTTATTATGATTTAATAATTGTGCTGACTTACGCAATTTAGAAACTGGAGCATAACTCGCGAACGCGTCGACGTATTTTTCCAAAAAGTGTGTCAAGCGTTAGCGCTGACCCTGAGGAATAAGTTGGTGCTAAAAACTCAATTTCGCCAAAAAATGACTTACGCAGTTTTTGCACTAACGTGACGAATTATAATTTATTTGAACATAAGTGTTCACATTTAAGCATTTTAGGAACTCTCTTTTTCTTTTGTTTTGTATTATCTTATAGAGCGGTTCCCAACCATTTTCATAATAGAGCGGTTCCCAACCATTTTCATACTCCCAATTATTTTCATATAAAATTTTTGACATGTTCTTGCACCCCTCACAAAATATGCGTTTGTAATCAGCCACGCAAACCATACGTTTGTAATGGTAGGGGCTGAAATGAATTCACGTGTGTTATTGACCTTAAACATTTTCCTGTAATGACTTGGCGTCAAAAACCCAGCAGGTATTCAGCTGGGGGGTCTAGGGCAACACTGTAAGCTCCCCCGCGGAGCAATCAATTTTAGAGTTTTTAGCTTTTTTGAAAGTGTCGCAAATGCAAGGTATAGGATAGTTAAACCAGTTACTACTCTGTTGATGAATCAGACGCATTTTGTTTTCAGAGCTTGATTTTAACCAACCACAAAGAGGCTAAAAGTTTTAGGCCACTTAGACGTTTGCGAACTACATATTACCAGAGCGTAACAGCGCTAAAAAATTGACACTGAGCAACCGAAAATAAAAGCGCTCTTAATACAAGATAAAAATCTATTAGCCGTTTTGAACCCCCAGGAATGCTTCCTCGCGTCCTCAAGGGGTGCAAGCATCCCGAGACCGGCCTTGAAATTGAAAAAAGCACTAACTTCTACCTTAGGCAAAATAGCCTTTTTTTAAAGGCGAATTAGCAGCAGTAGGCTTCGCCGTGACAAGCAAAATCAAATAAATGAAATAACTTTATCAAAATAATTATTTTCATTTTAGAGATAAAACAAAACTCAAAACCAATGACAAATTTTTGCTTTGAAATTTGTGCCAGTTCGGATTTGGATGAGTTAAAGGTGCAAAAAAAGCACCCTAAACCGATTTGAATTAAATTTCGGCTCATGTCACAAACGCGTTATCTATTTATATCCTCGCCCTATAATATTTTGCTCATCTGAGGTAGGACATACAAATCGGCATCAAACACTTTTAAATTGCAATAAGTAACGAACAAGGCATAGCAAGCGCATTATAGGCGCTCTGTAAATTCTCGCTTTTTCACGATACCCAACGCCGACCGCTTACATCTCTATAGCCTTTTAAAGTTAGTTTACACTAAAAATGTCTGCATTTCATTGTTATTTTCAACCGACCCCCCCCCCCCCCCCCACTCCCTATGATACTATATTGTAGCACAGTTACGCAATAACTTCCTAATATATCTAAGTTACATTTATTTTTGCTCGTTTTTTATCTTTTTTTTGTAAAATTGTTTTGGGGGGGCCATCGCCTTTTATCCCCCCCTAAATACGCTAGTGCAACAGAAGTGTTGAATAATTTCAATTAAACTGTTGTATTTGTGACTATTGTTTTTCGTTTAGCGTGAGAAACTTTGATTCAGTTCCTCGGTTTATTTAATCTGCATTACTGGTAATGAAAGCTTGATTGTATTTAGCAAATACAACTGACTTATGTTCAGTGTAAAAATGCTTCTGTTGGGAGATTGAGCAAGAAATTTATTATGTCACTCAAAAATGCAACACTCACTTTTCATTTTTACAGATAAACTGATGATTTTTTTTCGAAATTTTGGTATATATTTGGTATATTTTTAATAACATATTTTGGTATATATTTGGTATATAATTTGGAACATTTTAATATATTTTACTCTGCAAAACCTGGCAACCCTGGCTGCAAGTAGGTGGTCCTTGACGAACCGAATTTCAGCAAATATGCTGGGATTTGTCACTTCGGTTCACGCAATTTTAAACCAAAATTTTCTTCATCTGCTTGCTTGTGTGACATTTTTCAAGCGATATTTTTCAAGCGAAAATCATCCAGATTTGAAATTTTTAAAAGTAAGGACTATTTTGCATGAGCAAGGCGTAGAAATTTGTGACTGCTTTACTTTTGAAAAGTTGCAAACGTTCTTTCGCAGCTGGCTGCTGTCAGAATACGAAACAAGCAAAAAAAATGAGAATGTACTACAGCTGAATGTTTTTTTTGTTAGCACCTACTCTCAGTTGTGATTGGCTACTAAATGCTCACGTGATCATTTCCAGGTTCATTAATAGCTCCACAAGTTTGCCTAATCCAAAGTAGAAGGCACTTGAGGTTTTCAAGTTTTACATCGTTACACTATTTAACTTGCATTACATTGCGTTGGCAATAGGCAGTAGCCCACGTTGCTTGGCAACTGTTGCATTCAGATGCCGGGATGCAGCAGATATATCGAGAGTTCAAATATCGAGTGGTGTTTGGGCATCTGCCGGTTGGCGCAGTGAAAACGATATGGTTATCGGTCCGGGAGGTCTGAGGGCACGAGTCCTGGTCGGTTAAATCGGACACAGTGTCGCCGACGCTGCTAGGTTGTTTCGAAGCTGTCATGCCCAGGCACTAAGCTGCGGAGATGTGCTCCGCCACTGGTAACATGCTTCGGCGTAATACCGCGAGTGTAGAAAAGATTTAATTTTTGTGATGAATTTGAAGAACCGATTTGACGTTTTAGCGATTAAATGATAGTGAAGTTATGGCTTATAAAATGTTAAAACTGTTATTTTGTCGAAAATGGAAGTTAGGGGAGACGCAGTGAAATAGCTAATGGATAACATGAACCGGGGAAAAACGTAGCACTGCCTCTCCTTTATGACGCATGAAGATCATTTTTAGAGGTTGACCCATCAGGGCGAAAGAAACCGGAGCCTCTCATTGTCTACGTCCGGCCCTGGCTCCCTCCCATTATTTTTCGCCGACTGCGCCCCTGGTTACCGGTACCGGTAATTCATCAAGTTGAAGTTTAAAAGCCATGTAGCCTAATGGTTTCAAAAATTCAAATAAAAAAAAGTGTTTGAACTTGCAACGAATCGTTTTAGAAATAAGATTGGGAAGAAGTGGCATCGACACTTTTGGGAGCTCTTTTAGCTTCTTGTTCATTATTATTTCAACACCGTTGTTACCAAAGCGTTGTTTTCTTTTTGAAGAGCTTTTGAGATAACAAACTTACAACAATTACTCTGAGAGCTTTTATTTTTTTAGTCGCAAATGATAATGAAGTAGGAAGTGTTTGGTTTCGCTGCATATTTATAATTTATCCCTATCACGCGAAAGCGATTAAAGCGCTATAACGAGCTCACTTAGGAGTTATCGGCCGGCCGTTTGTCTTCCACACCAACATGGGGGAATCCCCTAAGTGCCTTTTCCCAGCGAAACACAAAGTAAACTTGCCGGCTTGTTCTCCACACTGTCCCTTTATTGTTAAGCGTCAAGCAGGGAAGTTGTGAATGTCAATTTTATGGTCATGGGTTTCACCCAACTCGAAATCAATCGCCAAAGAAAGTAAGACAACATAGCATGCAGCACACCGTTGAAGTAACGCGCAATGTTAGTGAAGTTGTTACAGAAAGATGCGAGGGGACCTTTTGGTCATGTAGTCGAGCAGCCACCATAGACATCTGTAGGGTGCCAGACGAATTCACTACATCTAGAATTTATAACGTTTGACAAAGCGTGGATGTATTAATTTGGAGTAGGTCTGAAGTTTATGTATGCTGAATGGTTTAAATTAACATAGCATGCAATGCTGCAATAAGTTGGGAAGAGATAGGCCTACTTGTGTTAGCGCGAAATTGCAATAGTTAGAAAGTAGAATTTTTTTATATTCTATTTTAAATTTATTTAAAGAGTTTGCTGAAATCATTAGGTGTAGGGTTCCAAATTTTAACCCCTTGGAATTTGAAACTTTTTTGCGCTGTGTTTATTTTATACCTTGCGATCGCGTCCACACAGTTCCACAGGCAGATGCTCTGTTCACTTGGCCATCTGGTCTGAAGAATTGAAGTGATTGTAGGCAAGTAGAAAAGATGTTTTAGTAATGCACTTAAAGCAAGGGCGTTGGAAGTGGTTGGGTGAAGCTCCCTCTTAGTTTTTTCAGCACCCCTCCTGAAAATCTCAGCCTTCCTCTTAAACCCCCTCTTAAACTGCAAGCACTTCAAGAGTTTTATTGCCTTATAATGTGTTTTTTGGTATTTTTCACATTACACAAATAACAATGCAAGTATTGTCAGAGCGCACTGCTCGGGGCACGTGCAATTTGCCGATCAGAGCAATCACGCTAAAAGCAAAGTTTACGCAAAATTCAAGCAAAGCATACAGACAATCACCGTATTGGCATTTACACAAGTTACACACCACATTTAACTTTGCTTGTGTCTGCCTGTCTCTGCAGCTTCATCAGATCCATCTTTTTCTGCTCTAAAACGGCTGAAGACTTGGCTTCGAAACTCCATGGCAGAGAAAAGATCAACACATTTACACTCATGCCTGAGCACCAAGACATTCTAGACGACATGGACATTCAAAAGTTGATTAAAACCTTTGTCAACACCACAGCAGAGCTACGATCAGTGTTAATTGTCGCTATGTTGTATGACTAAGTGCTTATATTTGTTGCTAGTGATCACAAGAGCTGATAGACTCGAACCTGATGTTGTAGAATTTGGTCTGTAATACATCAGTCGCAGAATTTGAGCCTCATTTATTCTCTCTGCAGGTTATTTTTAAAACACCACAGCCTACCACATTTTTAGCTATTTTTTTGGGGGGAGGGGAAGGAGTGGGATTATAGCTGCTTTATATCAAAAGGTGAGATTTCTTTATGGCACTAAAGTGGTAGCATTATCGTGCTTGACAATTCGGTTGCTTGGAGTTTGTTATTCTGAATATTTTTTTTTGTGTAGAATTTTTTGTTGTGTTTTGTGCTTGTTCTTTGAATTTCTTTCTGTTTGAGATTTCGCTTTAATTGTTGAAGAAACAATATTGGTCTTGCAGTGCTGTTCATAATTCAGGGGCCACCCCACAGAATTTCTTGTTTTGAGTCTTCCACGTAAAATACATCTTCTTTATCTCACCTGTTCATCGACATGTTATACATTTTTGGAAAGAGCTTGTTTCGGGCAATTCGGTGACAAAGTTGTTTTTGAAAAAAATGTTCCTGAAAGCTGAAACGCGTCTTAAATTGTGACGTCATGCTCAAAGCTCATTTTTTCAATAGGTAACACTTGTGGTGAAAATCAAAGAATCAGAGTGAAAACAAAAATTCCAAATGAGCAACTATGCTCCCTGATAACCTCACGTCACAATGTGATCACGCCATGAAAAAAGTTTATGACGTCATAATTGGAGTTCGTTTATTTTGTTTTTTGTTAGCGTTTAACACGCAATCTAATCAGTCATCATGGGCTTCAAGCAGATCAGCGCAGAAAATAGAGGGGTCATCATATTCCTTCATAAAAAAGGAAAATCGCAAAGATTTATTGCAGAGAAGACTGGGATATCTTGAAATGGAGTGCAAGGAGTGTTAAAGCGGTGGAAAGCAACAGGGGAATCAAAATGCCAGTCTCGGTCAGGAAGAAAGCGCAAGTCAACAGAAAGGACTGATAGAACTCTAGTCAGACTTTCTTTAGCCAACAGGAAATTAACTTCCAAAGAGTTAGCTAGAGAATTAAAAGAAAGCAGTAGCGTTGAGTTGTCTACTCCAACGGTGAGGAGAAGGTTGTTAGAAAGCGGTCTTCGTGGGTGCTAAGCCAGAAAAAAACCGCTTTTGACAGAATAACAAAGAAAGCGTCGATTGGAGTGGGCACGAGCTCACGCTAAATGGCCAGTTGAGAAGTGGAGGAAAGTTTTATTCAGTGACGAGTCAACTTTTACTGTAAATAACCATGCTGGAAATAATTATGTGAGAAGAAGACCTAATGAAGAATATCGGCCATATTGCATTTCACCGACCATCAAGCACCCCCGGTCAATTATGGTTTGGAGTTGCATGACTTCACATGGTATTGGTAGGCTCGAAATTGTTTCCGAATTGACGAACGCAATGAAGTACATCGATGTTCTGGAAAACAAAATGCTTCCCAGTGCACGATCTTTGTTTTCCGACAATGACTGGATTTTCCAAGACGACAATGCACCATGCCACCGAGCGAAGAAAGTGCAACATTGGTACCGAACTCACAGGGTTAAACGAATGGATTGGCCAGCCCAATCTCCTGATTTAAACCCTATTGAAAACTTATGGTACCGAGTCAGCACCATCATCGGCAAAAACAAACCGAAGACAAAGAGAGAGCTCATCGAACAGGTTATTGCTGCTTGGTATCGAGTAATTTCAGCGGAAGAACTGAAAAAGCTTGTTGATTCACTTCCCCGCCGCTGCAAAATGGTAATCGAAAATATTGGATGGCCTACAAAGTACTAGTTTAGCTTGCTCAAATTAAAAGGCCCTTTTCAGGGCCACCATAATTCACAATAATGATTCGGCAGAAATCGTAGGTCGCATATTTGACTTGCGCTTTCTTCCTGACCGAGACTGGCATTTTGATTCCCCTGTTGCTTTCCACCGCTTTAACACTCCTTGCACTCCATTTCAAGATATCCCAGTCTTCTCTGCAATAAATCTTTGCGATTTTCCTTTTTTATGAAGGAATATGATGACCCCTCTATTTTCTGCGCTGATCTGCTTGAAGCCCATGATGACTGATTAGATTGCGTGTTAAACGCTAACAAAAAACAAAATAAACGAACTCCAATTATGACGTCATAAACTTTTTTCATGGCGTGATCACATTGTGACGTGAGGTTATCAGGGAGCATAGTTGCTCATTTGGAATTTTTGTTTTCACTCTGATTCTTTGATTTTCACCACAAGTGTTACCTATTGAAAAAATGAGCTTTGAGCATGACGTCACAATTTAAGACGCGTTTCAGCTTTCAGGAACATTTTTTTCAAAAACAACTTTGTCACCGAATTGCCCGAAACAAGCTCTTTCCAAAAATGTATAACATGTCGATGAACAGGTGAGATAAAGAAGATGTATTTTACGTGGAAGACTCAAAACAAGAAATTCTGTGGGGTGGCCCCTGAATTATGAACAGCACTGTAGGTCCTTGTTATCACTTTGTCCATTTATCCAAAATCTTGTTGCTTTTTGTATTTTTGTGGACAACATTGGTGCAACTTTTTTTAAAAAAATATTGATTTATAGTAACGGAAGCGTGCCTCATAACGGCACGTTCGCATTAAGCTTTCTATCCATTACTTTTTCCGGGATAAACCACAGAACACAATTGATAGCGTTTTATTCTCTTGTGCACGTTTTTTTTTTTTTTTTTTCTACTGTAACATGAGTTGCGATATTTCTTGATAAACTTCACTTACAAGACAGAACACTAATAAGGTTGCCCCTGTTTAGAGCATACCACAGATTCATCACTTGGTCTATCAGATAACTCGACTAATAGTGCAGCTGCAAAAAGGACGCTTCGGCGTACGGCTTCGCCCCCCAGACGTTGGAACGGTTTTGTCGGATTCAGCCCCCTCGTCTTAAAATAAGTTCCGTCTTAAAATAAATATAGGCTGTACTTTACTTTAGAGGTGGGCAAACTTTTCACGCGAAGGGCCACACTTGAAAAAGTTTTGAAGCCGAGAGCCGCACTGAATGGAAGAGGAAATAAAGGTTTACACGTCCTCAGATGTTCTATTTTCCACTGAAAATCAGAGAAGAGCAAAAAAATTCTTCGGCTTGATTCACGGTAGGAGTTAACACTTCTGTAAGTGCTCGCGGGCCGTATAAAATGGTTTCGCGGGCCGTGCTTTGCCCAGCCCTGCTTTACACGGATCCAATGCAGTAATGGCTTTTTTTGTCAGGAATAAATTATGAACATCGCCTAGCATTATGACGTAGTCAGAAACTGTTTGTGATCAATCAAAAGGATATGACGTAGTTACCATGTGCAGGCAGATTTGCACTTGTGCCATGTCATGTTATTAGCAATTAACAAAAGGCAAACCAAAAAATGATGTCCTGGAGTACATCAAGTGAATATAAGCCTATACAGCAGTAACGCCTTGTGGAACTATATCAAGCTCTGCAGATTCTATTGGCTATTTTTTGTAGCTTTTTAGAATATACTGATAATTAATTTGTTTCGTTTAACGGTCTTCAGTTTAAAAACTTAATGAGGTGTTTTGCGAAATAACGTATCATGGCTCCGACCAAGAACGATAAATTGGAAGAAGATGATACTGGTACTCTGATTTTCTTTGTGAATGGGAAAAAGGTAATTTACCATATTTATCCTGTCTACATGTCCAATTTTAATGGGCATTTGGCAAGTTCTTGGTTCTAGTTTCTGCGTCATAATCAGTTTTTTGAGGTCATAATTTAAAAAAGCGATAATGACAGAAAAAAATTTTTTATGATGCAAAAAACTAGTATTAAGAACCGTTGGCTTAATGCCCATTAAAATTGGACATGTGAACAGGGTACCGATACTTGTAATGATTCGGGTATTCCAGTAAGTGTTTATACAACCTTTGAAATAACAGTTATCCTCTGATTTTTAGCCATAATTTAGACGCAGAAATTAATTTTTTTTGCTGGAAAACGTATAGAAGGCTATGACCATGCCGGCAGCTCGATTTGGGTTGGTTGACGAAGCAGTTAAGACATCGCTGTCGACACGAGAGATCTTGGGTTTAATTTCCAGATCGGTCAAATCGGACACTTTGTCGCCAACGACTCGCTATCGCGGCGAAGTTTCTTTGGAGCTGTGTTGCATGAGTGCTAAACTGCTAAGCCGCGGAGATGGACCCCGCCACTTACACGCTTCGGCGTAATATCGCGAGTATGTGAAGATTTGATTTGATCTCTAGAATATTGCTGAAAATATAACTACCGGTACTACAAGTTATGCAGCCTTCTATTTATTCTCAAGTTAGAAATTGAAACTAAGTTACTTACTAGAAGTTGTTTGCATGCGTTAATAATGCCATGGAACCGGAATTTACCAGTAGACTTGGTCTAGCGGTACCACGCGCAAGTTACAGATCCTACTTGACGAGTTAGATTCTCAGCTGGAGCCAATCGCATTTGACATGTACCGAATGGCAGTTGATGCGAAGAGCTCAAGCTCAGTTCGCAATCTTCCTTATGTACTATTGTATTTTCAGTTCAATTGTCTTCTTTGTAGATCGAAGAAGCTCAAGCCGATCCGGAGGTATCGTTGCTCTCATATATTCGAACAAAACGTAAGTAAGTTAGTGAAAGATATTCAGGATTTTGAAATTTGTAAGCTTGCCCTGGTTGTATGATGCATTATGCATCAATGGCTGAAGACCAAGCTCAGCGTGAGCTTATAGCGTTGGCAATGGCGTTAGAAACAAGCCAAACGTCCATCCAAGTGCTTGTAGTTGTGTCTTGGATGTTAAAATAACAACAAAAACAATCGTATCTTTATTACACTTGCGTTATTACGTCGAAACATGTAACGAGTGACGTGGCCCATCTCAACGGCTCAGCGCCTGGGCAACGCAGCTCTAAGGAGACGTCGCAGCGGTAGCGGGCCGTTGGCGACTCTGTGTCCAATTTGACCGACTAGAGAATTAAATCCAAACACCTCCCACGCCGATAGCAATGCCTTTAACCATTACGCTAACTGGCCGGTTGTGTTTTGGATGTGTTGTTTGTGATTTAATTTCCAAGTTTTGATTGTATCGTTTGCCAAAATACTCATCCTATTTTTCAGTTCGTTTAACTGGAACGAAATTAGGATGCGGAGAAGGTGGATGTGGAGCTTGCACGGTCATGGTTTCGAAGTGGGATGCGGATTCCTACTCCGTAATGTGAGGAAGTTTGCAAAATACGATTTTTAGTTTCTTTTTCGATGATTGACAGCATAACATTTACTTTACGGTATTACCAGTTGTTGTTTCGTGCAAAACAAAAAAAATTGGAGTAAGTTTCATCAGCACTACTTTACACCTTCTAAAGAATCGGTCCTTGCCAGATTTGTACAGCGGTACAGCTTATATGGCTCTTTTGGGGACTGAAATGGATAACGACTGGTTTGACAGCGCTGATGCAGTTAAACTAATAATGCGAATTCCTAACCCGTAATATCTGCATGAGATAGCCTACTCAAAACGTGTGCTCCTTATACAAAATGCGTAGCTAAACTTCGAACAAGCCACGTGACCTAGCGGTACAGCGCCAAGCTTACAGATCCTACGTGAGTAACGTGACGGATTCAATTTGCGACCTGAGCCAATCACATTTGACATAATATATAGCGGATGGCTGCTGCCTCGAAGAACGCAAGCTCACTTTGCAGTCTCCCTCAATTACTATTAAATGTTACGTCCAATATCCTTTGAAAATAACCTCAGTTATTTCTGTAGTTCTTCTTCGGCAGTAATTGAATTTTCTTTAGACATTATTCTGTGAACGCTTGCCTGGCTCCGGTTGTATCAATGCATGGATGCGCAGTTACCACAGTGGAAGGAATCGGAAGCACAAAGACCAGACTACATGCTGTGCAAGTGAGCTCATCCATGTGTAGCACTGAGTGGTGCATTTGTGCAAGTTCCATGCTGTGCAAATTGAGCTCACCAAAGCGTTTGCTTTATTTTGTGTCTGACGTTGGGATAATTGTGGTAATCCAGCATGGAAGCTGGAATTATGAAGAGAAGTTGTTGCTGATTATACTGCAATTTGTGTATGCCGCTAGCACAATCAGTACCAAATTTCTCATTTTGTTGTGCGTTCTGTTGCACCGTATAGTAGATTAACTCCAGTTGTTTGGTCATATTTTGAGTAGTTCCAGCATAATCGTTCAGTTTGCGATGAGATTTTCAATTTAAGGTTAACACCCACAGTTTTGGTACAACGACAATAACCTTTTGCATAATATTTGATGCAGAGTTGGGCAGACCGCGGTACAAACCGCGCTACTGTAACGCGGTACTCTTTTAGTACCGTTATCGGTAACGTCGATACTTTTTTTAACATGTACTGTTATTGGTATCGTCGTTGTTTTTGTGGCTGTTTTACTCGATATTTCGATAACTTTTTTCAGAATAGATTTTGAACGCAAGAACGGAAAATTTCTTGTAAGTAAACACAATGTTCACTTCAAAATTAATCAAAATTATTCAAAATTTATTCAAAATTTGTTTGTGGTACCACAAAACAAAAAACCTCCACCCCTGGTAAACTGCTCAAATCGCATAAGCGATGAGCTTTGCGCAATATATGTGAGTACAGTTGCACTGTAAGTGTTGTAAAACATTGATTTCTAAATTCTTAGGCAGCGTTAGACTTCCTGAAGAAAATTCTGGCTACGCGCCTCTTCTTAAGTACACTAACCAAAACAGTTAATGGCCATACAGCGAAGGCTAAATATTGTGGTAGACCACCTCCGCAGCTATGGAAGTAGAATAGACTTATCTGGAAATCATTAAGATTTCTGACAACTATGTTGTCTTAAGAAATGAGCTATTCGAAGACAACATTTCGCTGTAGGCGTTTCGTGAAAAATCAATCTAAAAACATAGCGCCTTATAATATAGATCGAATGTATTCGCTACCGGTATGCGTTCTAGGTAATGCACTATCTAAGTCATAACTTTGCCGAAAAAAAAAAACAAAAAAGCTATTTTGTTTCAAAAGTGTCGAAAATCGGAACCGACTATGGTTATCGTGGTTACTTTTTAAAAAATGTACCGTTATCGGTACCGTCGTTACTTTTTGGAAAATATCGGTATCGATATCGTTACTTTTAAAGTACCAAGTGCCCAGCTCTGATTTGATGTTGGTTTTAAGTGTTTCAATCACTCAGTCTAAGGGCAGATCCAAAACACATACGAATTCCAATTTTTAAGCTATGGGGTCTAGACGTGGTGTACTATCTTACAGAAGTTGTTTCAGAAGGCTACGCCATGGGTCCAGAATGAGACAGCACCTGAACTAAGCAAAATGCTTTGAAAGGTCAACTTGGGAGGAGCACAATATTTTTGTACCAATAACCTTGAAAAAAGGAGTTTTTTGGTTGCGGGCCCGGGACATACGCAAAATCCTTTTTTACATCCAGTTCTGTTTAACCATGTGAAGTTATTTTATCAAAGTGGATTATTGGCTTAGGCACTTAATGTTTAAACATATTTTTTGCGTATTTTTTGACCGAAAGCATCTTTTAGGAGCGCCTGGCTCGTAATCACGGATCACAATGCGGATTCTGCACACCTGGTATTGTGATGTCCATGTACACATTACTACGTAACAAACCAGCCCCGACAACTGAAGATATAGAAATGAGCTTACAAGGAAACTTGTGTCGCTGCACTGGATACCGGCCCATAATAAAAGGTGAGCCTTACTGTTAGTGAAGTATCAAATCAAATCTTCATTGTAATCGCTGTAACACGCCGAAGCATCTAACAAGTGTCGAAGTCTATATCTCCGCTGTTTAACGCCTGGGTTACACATTTCCAAAAAACGCCATAGCGGTGGCGAGCCGTTGGCGACACTGTGTTTGATTTGAGCTGCCTGGGAATCGAACCAAGACCTCTCGCTCCGATAGCAATGTCTTCCACTACATCAAGCATCCTGTCATCCAATGTCCACCATCCAATACCCACAATCCTACACCAACCATCCAATGTCCTGTATAGTGCCTGTAGTGAAACAGCACCAATCGCAGAACCTCAATTAGGCTTTATTTAACTAGAAACGAACTAAACATCTAAAGAAATAAGCGCATAATTAAACCAATACGAACAGCGAAGAACAAAGCAAGTTTCTCGGTTAACACACTGACTAGACTGTGAAGGATATGCCAAAACTGGCGATAATAACAGAAGCCTTAATAGAGTCGTAAAGAAAAGCGCTAACGAATTGAAAGCAACTCCTCACGGTGTTTCATCACAGTATCAATCAACGCGAAAAAGAGTTATGCTTATTAAAACATCGCAAGTATGATGATTTGATTTTTGCAGGCCTGTTTCTGCTTGTGTAATGTTGCGTACACGACTGTTCGCGAAGTCTATTGCCCAGGCCCGGCTCTTATTGCATATTTTTATTTTCAGCATTCAATACATTTGCGAAACAGAGCTCGTGCTGCCGCAAAACACAATGCTGTCGAAATGGCTTCGAGAACCTATCAGAAAGTATGTGAGTTTAAAGCTTAACCTGTTCATCAATCATCAACGTATTTTAAATGTGGTTAAAGTTAAGGAAACTTATTTTAAATGCCAATAGTAAAAATGTTTTAACCCCTACCATCTCATCAGTGTAGTCTTTCAACCCGATGCGCAGGCATGGATTTAAACAATGCGAGATCTCGTTCTTATTTGCCATCAGCGATCGAATTTTAAAAACGGCTTCATACGTTAAATAGGAGGAAAAGCAGCGCTCCAGTGCCCCCTTCCCGGTTACGCCACAGCATGATTTTAACTGCAGGCTAGAACCAACTTAAACACCATGATTAAAAATTATTGAAAAGTGAAAGACATTAGTCATTTTTATGTTATTTTTCGTTTGCGTTTACTCTCTGATTGCGCGAAAGCGACAAAAGAGGTATAGCAAGCTCGCTTTACATCTGGGGCGCACGAGAGGGGGGAAATTGCTCCCGCTGAAACTTCTGCAGCAGCGCACAGTTGCAAATGCTGTTGTGTATCTTTATGAATGTATAGATATAGTACGTCTATGTCCATGCATTTGTAACAGTGGCATAAGCAGGGGTGGCACGGGGGCATTGTTAGCCCTCCCACCCATCGATTTTGAGAAAAACTGATTTGAAGTATGCTTACAACATAGTACTGTCATCTTTGGCCTATCGTCATTTCTCCCTCTATGTTTTCTACTGGCTACGCCCTGATTTTACGACATTGCATTAAATCAAGAAATTGAAACTTCCTCTAGAGTTTAGACAGATATTCTGAATCTGTTTTTGTGTTGCGGTTTAGCCTATAATTGTCTACGTAAAATTTGCGTAGAGATCTATTTGAATAACATTTTATTTGAATAAGATCTTATTTTTTATAGTTTTAGCATCCCCCAGAAGAGCCTTACGGCGAAACAGCTTGTTGGGGCTTTCAAATATACTTTTATTGGTGATTGACTGTGTTGTCAAATCGTATAGAGGTAACTAATTCTTTGTTTTTACGACAGCTGTGAATGGTCAGTATGACAAGGGCGAAATGACGCACGAAAAAAATCAATTTTCCAAAAATGACAAGACCCAAGAAGTTATATTTCCCCCGGAATTATTGGTAATTAAAAAAAAAATTAAAAACTAAAGCAATTGTTTTCGTCAAAACTGGGAATTTTGTCCATCAAAAAAATTACGCCGAAGCGCGTAACAACTAACAAGTAGGGACTCATCTCCGCGGTTTAGAGCCTTGGCATCACAGCTACGAAAAAACGTCGCAGCGGTGGCCAGTCCTTGACGATGCTGTGCCCGATTTGATCGGCCCGGCAATCGAATCTCAAACCTTCAATTTCGAGGCGTTTGATAGATTACTTTCTTACTTATCTTTGCAATATACGATAGTATTTGACCATAGATTTTCCACGATTTGACAGATTTTGAGTAGAAAAAATCTCTTTTCTCAACCAATCAAATTCTCTGGAGAACGAGTTACGTGGTACAAACCTACGTCACTTGATCAGCTAACCGCGTTGAAAGAAAAATTCCCGGATGCTCACCTAGTGGTCGGAAATACAGAGGTTGGCATAGAAACATGGGTCAAAGGTCGTTGCTATCCAATCGTGGTGACCCCGGTGCATGTCAAAGAAATATCTAAAATTGAAGTTGACGACACAGGTAAGCGTACAGGCCGTAAATAATTAGGGCTACTGAAAGAGCTTTGGGGATACGGAGCAAAAATTTCCTTTGACCCCTTTGGTCAGCGGTGCGAGAAATGGATTAGTTATGAATATGATTGAAAGGCGTTTCTACAAAAAAGGTCATCCTACCCGGCGTAGACTCAGGGGACAATTGTTTCAGCTTTTCCCCTTTCAGCGCCGGTAAGTATGACTATACCAGGGGTAGCCTACTTAATCTGTGGTTTATAAACTTAACCTCCAAAGGCTCCGCCAAGGCCCTTTAACGAAACCGTAAATCAAATACAATTAAGGTAAGAATTAAGCTGGTACGATTATTGAGCGTTATAAAGTGGTCCACAGGTTTCGTTACACTTTAAGGAATTCACCGCCCCCGAAAGGTTATGGAACGCCAGCCCGTACGATCTGTATCTTTTTACGGCATAGACTTTATGTACTGTAGAAGGAAGATTAATGAACAGATTTGAATATGTGCAGGAGTTACTATCGGCGCTTCGTGCACTTTTACACAAATTCGTCGAGAATTTCTCAAACTCGTTTCAAAGATTGGAAGCAAACCAACTCAACCGTTAAGTGCGATCTTGGAAATGCTTTACTGGTTCGCAGGAGACCAGATTAGGAATGTGGGGGTGAGCAAAGCTTTCCAACTGTTCAAAATTGTGAGGTGGTTTGTGGTTCGCTCAGAACTCACGCAAAATCAGCATAAAAAAAAAGAAAATCTGATACTCACGGTACTACGCCGAAGCGTGCAACGAGCGGCGGGGCCTATCTCCGCGGCTTCGAACCTGTACAACACAGCTCCGAAGGATCGTCGCAGCGGTAGCGAGCCGTTACTGTGTTTGATTTGACCCGCCCGGGAATTGAGCCTTAAACTTCCTGCACAGATAGCGAATTTATAAAGCATTGCGCCAAGAAGCTCATGCAAAGTTGAACCAAACTGAAATTTAATTCTCTTGACTTGATATCGAATTATCTACGATATTGGGTCTGCTAGATTTCTGACACCGATTACTACTTTTAGGTAGTGATACTCCCTTCCTTAATAGCTGTTGAACAGAAGCCGTAAAAATGTAGCCTACACTAGAAACGAAAACATGACATTTCTACCAAGTTATGATGCATTTTCCCCCCTACCAACAAAGATGAATTTTGAACAAAGAGTTGTTTCTTAATGAAGATTTAAACGCATGTTATTTTTTCATTTTTGTATAAAATCTAACTCGTTCTTACTGTATGTTAGGCATTAGGAGGAAATATCATGACAGCCAGCCCTATCTCGGACTTGAACCCGATATTTATGGCTTGCGAGAGTTCAGCAACTTTCAAGTTGCATTCTCGAGGTGAACGGTCAGTTCCCATGGATCAAACATTCTTCCCGAGTTACAGAAAAACTGCTGCCTTAAAGGGAGAAGTTTTAACACAAGTCAGACTTCCATTTACAACACAAGTAAGATTTAAAATACTATAGGCCCAGCCTTAATGAGTTCAGAAAGCTGGTAAGCTTGACATTTTCAATTTTTTGAGCTGTAAATTCGGCTTTCATTCCGAGTCGGTTTAACCAATGACTTTAAAATCAGTGTTCACAACTTCCCTGCTTGACGCTCAGCATTAAGGGGACAGTATGGAGAACAAGCCGGCAAGTTTACTTGTTGTGCCGTTGGGAAAGGCACCTAGCGGGATTCCCCAGCTTGGAGTGGTAAACAGGTGGCCGGCAACTCCTGAGCAAGTTCGTTTTACAGCGCTTAGATCGCTTTCTCGTGACAGGAGGATAAATATGCAACCAAATGGAATTACGTCGAGAATTTCTGAAATACCTTGGTAACTGCTGTTAAAATCAAACCATAAATTAATTACAGGACGAATACATGAAAGCTTACATGCAATCCAGGAGAAGAGAAGATGACATCGCAATTGTAAACGCTGCGTTTAAAGTTTCATTTCATCAAGGAAGCGACAAAGTAAAAAAGTTTGTTGCGTCATTCGGTGGGATGGCAGCTACTAGTGTAATGCCTCAAAAGACTATGAAGAAAATGATCGACAGGTAAAGTCGTTGACATTTTGATCAAACTGTGTATTTTTTGAAAGTTCTTTCGCAAAAAAACGATGGAAGCTATTTGGAACAATTAACAACCTAATAACGCTTAAAAGTCAAAAAATTCAATCTTCATTACACTCGCGGTATTATACCAAGGCGTGTAACAAGTAGGAGGGTCATCCCTGCGTCAAGGTAACAGCCATTAGGAGACGTCGCAGCGGTGGCGAGCCATTGGCAAAATCACTGTTCGATTTGACTGGGCCTGGAATCGAACCCAAACTCCCAGCATCCATAGCAATGTTTTTGACCACTACGCCAACCAGCTAGTTTCTTAAAAGTCATGCAGGGTAAAAGAGTCTAAAACAGAGTCAGTTAAATCGTTTCCCTCGATTTGGACTTCCAATTTTTCACACAATGTGCTACTTAAAAATTACTGTCTAGATGAAAGGATTGGGGCGATTCGAGTCGGTGAGAGTCAAGGGTTTAGTCTGAGTCAGAGCTAGAAAAGAACGATTTGTGATGATCTAAATTCCACATCCAGTCCGACTATACTCAGTCCGAAAAAATAAATCAAAATTGTCAAAGTAGTTGGTTTTGGCATGCGTTGTATGTTTTTTTTAACAAGTGTCTGGATCCACAGACTGGATTGTTTTCTAAACGCTATAGCTACGGACTACCTTGTTTGTTTCTATATATGACGTCGCTGTCACGCCTGACCAGTTTCCCGCTGCTGCACCGTCCGACTATACTCAGTACGAAAAAATAAATCAAAAGAACGTACGATAATTGCATCCGCAAATTGCACATAGCAAAAAGTTTTCGTAGCGAAAAGTGACTTTTGGTAAAGAAAATCAATAAATCACATAACATTCGGTCTAGTTTCAGGCCGGTCCAACCTGTAAGCTCAGCCCCGATCCGATCTTGCCCTACTTCAGTTCACTTCGGATAGAGTCCATGCTCGTCTATGGTCATTGGTCAGAGCTGAACGAGAAAAATAAAGGAGTTGGAGTTAAACGGAAATATCTCGGAGTCAATTTCGTTTCGCTTTACCTTTCAACTGCTTAATCTTATCATTATTTTGATAAATTTGGTTAAAGTTTGTTGATTTCCGAAATCAAAATAGGCTTCTATGAGGAGCTGGAAGCAATCAAAAATAAAACTTTATACTCGGATAGAAACATTGCGAAACCACCCTGGTGAAATATTTGTTCTATTGCTGGGTTTGATAACCGGTTTCTGTTTTCCTTTTCAAAACAAATGTCAACATTTTTAGACGTTGGAACAATAAACTGCTGGAAGACGTATTGAAGTGGCTTGGTGAAGAGCTTCACTTAACAATTAACGCTCCAGGAGGAATGGTGGAGTATCGGGAGGCTCTCGCTGCAAGCTTCTTTTTCAAGTTTTACGTTTATGTCTTCAGTCAACTTAACGAAGGCAACGCTGATCAGGTAGATCTGCTGATGACGTCATAATCAAGCCTGCAAAAATCATGGGGCCCCGAAATTTACCCCCGAGGACCCTCAGAGTCTATGCGGCCCAGATTAAACTTACTAATGCTTGGTGCAAAGAGCAACAAACCGTATCAAGGAATGAACCTAATGTAGCCAGCAGTTTGGTTTGGCGGCAACACACATTGCTAGTTAGTTACGGATTCTAGGCAGTCGGTTCGATTCACAGCTGGAGCCGATCGCATTTAACTCATAACAAAATTTACTTAAAGAACGCAAACTCACTTCGCGTTCTTCTCTCAATTCACTGAAAAAAAGGTTCAGTGCTTTAAGCATAAACTCAGGGACTACCGTTTTCCGCTTTTTGCTTCTTCAATTCTTCTTATTATTATTGTGTTGATTTTTTTTTTTATTTACTGTATCTAATTTGTCTGAGGAAACACAATCAAACTCATCTTGATAACAATGAAACTCCCATTTTGCGATCACAACCATCGTTAAAACGATGGTTTTTGTTATTTGTCAGTCTTCTTCGTGTATCTCATTGCATGTTGCCAACTAAAAATTTTTAAATATTCATTGCACTCGCGGTATTACGCCGAAGGGTGTAACGAGAGGCGGGTCCATCTCCGAAGGCCAGGTCATCGCAACTACAAGGAATCATCGTAGCGATGGCGAGTCTTTGGCGACATTGTGTCCAATTTAATCGGGCCGGGAATCGAAATCAGAACTTTTGCACCCATGGCGATGTCTGTAACCGCTACCGGTTCTTCAACTGGCCGGTATGTTGCCCTTTGCATTTTCGAAATTTATTTTTTCAGAGTGAAATTCTGCAGCACAGCACGTCATCAGCTATAACATCGTTGCGTGAAGAGGAAATTCCGTTTGAAGCAACTCAAACTTATCAAGAAGTGAACAACTTGTTTAATTTGTTTGTTTGGCAGCATGTTGCGTAATTTGCTAGTTTAGTCGGATTTGCTAATCGTACCAACAAAGCACCGAGTATGATACGTAGCTCCGAAGGAATGATATAGCATCAGCTGCGTATTTAGCAGGGAGTCGAACCGAACCGGAACCTGAACCGCGAACCGATAAAAACCGCTTATTTTCAGTGAACCCGAACCGAATCTGAACCGTTTAAATTTGAGATCATTGAACCTGAACCGAACCCGAACCTTTAATATTTCAAATCTGTGAACCTGAACCGAACCCGAACCTTTAAAATTTTATGCAAGTGAACCCGAACCGAACCCGAACCTATAATATTTTGTGGACATAAACCTGAACAGAAATCGTTTAGTAACAATGTTTGAATCTGAGCTGATTCTTAAAAAATATTATTGAAAATCTTTAGACATGCGCTGCGATGCGTAACATTCTTCCTGCTTACTTGAGTTTTTTCTCGTTCTTCCGGCAACTTTGCGGTAACCTCAACTAAATCTAGTCAAGTTTTTTATTTGTTGACGTTTTGTTGGTACTGACGACCAACATCAACAGAACGATAAAGCACTGACCTTTTCCAACCTTTGCAACATTCTTTCTGCTTTTCAAAATTTAATGAATTTTTACAATTTTATTTAACGTTAATTGATTCGGGCATGCAATTTACATTTCGTTATTTTAATGATACAAAACCCTAATTTAGTTTTTGGCCAAATAAAAGATTTTGAAGTGAACCCGAACCTGAACCGCGAACCGGTAAAAACCGCTTTTTTTCGGTGAACCCGAACCGAACCTAAACCTTCAAAATTTGGATTTAGTGAACCTGAACCAAACCTGAACCTTAAAAATTTGGTTTCGATGAACCCGAACCGAACCCGAACCTCTAAATTTTGGTGCAACTGAACCTGAACCGAACCTGAACCCAAATTTTTGAAAAGTCTTGAACCTGAACCGGAACTGAACCGTTAAAAACAAAATTTCTTGAACCTGAACCAGAACCGGAGCGATATTTTAAACGGTTCGACTCCCTGGTATTTAGGGAAGAATTGTGCCAGTCCCCCGTATTGACTTTGCTGTTTAGAAAAAGAGGAAATATTGCTGAGTGACCGAAATAGACAGACTCTTTTGATGGATTTCGTATATTAGAGCCCCCTCCCTTTCAAAGTTTTTCACAACGCCACTGGATTGGATTATTCTTAGATTGCTCAGGCTCCTGTTGCGACGAGATTTATAGCCTAAACGCTTCAATCAGGAGCGTGTTTAACGAGGGAGGTCTAATAAATACGTTTTTAAGTGTCTGAAATCTGCCGCACTACTTTGACGGCTTTTTTAGTCATGCACCCCTCCTTTAGCAAAATCTCGCTACGCCACTGGCTTTTGTAGATACTGCAGTAAGTAATCGAACTTGGAACTTGTGATCAAAGGGTGCTCATCAGTGAAGGCTAGTTTACTTTCTGAAGACTATGTATTTTCTTAGCTGCCCGTTAATTTCTTAATTTGTTATGCAGGTCTCTAAAGATCAGCGGGCAGAAGATACTGTAGGACGACCTATTCAACATGTTTCCTCAAATATGCAAGTGACCGGAGAAGCGATATACGTCGATGACATGCCGCCTTATTCAGGTTTGAATTATGCAGAATTAGCTTTGAGTTACTTTTTTGCATGCACCTGTTACAAAGTACTGTATACAAGTGAAAGCCCTCATATTTTAACAGTTGAGATAGCTAAGTGGATAAAGCGTCTACCTCTTGAGCTGCAGACTGGGGTTTGATTCCGATTCGGGTGAACCAATGACTTTGAAATTGTCATTCACAGCTTCCCCGCTGGACGTTTGGCATTACTGAAACAGTGTGGAAAACAGGCCGGCAAGTTCACTTTTTGTGCCGTTGGGAAAGGCACTTAGCGGAATACCCCATCTTGGATGGCCGGCAATTCCTAAGCGTGCTCGTTATAGCGTTTTGATCGCTGTTTCGTGATAGGATAAATATGCTACTAAACAGCCTACAATGCAAAAATGTTTTGCGGTAGCCTTTCACTGGCGCAAAAACTTTTGGTTACATGTTATGATCAGCTACTGTAATTACTGTACAACTTTTGATCACAAGAAGCAATTTAGTATTGGAATTAATGTGGTATCTTAGATTTTGCTTCAACTTAAGTTTCTACTGATAAGAATTGGGACAACAGTGTAAGGGAACGTTTGTTTTAAAGAAGCGATCGGTATCACAATTTACAGTGGGCTGAAGAGTAAAATTGCTTTTTCACTAAAGGTGTTAAAGAACCCAACGATTTCAAAACTGACAGTAATAATTTTTGACGTATTTAGTTAACCAAAAATAGGCGTTCTAAGTTTAAGCCGATGAAGTACTTAGGTTTTATTTAAGCATTGAAGCGGGCAAGAGTTACATCGGCAACGCACGTCAACCCAGTTCGCTTTCACCAAGTCACTGCTTTCACTGATCAAAATCAAACGCCTTGACGAGAAAGGCATTTGACCTTTGATCAGTGAAAGAGACTAGTGTTAGCACCCTTCAAAGCGTGAATAAGACCTCAGGAAGTTACCAGCTTAAACTTCAATTGTCTATTTTTCGTTTATTAAATATTTTTAGGTTTTTTCTGATAAATGGAACTGGTAAAAAGTGGTAAAGTTTTTTTCTGGTAACTGGTAAAAAATGGTAAATCGCAGTTCTCCTTCATACCTAGCTAATCTACTGCAGTTTCACAGCACGTCGCCCTCTCGTTACCGTTTTAGGTTAATGATGCGAATCTTTTTGTTGTGCCCCGTACTTTTTCTAAATTTGGTGATCGTAGATTTAGTGTTAGTGGACCTCTACTTGGGAATAAATTGCCGAGTGATATCAACTGGGATGAAACTTTATCTTAATTTAAAGCCTTGCCGAAAACGCATTTTTACACCGAATCATCGACTACTAACTGGTTTGCTTTTTTGCTGTGATTTTTTTAATTATTTTTGCCACGGCGCTGACAACATTATACGCTGCCAAACCGCTCTCTAAGTAAACTGACCGTTAGTATTTTTATACAGTGGGGATTTTTGCATCGTAGTTGGATGGAAATCTTGCCGAAGCTTTGTACTAAATTTTTTTTTTCCACTGTGATCTTGGGTAGTATTATACAGTATTTGTCCATACCAAAGATCATTTTTTTTAAACTTAACATTGCAACTGCAAGAGAGAGCGCAATAGAAATGTGCAGTATTGTTATAAAATTTTTTTTGTGTCAGCTTTGAATTCGCAGTGTTTTTTAACACTTTCAATGAAAAATTCTACACTTTGTTTCCTCTTTAAGCAACGTTATGGCTTTGCTGTGCTAGTTCTAATGACAAGTAGCGTATATAATTTTGCTGCTTTCAGCAGTTTTACTGTAAAAAACATGATTCAGAAAAAGTAGCTTTGTAAAATAAGGTGTTTGCCACCAGAATTATCAATAAGCAGGCTACCCTTGCTGTCCACCAGCCGTGGTGGGCCAGGCTAACCGAAAGTTATCAAATAGAGCGTGTAATCCATGCAGGAGCAGGGCTGCGGACTTGAACTCAAACTCGTTGAACTCTGTCCTTTTTGCTGAACTCGAAAAAGACAAATTTCTGTACTTGAACTTGAACTCGCCAAAGTTGTTTGAGTTTTGAACTTATCCTGACTGTAACGATATAACTGTTTAATATGCTTTGTTTTAAATGCTTTGTCTTCTGTAGAAGGTTCTAGACCGATGCGTTGTTTTCCGCAGTTTTATTCGGGGGATTGTTTTATAAGGTTGCATTATGAAGTCATAATTGTCTACTGACGTAATTTTTTTCTAGAATATTCCAGACACTTCTCTCCATTTCGTCATTTCACTGGGTTAAAATTTGTGCTTGTGACGTCACAATTGTGTTTACTGTGGCTTGGTGTGAATTTTTGCATGTCATATGATTTCTCTTCTTGTTTGACGTCACAATCGTGTTTACTGTGGATTGGTGTGAGTTTTTGCATGTCATGTCATTTCTCTTCTTGTTTCTTTTTGAGAATGTTGTAGAACGTTCTAGAACTTGAATTTAGAGTAAAAATAGGCGTGAATTTTCGAGCGTAATTATTCGAGTGTAGATTTAGTGTGCGTAGAGTAAGCAATATTGTTCTATGCTGAAGGGTATAGCCCTTGTTGTGTGGTGTTACTGAAGTGAGCTGTGGTGCTTGTGTATTGAAAAGTAGTAGGCTACGGTGAATACCGTAGCTAAGTGAGTTAAGTTGGGTCGATGATTATATTCGTTTGGTGAAGAAAGTCTTGGTTTTTTGTGAGGTCAGATCTCAGAACGAATTAATTCCTACAGTTTGTCAAACAATTCTTATCAACCGTCCTGTCAGCGAAGTAATACAATTTCCTATTTCGCGACACTAACCGTGACAAAAATTGCTTGAACTTGACCTAAAACCGATGAAAACTATTTGAACTTAGAATAAACTCGGTAAAAATCGCAAAACTTGAACTCGATCAAAAATTCTGTCGAGTTTGCAGCCCTGCACAAGAGGCAGGCACTCTAGACTAATAACTCTTTCCTTTACAGACGAGCTCTACTTGGCATTGGTAACCAGCAGCAGAGCGCACGCTCGCATTATTAACATCGACACTGAAGCTGCATCCAAGGTCCCTGGGTTCGTTACGTGGGTCGATTATCACGACATACCTGGAGCAAATACGATATTTCGATGCGGAGAGGTTTTGGTCCAAACAGAGGTTTGTCAAAAATCTTCATTATACCCACCGTAATAATTACGCAAAAGAGTATAACAATTGACGAAGCCCATCTTCGCAACTTAGCGCCAGGGAACACAGCTGCTTCGAAAAAACGTAGCAGCGGTGGGGTGCCTTTGGCGACACTGTGTCCAATTTGACCGACCCGGGAATCGAACCCCAGACCTCCCACACCGATAGCGATGTCTCAACTACTGAGCTAACTGGCTTGAAGGCAGGCCGATTGGCGTAGCGACAACTACATCGCTATTGGTGCAAGAAGTTGGGCCATGATTTCTGGTCAACGGTTCGCCACCGCTGCAATGTTTCTTCGGAGCTGTGTTGCCCACCTTCAGCGAAATATCGCGAGTATAATGAAGATTTGATTTTAGACCATTAATTTTTTAATCAAACCATAAGAGTTTATTTGCTCGCCTCTGAGTGTTCTGGCAACGTTTCTTTACGACAAGTTTTGCAGGGTTCATCTTGCGTCACGAAATTTGTTTCAGTGGCAGGGTAGCAAACGAGCAAGCATTTAGATCGAGTTTGTTAATTTTTACCGGGTATATATCAAGTTCTAGTACTTTTTATCGAGATTCGGCTAAGTTCAAGCGATTTTGTCAAGTTCAGAATAAAGTTCAAAACTCAATCACGTTTTTTCCAGTCCAAGTTCGAGTTCAGATACTGTATTTTTGTTTTTCAAGTTCGAGTTTGACAAAAAAGAGCCAGTTGAGAGAGTTCGCACCCTGTTAGGCAGTGTAGCACCTTGAGAGTGAGAGAAAATGGAACTTTAACTCAAGCAAGCTTGAATATCATTACTCTGGTATGCACATTGATGTATCTGGTCGTAACAAAAACAAAAAATGTTTGTTGTTTCAACAAAACCATAACCGCATTATGCACACTACTTCAACACCTATACTTAGCAGCAGTGTACTTTTACATCTTTGTTGTTTTACAGGCCACTTGTGTCGGTCACGTGATTGGAGCAGTGGTTGCAGACAACCATGCGCATGCGCAGAGAGCAGCAAGGCTGGTAGAAGTGACGTATGAAGATCTTCATCCTGTAATCGTGACAATCGAGGTGTGTTACGAAGATGAAAATGTTTGCAAATCTAAACCTAAACTGTCCTTTCCGGTTTGAAAGCCGCTTACCAAATTCAATTTAATTGTTAGAATACAATGATTATGCGACAAAAATAGTTAAAAGATGATAAATAAAGTCGCAGGAATTTTTAAAACTGGACGTTTTGATAGCACAGATTCAGCAGTCATCATCAGCAAGGTTGCACAAAACTTTCAGTTTTGCAATCTTATTCAGTTTTGTAATACTGCCTTGCTAATTCACCGATGATGATAATAGCAGAAGCTGTGTTGTCGAAACTTTCAGCTTTAAGAATTACTACGGATTTATTTTTCCTCCTTGATCAATTTAATTTTGATAAGTCCACCAGCAAAATTCACTTAATTAACACTCCATAGCATGGAAGTTAGAATTTCTGGATCGATCGTGTTTCAAATGTTGGTCAAAGTTGTGAATTGCTGAAGAAGTGGTTCTCAAAATTTTCAAAATTATGGATATTCTATGCCACGATATTTCCATTGCGTTCGGGTCCTTTGTAATCTAAACATAATTTCTGGTTTGGCAGTAAAAAGATCAGCGTAGTTTTATATGGATACCTGAGATTAAATGGAATATGCAAAATATAGGCAAAAAGCGGTTTGTTTTTAAAAATAAAAAAATATCAGTCATCAAATTTATGAACACAGCTTAAATAACCCAAAAGAACTCAGCCATTTTTTGCTGACCGTTTTTATCGGCTTTGCGGGTCCCTATGATACTCAGCCCTAGAAACAGCTCAGATGGTGGTAAGAGCGTCCGCCTCGTCAGATGTCGACTTGGGTTTGATTCCAAGTCGGGTCAAACGAATTACTCTAAAATTGGCATTCACAGCTTCCCTGCTTAGCGCTCAGCATTAAAGACACAGTGTGGAGAACAAGCCAGCAAATTTACTTTTTGGGAAAGGCACTTAGCGGGATTCCCCCATCTTAGAGTGGTAGACAGGTGATCGGCAACTCCTAAGCGAGCTCATATAGCGCATTGATCGCTTTCTCGCGATAGAAGGATAAATATGCAACAACTAAAAAAAAAAACTTGAAAACTGGGCTTGCAAACTCGTCAGAAATTTAATCGAGTTCAATTTCAAGTTCGCCAAAAATTTGCAACCGAGTTCGAATTCTTCACTTTTAATTTTGGCAGATCAGATTCGATTTTGCAGCGCTGTTGAAAACACTGCGCTAGAGGATAGAAAAGCAATGGCTCTCATTTTAAACTCAGACACTGAAGTACCGGTCGCCTTCTAACATGGTTATTTTTTCACAGGATGCTATTAAGAAAAATTCATTTTACAAACCAAGTCGTAGAATTGTGTGTGGTGACGTCGAAGCTGCGATGACTTCGTGTGATCACGTTATAGAAGGAGAATTCAGGTAAAATAGTGAAATTTTTGGTTAAAACGCCCCATTTTTTAAATCCGGAAGAGAAATGTTGAATTTCAAAAATAGTTACCCTTAACTCCATGGTGTTTCCTTTTATATTTCATCCATTTCTAGATTACATTTTTTGAAATTTTGTTATTGCACTTATACTCTTTTATCTTGGAAAAGCGACCAAGGCGCTATAACGAGCTTATGGGAGTTTTCGACCTCCTTTCTATCGCTCTAAGATAGGGAATCCCGTTAAATGTCTTTTCCAGAAGCAAAATATGTAAACTTATTAGCTTGTTCTACGCGCTGTCCGTTTGATATTGAACGTCAAGCAGGAAAGCATTTTATTCAACCCAACTTGAATTCAAACGCGAGCCTGTTGCTGTAGAGGCAGTTATCTACCAAGACATTTAACGCTGCTCTGGTACCATGGGGTCAATATGATCCCAGGCTTATTCGATAGAGTAGTTATTCCAAACGATAAGATTATAAGCATTACTCTGTCATTGTATTTTTTTCACAGGTTCTTGTTAACTATTTCCATTTGTTTAACTTTTAATTTGACGTTGGTTTTGTTGTAAATTTTAAATTTTAATTTGACAGGGGTCATATTGACCTCATGGTACCACTTAAGTTAAAATATTGATAAAACCTCAAACACCTCAAGTTGTGAAACAAATCATTTGCAGCAGCTGCAAGAACGTACATCTGTACAAAACATTAACCAGTATCGTACATAAATACGCAAGAGATGCTTCCTTTGTCCAAGATCAAAGGACAAAATTAAAGATTCGCCTGCAGTAGATGTCACAACACCATCTGCGAAGAACACAGCAAGATGATCTGTAATCAATGCCAGGAGTAAAACATTCATGTATTGTGCACTCCATTAGATTGTTGAAACAATAAAAAGTGTTTGATAACAACTTAATTTTTTTTTAATGTTTCAGGACATTTTTAGTAATGGGGTCATATTGACCCCAAGGTACTGCTAACGTAAATTTTTTCATGGTACCAGAGCAGGGTTAATGAAAACAAAATTTTTTTTGTAGAATTGGCGGCCAAGAACATTTTTATTTGGAAACTCAAGTTTGCTTGGCAATACCAAAAGAAAATAACGAAATGGAAATTTTTGCTTCGACGCAACATCCCACAATGTTGCAATCACATGTAAGAAACCTGCAAGATATCTTAATGTTTATTGTTTCCAGGAGCGTGCCTGGGGGTGGAGGGGGGCAACCTCGATAATGGAAGAAATAGGGCTGAAAGGCATTTTTTACTAGCCACCTTTTAACAACCTTCAATTTTTTTTTCTAGAGGACTACACATAAAGGCTTTTTTTCAGTAGATGCTTTGAGGCATCATTTTCAGAAACTTGTCCTCGGCAGCAGCAAAGTTTTGCATGTCCCTGATTGTGCATTGGCTCCGATTTTCTGAAATTCGCTTCTATTTTATATTTCAGGCAGCTGAAATTCTGGGAGTTGATTCCAATAAAATCCACGTCAGAGTCAAACGGTTAGGTGGTGGATTTGGCGGAAAAGAAACAAGATTTCACGTGCTAGCCAATCCAGTTGTAATCGCAGCAAACAAGTATGTCAATAGCAGGCTTGGCAAACAACCTGAACGTTTAGTTGTTAAAACAACTGCCATCTTCAGGCATTTTTGCCAATTTTTTACGGTGTGGGCAAATATTTGGATTACGTGATTGCCAAGATTGTAGCTGACTTTGACGTCTTAAGTTGTGCAAGTGCAAGTTTATCTTAATATGACTTCACATCCGCGTTAAGTCATTGAGACATGATGTCATAATAAGATAAGCCTGCACAATGTCTCACTTAACGTCTCAGTGTGATTGCACCTTAATGGGCGGCGGGGTTCGTCTCCGCTGCTTAGCCCCTGGGCAACCCACAGCTCCAAAGAGAAGTCGCAGAGTTGGCGAGCCGTTGGTGACTCTATGTCAGATTTGACCTACCCGAGAATCAAGTCCAGCACTACCGCACCCTAGTGACGCCGATGCCACTCCGCTAAGCGGTTGGTAACCAGCTCATTCTTTGGTATGTTCAGAATTTCTCGTTTGACAAAGCTTACTACAAAAAGTTTGTCAAAAAATGCATCAGTTCAAGCTTTCTTGTTCTTGCCCATAGATTACAGAATTTTTTAAACCATCCCGGAATTGTTTGAAACTTCCTATTTTGGAGATTATTCAATACTAGCTTTGCAATTGAAAATATTTAATCTGGAAAATCTGGTTGATTGTCAGCATATAACGTTCCGTTTTTTTTGTTTCTTTTATGTTTTTTGTAGATGTCAACGCCCTGTTCGATGCATGTTGACAAGACAAGAAGATATGCTTATTACTGGAGGCAGACACCCATTTCTCGCCAAATATAAGGTATATAACAGAGCTCGGAATTACTTATATTATAGGTAGCTGTTTGTTTAACGTGAAATACCGAATACATATATCAGTGTCAAATATTGATTAAAACTAATCTTCCTGTACAATAAAGTTGAACAAATGAGAGTATATAATACTGATAAAACGCTGGAGCAAGCTTCGAGCTGGTCTAGGTATGGCGTAAAACCATCTATACGAGCTTTTACCATACACTAAAATCATGTTTTGTTTGGTATTGTACAAACGTTGCACATTCATAAGGTTTATGGTGCTGCAGGTCTGGAGTTCGATTCCTGGGTCGGTCAAATCGAACCACAGTGTCATCTATGGCTCGCCACCGCTGCTATTTTTTTTTGGAGCTGTGTTGCTGGGGCGCTAAATTGCGGAGATGGGCTCCGCCACTCGTTTACACGCTTCGTCATAATTCCGCGAGTATAATCAAGGTTTAATTTTTAATTTCTGCCAAATCATTTTGATCTTTTGAAAAAGTGGTTTTCGCTGACAACTTTCTTTGTTTAATTGGTAAAAACGAAGTATAAGTAAGGGGTTGAAATTCAAGTAGGAGGTCTCATTCATTCATGAAGTGTGTGGGGGCAGGTTTACTTGTTGTGTCATTGGAAAGGCAATTAGCGGGATTCCCCCATCTTGGTGCGGTAAGTAGATGGCTGGCAACTCTCAGCGAGCTCGTTATAGCGCTTTAATCGCTTTCTCGTCATTGGAGACAAATCTCCAACCATACTGTATGTATTAACTGAAACAATGTCCATAAAATTTACTATGAACTCCAGGATTGCTTCTTACCAAACTTACGCGTGCCCCGTTTCAGCTTAGGCGTGCTCCATTGGGCACGCGTACCCCGTTTTGTGCACCTCTGCTATAGACCATGTCACTGACAAAGTCCAAATTGTTTTAAGGTTGGTTTTATGAAAGATGGAAAAATTGTTGCTTTGATCGCCACTTTATACAACAACGCTGGAAATACGTTAGATTTGTCTACTGAAGTTATGGAAAAAGCTATTCTTGCTTGCGACAACTTGTACAGGTAAAAGTTTGAGCTGTTTGTAGTTTTGTTTTTGCGCTCAAAAAGTAGATTTAATTTCAAAGTTGGCTCATTGGCTGTTTGTTTAAATTTTTTCGTGGTTCAAATAACGATGTCCTACGCATAATTAAATTCATTACAAAAATTTTATCAGCAATATTATTGCTAAAATATCGGCTTGAAATTTTTATTATGCGCTTGGGTAATTCCGCTGCGAAACGTCGCAGACGCGGCGACACTGTCTTTGATTTGGACAGCTTGGAAGGCAAACCCAATTCTTCCCACACTTAAAGTTGAACCACCTCACCAACCAGCTGCTGATTCTGCTTAACGATGCAGTTTTTCAAACCAATTGGTTTTAGCACAGCGATATCGGTCCGGGAGATCATGGTCTTAATTCCCGATACAGTTGAATCGGTCACAAGTGCCGCAAACGGCTTGCCACCGCTTCTTAGTAGCTGTGTAGCGCAGGCGCTGAGATGGACCCTGCCACTCGTAGTACCGCAGGTACTATTCGTTACGTCGGAAAGATGTACTATCACCACAACACGCTGTCCGCGCTACAGTCTCGAACAAACAATTAAGTGCACGTAATCATAATCGAAGAGCGACTCGCTTTCCGCGTTCGGGAAGGCGCAATTATGTTACCCAGCATTACGCGGATGTACACGCGGTAATTCTCAAGATAGTGACGTATGGCTTTCTATTGTTTTTGTAGTAAGTAAATAAAAATGCTTTTGTGGTACCAATCGTAAATTTGCACGCGTTTATCTACCCTGCTGTGGATAATAGTGTGGAATATGACGAGTGACGACAACATTCTCAATGTAGAATACCCAACGTAGAATTGAATGGATATCTTTGTCGTACTAATGTAGCCTCGAACACTGCTTTCCGAGGCTTTGGAAGTCCTCAGGGGTGTTTGGTTGTGGAAGAATGGGTAAGCCAAGTTGCAGCCCAATTGGAAACATCCCCAGAAAAGGTAAGAAATGATTGATAGAAAAATCGAATCTTTACTTTACTCGGGGGATTACGCCGAAGCGTGTAACGAGTGGCGGGGCCCACTTCAGCAGGTTAGCGCCTGGGCTAGCCGTCACTGAGTCCGAGTTGACCGGCCTGGGAATCAAACCCCACACCTCCACAGGCATAGCTATGTCGCAGGCCGACCAGCAGGTTCGAGCATGCCCACGAATGATAAAAATTGCAGAATGATTGCATTACACACTTTCAAAATAATAATCAAAACTTTCCCCTCAAACCGGCCGGTTAGCAACGTTTGTCAAGCACATGGCAATCGGTGCGGAGGTCTCGCGTTCGATTTCCGGGTCGGGCAAATCGGATACAGTGTCGCCAAGGGCTCGCAACCGCTGCATGCGACGTTTCTTCGGAGCAGCGTCGCACCGCCCTCGTTACACGATTGGGCGTAATACCGCGAAAAACCTGTAATGAAGATTTATTTGCTTATTTATTTTTTTGATCTACCCGGCGACCATTAGGCGTACTGGCATGTTAAGCTACTTTATTAGTGCTGTTACTATGTGTGATGTACAACTACTACAAACGCAATTGAATGTAACAGCAAACGATTTTTGACTTCTGATTTGGTTGTGAGACAGGTTTTATTTCGGAGAAATTGCAGGTTCGTGAAATCAACTTCTACAAAGAAAACGACTTAACTTATTACGGTCAAAGGTTGGAAGCGTTCCAAGGCAGAAAATGTTGGGATGAGTGCAAGGAGAAAGCAGAGTTTGAAAAAAGAAAAATGGAAATTGAAAATTTTAACAACAACAGTCGGTGAGAAAGATAAGCGGCAAAAACTGATCAATTGTTGCACGTAAATAGCAAGTTGGTGGAAATTTAAGCCTGTTTTTTTTGCACCACTAATTAAAATAAGCTTCAATGCAAGCTAGGCCTACTCAGAAGCGCTTCGGCGAAAATCGTTTGTTGGAAGACTGTCCATGGGGTTGCCTTGTAGATCAACCGGAGAATACATTAAACAGAAAAGTTGTATTATAATGCTTGCTTGCATTCTGCCTGAATTCGGCAGCGACATGGCTTAGCAGTTACGCGCGCAGGTTACGCATCCCACGTGGCGGTTCGATTCACGGCTGGAGGCGATCGCATTTGACATACGTAACAAGTGGCTATTGACTCGAAGAGCGCGAGCTCACTTCGCGGTATCCCTCAATTACTGTTGAATTTTCCGTTCAATATTAATTTAAGAATAACCTCAGTTTTATTAAGATATTTATTTATCAGCATGCTTATCTTCCTATTACGAGAAAGCAATCAAAGCGTTATAACGAGTTCGCTGAGGAGTTGCCGACACGTTTCTGACTACCATTCTAAGATGGTTGAATTTCGCTAAGTGCTTTTCCCAGCGGTACAACTATTAAACTTGTCGGCTTGTTCTCCACACCTCTTTAGTGCTGAGCGTCAAGCAGGGAAGCTGTGAACCCTAATTTTAAAGCCATTGGTTTAACCCGACTCGGAATCAAACCCGATTCTACTGCTCCAAAGGCAAACGCTCTATCCACTCGGTCATCTGAGCTGTTAGATGATATGCCTTGAATGCATTGTATTTTAGGTGGAAAAAAAGAGGAATTTCTTGCATTCCCGTCAAATTTGCTTTGCCTTATCATGAAAACTTCTTGAATCAAGCAGGAGCTTTAGTTCTTATCTACAAAGATGGTTCTGTTCTCTTGACACATGGTGGGACCGAAATGGGGCAAGGATTACACACGAAAATGATCCAGGTGCAAGTGGTTTATTAACTGTCCAGTGTATACTCGTTACATTGGCTCAGAACTAGGGGGAAGCTATAAAAGTACGCTCAAGCTTCTCCCCTGCCCCTTCTAAATTTTTAGTTTTACAGTAAAACAGCGCACTTGTACTTGGATAAGTCGTGACCCACAAAATTGCAAGATGGCATATTGAAAACCAGAAACGTAATGACGGAGAAGATTGCACCATGCCAAAAATATGCCAGACTCTTTTAATTTCATAGTTTTTGTTCTTAATGCCCCCTCATTTGAAAAATTTTCACTACGCCACTGTTAACGGCTCTCAGCCCCTTTACAAAATTCTGCATCCGCCCGTGACTGTAGGCGTTGGACGTGATGGTGGTCCACAATTTGAATTTTTTCTCGCAATCTAGGTGTAATTCAGCACTAAGCGAACACAGCGAAGCAATGTGAGCGCTGCACAGCACATGCAGTTAAACCCGCTCAATTGAAGCGGGTATTGGGATAGGGCTAATTTAAACTTATTTGAGCACTTGAGCCACTGCTTTAGCCTGAAATTTTCAATTAACTTTTTGATTGCAGGTAGCCAGCAAATGCCTTGGAATACCAGTTTCTCACATCCATATATCGGAGACCAGCACAAACACAGTTCCAAACACCTCAGCAACCGCTGCCAGTGCCAGTTCTGATCTCAATGGAATGGCAGTAAAGGTAGGTTAACACTTTACAGCATGTAGTTCCATTTCATAAAGTCCTTTCCTTTTAAAGTTCTAGTGGAATAAGATTGATAACGCTGATCTAAATTTCAATCGAAACATCTCAATACTTTTTAAAATGTTTGACATGATCCAATGGAGATAAAAGCTTGGAATTTCGCCAAAAAAGACGCTTTTGAAGGCAAGCGCCTAATGTTGTCGCTTACATGCGACTTAGACCTGTAGAATAGATCGTTAGACCAGGTTTCATTCTGATGTCTATCAACTGTATCTCAAAGCTGGCAGTGACATGCTTTAACAGCGATAGTTTGTTATCTAACTTTAGGGTCTGGGGCTAAACTACTGATCAAAATAATCAAAGCACTTGCGGTATAACGCCGAAGCGTGTATTAACGGGGGGCTGGCGGGGCCCATTTCTTCGGCTCAGCTACTGGGCAGCACGACTGCGAAGAAACATCTTAGCGAAGGCGAGCCGTTGACGACATTGCTTTCTACGATAACTCTTGAAATTATATGAGCACATAACAATGTTTTTAGAATGCGTGCCAAAAAATTTTAAAGCGATTGAAGCCACTTCAAGATGAAAATCCAAGCTTGTCATGGAATGAACTTGTGTTGAAGGCTTACATGGAACGAATCAGCTTATCCGCTACTGGATTTTACAAGTAAAGACTGTATATTGCGATCTTATCGTTGGAGTCGCGACTCGCAATTCGATTTCGGTTGTATTGTTAGCTAAATCAAAAAGTCAAATCTTCACTATATCTGACGCGTACGCCAAAGCGTGGAACGAACGGCAGGGTCCATCTCCGCGACTTAGCACCTGGGCAACACAGCTTCGATGAGACGTCGCAGCGTAGGCGAACCGTTGATGACTTTTTTCGATTTGACCGTCCCTGTAAGCGAACCCAGACCTTCCGCGTTGTTATGTGTCTAACAACTGCGCTAACTTTTGCTCTAATGCGTTTGTTTAAATTATTTTTATAGAGTACCAGATTTGCATTTCAACTGGGACTCAGAAAGTGGAAAAATCACAGGGGAGCCATTTCTCTACTTCGCTTATGGAGCAGCAGTTTCAGAAGTTGAGATTGATTGCTTGACTGGTGATCACGTGGTCTTGAGAACTGATATTGTTATGGATGTGGGAAGAAGCATAAATCCGAGCGTTGATATTGGTCAGGTAAGATGTAAAAGCCTGTAATGCAATTACCCTGTCCACATGCCTGATTTTAGTGAGCTTTAGGCCGCCGATTTTTGGTTCTAGTTTCTGCATCATAATCAATTTTTTGATGACATAATCACTTTTTCATTGCAGATTTAATTGCAGAAACTAAAACCAAGAAAGGCGGGCCTAAAGACTACCCCAACCGCCCTGGAAATATTGTAGTCAACAAAAAATGAATTACTTTTTCTTAAACATATTTACTGTATAAGTAAGATAAAATGTTTGCATTAAAATATTTTGATAGATTGAAGGAGCTTTTGTTCAAGGATACGGATACCTAACTTTAGAAGAATCCCTACACACTCCGTCTGGCCATTTACTTGCTCGTGGACCTGGAGCTTATAAAATCCCAGGATTTGGAGATTGTCCGAAACAATTTAATGTGCATTTGCTTAGAAATTCTGCAAACGATAAGGCTGTGTTTTCATCTAAGGTAAATGCTTATACTATGAATTTCTATTTTGAATATACACAGTTGACTTAGATAACCGACCAATGGTCTTTTTGCTGTTTCCCTCCTGTGCTTTCCTGTACGTTATCGCAAAATAATAAAATTTAACTGATTTGATTTTTGACAAGATTGATTCATAAATTCGTAACAACCGTTTGGTAGCACTGACTTTAAAGCCGGGTAAGATCCTTGTAAATTGGCCTTGCAAGTTTTTGATTGTGCAGTATAAGAAAATTAAATAGACTTAGTGTACGGTAAATACCTTTAATATTGGTTGCCGATTCAATATATTCTTGAACTCAATTGCATTTTGTTAGCAGATTTATTTATGTAGCAAAAAATTATGCAGCTTTTGAACACTTTTGGTTTGTTTCAGGGCGTTGGAGAACCACCATTTTTCCTTGCTACTTCGGTCTTTTTTGCAATAAAGCATGCCATCGGTTCTGCTCGTAAAGATTCGAATTTGTTCGGAAGGTTTCGCATCGATTCACCTGCTACAGCAGAGCGGATAAGAATGGCGTGTGGTGATGTTTTGACTAAACAGGTAAGTTGCAAAAGGAAACAATTTTTCAAGCTTAACAAAGCTGAAATTGACCTTATTGCTCTTTTTTGTCACATTTAAAAAATCGCCGTAAAGACTTATAAGGGAAATCAACTGCTGCTTGTGGACTTCGAACTCCAAATGGACAATCTTTCCAGCCCCGCTGGTGTGTTACCTGTATTTTAACTTCATGCAAACGGTATTTAAAATTGCAGTTTGTCACTTTGCGTTTGAGACGTTCGCGAGAGTCAAACCTAAGACCTATTACAGCGCATCGCTGTTAGAAAGATGCTTCAGGAACAGTGTTTCAGAGAAGTCAAAAACTTTTCACAAATAAATCCAATCACAATTTTGCAGCGCAATATACGGTACAACTTGTATTATAAACAGTGTTTGTGAAGGCATCCACCCAAATTGACCCAGGTCCTTTATGAAAACCAAATCCGATACATGAAAATCTCTGCATTGGTCAAGCCGCGAATTGAACATTTTGAATTGCCGTCTCGCTACAGATTTAAACAATTAATCGAAAACTGCTTTGACAAAAATGTTTGCATTTTGCAGCACACCTTTCATGATGACGAAAAGGACTTGATACCCTGGGCAATTCAATCATAGAAGCCGTATTTATTTAGTTTCAGTGCTAATGTTTTCTGCGGGTCTACGAAAATTATTGGTGTGCAAATAAACTATATTAAAAACGTGTGGATGGCAAATGTCTGTATACTCTGCATATTCTACGCTGCCTTTCAGCGCAAATTCGCAGATATTCGCTACAAGCAGTGTATTATATTTCCTAAAAGTTTTTCCTAATTTGCTTTTCAGAGGTTGCTAGTGCTAAACTTTGTAACAAAAGATGCCAAACGAAAGCGAACATGTGTCACACAAAAATTTTAATTACGTTAGTTTGACCAATGACCAACCAAGCGATTCACTGCTTCATGGTTGCAGTGCATAAGCTACACAAGCTCAGTAGAAACTCGCATTGCGTAGATGCGGTCCTACTAAACACCGCAAAGTAGTGACAAAGGGCTTCAAATTGATCTAATAAACACCGCAAACAAGGACAGAGGGCTTGGAATGATACCATAACAAAAACCAACGAAGGGCTTTAAATTAGGGTTAGGTTATTGTTAAATTAGGGTTAGGCTTGGGGTTATCAGGTCCTTTGTCGTACTTTGCGGTGTTTAGTAAGTCCTTTGTCGATACTTTGCGATGTTTAATAGGACCCGCGTAGATGCATTGAGTGAACCTAAAACTTTGAAAGCTGGTGCACTATATCGGGCATAGTCAGTAATTGGCTCATTCACTGTCTTAAAGTCAACTGCGATTACTCAGATGGCCGAGTGTTAAGAGCGTCCGCCTCTGAAGCTGGTTTCATTTCGAGTCAGACTGGGGTTTCATTCCGAGTCAGGTCAAACCAATGACTTAGAAATTGGTATTCACAGCTTCTCTGTTTGACGCTCAGCGGGACGGTGGGAAGAACAAGCTGGCAAGTTTACTCGTTGTGGCGTTGGAAAAGGCACTTAGCGGGACTCCCACATCTTAGTTTAATAAACGGATGGCTGGCAACTCCTTAGTGAGTTCGTTATCGTTATTTTTTTTGCTGGTTCCTGTAACTGGTATAATAGTTACAAGCCCAAGGAAAAAATCCTTCTCAGTTGTATGGTCTTGAGTAAATGTTGGTCAAAAAAACAATACATTCTCACGTTTGGCTGATTTTTCAATTCATGCGTTTTGGTTTCAGTTAAATTAAATAGTATATTTTGCAAAATTTGATTCTTTTTTTTATGAACATGTTGGTTGATTTTGAAGTTTCAAAAGCTCTGCCAGAAATAAGCAAAGAAAAATTGAGAGAAATTAATAACTATCTCACAAATGATATGAGAGTAGAAAGTGAAGAAGATTTGGAAAAAATAACAAAAGAAGATTTGACCAAAAAAAATCTCTTATCGTCGAATCAAGCTGATCGTTTGGTGAAGTACTGGAATACAAGATACAAAAGAATGAGGCCCGCCGACAACTGGCATGTGTATACTCCAGACCTTCTTATGGAAAATCGTTTCGTTGATACAGAAGATGATCTTGTTGCTCGCCAAGCTTATCTGTTAAAAATATGCACAGATAGCGAGACAGTTCGCCGTGGAAAAAATTCAAGACCAATTTCAATTCAAGTCCTTAAAGCTAAAGCTTCTACTTTGACCAAAGCACAATTAAACAGAGTTATTAAACAGTTTTGCTCAACGGTTATTATATCATTACATACTTATACTCCATTTAGCTGTATCTTTACCATCAAAATATAGTTCCAAATATATAATTCAATAAGCGAAGAAAAATTGGGAGAAATTTATAACTTTCCTAAAAATGAGATTAAGATAAAAAGCAAAGAACTTGAAGAAGATTTTAAAAAAATAACAAAAGCACGAGTACAATCCTGTCATAATGAGGGAATTAGTCGGCCCAGCAAACCTTTGGTGTCGGAAAGATGCTCGTCATGCTCTGCTACTATCTTCGATAGCGAGATCGATTACAGCGATTGTGTAAATCAGTTTCACTCTGCAAACTGTCAAGAGGTCAAATCTCTAAACAAATATTCAAGATTAATCTCATGCAATGCCGAAGAAATGAAACATGCAAAAATCAAATTGCTTTCAGCTGTGGCTAAACTTGATCAAACAGATCTATTAAACGGTTTTGCTCACGATTTTTAAGTGTGTACTTACTGTACGTCTTAGAATCATTCCCAATTTGGTTTTGAGTTAAGATGATTCTTTTATGTAAATTGCACTTAGGCTATGTTTAGTGAATATTAGCACTTGTTAGACCGCTTTTAAATTGTGTATCGTTAACGTTGGCCAATTTGATATTATCTCGTATTATTTTTATCAATTTTTGTTCAGAAAGATTCAAAATGGTTCGGAGGGTTTCGTAACGATTCACCTGCAACAGCAGAGCAGATAAGAATGGCATGTGGTGATGCTTTGACTAAACAGGCGAGTGGTTAAAGGAAACAATTTTTGAAGCTTAACCGGGCTGAGTTAGACTATAATGCTCTTTTTTTGCCACGTTTTAAGAAAAAGCTCCGTAACCATTTTAAAATCAATTGCTGCTTGTGGGTGTCGAACTTGCAATAAACAATCCTTCCGTGACTTGTCTATAGCTATAAACTGCGAAATTACAGTATGTTTCAACTTTCTTTTCAAAAATATTGCTGAATTCAGTCATGTTACTTAGCTTTTAACCGAGAAGTCAGCGAGAGTAGAACTTAAGATCTTTTCACTGTTTGAAAGAAGCTTCAATAACTGTGCTTAGGAAGCCACAGTTTTCCAAAAAAATATTCCAATCACATTTTTGCCGTCCTGTGCGTATTTCAAATCAATAAAATCAAATGTTCACTACATTCGCGGTGTTGCCCGGAAGCTATACCCAGGACAACAAAGCTCCGACGTAACATCGCAGCAAGTGATGGCGTCACTGTACACGGCTTGACCTGACCGGGAATTGAACTTTCGTCCTCGCCCAACTGAGATGTCTTTTACCACTACCACAACCGGCCGGTACAACGTGAGGTTTCAAAAACTGATTGTCAACCCATCCACCTACAGCTCTGGTTACCACTTGTAAAAATATAAATCTCTGCGTTGGTCAAGCCGAGAATTGAACTCGACATTTTGAATTGCTGCAGTCTCGCTGCAGATTTTATTGATGATTAATCGAAAACTGCTTTGACAAAAATGTTTGTATTTTGCAGCACACCTTTCATGATGACGAACAGGACTTGATACCGTGGGCAATTCAATCATAGAAGCCGTATTTATTTAGTTTCAGTTCCAGAGTTTTCTGCTGGTCTACGAAAATAGTTGTTAACTAATTATTGGTGTGCAAATAGACAGTATTGAAAACGTGTGGAAGGCAAATGTCTGTATACTCTGCATATCCTTTCAGCGCAAACTCACAGGCATTTGCTGCATAGCAGCGTAGCCCTACCATGTTTCCTAATAGTTTTTTCTAATTTGCTTTTCAAAGGTTGTTAAACTTTGTAACAAAAAATGGCACATGAAAACGAACATGTGTCACACAAAAATTTTAATTACGTTAGTTTGACCAATGACCAACCAAGCGATTCACTGCTACATGGTTGCAGTGCATAGGCTACACAAGCAAAGTGGAAACTCGCATTGTGTAGATGCGTGGAGTGACCCCAAAACTTTGAAAGCTGGTGCACATAATCGGGCATAGTCAGTGATTGATCCATCAAAAGTCTTCTGATTAGTGACATAGGACAAAGTCAACTGTGATTACTCAGATGGCCGAGTGTTAAGAGCGTCCGCCTCTGAAGCTGGTTTCATTTCGAGTCAGACTGGGGTTTCATTTCGAGTCAGGTCAAACCAATGACTTAGAAATTGGTATTCACAGCTTCTCTGTTTGACGCTCAGCGGGACGGTGGGAAGAACAAGCTGGCAAATTTACTTGTTGTGGTGTTGGAAAAGGCACTTAGCGGGACTCCCACATCTTAGTTTAATAAACGGATGGCTGGCAACTCCTTAGTGAGTTCGTTATCGTTTTTTTTTGCTGGTTCTTGTAACTGGTATAATAGTTACAAGCCCAAGGAAAAAATCCTTCTCAGGCCTATGGTCTTGAGTAAATGTTGGTCAAAAAACAATACATTCTCACGTTTGGCTGATTTTTCAATTCATGCGTTTTGGTTTCAGTTAAATTAAATAGTATATTTTGCAAAATTTGATTCTTTTTTTTATGAACATGTTGGTTGATTTTGAAGTTTCAAAAGCTCTGCCAGAAATAAGCAAAGAAAAATTGAGAGAAATTAATAACTATCTCACAAATGATATGAGAGTAGAAAGTGAAGAAGATTTGGAAAAAATAACAAAAGAAGATTTGACCAAAAAAAATCTCTTATCGTCGGATCAAGCTGATCGTTTGGTAAAGTACTGGAATACAAGATATAAAAGAATGAGGCCCGCCGACAACTGGCATGTGTATACTCCAGACCTTCTTATGGAAAATCGTTTCGTTGGTACAGAAGATGATCTCGTTGCTCGCCAAGCTTATCTGTTAAAAATATGCACAGACAGCGAGGCTGATTGCGGTGGAAAAAATTCAAGACCAATTTCAATTCAAGTTCGAAAAGGTAAAGACACGAGATCCAATTGCTTTCTACTTTGACCAAAGCACAATTGAACAGAGTTATTAAACAGTTTTACTCAACGATTATATATCATTACATACTTACAGAGGCGGATTAAGAGATAGCGGGGCCCGGGGCAGATAAGTCCACAATTATCGCCCAAAATCAGGTGAAGAGCAAAAAAAGGTCACAAGTCCTCAGGTGTCCAATTTTCCGCCCAAAATCAAGTGAAGACCAAAAAAGAAGAGGTCATCACGTCCAGGAGCGGGGCCCGGGGCAACTGCCAAGTTTGCCCATTGCTTAATCCGGCCTTGCATACTTGTACACTATATAGATGTATCTTTACCATCAAAATATAGTTTAAAATGTATAATTCAATAAGCGAAAAAAAATTGAGAGAAATTAATAACTTTCTTAAAAATAAGATAAAGATAGAAAGCGAAGAAGGTTTGAATAAAAGTAATTTCTTATCGTCGGATCAAGATTATGGTCATGTGAAGTACTGAGATTCAAGCTATAAAGCAATGACCTACGCTAACAACTGACACGGGAGTAATTCTGTCATAATGAGGGGAGTTGGTTGGCGCAGCAAATCTTAGGTGTCGGAAACTCACGATGATAAAAAAGATGCTCGTCATGCTGTGAAGAGATCAAATTTCTACACGAAACTTCAAGATCAATAGTGCCAATGAAGTTGGAGATGCAGAAAATCAAGTTGCCTGTTATTAAAACTAAAACACAATTATAGAGACTAATTAAACCGTTTTGCTTATGGGTGTACTTACTGTTCGCACGTCTTAAAATCATTCCCAACTTATTTTCACGTTAAGATAATTCTTTTAAGCAAATTGCGCTTAGGTTACATCTAGTGATTACCAACACTAACTTGTTAGTCTGTTTTTAAATTGGGTATAGTTGACTTTGGCCAAGGTACATTGCTCAGGTTTATATCTCTTTATTATTTTATCAATTGGAATTTTTGTTGTTGACATAATCAGTGCTCGAGTTCTAAAAACACTTATGGGGGGATGGTGTAAGCCAGAGGTGGGCAAGCCGAGGGCCGCACTGATAGGAAAAGTAAAGCAATAAAGGTCATCACGACCGAAGATGTCCTATTTTTCACTCGAAATCAAGGGAATAGAAAAAAAAGGTCATCACGTCAGTAAATGTCCTATATTTCAGGCAATATCAGCAAGGAACAAGGTTTATATTTCTGTAAGTGCCCGTGGGTCGTATGAAATGATCCCACCGTAGTTTACCCACCCCTGGTGTAAGCATTTCATGCAGACGCAAAGGAGGGATGGTCATTATTTATAGGGGGATGGTTTATGCTAAAATGTTTTATGGGGGGACAGATCCCCCCTCAACTCAAATACTGGACTTGATGTGAATTCAAGTTGACTTAATGCGAATTTTTGTTGACTTAATGTAACTGAAAAGAAAACAGATTTTTTTGCGTTTGAAATCGGGGTCTCCACAGTGCGGAATACGTCAAACCAAGAGCGTTCATGTTTGAAGCCGCTTATAGCATGTATAACGCGTTTTGTAATTTAACTTTTTCAAAGTGGAAGATAAGTGATTGACAGATTGTAGTTGGAACAATGCAAGAGGTCTTCAAATGTATATTTTGTTTTGTTTATTGTAGTGAGATTTACAGTAAGCAAGCAATTAAAATTTGGCATGTGTTAGGACCTAAAATTTGGCTTTGAAGTTCGCTTTGTATTCTCACTAGGTTAAATTACAGCTTCGAATTTATTACATAACGTAAGTAAAAGCGACAACAATGACCTTTTGTTGTGTCTTTCTCTTGTTTTAATTCGTTCCGTTACGACAGCGCCGAGGCTTGATTGCCACGAAGACATTCCAACCGAAATAGAATAATAAAAGTGAACAACTGTTTGCAACTTGTAACAACGAAAAGCAAAGCAATCTTTCTTGATGCAAAGAAAAAAAGGCATTCAAGTATTCAGTGTTGTAGCAGTGGAACAAGACATCACGAGTTTAGTTTTAGTTATAGTTTAGTTGCATATTTATTTTTCTATCATTTAAAGTGATTGGTTTGGCTCGACTTGGAATCAAACTAAAGTCTACAGTTCCAGTAGCGCACGCTCTTGCCACTCGGCCATCTAAGCTGTTAAATAATCATTTAGCAAAGAGTTGTGAGCGGAAGAAAGAGGTCGGAGACATTTAATGTAAGTTAACCTAATTTCAGTTTTACAACATAAACCGACGCTTGAAAATCCCTGTGCTAAATAACTTTGGAACGCGAACAAGTAAAACCATTGCAAAACCCAATTTGTAAAACCCAATCGTAAAACATTGCAAAACAAAGTAAAAACAAGTAAAACGGTTTGGTGTCATGACAATAAAACCATTGTTCAAAAGCTACAACGATCAGTTAATAACTTCAAACGAATAATCTTTAACTAAAATTCCAGAGATAGTGTTGTTGGACCTATGAAATCTCATAAATTTTAAACTATCAATCACTTGATGATAAAGAAAACTTCTAAGTTTATGTTTTACTTTAACAATAACCGCCTCCCTCCTGTTCTCAAAAAGTTTTTTCTGACCAAAGAAACCGAAAATCTTCCAGTTCAAACTAGAAGTGGCAGCACGCTAATTCCCTCTTTCTGTAGGTTGTCTACTACACAGCAATCATATCAATGTAAGGGCCCTGTGGTTTGGAACAACCTCCCTCCAGCGATACTCTATGACTGCAAAAGTTTAAAAAAGTTTAGTAACGAGGTGCATAATCATTTACTTAAGCTCTAAAAAAAATTTGTCATGAGAAGTCATATTGTCTCTTATTGATGAGCAGTGTGCATGCTGGCGTACAGCTTTTGCAGCTTAAATTTAAAGTCATTATTTAGCTATATTCCACTTATTCCAGTTATACTTTTGCATTCATTACAGCAGATAATAAGACAAATCATCAAGCTTGTATTGTTGTTGTATGGTGCTTCTTCTCATTTGCTACCAGCGTGCAATTATTTTATTTATTTATTTTATTTTTAATTTTATTCTGTTTTTATTCAGGTGTAGCAGCCATGTAAATTCTTTTTATCTTTGGCTCCATGATCATATTGCAGCGCATGTTATAACGTATATCGTTTTGCTGCTTCTGCCTATTTCTTGACCATTGCTGTTACTACGTGTTGTTGTTGTGTGTTTTTGTGGTCTTGGAAATAAAATAAATAGAAAAAAAATAACAAAAAAAGTATTATATCCATTGTAGGCTATTGAAAAATAACGTCATATTAAGCCCACAGGACTTTGCAATGGCCATTGCACGTCGACAAGGAGGGTCTCTGGTACGAAACAATCAAAGGCAGTTGCCCTCCAAAAAATGCGCGTTTTTACGCGCATCAACTGACAATCTACGGATGCTGCTTATCACTGGACAACCTACGGAACCTCCTTATCACTGGACAACGTGGGCCACAAGCGACCCGTGAGGCCAAAGGTTAAAAGCTTTCATTTTTCCAGTTGCCAAGCAATCGGTATGCCAAGCACCGATAAAAAGATTCGTATCTTTAAAAAAATTGAATGCTATTTGTCAATTTTTACAAATCGGGCGTTATATTTTTAGATGCTAACCTTTTTCGAAAACAATGGTGGTTATTTTTGAAATTTCAGAAGCTCTTCCAGAATTAAGTTTTGAAAAACAAGAAGAAGTCGAAAATTTTCTAAAAAATGAAATGAAAATAGGCAGTGTTGAAAAGCTGGAAAATGTAACAAAAGAGGATTTGATCAGAAATAATTTGCTGACTGCGGCTCAAGCTGATCGTTTAGTCAACTTCTGGCACCGCAACGCAGCGACTGATAACGCAGAGGCAAAATGTTGCTGGAATTGGTGCTGGGGATGCATTGGGTGGTGTACGTCTTATTGTGCAAAAGATTGAAGGATATTTTGTTGATAAAAATTTACCTGACTAAATTGTGTAGACTACCTGATGTTTTGATAAACAAAAACTCAATGGGATTGGTGACATTGAATAAAAGATTGAATTGAAATGTCTCTAAAGATTTTGAAGAGATCGCATGGACAGAAATATTTAAGTTCGCGAGCTCAAAATTTCCCGTTCACTGTTATATCACTTTTGTTCTATTTTTCGTCGAAGTTAATAAATTATTTGCATAAATGATAACGTGAATGTTCAAAGCTTATGAGTTAGGACTCAAAATTAAACCTTCGTTATACCAGCAGGATTACGCCAAAGCGTGTAACGAGTGGCAGGGCCCATCTACACGGCTTAGCGCATGGGCAGCACAGCTCTGAAGAAACATCGCAGCAGTGGCAAGTCGTTGGCGACACTGCGTCCAATTTGACTGGCCTAAGAATCGAACCCAAGACCTACCGCACCAATATTAATGTGCTTAACAACTGAGCTAACCGGCCGGTTGATTTAGGCCTATGAGACAAACATCTTCCCACTTTAATGTGCTCGCAGTATAATACAATTCCCAAATGTATGCTTAAATATTGCCGTTGATAAGAAAGCGCTTAAGAATGCTGCTACTGTTCCTTATCATAGGATCGAAAAACGAAACTTTTTTTCTGCTAAAACATTACGGAGAAAAATCTGTGTTTTGATGCAGTGACTTAAACAGGACTGGGAACTCGATTTCGCGGAATTCAATCTTTTTTTCAAACACGATCTTCAAAAATATAAAGTCAACCTTCATTATACTCGCGGTATTACGCCGAAGCGTGTGACGAGTGCCGGGGTCCATCATCTTACTATCCAAACTTGCTTGCAAGTGTAGGACGAAAAAATTACGATACAGACAGTCGGAAAGTCAGAGAAAAAAATTTGCAAGTGATCCAGAAATGTTCCTGAAACCTTGGGTTTCAGTACAACGAAATACTCCGCCCACTGGTACAAATATTTGTGAGTAATGAGTAATAATGTTTTGAAACCTATGCACTAATAGCTATTGAAAAGATGGAATGGTGGGTGGATCATAACTTTTTGTTCCGTTTTATTTTCTCCGTGTAGAGCGCGCCATTTCTTGACATTTCAGATGAATTAAGACGGATTCACGCTAAATGCAATTTTTATACCATGCGTTGTCGTACGAATTTCATCCGATTTTTGACGTAAACAGTAGGCGGAAATATCTTTTACGAAGTTCGAACCCTAACAATTTTGCTTTTTGTCCGATACTTCGCGAAAATCTTAAATTGCGATTGTTTCCTAAAATGGCGTGCAAAGTGACGTTGCTTCTATGTCATACTCATAACCTTAACCGTTCGTAACCTACGTCAGATAAATTTATGTACAGTAGGCTACAAAAAATCACATCGCAGTTGGTGTAAACACATCTTATTTGATAAAATACTGACGAGGTTAAACTTGCAACTGCCCAAAGAAGCAATAGCGGCATTTAGAAAATTTGACACCACCTCATTAGTCAGTTTATCAAGTGTCAAATTTACAGAGTCATTATAAAACCGTTTCAATTTCCTCAGAAACCAAGAGCGCAACCAGGGCCATGCCCCCCTCCAATCTATCCTGGACAAAAATAGGGATCTTGGTAATCATGATAAATACTTGTCATTGCGTGATTGTTTTCTTGCTGGGCTTGTGGGCATACTAAAGAGAAATACGATACAGCATTGCTTTTTGCGTTGGCCACAGTTGTGATGGCGCAGCCGCAATTGCCAGCGAGCGGTCAGGCGTCACTTCAGTTGTTCAAAACGAATCTCCGTTGGCATATTATTTTTAAAGTGCTATGTATTGCATAAATTTGAGCGCTTCTGGAGCTGTAAAAGTTTCAGCTATACAAAATGCTGAAAACGTTGCACGAAAAGTGATTAAAATGTTTAAGGCCAGTGCGAAGAAACCTGCGTTTTTGAAGTGCTGCATCAAAGAAGATGTCTCGAGTCAAGGAGAAGCAAAACGTTATCTTGTCGGCTTATGTGAAACCCGGTTTGTAGAACGCCATGTATTGATTCCGGCATTGGTGGCGGAAGCGGAGGGCCCTGGCCCTCCCCCACTTTTTTTCAGGGGGGGGGCTAATTTACGCGTTTATTTCTCTAATAGTACCTCTGCATGAATGTATTTAAAACTTAATAGGTAGGCTTGCCATACGCTAAAAAATGTCCAAGTGTCCTCTGATTGGCATTTTGAACAGTGAAGACATGTCAAAACATAGGCCTACTTACGCAGTTCAAACTACGGCCTGCAGACGTGGTGATTTTTTTGCTCTTCACTTGATTTTGGGAAAAAAATTGGGCTTTTGGCTCCCCCCCCCCGCCACTTTAGAAATGCTTCCGCCATCGCGGGATACCGGTGATGCACTCAAAATTAGGGGCAAAAAGTTTTAATAAAGTTTGCCCGACAACTGTTCAAAATGCACTAAAATGGTCAGTACAGTACGTGAATAATCAAAAATTTTCCAGGGAAGCATGCCCATATGGACCCTCTAGAGCAGACATGGGCAAACTACGGCCCGCGGGCCAAATCCAGCCCGCCGGTCCTTTTATTCTGGCCCGCCGGCACTTCCACACACTTAAGTTCCCACCGTGAATTGAGCGGAAGACCTTTTTTTTTCCTTTGGAGATTATAGATGGATGTGATTTTCAACAAAATAAGCCTCAACGGTGCAAAATTGGAATAAAAAACGAGGTGAAAACCTTTCATTTGGGAGATCACATTCGTACGTGGACCGTGATCTCCAAAAAAAAGTCTTCACCTTGTTTTCCAATCAGCGTGCGGCCGAATGCTTTAACAGTTTTTCCAAATCTGGCTCTTCGTGTGAAAATCTTGCCCACCCCTGCTCTAGAGCCTTTTTTTGTTCCTCAACTTGCTTCAAATTAATTCTGCCGGAAAAAAACTAAAAGTAATCGAAATTGCAATCGCGATTACAATTGATGTAATTGTAATTTTAATCAATTACAATAATTTTTTTTAGTAATCGTAATCGTAATTGTAATCAAATGATTAGGAGTAATTGTAATCGTAATCGATTACATGAGTTCTGTAATTGCCCCAAGTCTGGCCCCTGGACCCCCTAGAGTAGCCCTCCCTAAAAAAGCTTTGAATACGCCTCTGACAAGAAACATTGACGCTCTATTCCGGGTCTAAACGTATGACGTCTTTGTATTAGTTAACACTAAACCTAATTCAAATCTGCATCTCCCCACCAAAATTTTCTGGATCCGTTTCAGCTGTTGGTTAAGATTTTTTAAACTTCAGCCCCCCCCCCCCAATTAAAAATCCTGACTACGCCTATGTCAGGAACATCTTGATTGTAGGGTTTCGTATACAATGGTCAACCTCTTGATGGGCTTCTCAGCACCAAAAGTTTTCAACCTCTGCTGTAATTCACGAACCCATGGATTCAATGACGTCGAGTTGCATCATAATAAACTCTGATGGTTTCTTCCAATAAACATCAAGCAGCAATAACGAATGCACACAACAGGATGTATGCACCATACGCAATGCATTGCCGTGAAAAGGACGCCTATTCTAAATGTGTAGGTCTCCTTTTCACTCACCTACACATTTAGAATACGATCTTTGATTATATGGTTGGCTACTGACATGATAAATTGACAATAAACATTTAGAATATGACTTGAGTGTTGAGACAGAATATTCGTGATGAACGACTAAAAAGTATCAGGGGTGGGCAACCTTTTTAACACAAGGGCCATTTCGAAAAATGTAATAATTACTGGGGCCGTACTGCAAACATTTACAGGCATATCCATAAAAAATAAAATTGTGACGTCACTGTAAAAACTGCGACGGCACTATGCCGAGCTTCACAGTTGATCAGTCTAGCCTTTTTCTGCCTCTTTAAGCACATATGCGATCGACTGCGGCACCAGTGCGTTGCAAAATGCTATGATTGCGTTTAAATTGGAAATTAAAAGAGTAAAGGTTCCAACATGATGAGCAGTAAACACTCGCATAACTTTATGTGAGAGAAAATAGTTAAAAGAAAAGGGCCAAACAAAAAGTGGCAAAGGATCGCACGTTGCCCACCTCTGGTATTTACTGGGAGCAGAATTGAATGTCATTTGGCTTAGTTGCAAATTTTGATCGAGTAAAACTGTGTTGCTTGTACTTAATGTTGACAGTATAATTAAAAAGCCATTTTCTACCAGGAATTATATTGAAAAATGGGAAATAGTACCGTGGCTGCAATTGTATCAATCTGGTTGTTGGTAGTTGCTTACCATAATCCAAAGTTTGGCGATTGATGTATTCATTCGTTGTAGTCGAATTTGTTGAAAGGAGTGGATTTAAGTGTTGACAATATAATTAAAAAGCCATTTTCTGGCAGAAATTATGATGGAAAACTGGAAATAGTATCGCAACAGCTAGTTTGAAGATCCATACCCTTATGTTAAAAATTTGCCTTGTCGGTACCGTACCGGTATTGTTATGTTTTTGTACTCAAGAACTTTTAACGCTTCTAAATTTTACTTAAGGCTACTGCGTATATTTTTTGAAAATATTGTTGCTCAATGATTGTCATTTCGAAGTTAAAAGCCTATGACCGTCAAGTTAATTTATGTGTATATACTGTACTTATTTTTGGTGAATTCACGTCTCTCAAGATTATGTGCCTAAAATGCGAATTAGGCCGATTGAAAAGGCGTTAGATGTCGGATCGCATAGAACTTTTGAGCTCTTTCACACATTTGTTTAATATATCCCGGCAGTCGGCAGCACATAACGCAGTGGAGCACACCTTTAAAAAATGCTCAGCGTACACCACTGGTAGTAAGCAGTCTTTCCATGACTGTTGAAGTGAGTCTTGTTAAAGACAGAAACTTTTTAACCAAAGAATGTTAAATACTAGGCTATTATATGCGTGCACCTTGACATGAACACCTATTGAGACTATTTTATTGCTTTTAAGCATAAACCGATGCTGCTTCATTCGTTGTCTGTAGTTTTTCTAGTAAAGTCACATTTTTGCAAAAATAAAGTCACATTTTTAAGTTTTTTTGGTCACAAAAAATCGCTCTTGGTCATGAATCGGGCACATCAATATATATATATATTTTTTCTTTAATCCACCGAAGTGGTCACAGTACGCAAACACGCATGAAAACACGCAAAAATAGACTTAAATTAATAGACATGTCAAGATTAATTAATTCATAGGCTTTAAATGAAAAACATACAATTATAAGCAGTAAAACAGGTTCGATATCGCGGAATGGAAATCTTGTATATTGCTGTGTTTTTCTGCCAAAAACCTAGAACGTATTTTCTTTTTTAGATCTACAATAATGTCATCCAAACAAAAATCAGCCTCATCAAATACAATACTATTTCGGTGTAACCAAATGGAATGTTTTGCAACGTTTAAAAGAAAAATGATCGCAGCTTCTTGGCTTTGACTTACTTGTAATTGGTCAAAAACATATTGTACATCCAAATACAAGCAAGTCCGACTGATGGATTAGCAACATAACCAGTTAATATCAATATTCTTTTATCAGAAATTACTACTATGAAGGAAACAGTGCGTTACCATTGTTTTGGTAAACTTATTTTCTTAATTGAAAAAATAGAATGTTTGTGGTACCTAGAAGACAGAAAAAAAAAATCGTTCGCCCTTTTGTTTACCCCCGACGCAATATTTTGATATTTTGTATGTAAGATCTATCACCACAATCTGTCATATTCGGTTTCTTCGTTTTCCGATTCGATCAGCCTCCGGTACTGTAGGGATCACCCATTTTGCAGTCACTACACTAGTTGTTAGTAAAGTAGCCTGCAGTTATAGTTCCCCTAGTTTATTTTGCTATCAGCTTGTTTTTTGATACGTGAATGGTTGAAATGAATACCGGCAATCATTATTTTCTTAAGACCTATCCAGGGACGTATTTTACAGAAACAACAAATCTTGCTAAGTGACTGAAATATACCAGACTTTTGATGGCTTTGGCGGTTTAGCGACTGCGTTTAAAATTTCTCGCTACGCTACTGGACTTATCATAAGATTATAACTGTTCTTAGCAAACCATATTATTTTTTATCCACTGTATTTAGTTGTACAGTTTTTTAGTTCAGCGCTTTTGATTTCAATTTGCGTCAGGAGAGAGCGTTGTATGAGGTACATTATTATTTTTGTTGTGGTATTATTCTGTGGTGTAATTACGTTAGTGCGTAAGAATCAGGTGATCGTCAAATATAACTCGTTTTACAAGAGAGTAGTCTACGTATCGAGAATAAAACCTGTGATAAACAACTGGAGTTTGGTTTTCAATTCCGTTATGGTAATTATGTTGCTTTCAACTTTTACTTCCTTCATTATCTCAGCAGGTGACCACGAGGTGCATTGGTTAAATTACATATTTGTATTTATTACAACAACTGGTGACGAAGGCTATGACAATGTTATAAGGTTACTGAATCACATAGTTTCAGATGACTGGGCGTAATCTTTCTCTCTGAAATACGCCCCAAGATGATTGTCAATCAACCAACTGTGACCAAATAGAAAGCAAACAATCCATGCAGTTCTTTGTACAAAACAACGTTGCTGATGTTCGAGCAGAATTCGAGATTATAATAGTGAAGTGTATTGGTAGATCAGATGTAAGCAAAGAAGATATATTATGCACAAAAGTCACCAAGGATAATCAACATGCAAACAATTAATAGGATTTTGTCTTCCCTAATTGCTATTCGAAAGCATAAATGCGTGTTTGGTAATCAGAATTTACCCGTGCTAGCAAACGGCAGTTAGCTCAAATGAAATAGAAATTCATTGCAGATGTCAGCACATTACAAAAATTAAGACAAAGACACGAAAAAACAGCAAGGTTACAATCCATTAACACCTACAGGGAGCTGCGAAGTGACCACGCAAGAGGGTCTTCGAGTCAAGCACAGTCGTTAAGCACGGGCTATCGCAGCGGGAAATCTGGGTTCTTGATTTCTGGGCTGGTCAAAACGGCACATTGTCGCCGGCGGTTCGCCATTGCTGCGATGTTTCTTCGGAGAGAGTTGCTCAGGCGCAAAACCGCATAGATGGACCCCGCCACTCGTTACATGCTTCGGCGTAATAGCGCGAGTATAATGAAAAATTGATTTTGATATTTTTATCTACCTCCGCTGTATAGAAGCAGACGCTCTATCTTACATTTCGGCCATTCAAGCAAGAAGATTGAATACAGTGGTGACGCCAGCCAGAAATTTCGGGGAGCAAACAGTAGTTCGACGGTCAATCTCCAAAAAAAAAAGTAGATCTCTATAAAAGATGGTCTTTGGAGTTTGTCGATACTTTCCAGCATATCTTGTAGCCCATATGGTTTCCTTCGCAAGCTAATCAAGAATTACCGTTTCAGTGCGCCTATTACAAAACAGTACAGTATATTTTTCATCAACAGTACAACACGTTAGCGATAGGGAAAGCACTAAGAATATGCTAAAGCAGCGGTTCCCTAACTTTTTTCAGATCATATTTGAGATTGAGAGTATAAATTAAGAAAATGCTATACTTTCCGGGGCTGCACCCCGGACCCCGGTTGGGTACGTTACTGCTCTCCCCCAAAAATCCTTGCTTTATTTATGACACAAAAACCTGCCTAAAACGAAGCTAATGAAGTTTTCGAAATTCTTCGGTTGATAATAATTTTTGTTCATCATGCTGGTAGTATGCAAACACGCAGAACGCCCTCCACCACTGTTTTAATTTGGTCTCTGACCAATGACATCGCCCCAGGAGCGTATTTACGGGGGGGAATTTTGCCATGCCCCCTCCCCCTTTTGACTTTGCTTTTTAATAAAAAAGAACAAATGGTGCCAACTGCCAAGTGACTGAAATATGCCAGACTTTTTTGATGGCTTTTGTAGTTTATGGCTAGGGGCGTATCCAGGGTGGGTGGGATGAGGGGTATGTGTTTATTTTACCAGCCTTTTTCAACTATGTTTTTGATAAATACAATTTTTCGATAATTTCCAACCTCTTCGATAACAATAGGCCTTACGCCTTAACCACGCATAATCGAAAATGTGCGCAGTGTTGCCAGATTTTTTCGGTAGTTTAAAGCACAAATCCACTGCAAAAGTAGCAAATTGCCACAAAAAGTAGCCCAAATAATTTTTTAACGAAACAATTAAGCACACGTTTTCCACTTACAAACATATCTGAAACAAAAAGAGAAGTTAATTGCTGTACATCAATCCTTAGCTTGTGGGCTGACTGATTTAACTGCAAGGAAGCGAAGAGATTTAAAATCACTGCAAATTGGAAATATATCATCTACTACATGTGCACATAGGTCGCAAGATTAAAAAGCGGTAATGTAGCAGCAGTATCTGTCAAATTCCACTGTGGTAAAGTACTAGTATAATACAATCGCAATAACATAGTGTTCACTGTTCGCTTTGGGATTAGAGGTAACGTCATGGATTCAGGAAAATTTTTCTACATCTATGCATGTTATAATGTTTGAGGATTACACTGTATTATACACTACTGGAACCAGTATGCCGCTACCTATGAGACGTTATGACGTTCTTTCATTTGGTAACAGTTGTTACAGCTTAATTCCCAAAAATGGTGACTATAACTGCGCTAATAATTTACTTTTCTCCAAAAGTACTTCAAATTTGCAGTAAAGCAGCCGTAATGAGTTAATTGTCAAAAATATTAGGATCTTGTTAGGATTGCACCGCAGACAGAATATAATTCCACTGTTCCGAACGGAACCCCTAATGTAGAGCTATTGATGGAATAGATTCAAAATTCCGTCTGGAGTGCGGATTTAACAAAAGACAAACATTCTCATATAGGCTAATAATAACAATCTAGAATGTAATTGCCATCTCAACAATAGAAGCTACCAAAACCTCACACGTGCAATCTGTCGCTAAACAGCTAAATAATGAGTTATTGCAAGGAACTTTGCCCATTCTCAATGTAAATAAAACTGAAAATAACAAAATTTACACTCACAGAAAATTTCTAAAACCATAAGAATGTTTTGTCAGTACTGGACTGGTACTTCAAGTCTGGACCAGACCCCATTAAGCAAAATCCATTGTAAATTCATTTCAAATTATCAAACCCCTTGTTAAAAATTTGCACATCTTTAGCAATTAGTGTGACTTAAAAGCCCACATACACAAGCTAGACCTAAAAGCTTTCGTAGTAAGATCAGGTCCAGACCTAAAGACATTCAGTAATGTGTTTTTGCTGCTAATATAGCTCTACCGATGTGGGTAGAAAAGTCGTAATCAAGTATTCACCAATATTCATCTACAAAACTACACCACTGCCTCATTTAGTTCATTTTCTTCCTCAGCTGGTTCATTTCCTCTCACATTTCATCTTTAAAATTTACACTATTAAAATATAATCTTCTTGTGACGTCACACTCTTGAGCATCCTAAAAATAAGAACCAACAATAATTTTCTAATTGTATTGTTAAGCAACCTCTTATCTTGTTTTCGGAAAACCAAAGAAAAGAATCTACCGCATATACGAAGAAAAGTTATTCAAAAAAAGCTATTAACTCTGGAATCAAAATTAGCCCAAAACAAAAAAAAAATAGCAAGCTGCTTAAAAGAAGTAGCCCAAAAAGTCGCAAGTTTTAAAATTTATGCGCGAGAATGCTTTAACAGTAGCCCAATTTGCGACTTTTAGCCCAATCTGGCAACACTGAATGTGCGAACAAAATGCACCATATTTGGTGAAGTACTCAGAATTAGGGTCAAAAAGTTTAAACAAACTTTGCCTGAAAAATGTTCAAAAAGCACTAAAATAGCCATTACAGCATGTAATATTTCAAAAATTTCTCGAAGGAGCATACCCCCTAAAGCATTTTTTGTTTTTCCATCTGCTTCAATTAGCTCTGCTGAAAAAAACTACGCTGAAAAAATATGGCGAAATTATGCTCCTCCCTCTTATCAAAATTTCTTGCTACGCCACTGCATCGCCCCGTGAACAATAAATGCCATTTTTGCAGCATTGTCTTGTTACGTGGGTTCAGAATTCAGGCAAAATAGCAAACAAAAACATCCCCCCCAGTAAAAATTTTTTACTTTGCACACTGACTATGACCATTTTAAGATAAAAGACTTTGTGTTTTTGAAAAGAAGGTTGTCACAGCAACACTACGGGCCCTAAAAGTTTACACTTTACAGCACAAGCTTTCGTAAAAGCTTGAAATTTTCGCTGCACACTTCAGTCTCTTCTGCGGTACACAGTTTGGGAAGCGCTGGATTAGGCTACACCCGAAACTCATACAGTCTCAGTTTTTTTCCAGTTCACTCCGTAGGCTTTCTTTTCATTTTTTTGCGATTACTATCCGTGTAGCAGTAGTGTGGAAGTCCTATACACCGGAGTTTCAAAGGTAATCAATGAAAGTTTTCACACGTGTACACTCTTCTATTCTTTGAGTCATCACTTTAAAAACACGTTTCATCACTACAACACCTGCGACGAACCGCGAAAGTGGACTTAGTAGTTGTAGTGAAAGCTTCTACTGGGGTAAAAATGTGACTTCCTAAGGAGTTCTTAAACTCAGGTCTTCAAATTATTGACATCAGGTAATAAAAAATATTTCAAGGCAGATTAGAAGTTATGGAAAAATATCCTTACACTTAATCTAATGTACCCCTTGAAAAGTCGAAATGTACCCCTGGGGGTACAGTACCCCAGTTTGGGAACCCCTGGTTTAACGTAACTTACTGTTGAAAAAATTTCGTTCTCACCCTTAAAAAAATACGCAAAAATTTCTGCAAGCTTTAAGTGTTGAATTTACAGAATAGCAAAAAAATCCACGCAATATCTCTTTTTAGACGTATTTTAATTTAAGGTGCAAAAATCGGTATTCGCAGCCTGCTTCCCTTTTATGTTCAGACAGTGAAAACAAGCTAGAAAGTTTACTCGTTGTGCAGTTTGGGAAAAGCATTCAATGGCTCTCTCCTTTTAAGTAGGCTGATGCATTGGTGTCCGGCAACTCCACACAATAGCAATTTAGTCCCTTTGGCACAAAGAAAGATAGAAAAAAGCTAAAATAAAAATTAAGTTTATCATACTGTCGCTAAAATTCATTGCGACAAATTTCATTTCGCAATGAAACTGAACTGTTTCGTCAATTTTTGCTCTTCAGGTGTTTAATATTCACGTAAATTCAACTAGATAATAATTTATTTCATAGAAATTAAATTGGTTTCACTCAGAGAAAAAATTGGTTGCGCAACCACAGAAATTGGTTGACTCAACCGAATTCTGTGTCCAAATAATTTTATTGGTTGATTTAATGAAAAAAATTGCAGACATAATTGGTTGAGGTAACTAATAATATTTGTTGCTTTAATCAAAATTATTGTGAAAAAAAAAATTTTTGAGGCGCATTTAACCCAGACATTTGGTTGAAGCAACCATTATTATCAGTTGAAACAACCAAAAATATTCGCAACATTAACGAAGTATTCGATTAGAAACCAAAAAAATTTCCATTTTCCAATGAAAAAAAAAATGCTTAAATTAACCATAAAATTTGGTCACGCCAACCAAGTTCTGTGTCCAATTCACTAAATTGGTTGATTTTAAGCAATAAATTTGGTTAAGTTTATCAAAAAATATGGTCAATTCAAACAAACGTCACCAAAAAATTGGCCAATCAAGTCATAAATTTGGTTAAATCAATTTTATGTAATTGGTGAAGTTATATCAAAATATTAGTTCGTTTAAATCTTGATTTCGATTGACACAACCAAGTGAAATTGTGAAACTAAACATTATGTTTCGTAATTTCAAGCGCTAATTTTGGTTAAAACAACTCCATGAGATGGTTAAACCAAGCAAACTACTTAGTCATACCAAGTGTTTGTTTTGGTTGAATCAACCAAGTGTAATGGTTAAATCAAACCAAATGTATGGTTACTTCTAGCGCTTATATTGGTTTAAGCAACTGTTTGAAATGGTTAAACCAAGCAAAATATTTAGCTATTGCAAGTGTATATTTTGGTTGAATCAACCAAACGTAATGGTTAACTCAAACCAAATGTTTGGTTCTTTCTAGCGCTTATATTGGTTAAAACAACTGTTCGAAATGATTAAACCAAGCAAAATATTTAGTCATACCAAGTGTTTATTTTGATTGAATCAATCAAACGTTATGGTTAAATCACACCAAATGTTTGGTTCTTTCCAGCGCTTATATTGATTAAAACAACTTCATAAAATGGTTAAACCTAGCAAAACATTTAGCTATTGCAAGTGTTTATTTTGGTTAAATCAACCAAGCGTAATGGTTAAATCAAACAAAATGTTTGGTTATTTCAAGTGCTTATATTGGTTGAAGCATTTCCATGAAATGGTTAAACTAAAGAAGATATTTACTTATTGCAAGTGTTTATTTTGGTTGAGTCAATCAAACGCAATGATTAGCTGAAACCAAATACTTGGTTGCTTTCAATCAATCAATCAATTTTCTGGACCCGCTTATCCTTGGGGGGTCGCGGGGGCAGCAGCTCAAGTTGGAGCCTCCAAGCATCTCGATCCTCTGCAACAAAGGATAGATGCTCTGCTGGGATGCCAAGGCGAGACCAACTAAGATCTTCTACGTAATCTCGCCATCGAGTTCTGGGACGGCCTCTAGGCCTTCGACCAATCGGTGTTGAACAGAGCAGTTTTTTGGCTGTTCTTTCCTGGGGCATTCGTGTCACATGTCCATACCAACGCAGTTGCGATTTTTCTAGTCGGAGAAGCAGCGATTCGATGTTTAGAGATTCACGAATATCTGCACTTTTAACCTTGTCCAACAAGATCAAACCGCTAATTCTTCGCAAGAATCCCATTTCGGCTGCTTGAACTCGAGACCTCACTTTCTCATTCATGATCCAACACTCATGGCCATAAGTCAAAATAGGAACATAGACCGATCTGAAAATGGATAGCTTTGCCTTGGTGCAAAGCTCCCGTTTCAGTACCACAGATCGGTGGAGCTGGCGCATTACTGCACTTGCTTTTCCGATGCGGATATCCAATTCGCTATTTTGTCTGCCGTCACTTGTGAATGAGACGCCGAGGTACTTGAATTTCTCTGACTGTTTTAGTGGTACTCCATCAATTTGGAGAGAGCACTGCTTTGGTTGTCTGGACAGGCACATGGTTTCTGTTTTTGTTGTACTGATTTTCATTCCGGCAACAGAGCATGCATCCGAAAACCTGTCAAGAGCTTGCTGGAGACCATTTTGGGTAGAGTCGAGTAGCACGAGATCATCTGCAAATAACAGACGTTGTACAGTGCATTCACCGATCTTTACTCCGCCACAAGACTCACTGTTCTTAACTATTCTATCCATATAAATAAGGAACAGAATAGGTGAAAGAGAGCAGCCTTGCCGTAGTCCCACACTTACTCTGAAAGGTTTCGTCGTTGCACTGTTAACACGAACACAGATCTCGGAATGCATGTACAGCGACTTAATGGCAGTTAGTAACTGGCCATCAATGCCATACTGCAACAGCACCGCCCAAAGCTTGTCTCTAGGAATGCGATCATATGCTTTTTCAAGATCAACAAAACATGCATTGACCTCTTTTGCATATTCCCACGACTTCTCAAAGATTTGCTGCAAGGTAAAGATCTGATCCATTGTGCTTCGGCCAGGACGAAAGCCACACTGAGCATCTGTTAGCTTAGGCTCGACTATTTCACGGCATTTCTTTTCAAGGCATTTGGCATAGACCTTACCCGGGACACTGATGAGAGATATGCCCCTATAATTGGTGCATTTTCTCTTGTCTCCTTTCTTGTGGATAGGTATTATCACACTAGTTTGCCATTGCTTTGGCAAACTAGTGTGATAATACCTATCCACAAGCTTTTAGTTGCTTTTAGCGTATATATTGGTTGAACTAGCCAAGTGAAATAGTGAGACGGAACAAAACATTTAGTTATTGCAAGTGTTTATTTTTGTTGAGTTAATCAAAGTCCAGTGGTTAACCCAAGCCAAAGGATTGGTTACTTCTAGCGTTTATAATGGTTGAAACAACTGCATGAAATGATTAAATTAACAAAACATTTAGTTATGCCAAGTGGTCATTTTGGTTAAATTAATCAAACGCCATGGTTAGTTCAAATCAAATGTTTGGTTAGGTTACTTCTAGCGCTTATATTGGTTGAACTATTTCAGTGAAATGGTTAAAATAAACAAAATATTCAGTTACAGCAAGTGCTGATTTTGCTTAAATTAACCAAACGTAATGATTAACTTAAGCCAAATGTAATGATTAAATTGAACAAAACGTTTATTCGTAGCAAGTAATTTAATATTTTGAATCAATCAAATGAAACAATTAACTTATGCCAAGTTTTAATGGTGGCAAGCGTTTGCATTGGTTTTTCAAACAAAATGTTTAATTAAATATTATAATTAGGTAAATCACGTGCAGTTTTAGTAAATCAAATAAAAGTAAATGATAAGTCAGTCAAATATTGTTTATTTTCAGGTGTTTGTTCAATTTAAACGATTAAATTATACATAATATGTAGTTATAATTGCAAGTGTACACCACCCAAATAAAAATTAGATTTAGAATAAAGCAACCAAGAAAATAAAAGCAAGTGCCGGTATATGCATTTTACTCCACTATTGTCACATTCAAGACTATGCGTATGAATTACTAGGCCCTAAGCTGGATTAGCACGGAAAACCAAACTGTAGCGGAGCCTAGTTTGGCTCCACTTTACTCAACTTGCAAAGTCAAGCTGCTCCACTTTGCTTTTTCGTGTAAACCCAGCTTTAGGTAAAACCACGCCTTTCTCTGAATCCTGACTTTGTGATACTGTAAAAACGCATGTTTCCTTAATCAAACCAAACGTTAAACCCAAAGGAAAAAATAAAAAAAAACGCGTCACTCAAACAATTCAGAAGCCAATGAATCGTAAATGCTCAGTAAGCGAAATCCGGCCATGAAAGTGTTACACTACGAATGATGAATGTACATTATTTTCGAATATCGGACTAATGAGCAATTGATTTAATTTACTCGTATCAAAACAAAATTCATTGATCTCCTTGTACGAAATACGTGACAACGTGACATTTGATGAGTGATTGCCGACGAACAGACTGTTGGGGTTCTACTAAACACCGCAAAGGACGACAAAGGACCTCAAATTGATGTACTAAACACCGCAAAGTACGACAAACGACCCTAAAACCCTAATCCTAACCTAATCTAACCCTAGTCCTAACCTAACCCTAAAACTAACCCTAATTTAAAGTTCTTTGTCGTTCTATGTTATGGTATGAAAGTCCTTTATTGTTCTTTGCGGTATTTAGTACATCAATTTGAGGTCCTTTGTCGTCCTTTGCAGTGTTTCAGTTCTTTGCGGTGTTTAGTGGGACCGCGTAAGCACCATTTATAGTAAAAACCGTTACTACAAAATGTAGTTAATCAATCGTCCTTCCGCGATGTAAGTTCAAGCGTCCTTATTGCCAGTACTGACCTTTTCTGAGATTGATTAAAGCATTACATTACAACTAATATAAAATGACGATGACCTTAAACTGAACTTACTGCGACGCTTTTCGTGTTTGAGACTGAAATGAAAGAATCGTCAAAGTTGCTTAAATCATTCCACATTGCTTTCTGAAAAGCAAAATAACATTAATACAACAAAATTACCACTGGATGATTAATGTTATCTATTTCTCTTAAAGACTATGAATGAATTTAACATTTACGAAAGAATTAAAGTATCTTTTTGCAAGCGAATGCTACGTTACTGTATTTCTCTCCTTTCTAAAACATGCAGTTGTAGCCTATGTTGAATCAAATGCGTCATACCACGTTGTTACAATAATAAAGATAAGAATCATGCGCGTTGTTTATAAGGCGGTCTGACTAGAAATGCGTGATGGAAAAGCAGGCATAAATCACATGGGTGGGGAATTAGGGGCAGCCGAAGCTAGAGCATAACAAACAGTTTATCAGTCTGTTGCAATACACACAGTTTATATAAGATTCAAGAAAACATTGTTTACTTAAGATTCGAGAGAATATAAATTATTTGCTGTAGCGTAGTCATTTCTATTTGTGTCAAAACGATCACGTCTTCACTACCGGTACCAATCTTCAAAAACATGCAAAATATAACCTTACCTTCAAATTTTTCTTGATATTGTTGCAGTCCCATTATTTCTAATTGCTTTTTCACAAAATCATGCATGTTGAGTTTCTCTAAGTATAGATAAATATATTTTTAGGCTTAAATTGCAGCAGTTTGAACTAACCATAACGATGCGTTTACATCTGCGTACTTGTGATCGGAAAGTTTGGTTTGTTATGATAGTGATATGGGACTTCTATTTTGAGCAACGTTGTGCAAACTTTGTCAGGTTTGTAATATTAAATCCTGTCTGAAATTATTTGAACAATGTAGGCCAGGGGTGGCCAACCATTCTGATGCTAAGAGCCAGATTTCTTTCCGCTCTTTAGCAAAGAGCCATATCATACACTCAAGGGATAATGATCGCACTAACATCATCGTACCTCTTGAAACTATACATGCTTTTGCTTGGTTAGACTAGTAGTAGCCTATACCGGCCGGTTAGCTCAGTTTGTAACATCGCTATCGGTGCGGGCGGTCTGGGATTCGTTGCCTCGGCGGTCTGGGTCAAAGCAGACACGCATAACTTACTTGCTTTAGTGTTACCCAGGCTCAAAGCTGCGGAGATAACAATTCAGATGGCTGAGTGGTATGAGCGTTCGCCTCTGGAGCAGCAGACTCGGGTTTGATTCCGAATCGGGTCAAACCAATGACTTTAAAATTGGTATTCACAGCTTCCTTGCTTGACGCTCAGCATTAAAGGAACAGTTAGGAGAACAAACCGGCAAGTTTAGTTGTTGTGCTGGTGGGAAAAGCACTTAGTGGAATTCCCCCATCTTGGTGTGGTAAACAGGTGGCCGCCAACTTCTAAGCGAGCTCGTTATAGCTTTTCAATCGCTTTCTCGCGTTGGGAGGATAAACTTGTACTAAGTACAAATAGATGGTCCCCACCACTCGTTAACGCCTCGTCGTAATTCTCTAACAAAGAGATTATTACACGATAATGCACCTCATGCGTTGCCAAACGCAACATGATCACAGAACGAGGCGCTGGTGACAGAAGAAATACGGCATGTGAAAAAGAGCCGCATAAAACTTGACTAAGAGCCGCATGCGGCTCGCGAGCCGCAGGTTGGCCACTTCTGATGTAGGCCTATTGAAAGTCCTTGAAGTGATCTAAAATCAAGTAGCAAACTCAGTTTCGCAATCGCCAAGTGCTCTCAGTCGGCTAAATAGCAGCTGGCCCAAGTAATTTTTAATTACTGCAGCAATTACCTGTAGTAAACTTCATTACTAGAAATTAGGAAAGTGTCAAACGACGTTAGATTAATTACTCGTAGGCAACATTACAGATCAACAACAACTACTTATTATTATTATATTTTTTTTATTATTCTTGGCATATTTATCTCGACTATCACGAGAAAGCGACGAAGCGCTGTACGAGCTCGCTTAGGAGCTGCCGGCCATCTGTCTACCACAGTAAGATGGGGGAATCCCGTTAAGTGCCTTTTCCAACGGCACAACAAGTAAACTTGCCGGCTTTCTTCACACTGTCCCTTCAATGCTGAACGTCAAGTAAGCTGTGAATACCAATTCTAAAGACATTGGTTTGACCAGACTCGGAATCAAGCCCCTAGTCTACCGATCCAGAAGCAGACGCTCTTACCACTCGGCCATCTGATCGGTTAGCGTAGTCATTTCCATTGAAATCTATAGAATCTATTCTATTGAAATCTATAGTAGTCAATTCTATAGAAATGACTACGCTACTGCAAGCTTGCACCGAAAAGTTTTTTCAATAATCGTGTAGTACACTGTGCATTACCCTACAATTAACTACTTTTCTACTAAAAAGTTCAAAATGCAATTAGAATTACTCTTTAACCTATTACCAGTACAAAAATAATTAAACTGGAGCTGAACCGCAAAACAAACGTGAAAAATAATGAATGAGACGGAAAATTGACTATTCGCTTTGCGGTAAGTGTGATATTATTACGTAATGTAACCGCTTTTGCAGGTCTCTGTAACGCAAAAACTTTCACCAATCAACAGTTTCAGTCAATCCAAAAATTTATTGCGTTCCAATATAATCAATTGTCTTTCACAATGGACACCCGGGGTGCACAACCACTGCACATCCAGCCCCATCTTTAACTTTTTTAACTTTACTCATTGATTCGAAAAAGGATTGCAAGCGCAATATGCGCGTATCAACGAAACAAAAAAAAAAATGCCACTCACCGTAATTTGTTCTATTTCTTGATTCATTGCAAAAAAAGATCTATTTACACTCAAGATTCAAGTATTGAAATTTAAACTTTACGAAACACAGTTTATCCCCTTCCACAATCAACCTTGTATTCAAATAGAAACAAAAACCAAATTTAGACATCAACTGTGCACCGAATCAATATTGCATCAGCCCAGCTCAAACGAATAATAATAATAATGTCAAAACAGTATTTTCCATCAAATAGTTTTTTCTGTTGTTTTTTCAGAAAAACTTTATGACAACTCTGCAGATGCGTTATTAGAAAGTGGTCAAATTACAAACACTTGGCTACATAAAAGGAAATAGGAAATGGACTGAAATTGGGCGTCGAGAAATCATTAAAGCTGGACCTATGTGACCCTGGTGTCACAGAGTCGGGCTTACTAGCGCGATAAAAGCAATTATCGATATTCTCTGATTGCGATTGCCGGTTCGGCAGACGGCGCTGACTTAACTTAGCAATATTTCCCTGCAATTTTTTATTATACAACACGTATTGGTTCCTTATTCACATAGATTTCAAATATAAAAAAATACAAGAATTAGAATGCAAGCAACTAAGAAATAAAAACAATATTACATTTTTCTCAACTACTCACATCAGATTCGGAATCAAAATTACTCAACAAGGTCGCTCCTTTTATACCCGGATTCTTGACTTTATGTTACCACTCCAGGGTTAATAGATTTTCGGATGCATGCTCTTTTGCCGGAATGTAAATCAGTACCGGTACAATGAAAACAGAAACCATGAGCCTGTTCAAGCAACTAAGGCAGTGCTCTCTCCAAGTTGGTGGAGTACCATCAAAACAGTCGGAGAAATTCAAGTAGGCCTACCTCGGTATCTCATTCACATGTGGTGGCAGACAAAATAGCGAATAGGATATGAACAAGTGCAGTAATACTCTAGCTTTGCCGATCTGAGGTATTGAAACGCGTGCTTTGCACTAAGGCAAAGCGATCTATCTTCCGATCAGTATATGTGTTCAAATTCTGACATATGGCCATGAGTGTTGGTTCATGAATGGGAAAGTGAGATCTCGAGTTCATGCAGCCGAAATGAGATTCTTGCGAAGAATTAGCGGTTTGACCTTGTTGGACAAGGTTAAAAGAGCAGATATTTGTGAATCTGTAAACATCGAATCGCTGCTTCTCCGACCACAAAGATCGCAACTGCTCTAATATGAACATGTGGCGCGAATGTCTCAAGAAAGAGCAGCCAAATAAATGCTCTATTCAACACCAATTGGTCGAAGGCCTAGAGGCCCTCTCAGAACTCAATGGCGAGGTTACGTTGAAAATCCTACTTGGTCCCACCTTGGCATCCCAGCAGAGCATCTACCCTTTGTCGTAGAGGATCGAGATGCTTTGATGCTTCAGCTCGAGCAGCTGCCCCTGCGACCCTTCGACGATAAGCGGGTCGACAAAAATTTGTAAATTACGATATCTGCGTAACCTATTTAAACATAAGAATCTTCGTAAAAAAGCGTGTTTGTTTGCGCACAGTCGAACTATTATGCTGCCTAAATATTGGGGAGGGGGGGACATTTATTCTTTGGTCCCCTCAAAGCAAATTTATTGGGGGGTCCGTACCCCCCCGTTCCCCCAGGAATCTACGCCTATGGCTGTGAAAAAAACAACAAAACCCTTCTTTTGCAAACATCGGCTATGCTAGCCTATGCTGACGTCACTTCCTGATAGTTTGCAGCAGCGCAAACGTTTGTTCACGCATTCTCACTTATTCAAGCAAAAACATAAAAAAACATTAACTTGGTTACTGAAAACATGAAAGGAACATTAAAGCAATCATTTAAGGAACAGTAGCAAAAGCATTTATGGAATCATTAAAACATGATAACACTATAGCAGTTAATGACCAGCAATTGCAAAAACTGCTAAAATTAAATTTACTACCTTCTCTAATTTCAAACTTTTAATATTAAATAAGTTTCTACCACGTATAAACCAACTATTAACTCCCAACGAAAAACAAATAATACAAACAACAATGTATAGCGGAAATTCATTACAGCGCATTTGGACATTTTCAAATGAACTCCATATTAAAAGTGTCATCAGCAATGACGAATATGTATTTGTCAATAAGCAACAAAATTTGGCCTTGCAGGCAATTTGACAATGTCTTCTCCGGACCATTTTAAACTTGTCTCTTTGCCATATTATTCTTTTTGTAATATCCGGTATATCAGTTTTGACTCGTCAGCGCTGATAATAAACTCGTAAGCGCTGATAATAAACTCGTAAGCGCTGATAATAAACTCGCAAATGCGTGACCAGACGGAATTTACGATTACTCGCTGCGAAGCGATTGGGCGACATTACACGCTGAGGGTGCACTCGCAGCGTGCAAAGTCGCTTCGTGTTCGACTTCATGACCCAAACCACTATATCAAAAAATACATAGCATTGGTTGGAGAGAACTTGTGACACCCATCTATAACGCCCTCTGACTAACACATTCTGGGTTTGCTTGATTAGTGTGACGTTTAAAGGTAGGTTTACAGAAACGACCGATATGAGGCGACGCAGACATTGTTTTCTTCTTTTATCCTGACATGCAGCTTGACTCAGCAAATTTAGCAAAGTGGAGCCAAGCTGCTTGCCATTATAGAAAAAATAAGGACTCACTAAGCTGGGCTCTGCTTCGCTTCACTGTTTGTGAATAAGTAAACATTTGTAATGTTCTCAAATACGGTGCCAAATTTATATGTTAGTATTGATTATGCGTGAATGCAACAGCCAAAGTTAAAACAAAAAAGTGTGATTAATAAAATGAATTGTAAGCAACTATTTAAAAATGAAAAGCGTTTTTTAGGGGAAGATGAAAATTTTGATGGTGAAACAGCATCATTAGACAAGACGCCAGTAAATTATTGGCTCTCTAAAAAGCTTAATTCCAAGCACTCTCGACTCAGACATTCCATTTCTGGTTAGAGGGGAAACTTTTTGTTATAGCGACACTAATATGAATGTGCTACCTCAGGCCTACTTATAGTTTCACTACCATATAAATTTACCGCACGGCGATCTTGTTGAATCAGGGAGAATATTGTTTTTCTTTTCTGAAAGATTCAGTTGTGCGTTTCATGATTATCTACGTTATTCTTGCTGACGTGATCGTATTCTTGCTGCGTTATTCTTGCTACGTTTTCTTGCTACGTTATTCGTGCCTACGTTATCGTATTGTTAGTCTTCAATATACCTTTCCAAATTTGCTGTTAGATAAGGGTTCGTTTATCACAGGGCAAGCTACATCATTTCTGTGGTTCAGCCAATCAACATTTTCTTTTTTAAACGCTTGTGTTTGCTTTATCGTAGTCATTTCAGTACCTTTTGATATTTATTAATATTATTTTCATAAAACTCCATAAAAACTAAAGTGTATACATTGCAGAAGCTACAACATTTTCAATTTTGGTTTTGTACTTTGGTATTTGTGGTTTTTCACGCTTAATGTCTTTATCTTCTTTCTTGACTCATGGGAGTAGCAAGAAAAATGATTTTAGGCTATTTTAGTTAGAAAATGAAGGATTTATTCATATTTGTTCAAAAGTAATAAATGTTCAACTTATTTACCACAAGAGCTGCGAATAAATTGGTTTCTGCACAGAATGTAGGAGGAAAATTTCGGTAAACAATTACATATTCTTAAAATTTATATACTTTTAATTTGAGTTTTCGGTTTCCTGGCGCTGATCTTGGGCCTTTGTAACAAAGAAACCTTATACACCGTTGCGATGTTTTTATTAACTTCTCAATTCGAAATTACTCACCACGTTCGGGCCAAATGTGTTCTTATCAAATTTAAAAGTCGGCATAATAGTTGCAATTGTGTGAAATTGGTAAACGCGATAAGACTACCTAGCAACAATTAAAAATAACACTTATTATGCAAAGAACAAGATTTAAATAAAACGCAAGGTTTTAAGAACTTTTCACCATCAAAACTTTACAAGGCTTTCACAGCAGTAATAGAAGTAAGTATCTTACTTGCGAATGCCTTATTTTCTTAATCTAACCTGTATTAACCAACAGTAGGCAAAATCACTTTTTCCCCGGCGAAGATGTCAGAACAACCCCCATCCTCGGCTGGGGGAGAGCGAGTATGCCCCGTGTTGTTTAACACAGATTAAGTGAATGAGGTAGGACATGAATTAATTGCATTTGTAACTAAGATACTTACTTCTATTACTGTAGTGAAAACCTTACAGAGTTTTGCTTGTAAAAGGTTCCTGAAATCTTGGAATTAAAAAAAAGATTTAACTTTCTTGTTAAGAATCATTTGCTTTATTTGTTGATACGTGTTTACCAAACTCGAATTCTATTTACTTGCTCTAAATGTGTGGTAAGCAAATGTGAAATGAGGTTTGTAAGCCAAGCTGTTCGTAATTAACTTCAGAGGGAAATGTTCGATAACACCTCTTATACACCGCATGATGTTTCGACTTGTTAATATGGCGCCATTTCATTGCTTTAGGTAACTGAAAATATTTGAACAACAACGCAAAATGAAAGCTTTTTACGGATTACCAATATACATGATTTATTGTTTTTGTTTTTTAAGCAAATGTTTCACAAATACTGTATAATGAGGGACAGCAATAAGCATGTTGTAGTATGATTGCAAAGCCACTTCATTTTCTTATTCTAAAAATCATAATTCATAATATAAAGCGTGAATGGGCTATTGGCGCGGTCTAAAGACCAGCTGAAAAAACAAAAATAAAAGGTTGGTGCTCCACCTTGTACTGGAGTGATATGGCATCTTTTGTAAATGTGCGAATGTATGGTCTAACACTATTAAATTCGAAATAATGGAAATTCAAAAAAGTTTATAGCAATACCGGTCGATCATCAACTCATAAAAGCGATTCAATATTGATAATAAGATGCAAAGAGCGTCTTTGCAAAGCTTTTTCAAGAAAGTTTTAAAAAATACTTTGTGGAACAGAATTTTTGCCCACTAAAATTCACTTACTGCCATATAGCATTTTGGATGAATTAGTTTTTGTTTATTTATTAAGGTTAGTTTCACTTAGTTGTGATTGGACTAAGTGAAAGCTGTTCTTCTTCTTCGTGTGGGTACGATGTTGCATCGCAAAGTAGCGCCACTCTAAATGGCTGAGCACCTATCAGACAGTCACCTTGCCAAGCTCTCGTTCACGGTGGGCAAACCCCGAATCCAATTTGGATGGCGGTATGTGGGACACGATGTTATAATATGGTTTGCGGTCTCTTTCTCTGCACCACACTCACAAGACGCCGTGAGAGCCATGCCCCATTCATGCATTGATGCCTGAAAGAGGCCGACTTCAGTCTGGAGACGGTTGAGCCGCACCCAGGTAGGTCTGGGGAGCTTTATTTCGGGTGGAAGGGCGTTCACATCATCAAACAATGAATGCAGACGAGAAGTGCCCTCCCGCCAATCAATGCTCCACCTGTGATCCGCCCATCTTGCTGCACTGGTGCCCAGTTCGTTTGCATCTCTGAGCAGTTCCAGAGCAGCAGGCACAAAGGGGTGTCTTGACTTAAGCTGTCGATGCCCTCCATAGAAGTGGGACGTGAGCCGATCGTGGAGTAGATGACCAGGCTCCTGGGCACGACAAGCCAAAGACAGTGTGGCTCTCTTTCGACGAAGCTCAGTCGGTGTGATGCCTAATAGAACAAATAGGTTGTCCGTTGGTGTGGGACGCAAGCATCCAGTCACCCGGCGCAAAGCGTCGTTGATGGGCTTGTCAATGAGACGCGTGTGAGCACTTCGACTCCAAACAGGAGCACATTACTCTGCAGCAGAGTGGATCAAGGCTAAGGTAGCTATGCGCAACGTTCTGGAACCAGCTCCCAGCTTGATCCTGCTAGGCGCCTCAAAAGACCAACGCGTGTTGTTAATTTTTTGCCAGTGACTCCCGTTGTCGACGGTGTGTGAGCGATCTGTCCAGTTTAACGCCGAGATAAGTCGGCTCAGCAGAGAAAGGGAGGATTCGACCTTCGGCAGCAACCTTAAGCTCACGAGCTGCTTTCCTTGCTGTGCAGGTGGAAAGCAGCGGTGATCGTCTTAGTGGTACTGAGCTTCAGCTTCCATTTCTGTAAGTACGATGATAGGGTTGCCATGTCCTGTGTGAGAGTTCCCTCCAACGACTGCCATTCTTCTGCAGAGTGCATGATGGGCACGTCGTCTGCGTAAACAAACTTCCTGAAAACTGTGACAGGCAGGTGATGAGTGTAGATGTTAAAAAGGAGGGAAGCCAGGACTGATCCTAGAAGGACGTCGTTTCTCAAACGTCTTAACCTGCTTTGCGCACCGTTACCAGTGGTGAGGGTTAAACTGCAGTTACGGACAAGCTCCATTATAAAGGAAACAATGTGCCTGTCCGGCAGTATGCGCAAGAGCTTGCAGGTGAGGCCACGGTGCCATACAGTGTCATAGGCAGCTGTAAGGTCCACGAATACAGCATCAGCCTTCTTTTTTGCCAACAAGCTATCCTCAATTCGTTGACTCAAGAGAGTGACCTGGTCCGTGGTTGACCTACCATGTTGAAATCCAGCTTGCTCTTGAGGAAACAAGGGATCGACGATCGGTTCAATACGGGCGTATATGAGTCTCTCCATGATCTTAAAGGAGACAAATAGCCTAGAAATAGGTCTATAACTCTTTGTCTTTTCTGGGAGCTTCATCGGACCTGGAGCTTAGCCTGGCTTTAGCATTTGAAGGGACCAGGCAAATTCTTCCGGAAGAAGTCACCGGAAATACATTTGTCAGCAAGTGTTGGTATCCTCCAAAGCTCAGACACTTCCTTGAGCACGAGTCTGGTAAACTCACGATCATTCGACGTATATGTACCATTCTTAACCAGCTGCGAAGCAATTGAGTTGGCAGAAATGAGACAAGGATGGTAGGATTGTCCGGTCCTGCCAGTCAGATTGCTTATGGCATTCCATGCCAGCCGGCTGGAGTGCATAAAGTCGATGGCATTGACTGCCTCTGACCAGCGTTTTCTTCGCCTTTCATCAAGTCTGGCAAGCATGGCAGAAGCAGCTGTGTTAGAGCCTTTACCCTGCGGTACTCGAAGAAATGTCCGGTAGAAGGCCTCGCACTCCTCATCCTAGCGTGGCCTGTAGTTTTTCCTACGACCGCGTGGAATTGATTTTTTCGCTGCGTGAATGATGGTGTTGCAGAAGTCTTGGTAGGCCTCATCAACATAGGTAGTGCCCACAGATGGAAGGTCCCGAGAAAGCCTGTTGGTGATACGCATGTACTTTTTCCATTTGGCTCTCCGAAAGTTCCATCGCTTGTAGGGCTCACTTGGAAGTGAGACAACCGTTTTGGAGCTCTTAATTAGCGATGGTCGTTGTTGAGACCTAGAGAACTTTTCCAGGATACGTCTGTCCAATTGCCAGCAGACGTGACCCTTGCTCGCAAAGGCCAAGTCTGGGTTGGTACAGGTGTTCCAGCGTCCAGAGAAGAAGCTGGGAGGGTCTTTAGGATTATGCAACAAGGCAAGATTGCTCTTGGTCGCCCAATCAACCAAAGATTCTCCATCTGGACTGGTGGTGTTATTGTCCCAGTTTACATGCTGGCAGTTAAAATCACTTGCGTAGAGACAGGGGTGTGGAAACACTGGGATGGCTGATGTTATCATTCGCGATGTTGGTGGCTAATAGACGTTGATGATTTTCACACCATCAACATCCACACAGAGCCACTCAACAACTGATTCGTCCGGAGATTGGTCAGCAAGGGTCCAGCCGAGGCCCTCATGGACAAACGTAGCAAGGCCATGCTTTCTGCTCATAGTCCAGCCAGCTAGCGTGAAGTTTGGCATCATTCGCTGATCTGGCGTGGTGCAGTGAGTCTCTTGTAGAAAAATGACAAGAGCCCTAGCCTGGTGGCCAACTGACTGATAACGCAGATCTTGCTTTGCGTGAGGCCCTCGATGTTCAGCTGCTGTGTACTGGGCGAGGGTTGCCGGCAGCTAGCCCCTGCGAGTTTTCCACTTCGCGTTTGCCTTTTGGGCCGAGGGTCTATCTTTTTACCACCCCGGAAGCTTCCCGTTATAGTCATCATTCGCCGGGACCAGTACAGCTTCTGTTTCCGAGATTCGCCACGATGAGGCTGATGACATGAATCCCAGTGAAAGCTGTTGACGCTCGGTATGCGCTAAATAACGAATATGTATGTAATGCCATGGCCATTTGCTCAAATAGGAGTTATGAGTAAGTGCGAGGTGAAATTATAGCAAAAATCTTTACCAGGCTATTCATGACTATATTTAAGAATTTCGTTAAGGTTTCAAGCACACTATGATGTTTTAACTTCTAAATTAGCCCTTTTGCTCTTTACCCAACTAAGAACGGGGCGTAATTGTCGTAAGTATTTGGGTTGGCTGGTGAGGGATGACCTATTATAGCGCCATCGTGAGCCAAGATGCTTACTATTTACTAAATTGGAAATTTCCCTTACTTAATGAATGGTGCTTTGGTTTGTCAGTTTGAAATCATTTTCTTCACTCAGAATGGGATGCACTTGACATAAATAGGCCTACGTGATTTGAGCAATTAAGAGTTGAAGTTTTACCATCCCTCTGGGCCAAGCTCTTTCCCATTGAATCTTGCGAGAAATTTCGCCTAGAATTTGTACAAACTTTGGCGCTTTGTCTTATTGCCTGAGAACCATATGCCTCATTTTGCTCAAAATGTGTTTGCCCAACTCATAAAGAGGTCTACTTGAGTGAATATGTGATTTCAGCAAATGAGGATTGAAGTTTTTGCTTCAACGTGGACCGCAAAGCTGCTGCTAATTGTTCAAAAACGGGAAATTGTGGCTCAATTTTGTTCAGATCATGGTGTTTTGGCATGTCGATTTGGAACCATTTCTCTATATTGCGCAAAATGTCTTTGTCTGATTAATTTTTCTATTTTTATCCTCCTGTCACGAGAAAGCGACGGATGCGCTATGCATCGGACGAATCCAGATTCGTTTAGGAGTTGCATTTGTTTCCGAGTTTTCTGTTCGAACGTTGCTTCAGAATTTTTTAATTTGATGCTTGTTAGATTCCACCAAGCACGCAGAGGTAAATATCGTGAAGCATCCTATTCAGGGACGCAACAACTAGGTATGGGTCTGACTCAGAATAGGGTGTATTTGAAGTAAACATGCGATTCGAGCATGTGTGGGGTGAACTTTTAACATCGTTGTGGGACAAAAATGCTCGTAATTGGCTGCATAAAATTTTTGAGAAGATTTGGTTCCGTATAAATTATGGTGTTTTGGCTTATCAATTTAGGACCGCTTGCCTCATTTTCCTCAAAACCTGCTTTCCCAGCTCAAATTGAGGTGTACTTGACAAAACTACTATAGGCCTATATGTTTTGAGCCAATGAGGGTTAAAGTTAATATGGTTAAGAGCCAAGTGCTTTTGAGTTGAAAGGAAGTTTTGCCAACATTTTGCTCGCATTACATTATCGTGTTTTGGCTTATCCATTTGATAGTACTTGCCCCATTTACTGTAGATCAAAATGGATTTTTCCAAGTCAGAAAGGGGATGTGCTTGCCGCAAATATGTGCTTTACGCAAATTGAGACTTAAGTTTTAACATCACTGTGAGCCAAGCTACTGGTGAGTGACTGTGGAGGAAAAATTTAGCAAAGAATTGGTGCACATTGTTGTGTTTTATTTTGTTAATTCGAAACCATTGACCAATTTTGCTAGAAGCGTTTATTAAAATCAGAGTAGGGTGTATTTAATGTAAATATGTAATTTTAGTATGTGTACGGTGAGGTTTTGGCATTATTGTGGGTCAAGCGGCTTGTAGTTGAGTGTTATTCAGAAAATTTAAGAAGTATTTTCACCCATCATGGTGTTTTAGTTTGTCAATTTGAAACCATTGCCCCATTTTGCACAAAACGTGTTTCTCCAACCTCAGAATGGGATGTACTTGACGTAAATGCGTGATTTGAGCATAATTAAGTGAGATAATATTTTGATGTCACTGTGGGCCACAAAACTGCTTGTATATGTTGTAATTGACTGTAATGAAGAAACTGTGAAAAGAATTGATACACATTACGGTGTTTTGGTTTTCGATTCGAAAACGTTTGTCCCATTTTGCTCAAAAACTTCATTTTTCAAATCAGCATAAGGTGTGCTTGACATAATGTGTGTTTTGAACATAGATGAGGAAAGATTTCTGGCGTCATTGTGGGCCAAGCTGCTCGTAATCGACTGCAATTCAAAAATTTTGAGGAGTATTGGTACACATTATGGTGTTTTTGTTTTGGTTTGAAGAGGAAGAACCAGTCACACTATTTTGCTCATGACGTGTTTTCCCAACACATGATGGGGTGTACTTGATGTATCCAAATCTTTTGAGCAAATGAGGGTTGAAGTTTTAGCATGAAGAAGAGCCTAGTTCTTTTTAGTTGAATATAAATGAAAAAATTTGCCAAAATTTGTTCACATTATGATGCTATGGCTCGTCTATTTGATAGTACGTACCCTCATTTGAATCTCAACTGTTTTTTTCCAACTCAAAATGAGGTGTTCAATTCAGTTCAGTTCATCCCGTAACCAACCCTCCCGGCCGTAGGAGCGCCTTCCAGTCACAAATAACTGTTCTCCAGCCTATCCTATCCTGCGCCGCTCTGTTGCACTGATGGCATTTCAGGAACTGCTGTAGGCTACGTGTTTTGACTTGCCCATTCCAAAACATTCACTCTATTTAAAATCTTTTGTGCTTGCACAACTCCTCATTGTGCGCATGAATGGAAAATTTGTGTCATGGTTTGTCCAGCTTGTGCCATGGAAATCATGATGGGTCCAGCTGTTCCCAACTGAATATAATAGGAAATTTAGATTGGATTTTGTACACTTCATGTGTTTTGACTTGCAGTTTGATATCATTCACTCTCCAGTATTTAAAATGAAATGCGCTTCCACAACTCCAAATTGATTCAATGAGTTGAAAATTTGTGTTGTGAGCGTGTGGAGGGTGTAGGTTTAACGTCATGATGGGTCCAGCTGTTCGTAACTAAATATAATAAGAAAATTGTGATTGGATTTCATACATTCTACGTATTTCGACATGCCAATTCGGTACCATTCATTCAATTTTGGATAAAATGCGCTTGCACAACTCCAAATTGTGCGGGTGTAGAGTGAAGCTTTGAAAATTTGTGTTGTAAGCGGGTGCAGGGTGAAGCTTTGACGTCATGGTGGGTCCAGCTGTTTGTAACTGAATATAGGAGGGACATTTGGATTGAATTTTGCACACTCTACGCTGGGATTTCGATACCATTCACTTTATTTTGGGTGGATGTGCTTGCACAACTCCAAATTGTGGGCACGAAATCAAAATTTGTGTAGTAAGCGGATGTACGGTGAAAGTTTGACATCATGGTCGGTCAGCTGTTCATAACTGGATATAGTAGGAGAGTTTGGATTGAATGTCGTAAGCTTTATGTGTTTGGCTTGCCATGTGATATCCTTCACTCGATTTAAGATGAAATGCGCTTTTCACCTCCAAATATTGCGCCAGAATAAAAAATTTGTGTTGTAAGCGGGTGTAAGGTGAAGTCTTGACGTCATCATGGGTCCAGCTATTTGCAACTGAATATAATAGGAAAACTTGGATTGGATTTTGTACACTCTACGGATTTTGACTTGCTATTTCGATAGCACTACCACAACTTCAAATAGTGCGCACGAATTGAAAATGTGTGTTGTAAGCGGGTGTAAGGTGAAGTTTTGACGTCATGGTAGGTCCAGTTGTTTGCAACTGAAAATAATAGAAAAACTTGGATTGGAGTTTGTAGACCTACACTTTGCATATTTTGACTAGCCATTCCCATAGCATTCGCTCTATTTTGAGTAAATGTGCTTGCACAACTCCACATTGTGAGCACAAATAGAAAATTTGTGTTGTGAGCGGGTGTAGGGTGAAGTTTTGACGTCAAGGAGGGTCCAGTTGTTCGTAACTGAATATATTAGGAAAACTTGGATTGGAGTTTGTGCAGAACACTCTACGTATTAGGATTTGCCATTTCAATACCATTGACTTTATTTTGGGTAAATGTGCTTGCACAACTCCAAATCGTGCGCACGATTTGAAAATTTGTGTTGTGATGGGATGTAGGGTGAAGTTTTGACGTCATGGTGGGTCCAGCTGTTCGTAAATGACCATAATAGGAAAATATGGATTGGATTTTGTACGCTTTGCATGTTTTGACTTGCTGTTTGATATCATTCATTCTATGTAAGATGAAATGCGCTTCCGCAACTCCTAATGAATTGAGCGAATTGAAAATGTGTGTTGTGAGCTGGTGTAGGGTGTAGCTTCGACGTCATGACGAAACCAGCTGTTCATTACTGAATATTATAAAAAAAATTGGATTGGATTTTGTACATTTGGCGTGTTTTGACTCGGCAATATTCTATGTTATTCACACTATTTTGGATAAAATGTGCTTGCACACCTCCAAATTGTGCTCATGAATTGAAAATTTGTGTTGTGAGCGGGTGTGGGGTGAAGTTTTGACGTCACGGTGGATCCGGCTGTTCGTAACTGAATGTAATTGAAAACTTGGATTGGATTTTGCGGTTTTTACGTGTTTCGACTTGCCAATTTGGTACCGTTTACTCTATTTTGGATAAAAATGTGCTTGCACAACTTCAAATTGTGTGCACCAATTGAAAATGTGTGTTGTGAGTGGGTGTAAGATGAAGTCCTGACGTCATCATGGGTCCAGCTGTTCGTAACTGGATGTAATCGACAAATTTGGATTGGATTTTGTACACTTTACATGCTTTGACTTCCATTTGATATCATTCAATCAATTTAAGATGAAATGCGCTTCCACGACTTCAAATTGTGCGCACGAATTGAAAATGTGTGTTGTAAGCGGGTGTAAGGTGAAGTTTTGACGTCATGATGAGTACAGCTGTTTGCAACTGAAAATAATAGAAAAACTTGGATTGGAGTTTGTAGGCCTACACTTTGCATATTTTGACTTGCCATTTCCATAGCATTCACTCTATTTTAGGTAAATGTGCTTGCACAACTCCACATTGAGAGCACAAATAGAAAATTTGAATTGTAAGCGGGTGTTGGGCGAAATTTTGACGTCATGGAGGGTCTAGCTGTGCGTAACTGAATATAATAGGAAAATTTGCATTGGATCTTGTACACTTTACGTGTTTTGACTTGGCAATTTTAAATTATTCACACTGTTTTAGATAAAATGTGCTTGCACAACTCCAAAATGTGTAAACGAATTGAAAATTTGTGTTGTGAGCTACAGCAAAGTGAAAGTTTGACGTCATGATGGGTACACCTGTTCCTGACTGAAGTTAATAGGAAAATTTGGATTGGATTTTGTACACTTTAAGTCTTTTTTGCCAATTTCAAAACATTTACTCTATTTAAGATAAAATGCGCTTTCACAGCTCCAAATAAACTGAAAATTGAACTTAAAATTTAGCAGTAATTGAGGGAGACTGCGAAGTGAGCTCGCGCTCTTCGAGTCAGCAGCCGCCCGGCGTATGTGTAAAATGCGATCAGCTCCAGCCATGAACCGAAACCACATGTAGAATCTGTCACTTGCGCGCGGTACCGCTATGCCGTGACGCTAACAAACGAATTGAACAAATTGAAAATTTGTGTCGCGTGCGGGTATAGGGTGAAGTTTTGACGTCATGATGGGCGTAGATCTTCGTAACTGAATACTAAAGGAAAATTTGGATTGGATTTCGTGCATTCTACGTATTTTGACTCGCCAATTCGGTACCATTCATCCTATTTTGGATAAATTGTGCATGCACAACTCCAAATCGTGTGCACGAATTGAAAATTTGTGTTGTGTGCGAGTGTAGGGTGAAGTATTGACGTCACGGTGGGTCCAGCTGCAGATAACTGAATTTAATAGAAAATTTTGGAGTAGAGCGTGTACGCCTCTTGGGATAGATTTTTATCATTATGTTCCTGCTTTGCTCAAAATGTGCTGGGTAAGCATTATAAGGCATGTATGGAGTTCGATTCCCAGGCTGTGAAACCGGACACAGTTTCGCCAGCGGGACATCACCGCTTCAACGTTATTTCAAAGCTGTGTTGCCCTGGCGCTATGCCGTAGAAACGGGCCTCGCCACCTACCCACGCTTCGGCGTAATACTGCGAGATTAATGAAAATTTGATTTTGAAAGTTGAACAATCGGGAAAAAACAAAATAAAGTTGCGATTAGTAACCCCGCTGCTTTATGAATACTTCCTTGCGCTGCGTGAGTTGGCGACGTAGGTCCTAATTTGCACATCAAAGGAACATTGCAGATGTAGGCTTAATGAAAATCGCCGTCGCAGTGAAACATAATTGAGAAACAGCAAAAGTGTGAAAATTCTTTCATCACAAGTTGCAGGACGACGCCAGCCCTTGAAAAAATTTTATTTGATTGATGGGTTATTTTTGTGAGTTCGCTGAAAAATTGATTAAATTTCACTGCGATAAATTACTATAGTTTCTCCATACTTTGAAACGGTGAAACTGGGAAGCATTAGACCTAGAAAAACTGCAGATTTTTTTAATGCAATTATTGAAGTATTTTTTGCGATGCGATATTTTAAGGAAAAACTGTTCAATTTCATGCGATTGCTATCCTTTAATTGTGCTAAATTATACACCGCAAATAAAAATACACACGCAAGCGCTTTGACGAAGTTCGGTATATTTTCAGTAGTTGCCAGTGGCGTAGCAAGCCCAAAATTTCGGGGGTGGGGCAAAACTTTATAGGCTTTTCCAGTGGCGCACCCAGGATTCGGCAAAGAGGGTGCCCCAACCGGGGGTGTGGGGGCAAAGCCCCCCAGCCGTCGGAGGCTAGGGGGGTTTGGGGGCAGAGCCCCCAGCCGCCACGGATTTTTAGGGTTTTTGCAAGAAAAATACTCATTTCAGCGTAGTTTTTTTGTCGAAAAGTGGTCTTAATCCACCCCTGCTTGCGTTGTTAGTAGATTTACATTATAGCATTAGTATCTTTGTTTGTAGGCTAGTGGTCACTGAAAATATTTCGGGGGGGGGCAATTGCCCCTTTTGCCCCCCCCTGGCTCAGGCCCGAAACTAAAAGCAAATGCCTAGGGGGCGAAAACTATTTTAGGGGGGGCCAAATTACCTATACCGGTATCATGTATTATAGTAACCAATTTTTTGCAGGGGGGGCAAAATTTTTTTCAGGAGCGCTCCCCCTTGGTTGCGGCCCTGCCCTGGCCACACCCCTGGTTGTTGCATTATCACTTTTTCGTTGTACGCCGTTGATCGAGCATTATATCATATTTGCTGCAGAATGCAGGCCAAGCTTTTGATCATTAATTATAATTCAAGCTTTGCTTGATAAAAATGTGCGCACAACTTGTTATTACAACTTGCTAGACGACCAATATTTGTGGGTCCTATTTTTTGGACAGTGTTTTGCTGGAGCATTATTTCGTTTAATTTATACAGTATCACTTGGGCCATCTAGCGTGGCTAGGTTTTCCAAACTTAGAAGGTTGTGCTGTTTCTAGCTCTTGTTGTGAAAGAGTTTGGGGATTCGGTGTGGTTTTAACCATAGGCTGTCACGTTCGCATTTGGAAGAGCTTATGAATATAAGTATGACATCATTTGTTGTTGATAATATCGGCTAGAACTAACCCCATTTTGTTTAAAGTATTTCCAGAAACATTTTCGTTTACTTTATCGAATTGTGGGTTTTAAGCAGATATGGCTTATCGCAATGCATATAACCGCAACTTGGCAATTGGCGTATTATGCAACGTGTCATTGTCACGACAGCCATGTCTTCGAGATAGTGAAAAAAACTCACACCACTGAGTCGCTTTCTGTCTTCGAAGTTCGAAGCGATGATTCAGAACAACTTTTATTTATTAGGTCTACTTTTCTTGGCAAGTTTTCAAATGAAGAGGGTTGGGATTGGGGGATATCAGCAAGAACTGTTCAAGTCGAGTGTAGTTAAGCTTTTTTGCGCCTACAACTTCTTCAACTTCGTTATGCGTAGTTTATGCAAAAAAAAAAGCCAACTGAATTGGCTTCAAGCGTCTTTACATTCATATTTTCAACAATATAAGCCCTGTTGATTGCTCTCCCGTCAATCACTTATCTACCTTCAGTTAGAAAGAACGTAATGCGCCAATACTTTCGCTGCATCACTTCCACTTTCTGTTTTAGGCCACCCAGCTTTTCTGCACTATATCTCCATAAAGCAGCAGAGAGGCTTTTAAAGCATTCTTTTATAAAATTACCCGAGTAAATCACTTTTGCTGCATACAAAATTTTAAAATTTCAACCAATGTTAATTGATCACTTACTGCAACCATTTTTAACCGTTTTGACTACCGAATTTAGCAGTTGTTTCATTTTATTTTACAGTTAATGCACCGGTTTATTCATTATCGCAGCCATATTTATTACTGCTTTTAACCAAGTTCTGAGGTTGAATGAAATAATTTTGATTAGCCATTTTATTCAATTTTATCACATAAAGCAACCGACTTTTGGCCTTGTTTTAGTTAATGATACTGGTTGTTTACAACCAAATTTGACAGTTGTCTTAACCGATTATACTGGTTGCTACAACCAATTTTAATCATTGAGCTAATCATATTTTTCACTAATTCTAACCAAGCTCTGTGGCTAAATGAAGTATTTTGAAATAGCCATTTCAACCAGTTTTATCACATAAAGCAACCAATTTTTAGCTTTGTTTCAATCAATGATTGTGGTTGTATAGAACCAGATTTGACAGTTGTCTTAACCGATTATACTGATTGCTACAACCAATTTTAATCATTGAACTAATCATATTTTTCACTAATTCTAACCAAGATCTGTGGCTAAATGAAGTAATTTGAAATAGTCATTTCAACCAGTTTTATCACATAAAGCAACTAATTTTTTGCTTTGTTTCGATCAATGACTGTGGTTGTATAAAATCAGATTTGACAGATATCTTAACCGATTTTACTGGTTGCTGCGAGCAATTTTATTTATTGAACAAATCCTATTTATTGGTAATCTCAGCCAATTTCTGTGGTTAGGAGTTATGTTTTCTGTTAGCTATGTCAATCATTTTTATCATATTAGGCAACCAACTTTCAGATTTGTATCAACCAATAATACTGGTTGTTGGTAACCAAATTTAACAGTGGTTGTAACCAAGCTTACTCATCACTGCAACCGATTTTATTTGTTAAAATAGTCAAATTTAGCATTAAACCTTACCAATTTCTGTGGTTAAGTTGTATATTTTTTATTAGTTATTTTAACCATTTTTATCACATCATGCAATTAACTTTTAACCTTGCTTCAATCAATAATAAAGGTTATTTACAACCAAATCTAAATGTTGTCTTAACCGATTTTACTGGTTGCCGTAAGCGATTTTGGTTGGTAAATTAACAATATTTATTATTTAGTCTAACTAAACTTAGTGGTTACAAAATGTTAATTTTTTGGTTACGACAACTACTTTTATCACATAATGTGATCAACTTTTGACTTTATTTTGACCATTAATATTGGTTGTCCATAACCAAATTTTACGGTTGCCGCAACTAATTTAAGTTGCTATTTCATCTGATGTTATCCGTTAAACTAACCAAATTTATATCTAAATCAAAGCAATATATATGTTTAAGTGGAGTAACTTTTATTGATTATTTCAACCAATTTTATCACCTAATTTTAAGAAATCTTAGCCTTGTTTCTACCAATACTATTGGTTGCTTAGAGTAAAATACACAGTAGTTCCAACTAATTTTGTTAGTTACTAAATACAATATTGTTGGTTAACCTAACCAAAATTTCATCACTTATTTCAACCGATTTCTTTTGGTTGAGAAGTTTTAGATACCACTAGTAAAAAATATTTTCATAAATTTATATAAAGAATTTAATCGCTTAATCCTACCAATGCAGCTAGTGACTAGTTTTGTTCTGTTGTCAATATTGTTGACAATTCTTCCTGAGATCAATCTTGGTGCAGCTCAACCAAGTTTGCCAACCAATTATTTTTCTGAGTGTGGGAACAACATGGTTGAACTTGGAATTACAGAAGCTCTTCCAGAATTAAGTGAAGAAAAACATAAAAAAGTAGAAAAGTTTCTTAAAGATGAAATGACAGTAAAAAATGATGAAGATCTGGAAAGAATAACAGAAGAAGACTTGATCAGAAATGATCTGCTAACTCTGGATCAAGCTGTTCATCTTGTCAACTACTGGAAAAGCAAAGTAAAACTTCCTAACAATTGGGACATGTTTTCCGTAGATGGTGGTGCCTTGGCAGGCAGAATTTCGGAAGAAAATGACGGGCAACTTACTTAAATCAAACCGAACCTTGTTTTATACAGCAAATAGCAAGAACTTCATCAAAAATCATAATTATGTAAATATTATTTTTAAATAAAGAACAACGACAACAACGATTTTAAAGCGCTATTACTAAACGGACGGTTAACACAATGGCTAAGACATCGCTGTTGTTTTTAATGCACGGTATTGGTGCGGAAGGTCTTGGGTTCGATTTCTGGTCTAGCGGTACCGCGCGCAGGGGACAGATCCTACGTGACGGGTTCGATTCGCGGCTGGAGCCGATCGCATTTGACATATATAACGGGTGGCTGCTGACTCGAAGAGCGCAAGCTCACTTCGCAGTCTCCCTCAATTGCTGTTGAATTTTCAGTTCAATATAATTTGAAAATAACCTCAGTTGTTTAAAAAAAAAATATTTAGTCCGGTCAAATCAAACACAGTGTCACGACCGGTTCGCCGTGTTTTTTCGAAGCTGTGTTGGCCAGTCGCCGAGCCGCGGAGATAGACCCCGCCACTCGTTACCCGCTTCGACGGTGTATAATAATTTGATTTTTTAAATATTACTAGTATTATTACTAAAACTACAGTGATTGAAACCAACAAGTTGTACCATTGCACTGGACTTAAAACAGCTGCTCAAGAAAGTCCTCAACTGAAAAATTAATGATTTAAGTAGAGCATCGATTATGTTCAAGAAAAAAATTTGACTATTATAAGAGTCGAATATTCGTATCTTAAATGATTCTTTATATTCTTCGTCTTGCAGCGCTAATTCGCAACCATCTATTTCGTTGTAGTGCATTGAAGATTGGATTGGATATAGTACCGGTACTTCATTTTTAGGTGTGAATAAGGATAATTATTCTGTGTTCATACCCACACAATAGAAATAACATGGGCCGCTAAGAGACCCGTCAACGAGTCGTTAAACGGTCTTTTGGCAACTTCTTTGACGGCTCAGTTATATGTCTTTTTGAGAACGGGCTTTGGGCGGGTTGGGCTTTATTTTGGGGATGAGTTTCCCGGTCGGTTGCGCTTAATGGGCTGGAGGTTCCGTGACATGGGCGGTCTTGGGTTGCAAAAAAGTCAGCCCTTGCCATCTCTACAGTACAACACTGGTGTGCGCTTCCTTATTTTCAATTGTTGACATTCCAATTCCATATAACTCTTTATATGCTTTTGAACGCATAAAGCTCTGAAGAAATATGACCTACCGTTGTGATTACGAGCTTAAGAAATTGTAGTCGGCACGTAAAAGAATTTAGTACGTTCTGCTGCAGGCTTTGTTAGTTGGCTGTTTGGCTAACGCAGTTTCGCTGTCGCTGTCAAATTTGTTAACGGGTCGATTAGTTCAGGCCCGGTGTTTATTCTTTTGCTCCATACTGGGCCCGAAGTTTTCTTCGGCCCAATAAGCCGGCCCAAAAAGCCTGTCCAGACTTGCAACTCTGAGGCAGCATTCTTAAGCATGACTACGGAATTGTGTGTTTGAGCAATATTTCAGCAAACAATATTTCTCAAACCTTGAAACACAACAAAATTACCATCTTTTTTAAAACAAAGATTTCAAATTGAATTAGTTTGATTAAACTTTCACGAATTCGACAGAAATCCCTGTCGTAGTATTTCTTAATTTTGTAAGATTGCTTGATTACTGTGCATGGTGTCGACCCCCGAGCTCTTGCGTTATTCCGTTTTTTTTTTTTTTTTGTAAAGCTACGCCTCGAGTGTGTCTTGCTCTTCGGTATAGTTTACTTGATATATAAGCAGCAAGTGTTACTACAAGCGTTCTAGTCTGTACATATATGGGTCTAGAACTAGTTACCGGTAATTAAAAGCCTTAATCGAGATATATCTGTAGTGGTGTATTATCACAATTTCGAATGTGTTCCCCATAGGCGTCGGAAGGTAAGGGCCGAAACCCTCCTAGATATTTTTCAGCCCCCTTAGAAACTTTGAACCCCCTTTAGCCCCTTTTTTCCAAAGTTTATATCCACGTCCTGTTGGGCTTCAACGACGACTCACAGCGAGGCTTGTTTTTCGTTTATCTTCTTTATTCTTGAAGCAAAATGAGAAAAAAGGAGGTTTGCACACTTACAAATCTCGTTTTGCTGTTGTATTTGTGTCGCAGGAAAGCTTCAGTTTATCGAGCAGTCTTCAAGCCAGTGGTATCCGAGGGAGCTGGGCGAGCGCCCTCCCTCCCTGAGCACTACGTAAACTTTAATTTTTTAAAAAAATCCTTTTAACTGATACAAAAATTCCTTAACTCAAGAAAAAAATATCAACGCCCAAGCGATCAGCGTGCCAGTGCAACGGAGGCAAAGCAAAAGGCAAGTGCTTAAGCTTCTTGTTGATCTAATTCAGAGATTCTTAACCTTTTTTGCCTCGCTTACCCCTTGCCGATAGAAAAAAGTATAATTTACCCCCAGTGTACCACTGCTGCTTTTTCAATACTGAAAAAAAAGTTTTCTTTAGTCTTTAATTCAGAAAATTTACCCCCTTTGTAGGTAAAATTTACCCCCGGTTAAGAACCCCTGATCTAGTTGGTTCATTTTGATGATTTGAAGCGCAAGTTGATGCTGGAAAACTAGCTTATGGTTCTTGCTCAAATTTGAGTTATTAGGATTTCTCAATGTGTTTACAGTCAAACAACTTAATCAGTACCGCACCTACCTATAATTGCTTGGTGGGTTTGCTCAACATCCACGGCATTGTTGTTGACCAAGTGACGTATTTTGTTGCGGGAATACGTCTAATACGCGTTGATAGCCAAGCCAAGCCTCCAAAAAGGAACAATTACTTGAATCATGAGGTTGTTTCAAGATTAGAATCATTTTAAAATGATCACCAGCTGACTTTTTTTGAGCTTGAGTTTTTGGTGCAGTAGGCCTATTTGACAGTGAAAAAAGTTGTGCAGTAATAACAAACACGATTACGCAATATCAACAAATGACTCTATTTACAGTCCGGCAGCCCAGAGGTCTGAGCCTAGCTAGAAGTTTACCAATTTTTATCCTTCAAACCATGCACGAAATCAGATTTCTCCCGAGTTAGAGGTGGTGAGTGTGGCCAGGGTGAGGGGGTAAAGAGAGTAAAATCGTTGAGCAGGCACAACAAGTTACTCACTCTATAAAAGTAGTTTTAGTCGTTTGTAGTCGCAGTAGAGCTCTCATTTTGGGCTTAAACGAAAGAAGAAAAAATACAAAATATATTCAACAAAAAAATTTCAAGTTTATTTTATTATGACGTCATAATATTTGAGCTTGAACTTGATTTTGCTCAATTTTTTTGTAGTCGCAGTGCATAACTTTAGCTATAGTGTTTAAGCATATTGAAGCAAATTAATAAAAGTTGTTCCAGCAGGAAAGTGGTTTCTTACCCACAAAATGAAACTATTTGGACGCTTTTATGATGAACACTGACAAAATAACGCGCTAATATACAAAGACGCATGGTTAATTTTAGACGCTTTTTCATACAATGCGAGTTCCGCATGACTGATTTCTCTATGAAATTGCATGGCTTTTGGGCTATTTTATGTTGGAATACGTTTCTGTTGCTGTATTCTTCAAGAAGATTGCGAATAATTAATGCGAGGTATAAGGATATAGAGGGTTTCAAATTTGGATATAGAGATAGAAAAAGCTTCAGTCACAAGCAACTCAAAGTTAACGATTTTTTTTGAATTGAATAGCACTAACGAAAAACGCACGGGTAAGTTTAATGTTGGTATCATCAATCACTTAGTTAATTCGTTTGCATTTCGTATCTCGAAGTTTAGTTAATTCTACTTTAATCAATGGAGGATCACCAGGTTTAACTGATGAATTGGATTACCACGTTCGATTATTTTCATAAACGTGAAAATAATGTTAACCCTTTCGAGTCTGATTTTGTTTCAGATAAACCTTAGGCTATTCTATTAATTTTTTTTGTCTTAATGTCATACTGGAGGTAAGTTGCCAATATATGACAATCAGAGCATCGAACCGCTTGAAATATCGCTCCGGTTTTGGTTTAGATTCCGCAAAATTCATTTTTAGCGGTTTAGCTCCGGGTCAGGTTTTTCGACGTTTAATTTTGAAGGTTCAGTTCCGGTTAAAATTGAAAATACTTTGATTTATCGGGTTCAGGTTCGGTTCAGGTTCGCAGAAGCAAAAGTTTAAGGGTTCAAATTCGGTTTGGGTTCAAAAATTTAAAACCGTCAATTCGACTTATGTTCTGGTACAACAGCCACGTACGCATTTTTTTCAAAAATAGTCACTGTATTGAGGCTGACTGTACTTTTTAAGAAGCTACTGTAGCTCATAAGCAATGTCCCCAGAGGCCGAAACAACCTCAGAATAACTTCAGATGTCCGTAACTGCAGTTATAGCTACCATAACAATTATTCTTCAAGAAAAATCTTCTTAAGAACGCACAGGATTTAACGTAGCAAATGCATTTTTAGTCCAAAATTAATAGCCCAGTCCGAAACAGGCGCTCCGCTCTGGGTTCAGATTAGACAAAAAATATTTTAACGGTTCACATCCGGTTAAGGTTCAAGACTTTTGATGACCTTGGGTTCAGGTTCGGGTTAGGTTCACCTCTATTAAATTATAAAGGTTACGGTTCGGTTCGGGTTCAATAAAAGGAAGCGGTTAATACGGGTTTTCGGTTTACGTTCCGGTTCGGTTCGACGCCCTGATGACAATGATTTTTATTTCTTTGTTTGTTTTAAAGTGGAACACTTTTGTCCCATCAGACTTTTTTGCATGGAACATATACGTCCCACTCAAACATTTTCAGCCTAGGAATCACAAGAGCAAATGCACAATTTCAGCTTCAAAAACGAAAAAGCATGTTGCAAAATTGAAATTTGAACAGGCGTAAAACCATACAAAACGACTCTTTATTAATCATGACATTACGTCTGTGGGACATATACTGTACATCCTAAAAAAAGTAATTGAAAATGTCTGGTGGGACAAATGTAAACCGCAAGTGGGCCATTCTAATAAGTTAGCTTGTACTCAGCTCTTCACTACAACTAAACTTTGCGTAGGTATTCTAAATGCTTACTAAAAAGATTTCTGACTGATGGACTGCAATAAAACATCATAAACTTGCACAAGTGGTAGCTGCTGAAATGTTGCTAACATGTGGCTTTTCTGAAATTTGCCTACAAGTGTTCAATATCCCGGCAAAATTGTTACATTTATATAGATCTCTACCTCCATCTTGCGAATATATATTCTGAAAAAACTAAATTCACTTAAAAAGACGAAAATCTCCCGTTTGCATTGTGTTTTGGTATGCTATTGACCCAACAGACTTTGTGTTCGACATTGCGGGACATATGTAACCCACTAGACTCGAAAGGGTTAAAATATTATCTAAATTTGTTTCACGATAGTCGATCAAGTTTTCGCTTGTTTACTGTAAATTTATAATATTTTTTTTTTCGCTGTTTAGTCCTAATTGCTACAGTAAATTTATCATGTTTTCGCATGATTTCGGCCAAACGTTTAGTGGATCGCGAGTTATAAACGCAACAAAATATTAACAAAAGTTAATCTCTAGAACCCCACAGTTTTGGCCTTATCACTAAATAATAAGTAGGCCCATAGGTTTTAACGCGATGCTGTGCCCATCTACATCAAAAATTTATCCGGTGGAAATATGAAATTTACTTTTGTTTTAGTCAATAGCGACAATGCTAAATATTTCATTTTGGTAGCTTTTCATTTCTGTCTTTAAATTGATCAAAAAATTGTTGCTAAATTGTCACAAATGTTCCTTGTCTTCATCTCCTAACAATTGTTGTGGATTAAGTTGCTCAAACCTTTCATAGCTGTGCAAAAAAAAAATTGCAAGATGCTGGGAAAATGTAATTAGACTGCAGAACCACATTGATTATACTAGCAGGATTACGCCAAAGCGTGTAACGAGTGGCAGAGCCCATCTACACAGCTTAGCATCGGGGCAACACAGCTCTGAAGAAACATCGCAGAAGTGGCAAGTCGTTCGTAACACTGCGTCCGATTTGACTGGCCTGAGAATCGAACCCAAGACCTACTGCACCGATTTCGATGTGTTTAACAACTGAGCTAACCGGTCGATTGATTTTGACCTATGAGACAAAAATCTTCCCACTTTATTTTGCTCGCAGTATAATACGATTCCCGCAAGTATGCTTAAATACTGTCGCAGATCAGATGGCCGAGTGGTATAGAGCGTCTGTCTCTTGAGCTGTAGACTCGGGTTTGATTCCGAGTCGGGTCAAACCAATGACTTTAAAATTGCTATTCACAGCTTTCCTGCTTGACGCTCAGCATTAAAGGGACAGTGTGGAGAACAAGCCGGCAAGCTTACTTGTTGTGTCGTTGGGAAAGGCACTTAACGGGATTCTTGGTGTGGTAGACAGACGGCTGGCAGCTCCTAAGCGAGCTCGTTATAGCGCATTGATCGCTTTCTCGTGATAGGAGCATAAATATGCAATTAACTAACAGATAAGAAAGCGCTCGCGCGCTGCGACTGTTTCTTATCGTTGGATCGAAGATCAAAACTATTTTCTGCTAAAACATCAAAGAGAAAAAATCTGTGTTTTGGTGCAGCGGCCTAACCACGACTGGGAACTCGATGTTGCGAAACTCAATCATTTTTTCCAAATACGATCTTCAAAAAAATAACGTCAAACCTTCATTAACTTATACTCGCGCATCCGATTTTTGACGTAAGCAGTTGGCGGAAATATCTTTTGCAAAGTTCGAACCCTAACGACTTTGCTTTTTGTACGTTACTTCGCAAAAGTCTTGAATTAAAATTGTTTCCTGAAATGGCGTGCAAAGTGGTGTTGCTTTTGCGCCATACCCATAACCTTAACCGTCCGTAACCTACGCCATTTAAATTTATGTGCGGTACAGAAAAGCACATCGTAGCTGGTGCAAACACACCTTAATACTGCCGTAGCTAAATTTGCGACTGTCCAAAGAAGCAATAGCGGCATTACAAAATTTTGACACCACCTCAATAGTTACAGTAACCAACCGCTTAAATTACCCTATTGAATCCGTGCAGCTCTTGCGAACTTTCACTTAACTGTTAGGTGCGAACTTTGCGATATGCTCATAGCGAGAGTTGCTAATTGAATCGTTTTGTAAGCATTATGTGTGTCAACGCAGCTGGTGTAGCTTACGGCAAACCTGCTCATTTGCGAGATGCAGCTCAATACGTTACGCTTGCCTGGGATGCCATTTCGAATATAACAATTACTGAAAGAATGCGTTCAACAAGTCTGAGTTACTGACATTGAAAGGTGGAGCGGATGAGGAAGTAGATTCGATGACTGATTTGTTGCGTAGCTTTGAAGCACTGAATATTACAATCGATGAATGCGCTACAGAAGAGTTTATTCATATATATTGATGACGAAAATAACGAAGTGCTCTGACAAGAGATTTTGGATGATGTAAATGGGGTGCAGGAAACAATGCAAACAACACCAGAAAACCCAGAAAATGAGAGTGATCATACAAGGGCCGAAGCTTGCGTACCATTTCGGGAAGACAGTGTCAATTTTTGTGCGTTCGACAATAAGCCTACCGGTATGTACAGGGTTGGGAAAAATCGATTGTAATCGATATTCGATATTCTTCACTTTTTGTTTATCGAATGCACTGGAGCCTTTGCTTTTTTAAATGAGTATCGAATATGGCCTTGTCTTTACTTTTTTTTTTTTGGCGCAATGGGATATTCCATGTTCGATTCTTTTTCATGTTACTTTGTCTCACTTTAGTAAATTGACTATAATCATCGGTATGTCATTACCTTGTTTTTGCTGATAATTTTTTTTTGCCAAAAAAATAAGACAAAATCAAAAAAAAGATTTTTAATAGCAAAGTTGCTTCGCATCAATGATGTCATATACACTGTCCGTCGTTTGTCTGTAAGTTACCGCATGAATGTGACGACATCACAAAAAATACTTGGCGTACACCGCTAAATGCTCAGTGTAATATCGAAAATCGATTACAATATTCTTTATTCTTTACTTTTTTGAACTACCATCGAAATCGATTATTTCTTTACTTTTTGGTGAACTATCGAATATCGATTATTTCTTTACTTTTTTGGGTATCGATTCCCAACCCTGCATATGTCAAAAAATCCTTGAAAGAGAAGATCAATTGTTGTGTCCAGAGTTGCAAGTTCAAGTAGGAGGTGAGTATAACGAGTTGAAAAATTCTTTTAAACAGTTTCAGCGAAAATTGCGACAAGTGATTGCGGAAGCAAAACGCAAATGAGGTTCTATTGTGCATCAACTAAGGATTCATAACTTGTTTAAAAAGTGGACCCTTAGATCACTAGCAATAAATTTCTGAAAAACTTGAATCTTGATTTTGTGGTAATTGTTTGCGCACTTAACAGGTATGCGAACTTAAGCGTTGGGGGACTGTACAATGGTCTCAGTCTCTTCACAGGCTCACGCACCAAAAGTTTTCAACCTCTGCTGTAATTCACGATCCCATCGATTCAATGACGTCAAGTGTCATCATAAAAATCGTGATGGTTTCTTCCGGTAAACATCAACGCACATAACACAATGTTTGTATCATACGCAATGCATTGCTGAAAAAGGGAACTCATCAACTTTGAGGCCTACACATTTAGAATACGATCTTTGATTATAAACTTATGGTTGGTTGCTGATTAACCTGAATATTAACATTTAAAATATGACTTGAGTATTCAGATAGCATATTCGTGATAAACAACTAGATATTAATAAACTGATAGCAGCATTGGGTGTCATTTGGTTTAGCTGCAGATTTTAATCGAGTAAAACTACGTTGCTTGTACGCTTAATCCGAGTGACTGCAATCTATGCCGCAACCACTGAACGAACTGCAGAGGTGGAAATGCATAAAAATTTATGTATACAAATTTTAATAAAGATTGTGAGATCCCTGCTGTTAAAGTTTACAATAATTTAGAATTTTACAAAGGATTTTACAATAATATAAAATTTTAAAGTAAACAGTGGCTCTAAGGTTACGTGACCGAAACATTTGTTTTTTTTGCTTTATTTTATCATCCCTTGACGTTCTTCTCGGTTGCATCAGAGCGTGAAGAAGTAATAAAATAAACCAAAGAGACGAATGGTGCAGTTGCGTAACCTCAGTACGTTTAGGAGAATGTCTACGTGTCTCTTTCGTTGTTACTTCCTAATCGAATTTTTGCAAATCATTAATGTTAGATCGATTTAATTAACGCTAAATCAATTTAACTCTGATTCAATTTGTTGTTAATTGGATTTATAAAAATCGAATAGATTTACCCTTAAAATAAATTGAGTTATCATGTAATGAATTTGATTTGTGCAAATCAAATTTTGTTTATGTAAATCGAATTTGATTTCTTTAATGAAATTCGATGTGTTGATTTGAATTGGGTTTGCTGTACATCGAATTGGACTTACATAAATCGAATTTGATTTGTGAAAGTGAAATTCGATTTTACACATATCAAATTTGATTTAACAGTAAATTCTACTCGATTTGTTACCACGATTTGACAATATGTTGATTTAATAATTTAACACTTTTTACGTTTGGCCCTCCTTGGACATTAAACCTTGGTGTCTTGGTGCTAAGTGCTACTCACATGTCGTGCTGAGGATCCAAACGGTTTGTAGATTTTGTTTTAAAGTGAATCAGACAAGAAAATCTTGTTTCACTCAGATGACTTGTTACAAAAAGCACCAACACAGTAAGAGCCTTTTTTGCCAAAAATGTTATTATGTTTCCAATTGAAAAGTTTTAGGCATTTGCTCAAGGCTACTGAATGATACCCAGAGCCGAAACTAGCGCCCCCCGAACCCCCCAACCGGGGGGGGGCCTCGCACAAAAAGAGGGCCCCGTAAATAGTCGGTACGTAGTACTATTTACTCAACATATGATAAAGGTGCCTTAAATAGGCCTATTCTAAGATTCAATATATTTTTTGTCTTAACTCACGCGATGTGGGGCCCCCATACCATATTTATACTTTTGACCATAGGGGGCCCCTGCAAATTTTTCAAAAAATAGCAGTCGCAAAACTAGCAAACAAACGTTTAGTAGCATACCAAGGGCCCCTCATCCTCAAGTGAAAGGCGCAAAAATAAGCCTTAAAAACGTTTTTTCTTCGCATAGGTAGCGAAATGTTAGAGTAGGGTTTGCTTGCAGCATTATTTTAGTGGCTTTGGAAGGGACCTAGTTAAACAGACTACTAAACCTCGTCAAAACTGAGGAATTTTGAAGGCTCAAAACGCACAAAAAGCCTCCAAAATAAGGTCAAATTCCGCAAAATTTTCTGAGGGGGCATGTCCCCAGACCCCCCTAGCTTGGCATCGCCCCTTCGGGGCTCGCTCTTTTGCATCACCATCCAAGAAAAAATATTTTAGGGGGCCCCGAAAGATGATTTTGGGGGGGGCCCGCATTGCCTAGTTTCGGCCCTGATGACACCCTCCACCTTCCTCATAGCTCGCCAAACAATATTTACATCTCCAGTGGGCTTGAGACTGCTCAATGCTAGAGGCAACTATTAGAATAAAAGTAAGTTCGCTTAGCTGCTGCACGATACAATGCAATTTATTAAAGTTTGTTACTACACTCAAGTTTGTTATTTTCCACTTGTAAAATTGAAGTCAAATTTAATAAAGGAATTAATAAACAAATTTAATAAATAAATTTAATAAAATAATAAATAAAAAAGTCTGTAACGTATTTTGCCTCTAAAAAGGTAAGTCTAATCGATCTTAATGAGTCAGCATCCCCACACAACCTAGGAACATTTCTCGCACACCTGACAAAAGAACCCTACTCTAGAGATGAAGTGCAAATGTAGTATTAATTTGTACACCGGTAACTACGAATTTAGCAAGCTACTTAAGCCTCCTGCTTTATGAGCCATGCTTAACTATTTATCCAAAGTGAATGAATCAACAACACGATTGTCGTTAAAATAGTTGAAGATAAACTAGCGATGAGCGAATATAGGTAGATCTGTTTTTTCTTCACTTCTGGTGGGGTAAAGTTTGTCGTTAATTCTGGGACGCTTTTGACAATTTTTGCATCATAATAAAATAAAACTGATGTAATTTTGAAATTATTAAACTGAAAAATGATCAGAATTTGAGGGAGACTGCGAAGCAAGCTTGCAAGTGCTCTTTGTGTCAGCAACCACCCGGTTAATATGCCACATACGATCGGCTCCAGCCGTGAATCGAACCCGTCACGAAAGATTTGTCACCGGGTACAGTCAGGCCATGCTTGTACTTTCAATCTGCTGTTACGTATAAAGGTAGGCCAAAAAAATTTCAATTGTAATTTTGTGTATTCACTATTTTGTGTAGAGTAATAGAAATCTCCGACTTTCTGTATCGAAGCATCAACGCATTTGCGCTTATTTTTTGAAAGTTGGTTATGGCACGGAGTAGCGAACAGCGAAACTTTAAAAAGTTCTGAATCTTTAGGCGGCTGCACACAGAACTCGTTGCGATGCGCGACAACCATTGCAATCACGGTTGCGTCAACTGCTGATGCGACTGCAAATACATACAGCTGGGATTTTCTTACGCAAAAATCGTGCAATGGGATTCCAGCGACAAATCTCGCTAACTGTGCACACAGAATGCGGCTGAGGCGACTGCGGGCATCGCAAGTGAAAAGACGTGGGTTCTATCATGGTTCTATACGTTTCCTGCGACAAAGTAGATAATTTTCTACTTTATCGCAGGAATTGCAAGCAAACTAGGTTGTGAAAACAACTGGTATCATGGGCTGTAGGCCATAATTGCGAAGAAACAACAGTTACATTCTGTTTTTCGCTTACTGTTTCTCATTTTCAGCTTTTAACAGAGTATGCTGGCAGCCTGGACCAGTAAGTATTTTATGAAAAGTCAGAAGTATGCTATCTAGGCTTCCAGTTTTGTAAACAGAAAGCAGACGAGTTTTCAAAACCAAATCATCAAGAGAAAAACTCTGATATTAATAAATAGATAAATATCTGAGGTTATTATCAAATTATATTATACGGAAAATTCAACAGTAAATGAGGGAGACTGCGAAGTGAGCTTGCGTTCTTCGAGTCAGCAGCCATCCGTTATATATGTCAAATGCGATCGGCTCCAGCCGCGAATTGAACCCGTCTCGTAGGATCTGTCACCTGCGCGCTGTGGTACCACTATGCCATGTCGCAGACGATATTAAGTAGACCTGTCGGTATTGGCACGTCGATGCTCAATACTTGCGTGAGTTCATACTCCTATTCCTCACAGCACACGGTTTGAACATTAATCTGGTTAATTTTACTGAAGTCGTGTAGCTTATCGAGCAATTTCAAAGTCCAAACAGTCAGATAAAAATGTAGCTTGTATCCGGAAATAAAGTAGGCCTACGTCAACCCATGTTTTTGCAGAGGGCTACGGAACCAAAATTTTCTTTAACTTTTCGGCGGTAACCAGTAGCATCATACATAACGGTACTGAGCCACTTATGGTGCCAATTTGATCAATTCTTGTACCGTAAATCTAGGTCTAATGAGCATTTTGTTTAGTTGGAACTTTTATTCTCTATTTTAGTCTTCGCTGCATGTGGAAGATCGAAGTTATGTATTTTGGCCATAACCTAGTCTGGCGCGTGACCCAAAAGTTAAAAATAAATTCAAGTTCATTTTTCCCAAATGTCATAGCACTCATTTCGACACGGCGTTGTTGCTATCACAACAGACAGTCGCAGCAGATCGCAGTGGTCGCACCTCGCAACGCGTATAGTTGCTTGAACTTGCCGCTAAAATCGTATAGACGCAACTTACGCAAGTCGTTTGAACTTGTTTGGGGATTTCCCATCGCAGTCGCCAGCCTGTGTGCAGCCGCCTTTTTATAAGTAACGACCAATATTAAATAATATTAAATAGTCGTACAAGTAGATGATTCTTCCAATTTGTCTTTCACGGATCACTTTTGAAGTTAAGAAAAGCTGACATAAGCACTGAAGCTACGGACATGACCCCACCACTAGTTGCACGGTTCAGTGTATTTAGCAAGTATAATGATTTGATATCGAGAAAAAGTTTAGTTGCTCAACTTGAACTTAAAAAAGATTTATTCTTTGACTTGCATTGAAAGCGTTTTAATTTTTGCAAAGTCAGTGTTTTAATCTATTTACGTCTTAAAGCCTAGTTTTCAACACAGATAATTCATTCTAAACTGTCAGAAGTTTTTCCGGAATTAAATAAAAGCAAAAGAACAGAAATTAAAGATTTTCTCAGAATTACCTTGAAAGTACAAACTTATGAAGATTTGCAAAAGCCTATTGCTGAAGGAGACTTAACTTAAAACCATCTCTTGTCTTCGGATCAAGCTGAGAACTTCATGAAGTACTGGAAAATTAAGAACGTGCCCATACCAATTCCGGCTGACAATTGGGACGCCTTCCACAGTGATCCAAATCCAGATTTTCATGTTACCAAAGAGTGTAATCGTGACTTCTCCACACAAAATAACTTTGCGCACTCATCGTAAAATGGTTCATTGTAAACTTCATGAGAACCACATTAGCCAATCCAACAAATTTCGAAGGCCGGTATGGAAGAGGAAAAGAGTCCAAGGAATTTTTAACCACCGACGTAACGATTTTCATTCCTCGCTCCCGTTTATTTCGACAAGGAGAAGAACAACTCCCTTCCATTCCTCGACGTCCACGCAGATCACAAGAAGGTCAGCTACGAAACCAAAGTTAACCGCAAACCTACGTTCACTGGCTAGTACCTAAGTGGAAATCCTTTACACCTATAAAACGTAAAGCCAGTTTAGTCTCGATGCTGGTTTATCGTGCGTGGAAGATCTGATCCAAAAGCAAAACTTACAATCCAACTGTCATCGAAATCAAGCAATCAAATCTTCAACATACTCGCTGTATTAGGTCTTCAACTTCTTCTTCAACATTCTCGCGGCATTAGCCAAAGCGTGCAACGAAGGGGCGGGACCCATCTTTCCTGCTCAACGCCTGGGCAACACAGAAACGTCGGAGCCGGCAAGCATTGGCGACTCTGGGTCCGATTTGATCGGCCCGGGAATCAAACCTTGGTGAAAACAATGCTGACATTGCAGCACCGAGATCATTTCGTGAATGCGAAATCATTATGTTCCTATACTTAGTGCTGATTTTGTAATTCATTTGTTTTGTTTTTCAGATAAATTGAATCGTATTACTGTAAGCCTACATTTTGCAAAATTTGATCCTTTTTTTAAAACATGGTTGAATTTGAAGTTTCAAAAGCTCTGCCAGAAATAAGCGAAGAAAAATTGAGAGAAGTTAACAACTTTCTTACAAATGAGATGGGAGTAGAAAGTGAAGAAGACTTGAAAAAAATAACGAGAGAAGATTTGACCAAAAACAGTCTCTTATCGTGGAATGAAGCTGATTGTTTGGTAAAGTACTGGAATACAAGATATATTAGAATGACGCACGCCAACAACTGGCATGTGTATGCGGCTACTAGTTGTTCGGGCGTTGCTGACGATAATGACAGTCGTGAAACAACAAGCTCTAACAGCAAGACAGATAGGGTTGATGACGATTCAAGTTGTTTTCTTTTTTAACTCTACCTCAATTAAACAGATTCATGAAACACTTTCGCTCAACGGTCATTAGGCCGTTGTTTCCGCTCAACGTGCAAAGTTAACCCTAGAGTGCATGAAGGGGTCTGTGAGACCCTTTACGGTGTTTCGCCTTGCGTAGCTCCTACAGTTTTCACTCGATTAACCCCAAATTTTCTGACTTTTTTTTTTTTTGGCTGAACTTTTTGACTATAAAATCTCGAAACAAAGCAATTCCTAGAAATTAAAAAAAAATGCACTTATTACATTACTGCATGACGAGGGTCTCTCAGACCCCTACGCATTTCTTATGAAAAAACTGCGATTGCTTCTACGAAACATGTTGGATTTCCATCATTAGGGGGGGGGGGGGGAGCAGAAGGACCTGCCCCCCAATCAACAAGCTTACTCTTTTGAAAATAGCAGCTTTTGTGCTTAATTTCAAACTTGGGCCCTCCTTGATAATCACTTGACCCCTTCTAAATCGACTGACCTGGCGCCGACTCTGGTCACAACAGTGTCTAATTGCGTTATTCAAATATTTTGAAACACCCCACGAGAGGCAGTTTCAAATAATACAAACACGGCAATTAGGAACGATTGCCATAAATGAGCTTTCTCTGTATTCTATGCAGAAAAACAGGCCCAATCGGTTAAACTATTATATGATTCTGAGCCAGGACAGATTGAAAATGATGAGCCTACCATTGAAAACAACAACTCGTGACTGTTGATGAGGAACTGTACCCATTTAGAGGCAGTGGCCCTTGCATAAAAAACCTGCTAAACAGCTAAACATGGTTTGGAGTTTGGAACGCGAGCTGATATGGGTACTATAAGTGCTTCTAGCAGTACGAAGTGACCACAACCGAGAGCTTTATTCAAGCAAGTTAGCAAGTTTCCGTTCACCACTGTTGATCATAATTCCAACACAAAGACTGCTTAGTGCTGCAGGGGTGTCCGTTATGCGTAAAACACTGCCAATTTCTGCTAAAAACTGCTCAACTGTGTATGAGCATTTCATGCAAAACAGTGTAGGCTAAGGCTAAAGGGGAAAAGTACAGCCACGTAAATCTCAAAGCTGGACGTTTCGGCACTCAGCTGTCGTCATCAGCAATGTAAGCAAAGCAGTACAAAACTGAAAGAAACCTACTGCTTTGCTTACACTGCTGATGATGACAACTGAATCTTTGTTGTCGAAACGTCCAGTTTTGCGATTTATTGTGGCTGTACTTTTCTTCCTCTTTAGCTATTTCCATCCGATATTTATTGTATTCCGGTGTTATAAGGCTATGTTTGTCTGTATTTATGTTCACAGTGCAGTTGCCCCTATTGTGTTTCAACCTTTTGCGAAAACTGATTTTTAATTTTACAAACGCCTTTATTAATCGTTTTTCATTAAAAGCTGATAGAATTTAGGCGGGAGCTCTTTTGGACGAATTACATGAAATTAAGTCAATAAACATACTAAAAATTTTAAAGAACTGAAGAGCATCTAAACCTATTCTTTTGGGCAGTTTATATCACCATTGAAGACCTTGACATATCCTTTTTGACATGCCAAGTAAGTGTTGCAACGCCCTTTAACAAACAAATTTATGAAGATACAACGTTCTATATTCAAACTACCGTATAGTTTATCTAAAGCCATACCAAAACCCAGTTTTTGGACGCTGGGGTCTCACAGACCCTTTCATGCAGTAACAGACACAAAAAAGTCATGCACTAACAGTAACAGACACAAAACAAGCAGCAGTAACAGACACAAAAAAGGTTAAGATGCTTAAGCGCTGTATCTTTACTATCACGGTTGGTTCGCACAATTGCTAAGACATTGTTATCGGTGAGAAAATTCTAGGGGTCAGTTGCCGGGCCAGTAAGATCGGACACAGTGTCGCCCAATGGCTCGCCACCGCTGCGGCGTTTCTTCGGAGCCGTGTAGCCCAGGCCCTAAGCCGCGGAGATGGACCCGGCCACTCGCTACACGTTTCGGCGTAATAGCGCGACTATAATGAAAATTTGATTTTTGATGTATAGGCCTATGCAAAGTTAAGATGATTTTTTTAATGTTCGATCAAATAATAACCATCATCCTTTAATTTACTTGAATTTTTGTCGTTATTCTTTCAACTTTGTTATATTTTACGAATCACCTCAACTAAGATTCGTTACGTGTATTGTTGACGTTTCGCTAATTTCAGCGACTAACATCATCAGATCGATGAAGCGTCATAATTTGTCGGCCAAAGTTCCATCTAGGATCGGAAAACCAATACGTAACGCCACCCCATTTTCGTCTGAGGGATTAAAATAGGTTACCAATACAATGAAATATTTAGGTGTACAAATTCCAGCACAAAATTGTGATACTAGTTCCGTTATACTGTAGATCAAAATTTTTCGTCGGTCAATGATGAAATCAAAACAGAATTAAATATCTGTGGTCATCAAGAGGATTAACATCACTGGAAAACATCTCCGTTATAAAAAGCATTCGTACCAAAAATAATGTTTAAAGCCGCTAACCTACCAGTGATATTACCCGATTCTTACATTAAAAAGATTAACCAAGTTTTGTTTAAGTTTATTTGGGGATCCAAGTGGGAGAAAATTGGAAGGTCACAGTTATGTTGTGATATTGCAGGCGAGGGAGCTGAAATGATTGATATCAAACAACACAATCATGTTGGCATTGCAATTTGATGAGGGAGTAGTAAAAATTTGACGAAAATCACACAGACCCGTTATGCTTTATTGGCCTTAAGATCTACCATTGATGTTTCGGAAATCTGCGATAATAAATTTTTGTGGCTAAATAAAGCAGTAAAATATCAAAATAAACCAATGCTAATAGAGGAGTTCTTAAAAGTTGGCATTTTTCATTTCAAACAATTAACTAGCATAATTCGGAGGGGGAAATAATGTCCTATGATGATTTGGCGCTGTTACATAGCATGAATCCAAATAATTACAGATTTATAAAACATGTCTAATTGATGTCTGCTATTCCAATGCACTAGGTCGGGGAAATACCCGCATCAGACAAACTTTTTTTAGTTTCAAAAGAAAGAGCTAAGGAACCAAATATTATTTACGTTGGAAAATCCAATAGACAGGTTATGCATACTAAGAAGCAAATCGAAAGTGTTCCAGTGAAACAGCAACAAAAGTGGTGTGATGCATTGCAAATCTTACCAAATGATATTGACTGGATTAAAATATAGGAAAACAATTATTTTGCTACAAATGAAACAAGGTTGAGATTTTTTTAAATCAGATTAAGCCTGAGATCAATTGTGACTAATGTGCAACTTGCTGGATTTAGTATCGTTGACAGTGATGATTGTGTATTTTGTTCTGAAGAACCCGAAACAATTATTCATTCATTTATTTTGTATGTGTAAATTGTCGTGATATTTTGGCAAGATCTGCCCGATTGGCTTTTGATTAAACTGCTTCACGATTTTTACTTACAAAACCAACATAAATTATTTGGATTTGAAAATTGCGATGGAGTATTTCAGTTTGTGAATGGATTACTTATATATGCACGTTTTTTAATTTATCGATGCAAATATTCTAATTCAAGACCCGATATGGCGCAGTATTTTATTCTGTTTGATTCAATTAAGCAATCTTAATATGTAATAGCTAAAAGAAAAATATATCGAAGTTACACTTTCGGAAATGGGGTCAACTACATTGAAAGAGCTATTTGATAACAGTTATTAATTTATAGTGTGTATTTATCTTATTCGTTTTATTATCGCAAAAAAATATTTAATTACCCACGTAATTATCGAGCTCAGATACTGTATTATCGATTCATATCGCTCAAACATCAAACGTCATCGACCGAGAGCAGTGATGTTGGGAACTGATTTGCCAGTTGCGCAAATAAACAATACTCCTGAAGATTATGATATCATAATGAATTGTAAATTTAAGTTACAACTTGAAAAGCAATTACGGCACTAGAGAATTTACATGTCATAAATACGCTTTACCAGAGCCGTGTATACCAGTGGAACTTGCAGGCTGAAGCTTTGGGGCTTTGTCGCGAACAAAAGAACACGACACGATTATGAAAAAATCTTTTATTTTGGAGATCGACCATGAAAACCGTTATTGATTTAGAGATGAGTCGATCATTGATCACTAGCGACAAACATGACATCAAACTCATTGTCTGATTCCGGCTCTGCAAGTTAAAATCTCCGGTTTACTTTTATTGATTTTGTTCGATTTTTCGTCGAAGTTAATAAATTATCAGCATAAATGATATCGTAAAATGTTCGAAGCTTGTAAGTTAGGCTTCAAAATCAAACCTTCACCATACTATAAGATGAGTGGCAGGCCCATTTATACAGCTCAGCTCCAGGACAACACAGCTCTGAAGAAACGTCGCACCAGTTGCGAGTCGTTGGCGACACTGCGTCCAATATGACCGGCCAAGGAATCGAACGCAAGACCCCCCGCACCGATTACAATGTGCTTAACAACTGAGCTAACCGGTCGGTTGATTTACACACCAATATGAGACAAAAATCTTCCACTTTAGTGTGCTCGCAGTATAATACGATTCCCGCATGTATGCTTAAATATTGTCGCAGATAAGAAAGCGCTTGCGTGCTGCTACTGTTCCTTATCATTGGATCGAAAAACAAAACTTTTTTTCTACTAAAACATCAAATAGAAAAAAATCTGTGTTTTGGTGCAGCGGCCTAACCCGACTGGGAACTCGATGTTGCGAAACTCAGTCATTTTTTCCAAATACGATCTTCAAAAAAAATAACGTCAAACCTTCATTAACTTATACTAGCGCATCCGATTTTCGGCGTAAGCAGTTGGCGGAAATATCTTTTGCAAACCCTAACGAACCCTAACGACTTTGCTTTTTATACGTTACTTCGCGAACGTCTTGAATTAAGATTGTTTCCTGAAATGGCGTGCAAAGTGGCGTTGCTTTTGCGCCATACCCATAACCTTAACCGTCCGTAACCTACGCCATTTAAATTTATGTGCGGTACAGAAAAGCACATCGTAGTTGGTGCAAACACACCTTAATACTGTCGTAGCTAGATTTGCGACAGTCCAATGAAGCAATAGCGGCATTACAAAATTTTGACACCACCTCAATAGTTACAGTAACCAACCGCTTAAATTCGCCACTTGAATCCGTGCAGCTCTTGCGAACTTTCACTTAACTGGTAGGTGCGAACTTTGCGATATGCTCATAGCGAGAGTTGCTAATTGAATCGTTTTGTAAGCATTACGTGTGTCAGTGCAGTGGGTGTAGCATACGGCAACCCTGCTCATTTGCGAGATGCAGCTCAATACATTACGCTTGCCTGGGATGCCATTTCGAATATAACAATTACTGAAAGAATGCGTTCAACAAGTCTTAGTTACTGACATTGAAAGGTGGAGCGGATGAGGAAGCATGACTGATTTGTTGCGTAGCTTTGAAGCACTGAATATTACAATCGATGAATGCGCTACAGAAGAGTTTATTGGTGATTATTATTCATTTATGATGATTTATTATTCATACTGATGACGAAAATAACGAAGTGCTCTGACAAGAGATTTTGGATGATGTAAATGGGGTGCAGGAAACAATGCAAACAACACCAGAAAACGGAGAAAATGAGAGTGATCATACAAGGACCGAAGCTTGCGTACCATTTTGCGTACTTTTTCGGGAAGACAGTGTCAATTTTGTGGGTTCGACAATAAGCCTATCGGTATGTACAGGGTTGGGAAAAATCGATTGTAATCGATATTCGATATTCTTCACTTTTTGTTCATCAAATGCACTGGAGCCTTTACTTTTCTAAACGAGTATCGAATATGGATACTGGATATTCCATGTTCGATTCATTTTCATGTTACTTTGTCTCACTTTAGTAAATTGAATACCTAATCGTCGGTATGTCATTACCTTGTTTTTGCTGTTAACTTTTTTTAGTGACAAAAAAGACAAAAACAAAAAAAAGATTTTTAATAGCAAAGTTGCTTCGCATCAATGATGTCATATACACTGTCCGTCGTTTGTCTGTAAGTTACCGCATGAATGTGAGGACATCACAAAAAATGCTTGGCGTACACCGCTAAATGCTCAGTGTAATATCGACAATCGATTACAATATTCTTTATTCTTTACTTTTTTGAACTACCATCGAAATCGATTATTTCTTTACTTTTTGGTGAACTATCGAATATCGATTATTTCTTTACTTTTTTGGATATCGATTCCCAACCCTGGATATGTCAAAAAATCCTTGAAAGAGAAGATCAACTGTTGTGTCCAGAGGTGTAAGTTCAAGTAGGAGGTGAGTATAACGAGTTGAAAAATTCTTTTAAACAGTTTCAGCGAAAATTGCGACAAGTGATTGCGGAAGCAAAACGCAAAGGAGGTTCTATTGTGCATCAACTAAGGATTCATAACTTGTTTAAAAAGTGGACCCTTAAATCACTAGCAATAAACTTCTAAAAAACTTGAATCTTGATTTTGTGGTAATTGTTTGCGCACTTAACAGGTATGCGAACTTAAGCGGTGGGGACTGTACAATGGTCTCAGTCTCTTCACAGGCTCCAACACCAAAAGTTTTCAACCTCTGCTGTAATTCACGATCCCATCGATTCAATGACGTCAAGTTTCATCATAAAACCCGTGATAATTTCTTCCGGTAAACATCAACGCACATAACAGGATGTTTGTGTCATACGCAATGCATTGCTGAAAAAGGGAACTTATCAACTATGAGGCCTGCCCATTTAGAATACGATCTTTGATTATAAACTTATGGTTGGTAGCTGAGTAACCAGATTATAAACATTGAAAATATGACTTGAGTATTCAGATAGCATATTCGTGATAAACAACTAGATATTAATAAACTGATAGCAGTATTGGGTGTCATTAGGTTTAGCTGCAGATTTTAATCGAGTAAAACTACGTTGCTTGTACGCTTAATCCGAGTGACTGCAATCTATGCCGCAACCACTAAAAGAACTACAGAGGTGGAAATGCATAAAAATTTATGTATACAAATTTTAATAAAGATTGTGAGACCCCTGCGGTTAAAGTTTACAATAATATAGAATTTTAAAGTAAACAGTGGCTCTAAGGATACGTGACCGTAACATTTGTCTTTTTGCTTTATTTTATCATCCCTTAATGTTCTTCTCGGTTGCATCAAAGCGGGAAGAAATAATAAAATAAACCAAAGAGACAAATGTAGCAATGGCGTAACCTCAGTATGTTTAGGAGAATGTCTCCGTGTTTAGGAGAATATCTCCGAGAATGTCTCCGTGTCTCCGTGTTGCTTCCTAATCGAATTTATGCATATCAAGTTTGATTTAATGTTAGATCGATTTAATTAACGCTAAATCAATTTAACTCTGATTCAATTTGTTGTTAATTGGATTTATAAAAATCGAATTGATTTACCCTTAAAATAAATTGAGTTAACGTGTAATGAATTTGATTTGTGCAAATCAAGTTTTGTTTATGTAAATCGAACTTGATTTCTTTAAAGAAATTAGATTCGTTGATTTGAATTGGGTTTGCTGTACATCGAATTGGACTTACATAAATCGAATTTGATTTGTGAAAATGAAATTCGATTTTACACTAATCAAATTCGATTTAACAATAAACTCTACTCGATTTGTTACCACGATTTGACAATATGTTGATTTAATAATTTCACATTTTTTTACGTTTGGCCCTCCATAGACATCTAACCTTAATGTCTTGGTGCTAAGTGCTACTCACATGTCGAGCTGAGGATCCAAACGGTTTGTAGATTTTGTTTTAAAGTGAACCAGGCAAGAAAATCCTGTTTCACTCAGATGACTTGTTACAAAAGGCACCAACACTGTAAGAACCTTTTTTGCCAAAACTGTTATTATGTTTCCAATTGAAAAGTTTCGGGCTTATTGCTCAAGGTTACTGAATGATACCCTCCACCTTCCTCATAGCTCGCCAAACAATAGTTCCATCTCCAGTGGGCTTGAGACTGCTCAGTGCTAGAGGCAACTATTAGAATAAAAGTAAGTTCGCTTAACTGCTGCACGATACAATGCAATATATTAAAGTTTGCAACAAGACTCAATTCTGTTATTTTCCACTTGCAAAATTGAAGTCAAAATTAATAAATAAGTAAATTTAATAAAGGAATAAATAAATATATAAATAAATAAGTAAATAAAGTCTGTAACGTATTTTGCCTCTAAAAAAGTAAGTCTAATCGATCTTAATGAGTCAATATCCCCACACAACCGAGGAACATTTCTCCCACACCTGACTAAGAAACCCTACTTTAGAGATGAAGTGCAAAATTAATGTAGTATTAATTTGTACACCGGTAACTAAAAACTTAGCAAGCTACTTAAGCCCCCTCCCCTTGGACCTGGATCCGTTTATGAATCATGCTTAACTAGTTATCCAAAGTGAATGAATCAACAACACGATTGTAGTTAAAAGGCTAAAATAGCTAAAGATAAACTAGCGATGAGCGAATATATAGATCTGTTTTTTCTTCACTTCTGGTGGGGTAAAATATGTCGTTAATTCTGGGACGCTTGTGACAATTTTTGCATCATAATAAAATAAAACTGATGTAATTTTGAAACTATTAAACTGAAAAATGATCAGAATTTGAGGGAGACTGCGAAGCGAGCTTGCAAGTGCTCTTTGTGTCAGCAACCACCCGGTTAATATGCCACATACGATCGGCTCCAGCCATGAATCGAATCCGTCACGAAAGATTGAATCTTTAGGCGGCTGCACACAGAACTCGTTGCGATGCGCGACAACCATTGCAATCACGGTTGCGTCAACTGCTGATGCGACTGCAAATACACACAGCTGCGATTTTCTTACGCAAAAATCGTGCAATGGGATTCCAGCGACAAATCTCGCTGACTATGCACACAGAATGCGGCTGAGGCGACTGCGGGCATCGCAAGTGAAACGACGTGGGTTCTATCATGGTTCTATACGTTTCCTGCGACAAAGTAGAAAACTTTCTACTTTATCGCAGGAATTGCAAGCAAACTAGGTTGTAAAAACAACTGGTATCATGGGCTGTAGGCCATAATTGCGAAGAAACAACAGTCACATTCTGTTTTTCGCTTAATGTTTCTCATTTTCAGCTTTTAACAGAGTATGCTGGCAGCCTGGACCAGTAAGTAGTTTTTGTAAGGTTAGAAGTATGCTATCTAGGCTTCCAGTTTTGTAAACAGAAAGCAGAAGAGTTTTCAAAACCAAATCATCAAGAGAAAAACTCTGATATTAATAAATAGATAAATAACTGAGGTTATTATATCAAATTATATTGAACGGAAAATTCAACAGTAAATGAGGGTGACTGCGAAGTGAGCTTGCGTTCTTCGAGTCAGCAGCCATCCGTTATATATGTCAAATGCGATCGGCTCCAGTCGCGAATTGAACCCGTCACTTAGGATCTCACCTGCGCGCTGTGGTACCACTATGCCATGTCGCTGACGATATTAAGTAGACCTGTCGGTATTGGCACGTCGATGCTCAATACTTGCGTTAGTTCAAACTCCTATTCCTCACAGCACACGGTTAGACCAGTAAACTGGTTGAGCTTACTGAAGTCGTGTAGCTTATCAAGCGATTTCAAAGTCAAAACAGTCAGATAAAAATGTAGCTTGTATCCGGAAATAAAGTAGGCCTTGGCCTACCTATGTTTTTGTATAGGGCTACGGTAGCAAAGTATTTTTTAACTTTGCGACGGTAACCAGTAGCGTCATACATAACAGTACTGTACCATTTATGGTGCCAATTTGATCAATTCTTGTACCGTAAATCTAGGTCTAATGAGCATTGTGTTTAGTGATATACCGACACCAAAATTTTGCCCGATTCCGATAGGCCTACCGAAAAAAATCACCCATACCAATCCAATTCCCGATTCCTATCTAGTGTAATACCGGTACTTAACGTAACACTGAATTTATAAAAACTGTCACGCAATGTTGTTGCTAGTTAAAATTCACCATGCAAAGACAGGTGTCATAAAAATATTTCGCTGAGTGTAGACTAATGCAATAAGGGTGTGATATGGATCAAAGATTTTGTATTACAGTATATAGAAATAATATCCACAATTCCTTGGCCATACTGCTTACAAGTATGTTTATAACTTCAGCTTACCATACACAAAATCGTATAGTCAATAAAATACAATATTTAAAATCAAACCATTTCTACTCGTTTTATTGATTTTTTACATTAGCACAAAATATACCAATATTGTTGCAAATCCCATAATTTTGAATTTCAGGTTGGTGATAAGCCAAAGCAACCGATCTGAAAAAGTTAGCCTAAATACCACATGCTATTTGGGCTCACTTTTTTAGAATGTTTTTTTGCGTATCAGATAATCTTACTACATCGCTGAGGCAAACGCAACTTCAAGTTTTGCAATCCCAGTAGGCAAATATTGTTAATTTTAACCACTAAACTTCAGCAAATAAATTTTGCAGATAGTCTTGAGTAACTAATTTTTTAAATTATTTTTGAATGGTTGTTGCTGGTTACTACCATTTTCATTGTCAAATCGGTTTTAAAGAAATCGGTATCGGATCGGTAATTACAGGCATTTTTGACCGATCCGATACCCAAAACAACACCGATTATATCAATTCCCGATACCGATTCCGATTAATCGGTACATCACTAATTTTGTTCAGTTGGAGCTATATTCTCTATTTTAGTCTTTGCTGCATGTGGAAGATGGAAGTATATATTTTGGCCATAACCTAGTCTGACGCGTGACCCAAAAGTCGTTAAAAATAAATTCAAGTTCATTTTTCCCAAATGTCATAGCACTCATTTCGACACGGCGTTGTTGCTATCACAACAGACAGTCGCAGCAGATCGCCGTGGTCGCACCTCGTAACGCATGCGCTCGCGCGCACTGTGCATAGTTGCTTGAACTTGCCGCTAAAATCGTATAGACGCAACTTACGCAAGTCATTTGAACTTCTTTGGGGATTTCCCATTGCAGTCGTATCGCCAGCCTGTGTGCAGCCGCCTTTTTACAAGTAACGACCAATATTTAATAATATTAAATAGTCGTACAAGTAGATGATTCTTCCATATTTGTCTTTCACGGATCACTTTTGAAGTTAAGAAAAGCTGACATAAGCACTGAAGCTGCGGACATGACCCTACCACTAGTTGCACGGTTCAGTGTGTTTGGCAAGTATAATGATTTGATATCGAGAAAAAGTTTAGTTGCTCAACTTGAACTTAAAAAGGATTTATTCTTTGACTTGCATTGAAAGCGTTTAAATTTTTACAGAGTCTGTTTTAATCTATTTACGTTTTAAAGCCTGGCTTTCACCAAAGATGATTCATTTTAAACTGTCAGAAGTTTTTCCGGAATTATATCAAAGCAAAAGAACACAAATTAAAGATTTTCTCAGAATTACCTTGAAAGTACAAACTTATGAAGATTTCCAAAATATTGCTGAAGGAGACTTAACTTAAAACCATCTCTTGTCTTCGGATCAAGCTGAGAACTTCATGAAGTGCTGGAAAATTAAAAACGTACCCATTCCAATTCCGGCTGACAATTGGGACGCCTTCCACAGTGATCCATATCTAGATTTTCATGTTCCCAAAGAGTGTAATCGTGACTTCTCCACATAAAATAACTCGGCGCACTCATCGTAAAATGGTTCATTGTAAACTTCATGAGAACCACATTAGCCAATCCAACAAATTCCGAATACCGATATGGAAAAGGAAAAGAGTCCAAGGAATTTTTAACCACAGACGTAACGATTTTCATTCCTCGCTCCCGTTTACTTTCGACAAGGAGAAGAACAACTCCCTTCCACTCATCGACGTCCACGTAGATCACAAGAAGGTCAGTTACGAAACCAAAGCTAACCGCAAACCTACGTTCACTGGCTAGTACCTAAGTGGAAATCATTTACACAGATAAAACGTAAAGCCAGTTTAGTCTCGATGCTGGTTTATCGTGCGTGGAAGATCTGATCCAAAAGCAAAATTTACGATCCAACTGTCATCGAAATCAAGCAATCAAATCTTCAACATACTCGCTGTATTAGGTCTTCAACTTCTTCTTCAACATTCTCGCGGTATTAGCCAAAGCGTGCAACGAAGGGGCGGGACCCATCTTTCCGGCTCAACGCCTGGGCAACACAGAAACGTTGGAGCCGGCGAGCATTTGGCGACTCTGGGTCCGATTTGATCGGCCCGGAAATCAAACCTTGGTGAAAGCAATGCAGACATTGCAGCACCGAGATCATTTCGTGAATGCGAAATCATTATGTTCCTATACTTAGTGCTGATTTTGTAATTCACCTGTTTTGTTTTTCAGATAAATTAAATCGTATTACTGTAGGCTTATATTTTGCAAAATTTGATCCTTTTTTTTGAAACATGGTTGAATTTGAAGTTTCAAAAGCTCTGCCAGAAATAAGCGAAGAAAAATTGAGAGAAATTAACAACTTTCTTACAAATGAGATGGGAGTAGAAAGTGAAGAAGACTTGAAAAAAATAACGAGAGAAGATTTAACCACAAACAATCTCTTATCATGAAATGAAGCTGATTGTTTGGTAAAGTACTGGAATACAAGGTACATAAGAAGGACGCTCGCCGACAACTGGCATGTGTATGCGTCTAGGAGATGTTCGGGCTATGCTAACGATTATGACAGTAGTGAAACAACAAGCTCTGACAGCGAAACAGATTGGGTTGATGACGATTCTCAACCCATGAAGCAAATATCAAAAGATGAAGTGACTGCAAACAAAGGTTCAAAATCAAATTGCTTTTTACTTTAACTCTACCACAATTAAACAGATTCATGAAACACTTTCGCTCAACGGTCATTAGGCCGATGCTTATGCGCTGTATCTTTACTATGACGTATGGTTCCCACAATTGCTAAGACATTGTTATCGGTGAGAAAATTCTAGGGGTCAGTTGCCGGGCCAGTAAGATCGGACACAGTGTCGCCCAATGGCTCGCCACCGCTGCGGCGTTTCTTCGGAGCCGTGTAGCCCAGGCCCTAAGCCGCGGAGATGGACCCGGCCACTCGCTACACGTTTCGGCGTAATAGCGCGACTATAATGAAAATTTGATTTTTGATGTATAGGCCTATGCAAAGTTAAGATGATTTTTTTAATGTTCGATCAAATAATAACCATCATCCTTTAATTTACTTGAATTTTTGTCGTTATTCTTTCAACTTTTTTATATTTTACGAATCACCTCAACTAAGATTCGTTAAGTGTATTGTTGACGTTTCGCTAATTTCAGCGACTAACATCATCAGAACGATGAAGCGTCATAATTTGTCAGCCAAAGTTCCATCTAGGACCGGAAAACCAATACGTAACGCCACCCCATTTTCGACTGAGGGATTAAAATAGGTTACCAATGCAATGAAATATTTAGGTGTACAAATTCCAACACAGAATTGTGATACTAGTTCCGTTATACTGTAGATCAAAATTTTTCGTCGATCAATGATAAAATCAAAACAGAATTAAATATCTATGGTCATCAAGAGGATTAACATCACTGGAAAACATCTCCGTTTTAAAAAGCATTCGTACCAAAAATAATGTTTAAAGCCGCTAACCTACCAGTGATATTACCCGATTCTTACATTAAAAAAATTAACCAAGTTTTATTTAAGTTTATGTGGGGATCCAAGTGGGAGAAAATTGGAAGGTCACAGTTATGTTGTGATATTGCAGGCGAGGGAGCTGAAATGATTGAATCAAACATCACAATCATGTTGGCATTGCAATTTGATGAGGGAGTAGTAAAAATTTGACGAAAATCACACAGACCCGTTATGCTTTATTGGCCTTAAGATCTAACATTGATGTTTCGGAAATCATCCGCGATAATAAATTTTTGTGGCTAAATAAAGCAGTAAAATATCAAAATAAACCAATGCTAATAGAGGAGTTCTTAAAAGTTGGCATTTTTCATTTCAAACAATTAACTAGCATAATTCGGAGGGGGAAATAATGTCCTATGATGATTTGGCGCTGTTACATAGCATGAATCCAAATAATTACAGTTTTATAAAACATGTCTAATTGATGTCTGCTATTCCAATGCACTGGGTCGGGGAAATACCCGCATCAGACAAACTTTTTTTGGTTTCAAAAGAAAGAGCTAAGGAACCAAATATTATTTACCTTGCAAAATCCAATAGACAGGTTATGCATACTAAGAAGCAAATCGAAAGTGTTCCAGTGAAACAGCAACAAAAGTGGTGTGATGCATTGCAAACCTTACCGAATGATATTGACTGGATTAAAATATAGGAAAACAATTATTTTGCTACAAATGAAACAAGGTTGAGATCTTTTCAAATCAGATTAAGCCTGAGATCAATTGTGACTAATGTGCAACTTGCTGGATTTAGTATCGTTGACAGTGCTGATTGTGTATTTTGTTCTGAAGAACCCGAAACAATTATTCATTCATTTATTTTGTATGTGTAAATTGTCGTGATATTTTGGCAAGATCTGCCCTATTGGCTTTTGATTAAACTGCTTCACGATTTTTACTTACAAAACCAACATAAATTATTTGGATTTGAAAATTGCAATGGAGTAGTTCAGTTTGTGAATGGATTACTTATATATGCACGTTTTTTAATTTATCGATCCAAATATTCTGATTCAAGACCCGATATGGCGCAGTATTTTATTCTGTTTGATTCAATTAAGCAATCTGAATATGTAATAGCTAAAAGAAAAATAAATCGAAGTTACACTTTCGGAAATGGGGTCAACTACATTGAAGGAGCTATTTGATAACAGTTTTTAATTTATAGTGTGTATTTATCTTATTCGTTTTATTATCGCAAAAAAATATTTAATTACCCACGTAATTATCGAGCTCAGATACTGTATTATCGATTCATGTCGCTCAAACATCAAACGTCATCGACCGAGGGCAGTGATGTTGGGAACTGATTTGCCAGTTGCGCAAATAAACAATACTCCTGAAGATTATGATATCATAATGAATTGTAAATTTAAGTTAGAACTTGAAAAGCAATTACGGCACTAGAGAATTCACATGTCATAAATACGCTCTACCAGAGCCGTGTATACCAGTGGAACTTGCAGGCTGAAGCTTTGGGGCTTTGTCGCGAACAAAAGAACACGACACGATTATGAAAAAATCTTTTTTGGAGATCGACCATGAAAACCGTTATTGATTTAGAGATGAGTCGATCATTGATCACTAGCGACAAACATGAAATCAAGCTCATTGTCTGATTCCGGCTCTGCAAGTCAAAATCTCCGGTTTACTTTTATTGATTTTCTTGGATTTTTCGTCGAAGTTAATAAATTATCGCCATAAATGATATCGTAAAATGTTCAAAGCTTGTAAGTTAGGCTTCAAAATCAAACCTTCACCATACTATAAGATGAGTGGCAGGCCCATTTATACAGCTCAGCTCCAGGACAACACAGCTCTGAAGAAACGTCGCACCAGTTGCGAGTCGTTGGCGACACTGCGTCCAATATGACCGGCCAAGGAATCGAACGCAAGACCCCCCGCACCGATTACAATGTGCTTAACAACTGAGCTAACCGGTCGGTTGATTTACACACCAATATGAGACAAAAATCTTCCACTTTAGTGTGCTCGCAGTATAATACGATTCCCGCATGTATGCTTAAATATTGTCGCAGATAAGAAAGCGCTTGCGTGCTGCTACTGTTCCTTATCATTGGATCGAAAAACAAAACTTTTTTTCTACTAAAACATCAAATAGAAAAAAATCTGTGTTTTGGCGCAGCGGCCTAACCCGACTGGGAACTCGATGTTGCGAAACTCAGTCATTTTTTCCAAATACGATCTTCAAAAAAAATAACGTCAAACCTTCATTAACTTATACTAGCGCATCCGATTTTCGGCGTAAGCAGTTGGCGGAAATATCTTTTGCAAAGTTCGAACCCTAACGACTTTGCTTTTTATACGTTACTTCGCGAACGTCTTGAATTAAGATTGTTTCCTGAAATGGCGTGCAAAGTGGCGTTGCTTTTGCGCCATACCCATAACCTTAACCGTCCGTAACCTACGCCATTTACATTTATGTGCGGTACAGAAAAGCACATCGTAGTTGGTGCAAACACACCTTAATACTGTCGTAGCTAGATTTGCGACAGTCCAATGAAGCAATAGCGGCATTACAAAATTTTGACACCACCTCAATAGTTACAGTAACCAACCGCTTAAATTCGCCACTTGAATCCGTGCAGCTCTTGCGAACTTTCACTTAACTGGTAGGTGCGAACTTTGCGATATGCTCATAGCGAGAGTTGCTAATTGAATCGTTTTGTAAGCATTATGTGTGTCAGTGCAGTGGGTGTAGCATACGGCAACCCTGCTCATTTGCGAGATGCAGCTCAATACATTACGCTTGCCTGGGATGCCATTTCGAATATAACAATTACTGAAAGAATGCGTTCAACAAGTCTTAGTTACTGACATTGAAAGGTGGAGCGGATGAGGAAGCATGACTGATTTGTTGCGTAGCTTTGAAGCACTGAATATTACAATCGATGAATGCGCTACAGAAGAGTTTATTGGTGATTATTATTCATTTATGATGATTTATTATTCATACTGATGACGAAAATAACGAAGTGCTCTGACAAGAGATTTTGGATGATGTAAATGGGGTGCAGGAAACAATGCAAACAACACCAGAAAACGGAGAAAATGAGAGTGATCATACAAGGACCGAAGCTTGCGTACCATTTTGCGTACTTTTTCGGGAAGACAGTGTCAATTTTGTGGGTTCGACAATAAGCCTATCGGTATGTACAGGGTTGGGAAAAATCGATTGTAATCGATATTCGATATTCTTCACTTTTTGTTCATCAAATGCACTGGAGCCTTTACTTTTCTAAACGAGTATCGAATATGGATACTGGATATTCCATGTTCGATTCATTTTCATGTTACTTTGTCTCACTTTAGTAAATTGAATACCTAATCGTCGGTATGTCATTACCTTGTTTTTGCTGTTAACTTTTTTTAGTGACAAAAAAGACAAAAACAAAAAAAGATTTTTAATAGCAAAGTTGCTTCGCATCAATGATGTCATATACACTGTCCGTCGTTTGTCTGTAAGTTACCGCATGAATGTGAGGACATCACAAAAAATGCTTGGCGTACACCGCTAAATGCTCAGTGTAATATCGACAATCGATTACAATATTCTTTATTCTTTACTTTTTTGAACTACCATCGAAATCGATTATTTCTTTACTTTTTGGTGAACTATCGAATATCGATTATTTCTTTACTTTTTTGGATATCGATTCCCAACCCTGGATATGTCAAAAAATCCTTGAAAGAGAAGATCAACTGTTGTGTCCAGAGGTGTAAGTTCAAGTAGGAGGTGAGTATAACGAGTTGAAAAATTCTTTTAAACAGTTTCAGCGAAAATTGCGACAAGTGATTGCGGAAGCAAAACGCAAAGGAGGTTCTATTGTGCATCAACTAAGGATTCATAACTTGTTTAAAAAGTGGACCCTTAAATCACTAGCAATAAACTTCTAAAAAACTTGAATCTTGATTTCGTGGTAATTGTTTGCGCACTTAACAGGTATGCGAACTTAAGCGGTGGGGACTGTACAATGGTCTCAGTCTCTTCACAGGCTCCAACACCAAAAGTTTTCAACCTCTGCTGTAATTCACGATCCCATCGATTCAATGACGTCAAGTTTCATCATAAAACCCGTGATAATTTCTTCCGGTAAACATCAACGCACATAACAGGATGTTTGTGTCATACGCAATGCATTGCTGAAAAAGGGAACTTATCAACTATGAGGCCTGCCCATTTAGAATACGATCTTTGATTATAAACTTATGGTTGGTAGCTGAGTAACCAGATTATAAACATTGAAAATATGACTTGAGTATTCAGATAGCATATTCGTGATAAACAACTAGATATTAATAAACTGATAGCAGTATTGGGTGTCATTAGGTTTAGCTGCAGATTTTAATCGAGTAAAACTACGTTGCTTGTACGCTTAATCCGAGTGACTGCAATCTATGCCGCAACCACTGAACGAACTACAGAGGTGGAAATGCATAAAAATTTATGTATACAAATTTTAATAAAGATTGTGAGACCCCTGCGGTTAAAGTTTACAATAATATAGAATTTTAAAGTAAACAGTGGCTCTAAGGATACGTGACCGTAACATTTGTCTTTTTGCTTTATTTTATCATCCCTTAATGTTCTTCTCGGTTGCATCAAAGCGGGAAGAAATAATAAAATAAACCAAAGAGACAAATGTAGCAATGGCGTAACCTCAGTATGTTTAGGAGAATGTCTCCGTGTTTAGGAGAATATCTCCGAGAATGTCTCCGTGTCTCCGTGTTGCTTCCTAATCGAATTTATGCATATCAAGTTTGATTTAATGTTAGATCGATTTAATTAACGCTAAATCAATTTAACTCTGATTCAATTTGTTGTTAATTGGATTTATAAAAATCGAATTGATTTACCCTTAAAATAAATTGAGTTAACGTGTAATGAATTTGATTTGTGCAAATCAAGTTTTGTTTATGTAAATCGAACTTGATTTCTTTAAAGAAATTAGATTCGTTGATTTGAATTGGGTTTGCTGTACATCGAATTGGACTTACATAAATCGAATTTGATTTGTGAAAATGAAATTCGATTTTACACTAATCAAATTCGATTTAACAATAAACTCTACTCGATTTGTTACCACGATTTGACAATATGTTGATTTAATAATTTCACATTTTTTTACGTTTGGCCCTCCATAGACATCTAACCTTAATGTCTTGGTGCTAAGTGCTACTCACATGTCGAGCTGAGGATCCAAACGGTTTGTAGATTTTGTTTTAAAGTGAACCAGGCAAGAAAATCCTGTTTCACTCAGATGACTTGTTACAAAAGGCACCAACACTGTAAGAACCTTTTTTGCCAAAACTGTTATTATGTTTCCAATTGAAAAGTTTCGGGCTTATTGCTCAAGGTTACTGAATGATACCCTCCACCTTCCTCATAGCTCGCCAAACAATAGTTCCATCTCCAGTGGGCTTGAGACTGCTCAGTGCTAGAGGCAACTATTAGAATAAAAGTAAGTTCGCTTAACTGCTGCACGATACAATGCAATATATTAAAGTTTGCAACAAGACTCAATTCTGTTATTTTCCACTTGCAAAATTGAAGTCAAAATTAATAAATAAGTAAATTTAATAAAGGAATAAATAAATATATAAATAAATAAATAAATAAAGTCTGTAACGTATTTTGCCTCTAAAAAAGTAAGTCTAATCGATCTTAATGAGTCAATATCCCCACACAACCGAGGAACATTTCTCCCACACCTGACTAAGAAACCCTACTTTAGAGATGAAGTGCAAAATTAATGTAGTATTAATTTGTACACCGGTAACTAAAAACTTAGCAAGCTACTTAAGCCCCCTCCCCTTGGACCTGGATCCGTTTATGAATCATGCTTAACTAGTTATCCAAAGTGAATGAATCAACAACACGATTGTAGTTAAAAGGCTAAAATAGCTAAAGATAAACTAGCGATGAGCGAATATATAGATCTGTTTTTTCTTCACTTCTGGTGGGGTAAAATATGTCGTTAATTCTGGGACGCTTGTGACAATTTTTGCATCATAATAAAATAAAACTGATGTAATTTTGAAACTATTAAACTGAAAAATGATCAGAATTTGAGGGAGACTGCGAAGCGAGCTTGCAAGTGCTCTTTGTGTCAGCAACCACCCGGTTAATATGCCACATACGATCGGCTCCAGCCATGAATCGAATCCGTCACGAAAGATTGAATCTTTAGGCGGCTGCACACAGAACTCGTTGCGATGCGCGACAACCATTGCAATCACGGTTGCGTCAACTGCTGATGCGACTGCAAATACACACAGCTGCGATTTTCTTACGCAAAAATCGTGCAATGGGATTCCAGCGACAAATCTCGCTGACTATGCACACAGAATGCGGCTGAGGCGACTGCGGGCATCGCAAGTGAAACGACGTGGGTTCTATCATGGTTCTATACGTTTCCTGCGACAAAGTAGAAAACTTTCTACTTTATCGCAGGAATTGCAAGCAAACTAGGTTGTAAAAACAACTGGTATCATGGGCTGTAGGCCATAATTGCGAAGAAACAACAGTCACATTCTGTTTTTCGCTTAATGTTTCTCATTTTCAGCTTTTAACAGAGTATGCTGGCAGCCTGGACCAGTAAGTAGTTTTTGTAAGGTTAGAAGTATGCTATCTAGGCTTCCAGTTTTGTAAACAGAAAGCAGAAGAGTTTTCAAAACCAAATCATCAAGAGAAAAACTCTGATATTAATAAATAGATAAATAACTGAGGTTATTATATCAAATTATATTGAACGGAAAATTCAACAGTAAATGAGGGTGACTGCGAAGTGAGCTTGCGTTCTTCGAGTCAGCAGCCATCCGTTATATATGTCAAATGCGATCGGCTCCAGTCGCGAATTGAACCCGTCACTTAGGATCTCACCTGCGCGCTGTGGTACCACTATGCCATGTCGCTGACGATATTAAGTAGACCTGTCGGTATTGGCACGTCGATGCTCAATACTTGCGTTAGTTCAAACTCCTATTCCTCACAGCACACGGTTAGACCAGTAAACTGGTTGAGCTTACTGAAGTCGTGTAGCTTATCAAGCGATTTCAAAGTCAAAACAGTCAGATAAAAATGTAGCTTGTATCCGGAAATAAAGTAGGCCTTGGCCTACCTATGTTTTTGTATAGGGCTACGGTAGCAAAGTATTTTTTAACTTTGCGACGGTAACCAGTAGCGTCATACATAACAGTACTGTACCATTTATGGTGCCAATTTGATCAATTCTTGTACCGTAAATCTAGGTCTAATGAGCATTGTGTTTAGTGATATACCGACACCAAAATTTTGCCCGATTCCGATAGGCCTACCGAAAAAAATCACCCATACCAATCCAATTCCCGATTCCTATCTAGTGTAATACCGGTACTTAACGTAACACTGAATTTATAAAAACTGTCACGCAATGTTGTTGCTAGTTAAAATTCACCATGCAAAGACAGGTGTCATAAAAATATTTCGCTGAGTGTAGACTAATGCAATAAGGGTGTGATATGGATCAAAGATTTTGTATTACAGTATATAGAAATAATATCCACAATTCCTTGGCCATACTGCTTACAAGTATGTTTATAACTTCAGCTTACCATACACAAAATCGTATAGTCAATAAAATACAATATTTAAAATCAAACCATTTCTACTCGTTTTATTGATTTTTTACATTAGCACAAAATATACCAATATTGTTGCAAATCCCATAATTTTGAATTTCAGGTTGGTGATAAGCCAAAGCAACCGATCTGAAAAAGTTAGCCTAAATACCACATGCTATTTGGGCTCACTTTTTTAGAATGTTTTTTTGCGTATCAGATAATCTTACTACATCGCTGAGGCAAACGCAACTTCAAGTTTTGCAATCCCAGTAGGCAAATATTGTTAATTTTAACCACTAAACTTCAGCAAATAAATTTTGCAGATAGTCTTGAGTAACTAATTTTTTAAATTATTTTTGAATGGTTGTTGCTGGTTACTACCATTTTCATTGTCAAATCGGTTTTAAAGAAATCGGTATCGGATCGGTAATTACAGGCATTTTTGACCGATCCGATACCCAAAACAACACCGATTATATCAATTCCCGATACCGATTCCGATTAATCGGTACATCACTAATTTTGTTCAGTTGGAGCTATATTCTCTATTTTAGTCTTTGCTGCATGTGGAAGATGGAAGTATATATTTTGGCCATAACCTAGTCTGACGCGTGACCCAAAAGTCGTTAAAAATAAATTCAAGTTCATTTTTCCCAAATGTCATAGCACTCATTTCGACACGGCGTTGTTGCTATCACAACAGACAGTCGCAGCAGATCGCCGTGGTCGCACCTCGTAACGCATGCGCTCGCGCGCACTGTGCATAGTTGCTTGAACTTGCCGCTAAAATCGTATAGACGCAACTTACGCAAGTCATTTGAACTTCTTTGGGGATTTCCCATTGCAGTCGTATCGCCAGCCTGTGTGCAGCCGCCTTTTTACAAGTAACGACCAATATTTAATAATATTAAATAGTCGTACAAGTAGATGATTCTTCCATATTTGTCTTTCACGGATCACTTTTGAAGTTAAGAAAAGCTGACATAAGCACTGAAGCTGCGGACATGACCCTACCACTAGTTGCACGGTTCAGTGTGTTTGGCAAGTATAATGATTTGATATCGAGAAAAAGTTTAGTTGCTCAACTTGAACTTAAAAAGGATTTATTCTTTGACTTGCATTGAAAGCGTTTAAATTTTTACAGAGTCTGTTTTAATCTATTTACGTTTTAAAGCCTGGCTTTCACCAAAGATGATTCATTTTAAACTGTCAGAAGTTTTTCCGGAATTATATCAAAGCAAAAGAACACAAATTAAAGATTTTCTCAGAATTACCTTGAAAGTACAAACTTATGAAGATTTCCAAAATATTGCTGAAGGAGACTTAACTTAAAACCATCTCTTGTCTTCGGATCAAGCTGAGAACTTCATGAAGTGCTGGAAAATTAAAAACGTACCCATTCCAATTCCGGCTGACAATTGGGACGCCTTCCACAGTGATCCATATCTAGATTTTCATGTTCCCAAAGAGTGTAATCGTGACTTCTCCACATAAAATAACTCGGCGCACTCATCGTAAAATGGTTCATTGTAAACTTCATGAGAACCACATTAGCCAATCCAACAAATTCCGAATACCGATATGGAAAAGGAAAAGAGTCCAAGGAATTTTTAACCACAGACGTAACGATTTTCATTCCTCGCTCCCGTTTACTTTCGACAAGGAGAAGAACAACTCCCTTCCACTCATCGACGTCCACGTAGATCACAAGAAGGTCAGTTACGAAACCAAAGCTAACCGCAAACCTACGTTCACTGGCTAGTACCTAAGTGGAAATCATTTACACAGATAAAACGTAAAGCCAGTTTAGTCTCGATGCTGGTTTATCGTGCGTGGAAGATCTGATCCAAAAGCAAAATTTACGATCCAACTGTCATCGAAATCAAGCAATCAAATCTTCAACATACTCGCTGTATTAGGTCTTCAACTTCTTCTTCAACATTCTCGCGGTATTAGCCAAAGCGTGCAACGAAGGGGCGGGACCCATCTTTCCGGCTCAACGCCTGGGCAACACAGAAACGTTGGAGCCGGCGAGCATTTGGCGACTCTGGGTCCGATTTGATCGGCCCGGAAATCAAACCTTGGTGAAAGCAATGCAGACATTGCAGCACCGAGATCATTTCGTGAATGCGAAATCATTATGTTCCTATACTTAGTGCTGATTTTGTAATTCACCTGTTTTGTTTTTCAGATAAATTAAATCGTATTACTGTAGGCTTATATTTTGCAAAATTTGATCCTTTTTTTTGAAACATGGTTGAATTTGAAGTTTCAAAAGCTCTGCCAGAAATAAGCGAAGAAAAATTGAGAGAAATTAACAACTTTCTTACAAATGAGATGGGAGTAGAAAGTGAAGAAGACTTGAAAAAAATAACGAGAGAAGATTTAACCACAAACAATCTCTTATCATGAAATGAAGCTGATTGTTTGGTAAAGTACTGGAATACAAGGTACATAAGAAGGACGCTCGCCGACAACTGGCATGTGTATGCGTCTAGGAGATGTTCGGGCTATGCTAACGATTATGACAGTAGTGAAACAACAAGCTCTGACAGCGAAACAGATTGGGTTGATGACGATTCTCAACCCATGAAGCAAATATCAAAAGATGAAGTGACTGCAAACAAAGGTTCAAAATCAAATTGCTTTTTACTTTAACTCTACCACAATTAAACAGATTCATGAAACACTTTCGCTCAACGGTCATTAGGCCGATGCTTATGCGCTGTATCTTTACTATGACGTATGGTTCCCACAATTGCTAAGACATTGTTATCGGTGAGAAAATTCTAGGGGTCAGTTGCCGGGCCAGTAAGATCGGACACAGTGTCGCCCAATGGCTCGCCACCGCTGCGGCGTTTCTTCGGAGCCGTGTAGCCCAGGCCCTAAGCCGCGGAGATGGACCCGGCCACTCGCTACACGTTTCGGCGTAATAGCGCGACTATAATGAAAATTTGATTTTTGATGTATAGGCCTATGCAAAGTTAAGATGATTTTTTTAATGTTCGATCAAATAATAACCATCATCCTTTAATTTACTTGAATTTTTGTCGTTATTCTTTCAACTTTTTTATATTTTACGAATCACCTCAACTAAGATTCGTTAAGTGTATTGTTGACGTTTCGCTAATTTCAGCGACTAACATCATCAGAACGATGAAGCGTCATAATTTGTCAGCCAAAGTTCCATCTAGGACCGGAAAACCAATACGTAACGCCACCCCATTTTCGACTGAGGGATTAAAATAGGTTACCAATGCAATGAAATATTTAGGTGTACAAATTCCAACACAGAATTGTGATACTAGTTCCGTTATACTGTAGATCAAAATTTTTCGTCGATCAATGATAAAATCAAAACAGAATTAAATATCTATGGTCATCAAGAGGATTAACATCACTGGAAAACATCTCCGTTTTAAAAAGCATTCGTACCAAAAATAATGTTTAAAGCCGCTAACCTACCAGTGATATTACCCGATTCTTACATTAAAAAAATTAACCAAGTTTTATTTAAGTTTATGTGGGGATCCAAGTGGGAGAAAATTGGAAGGTCACAGTTATGTTGTGATATTGCAGGCGAGGGAGCTGAAATGATTGAATCAAACATCACAATCATGTTGGCATTGCAATTTGATGAGGGAGTAGTAAAAATTTGACGAAAATCACACAGACCCGTTATGCTTTATTGGCCTTAAGATCTAACATTGATGTTTCGGAAATCATCCGCGATAATAAATTTTTGTGGCTAAATAAAGCAGTAAAATATCAAAATAAACCAATGCTAATAGAGGAGTTCTTAAAAGTTGGCATTTTTCATTTCAAACAATTAACTAGCATAATTCGGAGGGGGAAATAATGTCCTATGATGATTTGGCGCTGTTACATAGCATGAATCCAAATAATTACAGTTTTATAAAACATGTCTAATTGATGTCTGCTATTCCAATGCACTGGGTCGGGGAAATACCCGCATCAGACAAACTTTTTTTGGTTTCAAAAGAAAGAGCTAAGGAACCAAATATTATTTACCTTGCAAAATCCAATAGACAGGTTATGCATACTAAGAAGCAAATCGAAAGTGTTCCAGTGAAACAGCAACAAAAGTGGTGTGATGCATTGCAAACCTTACCGAATGATATTGACTGGATTAAAATATAGGAAAACAATTATTTTGCTACAAATGAAACAAGGTTGAGATCTTTTCAAATCAGATTAAGCCTGAGATCAATTGTGACTAATGTGCAACTTGCTGGATTTAGTATCGTTGACAGTGCTGATTGTGTATTTTGTTCTGAAGAACCCGAAACAATTATTCATTCATTTATTTTGTATGTGTAAATTGTCGTGATATTTTGGCAAGATCTGCCCTATTGGCTTTTGATTAAACTGCTTCACGATTTTTACTTACAAAACCAACATAAATTATTTGGATTTGAAAATTGCAATGGAGTAGTTCAGTTTGTGAATGGATTACTTATATATGCACGTTTTTTAATTTATCGATCCAAATATTCTGATTCAAGACCCGATATGGCGCAGTATTTTATTCTGTTTGATTCAATTAAGCAATCTGAATATGTAATAGCTAAAAGAAAAATAAATCGAAGTTACACTTTCGGAAATGGGGTCAACTACATTGAAGGAGCTATTTGATAACAGTTTTTAATTTATAGTGTGTATTTATCTTATTCGTTTTATTATCGCAAAAAAATATTTAATTACCCACGTAATTATCGAGCTCAGATACTGTATTATCGATTCATGTCGCTCAAACATCAAACGTCATCGACCGAGGGCAGTGATGTTGGGAACTGATTTGCCAGTTGCGCAAATAAACAATACTCCTGAAGATTATGATATCATAATGAATTGTAAATTTAAGTTAGAACTTGAAAAGCAATTACGGCACTAGAGAATTCACATGTCATAAATACGCTCTACCAGAGCCGTGTATACCAGTGGAACTTGCAGGCTGAAGCTTTGGGGCTTTGTCGCGAACAAAAGAACACGACACGATTATGAAAAAATCTTTTTTGGAGATCGACCATGAAAACCGTTATTGATTTAGAGATGAGTCGATCATTGATCACTAGCGACAAACATGAAATCAAGCTCATTGTCTGATTCCGGCTCTGCAAGTCAAAATCTCCGGTTTACTTTTATTGATTTTCTTGGATTTTTCGTCGAAGTTAATAAATTATCGCCATAAATGATATCGTAAAATGTTCAAAGCTTGTAAGTTAGGCTTCAAAATCAAACCTTCACCATACTATAAGATGAGTGGCAGGCCCATTTATACAGCTCAGCTCCAGGACAACACAGCTCTGAAGAAACGTCGCACCAGTTGCGAGTCGTTGGCGACACTGCGTCCAATATGACCGGCCAAGGAATCGAACGCAAGACCCCCCGCACCGATTACAATGTGCTTAACAACTGAGCTAACCGGTCGGTTGATTTACACACCAATATGAGACAAAAATCTTCCACTTTAGTGTGCTCGCAGTATAATACGATTCCCGCATGTATGCTTAAATATTGTCGCAGATAAGAAAGCGCTTGCGTGCTGCTACTGTTCCTTATCATTGGATCGAAAAACAAAACTTTTTTTCTACTAAAACATCAAATAGAAAAAAATCTGTGTTTTGGCGCAGCGGCCTAACCCGACTGGGAACTCGATGTTGCGAAACTCAGTCATTTTTTCCAAATACGATCTTCAAAAAAAATAACGTCAAACCTTCATTAACTTATACTAGCGCATCCGATTTTCGGCGTAAGCAGTTGGCGGAAATATCTTTTGCAAAGTTCGAACCCTAACGACTTTGCTTTTTATACGTTACTTCGCGAACGTCTTGAATTAAGATTGTTTCCTGAAATGGCGTGCAAAGTGGCGTTGCTTTTGCGCCATACCCATAACCTTAACCGTCCGTAACCTACGCCATTTACATTTATGTGCGGTACAGAAAAGCACATCGTAGTTGGTGCAAACACACCTTAATACTGTCGTAGCTAGATTTGCGACAGTCCAATGAAGCAATAGCGGCATTACAAAATTTTGACACCACCTCAATAGTTACAGTAACCAACCGCTTAAATTCGCCACTTGAATCCGTGCAGCTCTTGCGAACTTTCACTTAACTGGTAGGTGCGAACTTTGCGATATGCTCATAGCGAGAGTTGCTAATTGAATCGTTTTGTAAGCATTATGTGTGTCAGTGCAGTGGGTGTAGCATACGGCAACCCTGCTCATTTGCGAGATGCAGCTCAATACATTACGCTTGCCTGGGATGCCATTTCGAATATAACAATTACTGAAAGAATGCGTTCAACAAGTCTTAGTTACTGACATTGAAAGGTGGAGCGGATGAGGAAGCATGACTGATTTGTTGCGTAGCTTTGAAGCACTGAATATTACAATCGATGAATGCGCTACAGAAGAGTTTATTGGTGATTATTATTCATTTATGATGATTTATTATTCATACTGATGACGAAAATAACGAAGTGCTCTGACAAGAGATTTTGGATGATGTAAATGGGGTGCAGGAAACAATGCAAACAACACCAGAAAACGGAGAAAATGAGAGTGATCATACAAGGACCGAAGCTTGCGTACCATTTTGCGTACTTTTTCGGGAAGACAGTGTCAATTTTGTGGGTTCGACAATAAGCCTATCGGTATGTACAGGGTTGGGAAAAATCGATTGTAATCGATATTCGATATTCTTCACTTTTTGTTCATCAAATGCACTGGAGCCTTTACTTTTCTAAACGAGTATCGAATATGGATACTGGATATTCCATGTTCGATTCATTTTCATGTTACTTTGTCTCACTTTAGTAAATTGAATACCTAATCGTCGGTATGTCATTACCTTGTTTTTGCTGTTAACTTTTTTTAGTGACAAAAAAGACAAAAACAAAAAAAGATTTTTAATAGCAAAGTTGCTTCGCATCAATGATGTCATATACACTGTCCGTCGTTTGTCTGTAAGTTACCGCATGAATGTGAGGACATCACAAAAAATGCTTGGCGTACACCGCTAAATGCTCAGTGTAATATCGACAATCGATTACAATATTCTTTATTCTTTACTTTTTTGAACTACCATCGAAATCGATTATTTCTTTACTTTTTGGTGAACTATCGAATATCGATTATTTCTTTACTTTTTTGGATATCGATTCCCAACCCTGGATATGTCAAAAAATCCTTGAAAGAGAAGATCAACTGTTGTGTCCAGAGGTGTAAGTTCAAGTAGGAGGTGAGTATAACGAGTTGAAAAATTCTTTTAAACAGTTTCAGCGAAAATTGCGACAAGTGATTGCGGAAGCAAAACGCAAAGGAGGTTCTATTGTGCATCAACTAAGGATTCATAACTTGTTTAAAAAGTGGACCCTTAAATCACTAGCAATAAACTTCTAAAAAACTTGAATCTTGATTTCGTGGTAATTGTTTGCGCACTTAACAGGTATGCGAACTTAAGCGGTGGGGACTGTACAATGGTCTCAGTCTCTTCACAGGCTCCAACACCAAAAGTTTTCAACCTCTGCTGTAATTCACGATCCCATCGATTCAATGACGTCAAGTTTCATCATAAAACCCGTGATAATTTCTTCCGGTAAACATCAACGCACATAACAGGATGTTTGTGTCATACGCAATGCATTGCTGAAAAAGGGAACTTATCAACTATGAGGCCTGCCCATTTAGAATACGATCTTTGATTATAAACTTATGGTTGGTAGCTGAGTAACCAGATTATAAACATTGAAAATATGACTTGAGTATTCAGATAGCATATTCGTGATAAACAACTAGATATTAATAAACTGATAGCAGTATTGGGTGTCATTAGGTTTAGCTGCAGATTTTAATCGAGTAAAACTACGTTGCTTGTACGCTTAATCCGAGTGACTGCAATCTATGCCGCAACCACTGAACGAACTACAGAGGTGGAAATGCATAAAAATTTATGTATACAAATTTTAATAAAGATTGTGAGACCCCTGCGGTTAAAGTTTACAATAATATAGAATTTTAAAGTAAACAGTGGCTCTAAGGATACGTGACCGTAACATTTGTCTTTTTGCTTTATTTTATCATCCCTTAATGTTCTTCTCGGTTGCATCAAAGCGGGAAGAAATAATAAAATAAACCAAAGAGACAAATGTAGCAATGGCGTAACCTCAGTATGTTTAGGAGAATGTCTCCGTGTTTAGGAGAATATCTCCGAGAATGTCTCCGTGTCTCCGTGTTGCTTCCTAATCGAATTTATGCATATCAAGTTTGATTTAATGTTAGATCGATTTAATTAACGCTAAATCAATTTAACTCTGATTCAATTTGTTGTTAATTGGATTTATAAAAATCGAATTGATTTACCCTTAAAATAAATTGAGTTAACGTGTAATGAATTTGATTTGTGCAAATCAAGTTTTGTTTATGTAAATCGAACTTGATTTCTTTAAAGAAATTAGATTCGTTGATTTGAATTGGGTTTGCTGTACATCGAATTGGACTTACATAAATCGAATTTGATTTGTGAAAATGAAATTCGATTTTACACTAATCAAATTCGATTTAACAATAAACTCTACTCGATTTGTTACCACGATTTGACAATATGTTGATTTAATAATTTCACATTTTTTTACGTTTGGCCCTCCATAGACATCTAACCTTAATGTCTTGGTGCTAAGTGCTACTCACATGTCGAGCTGAGGATCCAAACGGTTTGTAGATTTTGTTTTAAAGTGAACCAGGCAAGAAAATCCTGTTTCACTCAGATGACTTGTTACAAAAGGCACCAACACTGTAAGAACCTTTTTTGCCAAAACTGTTATTATGTTTCCAATTGAAAAGTTTCGGGCTTATTGCTCAAGGTTACTGAATGATACCCTCCACCTTCCTCATAGCTCGCCAAACAATAGTTCCATCTCCAGTGGGCTTGAGACTGCTCAGTGCTAGAGGCAACTATTAGAATAAAAGTAAGTTCGCTTAACTGCTGCACGATACAATGCAATATATTAAAGTTTGCAACAAGACTCAATTCTGTTATTTTCCACTTGCAAAATTGAAGTCAAAATTAATAAATAAGTAAATTTAATAAAGGAATAAATAAATATATAAATAAATAAATAAATAAAGTCTGTAACGTATTTTGCCTCTAAAAAAGTAAGTCTAATCGATCTTAATGAGTCAATATCCCCACACAACCGAGGAACATTTCTCCCACACCTGACTAAGGAACCCTACTTTAGAGATGAAGTGCAAAATTAATGTAGTATTAATTTGTACACCGGTAACTAAAAACTTAGCAAGCTACTTAAGCCCCCTCCCCTTGGACCTGGATCCGTTTATGAATCATGCTTAACTAGTTATCCAAAGTGAATGAATCAACAACACGATTGTAGTTAAAAGGCTAAAATAGCTAAAGATAAACTAGCGATGAGCGAATATATAGATCTGTTTTTTCTTCACTTCTGGTGGGGTAAAATATGTCGTTAATTCTGGGACGCTTGTGACAATTTTTGCATCATAATAAAATAAAACTGATGTAATTTTGAAACTATTAAACTGAAAAATGATCAGAATTTGAGGGAGACTGCGAAGCGAGCTTGCAAGTGCTCTTTGTGTCAGCAACCACCCGGTTAATATGCCACATACGATCGGCTCCAGCCATGAATCGAATCCGTCACGAAAGATTGAATCTTTAGGCGGCTGCACACAGAACTCGTTGCGATGCGCGACAACCATTGCAATCACGGTTGCGTCAACTGCTGATGCGACTGCAAATACACACAGCTGCGATTTTCTTACGCAAAAATCGTGCAATGGGATTCCAGCGACAAATCTCGCTGACTATGCACACAGAATGCGGCTGAGGCGACTGCGGGCATCGCAAGTGAAACGACGTGGGTTCTATCATGGTTCTATACGTTTCCTGCGACAAAGTAGAAAACTTTCTACTTTATCGCAGGAATTGCAAGCAAACTAGGTTGTAAAAACAACTGGTATCATGGGCTGTAGGCCATAATTGCGAAGAAACAACAGTCACATTCTGTTTTTCGCTTAATGTTTCTCATTTTCAGCTTTTAACAGAGTATGCTGGCAGCCTGGACCAGTAAGTAGTTTTTGTAAGGTTAGAAGTATGCTATCTAGGCTTCCAGTTTTGTAAACAGAAAGCAGAAGAGTTTTCAAAACCAAATCATCAAGAGAAAAACTCTGATATTAATAAATAGATAAATAACTGAGGTTATTATATCAAATTATATTGAACGGAAAATTCAACAGTAAATGAGGGTGACTGCGAAGTGAGCTTGCGTTCTTCGAGTCAGCAGCCATCCGTTATATATGTCAAATGCGATCGGCTCCAGTCGCGAATTGAACCCGTCACTTAGGATCTCACCTGCGCGCTGTGGTACCACTATGCCATGTCGCTGACGATATTAAGTAGACCTGTCGGTATTGGCACGTCGATGCTCAATACTTGCGTTAGTTCAAACTCCTATTCCTCACAGCACACGGTTAGACCAGTAAACTGGTTGAGCTTACTGAAGTCGTGTAGCTTATCAAGCGATTTCAAAGTCAAAACAGTCAGATAAAAATGTAGCTTGTATCCGGAAATAAAGTAGGCCTTGGCCTACCTATGTTTTTGTATAGGGCTACGGTAGCAAAGTATTTTTTAACTTTGCGACGGTAACCAGTAGCGTCATACATAACAGTACTGTACCATTTATGGTGCCAATTTGATCAATTCTTGTACCGTAAATCTAGGTCTAATGAGCATTGTGTTTAGTGATATACCGACACCAAAATTTTGCCCGATTCCGATAGGCCTACCGAAAAAAATCACCCATACCAATCCAATTCCCGATTCCTATCTAGTGTAATACCGGTACTTAACGTAACACTGAATTTATAAAAACTGTCACGCAATGTTGTTGCTTGTTAAAATTCACCATGCAAAGACAGGTGTCATAAAAATATTTCGCTGAGTGTAGACTAATGCAATAAGGGTGTGATATGGATCAAAGACTTTGTATTACAGTATATAGAAATAATATCCACAATTCCTTGGCCATACTGCTTACAAGTATGTTTATAACTTCAGCTTACCATACACAAAATCGTATAGTCAATAAAATACCATATTTAAAATCAAACCATTTCTACTCGTTTTATTGATTTTTTACATTAGCACAAAATATACCAATATTGTTGCAAATCCCATAATTTTGAATTTCAGGTTGGTGATAAGCCAAAGCAACCGATCTGAAAAAGTTAGCCTAAATACCACATGCTATTTGGGCTCACTTTTTTAGAATGTTTTTTTGCGTATCAGATAATCTTACTACATCGCTGAGGCAAACGCAACTTCAAGTTTTGCAATCCCAGTAGGCAAATATTGTTAATTTTAACCACTAAACTTCAGCAAATAAATTTTGCAGATAGTCTTGAGTAACTAATTTTTTAAATTATTTTTGAATGGTTGTTGCTGGTTACTACCATTTTCATTGTCAAATCGGTTTTAAAGAAATCGGTATCGGATCGGTAATTACAGGCATTTTTGACCGATCCGATACCCAAAACAACACCGATTATATCAATTCCCGATACCGATTCCGATTAATCGGTACATCACTAATTTTGTTCAGTTGGAGCTATATTCTCTATTTTAGTCTTTGTTGCATGTGGAAGATGGAAGTATATGCTTTGGCCATAACCTAGTCTGACGCGTGACCCAAAAGTCGTTAAAAATAAATTCAAGTTCATTTTTCCCAAATGTCATAGCACTCATTTCGACACGGCGTTGTTGCTATCACAACAGACAGTCGCAGCAGATCGCCGTGGTCGCACCTCGTAACGCATGCGCTCGCGCGCACTGTGCATAGTTGCTTGAACTTGCCGCTAAAATCGTATAGACGCAACTTACGCAAGTCATTTGAACTTCTTTGGGGATTTCCCATCGCAGTCGTATCGCCAGCCTGTGTGCAGCCGCCTTTTTATAAGTAACGACCAATATTTAATAATATTAAATAGTCGTACAAGTAGATGATTCTTCCATATTTGTCTTTCACGGATCACTTTTGAAGTTAAGAAAAGCTGACATAAGCACTGAAGCTACGGACATGACCCCACCACTAGTTGCACGGTTCAGTGTATTTAGCAAGTATAATGATTTGATATCGAGAAAAAGTTTAATTGCTCAACTTGAACTTAAAAAGGATTTATTCTTTGACTTGCATTGAAAGCGTTTAAATTTTTACAGAGTCAGTTTTAATCTATTTACGTTTTACAGCCTAGTTTTCAACACAGATAATTCATTCTAAACTGTCAGAAGTTTTTCCGGAATTAAATAAAATCAAAAGAACAGAAATTAAAGATTTTCTCAGAATTACCTTGAAAGCACAAACTTAT